>JAUNZM010001016.1:1370448-2055672 GCA_033459285.1 Clamator glandarius | reverse complement strand
GTTTGCCTTTTTTGGTGACTGCACTGTTGGCCTTTACCTTTCCTGCTGGCCTTTCCATCAGTACCTGTGTGAGACCTGTTTTCTGTTTGCATTCAGGGTGTTCCTTCCTCCTCAGTGTTTGGTGAAGGGTGCGTGTTGTAAAAGTTGTTTTGTAGAGATTGAGTCTTTGAAAGTTCACTGGAATAAAAATTACCTTCCTGGGGCAAGGAACATGCAGATGAGGTTTAGAAGGTTACGGAACATTGGAGTGAAGGAATTGAACCTCAGGCTGCTTCAGAGAATATCTCTGTAGGCATGGGGCTTCGAAGGGGAAGCCCTAAATCTGGAGCATTGGTGAAAAACAGTCACGAGTGAAAGATACCTGTGGCATGCCAGGTGTTGGTGCTGCACTCTGAACTTTATTTATTAGCATGGAATTAGTGTGTCAATTAATTTCCAAAGGTTACAAAGGCCATATGGGACAGCAGTGCGCCCTTAAATAGGTGAGAGAGATATTTCTGCTTAGACCAGCAGAATAAGCGTCAACAAAGGCCAGAACTTGGAGCTTCTCAGCTTCAGACTGGAGGCATGGGGCCTGATTTTTCACAGACCCACTTGCTGGAGCAGCTTTGCCTGGGCTGGGGTGAACCTCTCAGACACAGATGTGGCACCTCCATAAAGGAGTGACCCAAGGTCTGTCAGCTTCATGTGGGAGTTCCCAGGTGACAGTCTTCAACTCACCTCGTGGGTTGTACCCAAAAGTTCTCTTTTGACTTAAAACTGCATTTAAAAAATCCACAAGCAGTAGAGTAAACATTCTAGCAGCGCAACAAGGTGCAGCCGTGCCTTCACCTGCTGTTTTGTGTTTGTTTTGGATGGGAAGCGCACGGTGTGAATTGCACACCTCCAAGGGATTCCTTATGGTGTTTGTGTGCAGTTTGATATAAGCTGCTGTTGGCTCATGTGAGCATGAGGTCCTTTTTGTGGTATTTTGTGATTGGTTTTTTGTTTTGGGAGGTGGTGGAGGGTTTTAGGCTTTTATTTTGTTAGTATTTGGGGAACGGATCTCTGTTAGCATTTTAGAGAGAGGGGTTGTACTGGGAGAGCATTGCAGTCCAGGATGTAAAGCTGATGGCTTCAGGAGATGGAATCCTGGAGCTAGCACAAAAAAATGGAGCTCCCTGCCTGGAAGGGCCGTGTCCGCCTCTTGACATGGGACCGTTTTTGGTGATTCAGGCTGACAGGCTGCTCTTACTAACCACAACCAGGATTCAGGATTGCTTACGATGCCTCCCCCGAGCTGCGACAGGGGAAGTGCAATGTATGCTCACAGCCCGGAAGGCCAAATGTATCCTGGGCTTCATCAAAAAAAGCATGGCCAGCAGGTTGAGGGAAGTGATTCTGCACCTCTATTTCTCTCTTGTGAAGCCTCATCTGGAGTATTCTATCCAGTTCTGGAATCCTCAGCGTAAGAAGGAGAGCTGTTGGAACAGGTCCAGAGGAGACTACAAGTATGATACAAGGGATGGACCACCTTCCCTATGAGGACAGGCTGAGAGAGTTCAGCCTGGAGAAGAGAAGGCTCTGAGGAGATCTCGTAGTGACCTTCCAGTACCTGAAGGGGCTACAAGAAAGCTCGGGAGGGACTGTTTACAAAGGCTTGTGGCGATAGGACGAGGGGGAACAGATATAAACTGGAGAGAGGCAGATTTAGACTAGACACTAGGAAGAATTTCTTCACCACGAGAGTAGTGAGGCACTGAAACTGGTTGCCAAGGGAAGTTGTGGATTCCCCATCCCTGGAGCTGTTCAAGGCCAGGCTGATTGGTGCCTTGGGCAGCCTGATCCAGTGAGATGTCCCTGCCCATAGCAGGGGGGTTGTAACTAGATGATCTTTAAGGTCCCTCCCAACCCTAACTGTTCTATGATTCTAAGTGCTGTAGAGAATTTCTTGCCAGAGCTGGATGGTTTCAAAGATCATGTGAGACATATGTATATGGTTCTTGGAAAGCCAAGCCCTGAGAAAGTATGTTCTTGTAGCTTACAGGGGATTTGCCATGATATATGTTTTTTTTAACTCATGTTATTTGAAAGTCACTTGAATAAATGCTCTGCAAAATAAACATCAGGCATTCCTCTGACACTTCTTGTGTGGAGTTTGTGTTGTCAGTGTCTGATCTCTCAGTGGGGTCTTGTTCAGCGTTGGATTAGGCTAGCTCACTTGAGGGACACAGTGTGTTAATTCTGCCTGTATCAGAGTCCAGAATCCCTATGGTTGTTAAAGGAACGCCTGTGCATCCATGTACATGGGCGTGTGTGTGAAACCAGCTGAGAGAGGCAGGGACTCATCTGCGTGAAACGTGAACCCTGCTCTGCCCAAACGGATTGCGCTTGGCTTTCTGTTGGCTTCTGACCTGCTCCTGCCATCTTGTTGTTTTTTCTGTATTTGAGTAACAAATGTAGTTGTGGTGGCTAAGGAGCAGCCCTGGCGTGAAGCCAGCAGTGAGTTACCCTGCCGATGTTCTTTGTTGGAGTTTGTCCCCACTGCTGCAGCGTAGTGTGGACACAGAGCACAGTGCTTGGCTGAGTAATAAGCTTTAGCCACACGAAGCAGTAACAGTGGTGCTGGGAAACAGCAGAGCATGTTTCATTTGGCTTCAGTGGCACACATCCATGGCCTTAACCCTGTGAGCTGGAGGCATCAGGACTTCCCGTGGGCAAAACATCTTGGAATCATAGAATGCTTTGGGTTGGAAGAGACCTTTACAGATCATCCAGTCCAATCTCCCTGCAGAAGCAGGGACATCCCCGACGTGATCAGATTGCTCAAAGCCCCATCCAACCTCACCCTGAATGTTTCCAGGAATGGAGCCTCCAATACTTCCCTGGGCAACCTGGGCCCTTGCCTCACCACCCTCAATATAAAGATTTCTTCCTTATATCTAGTCTAAATCTACCCTCCCTAGGAGCAACCTCCTCCTTCAGCAGTGTGCTGGGCTTACTGGGGAAATGCTTCAGCTCTGGGCTGGTGGCTTTGAGAAGCTGACGACTTAGACTGGGCAAGAGCCCTCGTGCTTTACGCGTTCCCTCAGAGAATCTGAGTGTGTATATCAGTGACAGGGAGAGGCACAACGTTGGTCTCGATTGGTGTCACCTCCTTGTAGCTGTGGCATGAGGAACAAGACCAGTGTGCAGTTTTTGTTCTGCTGTGGTTTTAGGTGCTTTTCTCATCTCCATCAGAAAAAGTTGTAGCAATAATTTGTTTCCTCCCTGTGCATCAGTCCTCAATCCCAGCTCCCTCAGCCTCCCATCATAAGGTAAGTGTTCCAGGCCCTTGATCATTTTAGTGGCCTCCTCTGCGCCTGCTCCAATAGGTCCGTGTTCCTGTTGAGGGCTTCAGAGCTGAGTGCACTATTCCAAGTGTGGTCTCACCAGAGCAAGGCAGAGCAAAGGGGCAGAATCACCTCCCTTGATCTCCATCTCAGAGATCCTTTACAGAAGCCCCCCTAACAAGCACCCCAGAGGGCTGATACCTATCAGGTTGTGCTGACCCAAGAGGGCTTTGCTGGTTTCCTAGATCCTTGATGCTGTCCCTTCTGTTTTGCAGGAACAGAGGAGGTTGTCTTTGGGAAGGTTGGAGGAACCATCCTCCTTTTGTGCCGAAATGTCTCCAAAGAAGCAACCGAGGTGGTCTGGTTTCAAGGAGATCCGCACTCTTTCCCTCCACTCTTCTCCTCGAGGGTCACCTTCCCCCCGGACGCCCGTTTCTCCTTGGTTGACAACAGCTCTCTGCGCATCACGGGGCTGCGTGCACAGGACGAAGGCAACTACACCTGCAAAGAGGTGCTAAACAAGACGGACCATGAGCACAGGGTCAGGCTCTTGGTAGCCAGTAAGTCTGTCCTCCATCTATAGATTTCCTCCCCTGGGTCTCGCAGATCCCTGGATTCATTTGGTCCTCGTGGAAAAATAGAGTGAAAACAGGGCAGGAGGCCTTGTTGGGCAAAATCTGCCAGGAGGCTGATACTGCTCAGTTGCACGTTTGCTCACAAAGAGAACAACGTGAATCCAAATGGTTCCTGGGCAAGAGCCCTGGTGCTTTACACGTTCCCTTAGGAAATCTGAGTACTTGTATCAGTGACATGGAGAGGCAGAACTTCGTTCTCGATTGGTGTCACCTCCATGTAGCTGTGGCTTGAGGACCAAAGGCAGTGTGGAGTTTTATTCTGCTAGTGTGTGTTTTGGTGCTTTTCTCATCTCCATCAGAAAAAGTTGTAGCAATAATTTGTTTCCTCCCTGTGCATCATTCCCTCAAGGCTTTGATGTGGTTGCTGCAATGCTTTTGCAGGACAGCCTCCTGCTTGGACCCTGTGGACTCACCTTCAGTGCTGTGCTTCCCTGGGGCACAGGGAATTGTGGTCAGGGAAAAGATAGGCAGGGAATCCAGGAAGACTTTCAAGGGGAATGACAGGAAGTGTGAGCACTTGCAGGGGTTCCAGCTCTGCAGTGCTAACAGCTCTGACTTGGAAATGTTTCTAACCTTGTGTTTTTCTTGCTGACAGATCCACCTCACTCATCCCCAAAATGCTGGGCTGAGAGTTCTTCGTCAGGGCTGATGCTGCAGCTGTTTTGCAGCTGGCCTGGGGGGTACCCCCACCCCACCCTGCACTGGAGGGAAGAGGGGCACGATATGGAGAACTCCAGCTGGGTCATCAGCTCCACAAGCTCCTCAGACGTGCACGTGGAAACCCTGAACAGCTCCCACCTCTCCCACCGCAAAGTGTTTAAGTGTGTTGGGAGCCACGTCGTGGAGGAGGAGGAACCTTCGTGCACTGTGGAGATAAGTGAGCTGACTTGCGTACCTTATTGACTATTAATGAGCCTGCTAATGGTGGGGCAGGCAGGTACAGTGATCATTTCTTGCCCTCCAGAGCACTAAGGCAGTGGCCAGACAAGCCAGGCCTGCAGGTGCTTGCTGCAGGGAGGTGCTAGCACAGCAGCACGGCAGGGCCTGGCTTTTGCAGAGGTCCTGCAGCTGATATCCATTCTGGAATAGTTGCAGGTGGGTTGTGTTTTGGGAACCTCTTCAAGCGCCAAACAGATTTCCCCACACCGAGCTTTACATCCGTGTGAACACTCCTGCCTATGTGAAAGTGAGAAGAGGTTTTAGCGGCATGCTCAGCTTGAGATTAAGTTTTCCAGGGCTAGGTTTACAGCAGAAGGGTTGCGTGTGTACCCAGGTCCCCTATGAGTATCTTAAGTGATCTGAGTTAAGCGGCTTTGGAAAACCTGAGCTGTGTTTATCTTCCAAGGGTTGTCAGGGCTACACAAGAGCTCTGCTGACCCCAAGGGAAATCCCTGGCTACCTTCCTCCTCTCTGCCATGTGGCTGCTGGCTACGCTACGACTGTTTTACTTTGGGCATATAAAGAGAGGTGACAAGGGACTGAGTAATGTGAATGTTGCTGGGATCACTACTTAGAAGGCTCCTCCATTGCTTCCTTGACTCTTGTGTTTTGCTTTTTTTTTTTTTTTTTTTTTTTCCCCACCCCCCTTGGGCTGTTCAGAACTCCCTGCACTGGAATCAGAGCCCCCCAAGACCTGTCTGGTGGGTGACAATGTGACCCTGACATGCCGTGTGACCGAGGGCACCCCGGCAGCGCAGCTCACCTGGCTGCGGGGCATCACCCAGCCGGAGATGGAGATCCAACCTGGAGGGAGATACCTCATTGTCCAGGAGGGCAACGTGTCCCGGCTCACCATCCGCAACTGCTCCCAGGGCACCGATGGGGGCTGTTATGTCTGCAAGGCGCAAAACCCCGTGGGGCTGAGGGAGTTGTTTGTCTGCCTGACGGTAAAACGTGAGTGGGGCTGCCAGGGATTGCTGTGGCAGGGATGGCAGAGGAGTTGGGGACACAGCTCTAGGGGCTCTATTTGCTGCTAAAGTCCTCTTTGCCTGTTGACGCTTTCCATCTTCTTGTGGCAAGCATAGATGGATAACTGGCTGCCTTCATCCCAGGATGAAAAGGCCTGATGCCCCTTGCCTTGGCATCATGGGCTCAGAGATGCATCCTTGGTCCCTCCTGGGGGATGTGAGCATAGAGGGGCACCCCTGATAGCCAAGCTTCTCAAGGTGCAGTGGGCAGGGGCTTATTTGCTTTCAAAAATGCACAAGGACACAAAAATAGGGGCTTTGCTGTGGTGCTTTCCCTATCAGTGAATGCACGAGTGCCTAAAACTCACCCCTTGACCTCCTGTGTCTCCTTTTCTTTCCACAGAGCCAGTGAACATTGTCGGGGTTGTGGGTGCAGTGGTGGTCCTGTCCCTGCTGGTTATTCTCACCGTCACTGGTGTCGTCTTGTACTACAATCCCCTCATGTGCCTGAGAGGTAGGAGCTTGCCTGTGCACGAGCCAGGGAGGGAGTTATTCCTTCTGAGGGAGGCCTGGTTTTATCCCTAACCAGCTTGTCCCTTCTGGTGCGCTGTGACAATCACCCCAACCCTTGGGCCTCTTCCTGCTCCAGGTCAAAACCCTGAGAGCCCTGGAGGTAGATGGGTTGGAAAGGGACCTCTCTGCGGGTGGTTTCTAATGCTGTCCTTTCCCTTCTCTCCCATTTAGGTGCTGCATTCAGGTGAGTGTGGATTTTCCTCAGCCTAGTTCTGCCTCACTACTTCGCTCCAAGGGCATCCACTTCAGAGGCAGGAGCTGTCTCCAAAGTGAAGCTGTTCTTCCCTGCAGAGGGGGACAGTGGGGATGAGTGAGCCTTGGCGTGGGTTTGGGAGCAGGAGGATAAAGCAAGAGGAGGGCACTTGGAATGAGAGCGGGAGCTTAGGGATGCACGGGAATGGTGCTGGCAAGGCAGCTGTTAGTGTGGGAGGAGACTGCACAGGAGAGCTGCTCTGTGGTGCAGGTGAGCCTGAAGACTTGGAGAGTAAATAGAAATGAATTGCTGCTGCTCTGTGTGGGTGTTTGCACGTGTCTTCCTGCTCAAGGTGGATGTCTGGTAGCTTCCTGGGGTTCAAATGCACCTGCTTTCATCTCTCCTGGACCCAACTGCCTTCCCTCGCCCATGTTGGTTCTGTTCCCACAGCTGTGGTGCTGCGCAATAGGAAGACACTTTTCCGAGGGCCTTTGTTTCATCATCTCTTTGGGAGGGGAGAATCACTCTGCTCGAGAGGGGTTCTTGCAGTTTGGTATGTGGTTGGAGGACTTTGGAAGACAAATGGGAAGCAGTGCAGGACAACATAGGTGGTGTTGCTGCCAGCAGGGTCTGACACCGACCATTGCAATTAGTATGTGTCTGGAGAGTCCATTAGAATTGGTCATGGTGTAAAGGGTTGTCAGAGGTAGGGAAGACACAGGCTGGAGGGAAGAGTGAGGATGAGCTCTCAACAGCCTTTCAGCCCACTTCTGCTTGCTTGGCTGTTCACAGGAATCAAGACTTGGGAGATATTTTAGTGCTGGTGGACTCAGAAGATGATGATGAGGGGAAGGGGGAGGAGGAGTCCTTGAGCAGCTCCACCAAGGAGGAAGTGATGGCATTGGTCAATGGGAATGGCATCCAAGCTGCCTACCTCAACTGCCTTACAGAAGGTGAGCCCTGGCACCTGCCTGTCAGCTGAATTTTGGAGCAGGAGCCACCTGCACTGCTAAGATGTGGCTCTTCAGGAGCAGCTGCCAGGGAGGGAGGAATTGCTGTTATCTGGCTTATTAGCTCTTGCTGAGATGTTGCTGCTCTGTTCCCTGCATAGGTGACAACGAGGAGCATCATGGCGAGGTCTCTCCACTGGAATCGAGGCGAGAAGAGACACCAGGCACATAGATCCCATCCATTCCTGCAGAACCGTGGAGCTTCAGCTGGATGCTCAGTGTCAAGCACGTCCTGATTGCCGTGTGGCTGAGCACAGGCCGTCGGTGTCCTGCAGTGGGCTGGTTCCATCAGCATTCCCACTTCTTTCTCCACTCACCCCTTCCCCAGCTTTCACTCCATCCTTCCCCAGCCACGTTTCTCCTTCCTCTCTTCGTATTCTGTCTCAGGTGTCCTTTTTAACAAAGTGATGCCCAGCGCAGGCAGAGCTTGGGAAGTGGGTGCTAGTATCCCACTCATCTCAGTGCCTGAATGGACTCAACTACCAGCACAGAATTCCAGCCGAGTTTCCACAAGCAGTGCTGGGGCTACAAGGACTGGGATGGAGAAAGTCATCACGGGGTTGCAGGGTTCCTGGGATAACGAACAGAACAACTGGTGCATGGGCAGGACACGGGTGATGCTGACTTGAGGGAAGCCAAGTAATTGTTTTCTTTGTTATAAATATTCTTTCCCAAGACTTTCTGAAATGTTGCTCCGTATCTGAGTCAAGAGGAAATCCGTTCCTAGCAGTGTGGTTTTGAGGAAATGCCTTGCCGAGGTGGAAAACGCAGAGTGGGTTTGTACAGGGAAGGGATCATAGAATCATAGAATAGAATCATAGAATAACCAGGTTGGAAGAGACCCACCGGATCATCGAGGATGTGCAGAGCAGGATCTGCATGGAGAGGATCAGGGCAGCCTTGGAGAACTAGGGTGGGATATGGAGGGGCCAGAGCGTGCAGGAGGGGATGGAGGCATGAGTCAAGTCTAAGCATCATCCTGCGAGGGCAGAGGCAGGGATCGAAAGTGCGCACCAAGGGCAATGGAAATGGAAGCAGGGAGGGATCTGAGAGGGAGGGGATTGACACAAAGGCATGGGAATGGTCAAACAGCATGGGTGGAATGGGGTTGGAGGGGAGAAGGAGTCTACAGGAGCTGGAGGAGAGGAATAAATGGCATATGGGAGAGTGTGTGGAGGGAGAGGGCACACGGGAGCCAAGTGTGTGTGGAAGGTAATGGGTGTGAGCACACACACGGAGGGGAATGAAGCAGGGCTGACAGCTCATGAGGGAGGTAGGAGACACTTGGGGCACATGGAGAGGAGCAGCATCTACATCGTGGGGTCTGAGCTGTTCCTGAGATGGAGATAAGGACAGTGTGAGCTGGAGAAGAGCTGAAACAAGCAGGGGTTGGGGTCTGGCTGTGTGTGGTGGTCTCTCAAGGGGTGTGAAGCCTGGATGGAGGGTTCTGAGGGGCTGGAGTGCCTGGGGAAAGGTGGAGTGTGGTGGGAGGCTGTGAGTGGGATGACCTGCAAGCTGTTCCTGAGGAGCCTTAGTGTACTCTGAATGCCCAGCACCCTGCTCTCACAGGCCATGCTCAGAGCCATGCTGGAAAAATCCCAGGGAGCTGTGGGAGCCTCCGGCTGCCCCTGGCAACGGTGTTGTGCTGCTGCCATCCTGGCTGTCCTGTGTCCCAGCTCCTCCACAACAGCCCCTTGGTGAGAGATGGCCTTCCACCTGGAGGAGGATTTGCGCACAGCTTTCCAGGACAAGCTATGGCTGCAGTGGGTGAGATCCCCCAGTTATCCCTGTGGGATGGGCAGCTGCACCCACCCACCTCCCACCTCCCACGCTGGGTCCTGCTGGCTGGAGGGGAGCAGGGGCTCAGCAATGGGGCCAGCACATCCTCAGGGGACTTATGTTCCTCCTCCTGGGATCCCGTGGTGCCGGTGCCAGGGTGGGTGTCCTGGGGTGGGGGCTGTGTCCATGGGATGCCAGAGTGGGCATCCCTGGGTCCATGCTGGGTATCCAGGGTGCAGATGCCAGGGTAGGTGTCCCTGGGTGAGTGCTGGGTCCCTAGGGAGGGGGCTGTGGTGCATCCCTAGCCGGGGCACCCAGGAAGGAGAAGGCACCCTGGCAATTATCCAGGCTCCATCTTTGCTTGTGTCCCATCCCAGGACACTTGTGTGCCACCTGCTGCCCACTGCACTCCTGGGTGGCTGTCACAGGGATGTCCCCGTGGAGCAGAACTCCTGCTGCCACCCGTGGGAACGGGGAGCTGCAGAGCCCGTTGTCGTAATGGGCAGCGATGGTCCCTGCAAGGTCCCGCTCGTGGCACAGCAGTGGGTGTCCCCACTCCATGCCACTCGCTGCAGGTCGGTGCCAGCGTGGGATGCCACCACGCTGCTGCCCACCACGCATTTGCTGCTGAAGAGATGGGAGGTAGCAGAGCTGGAGTGGGAGCTGCAGAGCCAGCGGGAGGTGAGTGTGGCCCCCAGCCCCTCCGTGCCCCTTTCCCGGGGGCTGGACGTGCCATGGGGGATGTGTCCTCACTGAACTGCCCCAAGGGTTGTGCACAGGTAAAGGGCCAGGCTTTTCAGGTTACCCAGGGCCAGGCTGGATGGTGCCTTGGGCAGCCTGATCTAATGGGATGTCCCTGCCCATGGCAGTGGGGTTGCAACTAGATTATCTTTAAGGTCTCTTCCAACCCAAACTATTCTATGATTTTTGGGGACAGATCTGGGGCAAAGGAATATCCAGTTCCTCCCTGGCCACCTGGCTTGTGCCTGAATGCTCAAAGTGGATGCACGTACGGTGCCAGGGCAGGGTCTGGGGAATGATGTTTGAAAGTAGGAAACAGAAAAGCACCCTCTGAGCTCCAGTAGGCAGGGAAGTAAATGGATCCAGCATCGGGATTAGCAATGAATGTGTGTTTTATTAAGCACTGAGATATTCACTAAAACTTGCTGTCTGAGAGAGAATAGTCCTAACTTTCTTCACATTCATGGGTAAAAGTACTTATAAGCCTAAAAGTAAAAGGAATAATGGTAATGCAGATAACACTATGGCAATTAGGGTGATTGGCAGTGTCACACGGTCTGGTGTCACCGCACTGGTGCGAGCCTCCACTGCCTCTGCCCTGAAATCAGCTTTTATAAGGTCACTTACCTACACACACTCATTAACTGTGATCCAAAACCAACAAAAGAACCCCACAGAGCAGTCAGGTCTGTACTTCTCAGTGTTCTGTGGAGCAGAGCTCTTTCTCGGCAAAGTGTCTGGTCCAGGGCAGCTGGGGAGGGGGATTGGTCACCAAAAGGAGCAGCCAGCGCGTGCGTCCCCAGCCACTGGGGGCTGGCACCTTGTCCCTCGGGCACTGCAGTCTGGGGCGATGCTCTCAGCACCTGGTGATCCCACAGGAGTTCGGGCAGAGGATGGAGCGCCTGGCGCAGCGCCGGCAGCAGCTCGCTCAGCGGAAAGAGCAGCTCCAGGACATCATCCTCAAATTTGATGCCTTCCTCAAGGTGCTGAGGCAGGGGCTGGGGCCAGGCTGGCTCTTGGGGCCCTGCTCACCCCCTCCCCACGGCGCAGGCTTTGGCGGCGAGGCAGGAGCGGGCACAGCAGCGGGCACAGGAGGTGCGGGCACAGTCGGCAGAGCAGGATGCTGAAGTTTTCCGCCTGCACCAGGAGCTCACGGGGCTGCTGCGGCAGAGAGAACGCCTGGCTCAGCGCCTGCAGAGCCTCCGCGGCTTTGGCGAGTACCTGCAGGCTGTGCTGGCCAGGATGGGGCAGGTGAGCAGGACATCCCCATCCTGCAGTGCCACCATGCACGTCCCCAAACTCCAGTCCCATCCCAGCAGCTTCTGCAGCCTCTCAGCCCCATCCCGCTCCCAGTTCCAGGATGTCCCAGCCATGCTGGCCCATTTTGGGGCACTCGCGGGGGCACGGGCACTCCTGGCACAACAGGTAGAAGCCAGGCAGGAGCAGCTGGGCCAGGAACAGGCACAGCTCCAGCAGTACCAGGAGGACGTCAGCAGCGAGCTCCTGCACACCAGAGCTGAGCTGGCCCAGCTCCGTGCCCAGCTCGAGGCTGCACGCCAGGATGTGATCCAGGAGGTAAGACGGGATGCGGGGAGCCCCGGGACCTCTTGGCAGCACTAGAGGGGAGATCATAAAATCACCAGGTTGGAAAAGACCCACCAGATCATCGAGTCCAACTGTTCCTATCAAACACTAAGCCGTGTCCCTCAGCACCTCGTCCATGCCCAACGCAATGGTGGTGGGAAGCCAGGCTGCACCCTCTGGCTGAGTTGGAGGTCCCTGCACACCCAGAAAGAACTCACAAGTCCCCCTGTCCCACACCGGGTCAGTTGCAGGGGACATGGGGCAGCGGCTGGGGGGGCCCAGGGATCTCTCTTGCTTTGTATCCAGGAGTCCCACTGGGCCCACATCCAGAGCACAGCCACCCAGAAGACCCTGCTGCTGGGGCAGATCAAGCTGGCGGTGTTCAACCTTTTCCAGCTCGCCACCACGTGGCTCAAGGTCCCTGTAAATGCAGCCCTGGAGGACACTGAGGCCCAGCTGGACACGGTCAGCACAGCCCTCTGCTCTGGGCAGAGGGGCACACAGGGACATTCATGTTCCCAGATGGTGGTGGCATCAAGGTGCTCATCTCCACAGGTGCTGCTCTGCATGCAGGACCTGGCTGCTATCTGTGCCGAGCCAGAGCTGTTCCCCCAACACTTGCCTGTTGCCACCAGCCATGGGGCGCCATGGTGAATCTGAGCCAGGAATAACTCCTGGGGAAAACTGCCCGCTCCTGGGGCTGGGGAGAGGCTGCCATGGCCAGTGTGGGGGAGCCGCAGGACCCCCACAGCTCCCCTTAAGTCTAGAACGCCTCGCAATGAGAAGCGACATGGCAGCGGGGCCTAGCTGCTGTGAAGGAAAGCTGGAGATGTTCCGGCTGTTGGGATCTCCAAAGGCATCTCCTGTCAAATATAACCCAGCTGTTGGTCTGCAGCACTTGTTTGTTTTAAGACTGTCTGGGGTGGCCCAAGGTGGGAGGAATTCTGCTGGCAAAACGCTCAAGGTGATGACAAAGAGGAGTCGGGATGTAAAACCATTTGAGTGTATTTAATGTCCCCTTCCCAGCACCCAGGCGTGGGGGAAGCCGCTGGGGCATGGCCCCCTCTGCTACACTCTCTTCCGTAGCTTGCCCTTCTTGACAGCTCCCACCCGGCGCCCGAAGGCCATCTGCCGCAGCTCCTGCACCCGCTGCCGGTTCCTGGCCTTGAGGCGCTTCAGCCCCCCGCTCTGCAGGAAGCGCTGCTTGGCCGCCTTCTTGCGCTGCTTCAGGATCTGCTGCTTGTTCTTCAGCTCTGAGCGCACCTTGCCCTGGGCTGGGGGCTGCGCAGGCCCTGTGGGAAGGACATGGCCAAGCTCAGCTCAGTGGCCAAAGGGAGGGGCCAGGTGGATGAAGCAGGTCCTCATAGCTTGCTCCAGGTACTCACTGTGCCCATGCCTGTGCTTCCCTCTGAACTGCTCCCCGCTTCGTTCACCTTCCTCATCCGCGTCCCGCTCATCAACCTTGTATTTCTGCTTCCATTTTTCATAACTGGGCCAAGGTGGGTTAAGGAAACGGGCAGTGACTCCCCAGCATGGACTCTGACCAGCGTCCCTCCCCAGCCTCTGCCCTGGCAGGGTGCGGACCCCCAGGAGCAGAGCATGATGCTGCGTGGCTGTTGGTGGCTCCAGGCCTGCTGCCCTTGGCCTCCAACCCTCGCCACAGCACAGCCAGGCAGTAGCGCACATGGGCAGGATACATGTTGTTCTTGTAGGAGCCGCTGATGTAGCGCCCGCTCTCTGTCCGCACCTTCTTCTTGTCCTCCTGGCCTGTCTGCCCCACAAAGCGCTTCTTCTTGCGGTCCCTGTGAGAGAGGGGAGAGCGGTGGGATCCCAGCTGATTTTCCTCCCCCAGCCCACGGACAGACCCCACTCACCACTTCAGCAGCTGCTTGTTCTTGTTGAGGTTATGGTTTTCGTCACCCATGAGATCCAGGACAGCTCCAGCTGCTTGCTGCTCGAAGGCGCTGCCCTCGCCACCCACGCTCAGCCTGCCAAGGGAGGGCAATGAGAGCAGCCCCCGTGCTGCAGTGACGCAGGATGGTGGCAGGACCCCGCCCGGGACTCACCCCCTCTCACTCTCGAAGTCCTTGGGCCGGTACGGGATGTAGAAGTCCTCATCCCGCTGCGTTGGCTGCCGTGCCTTTTTCCTGGCGCTATCTTCTCCTCCTTTGCCCCGTTTTCGCTTCTGGCCCACCACATTGGAGAACACATCCTGGAAGGGGGCGGTGGACAGGATGGAGAAGCCATGTCCCCCACCAGTCGCTGCACCAGCCCCTGAGCCCTGGCACAGCCTGGAGGCCCCAGTCCAGCCTGCACCAGGTCAAGGGTCTCACAGCAGCTCTGACAGCTGCAGCACATTCAACTCTGCCCCATTACCTGGAGATTTTCCTCCTCTCCCTCTCCTTCTCCCTCCTTAGGCCCAGAGGGTGCTGGGCACAGCCCTTGCCCTTTGAGCACCTCTGCTCGCTTCTCCTGCTGCCCACGCTGGTACTTCTCGATGAGGGCGTGGTCGTGACGCCGCTTTGAGCGCATCACGCTGCTGGCCAGTGTCCGGGATGTGGCATTGATCTCGAAGATTGTCTGTTCCCGAGGCAGAAACAGGAGCCTCAGTGAGCTGCAGGGCTGGCCACACAGACATCCCCTCCCCACACCAACCAGGCGTCTCGTGTCCAAGGATGGGTCTCAGCTCACCGCCTTCGACTTGTAGGTTTTAATGCTGTCCACAAACTTGAGCCTCTCCAACTCAGTGTCTTCAAAGCGAGCACCTGGGGAATGGGGGCACAGATTGGGGCACAGATCAGCTCCTCAGCGCGGGAAACAGGGTCCCCTCCCTGGGCGTTCCTAAGGCACTCACTGAAGAGCGGGTGGATGCCCAGCTGGGACACGTCCAGGTCCTTTGCCCTCTTGATGGACTCAGCCGAGGGCCCTGGCCGGGATCGCAGGTACTGCTTGTGGGCGTTGTCGGCAACGCGGCGCAGGCTCCGCAGCTCCAGCGAGCCCTCGTGGTCCGTCAGGAGCAGGCACTCCTCATCATCCACCAGGCTCTGGGGGACGCGGCCCAGGACCCCGCCAGCATCTGCAGCCCAGGGGACATCGTGTCAACTCACCGGAACCCACTCTGGGATTGTTGCAGCGGACAAAGCAGCGACCCAGGATTAAACAAAGCAGAGCTAACAAAGCCATATAGAGCTTGGTGGTGTTAAACCAGCATCCCTGCTGCACAGGGAGTGTTGGAGCCCCCAGCTCCCACTTTCTCCAGCTGCACCCTTATAATGAGAGCTTATCATCCCTCTGCACAAATGCTAACCGCAAGCTCACGACCTCCAGCACTGGCCAAGGATAAAACCCCAGCAGCCACGTGTCTAGAGTCCCAGCTTGGACATGCAGCCACCCTGATGCCTGCACCCAGGTCTGCCTTACCAGCAGGCATCTCCTGGGCACCGGCGAGGACAAGTGGGCGCCCCAGGAAGAGGTGGAGATCGAAGACGTAGGGCATCTCATCGGGAGCCACCAGGGAGTAGGCAGTGCCGCTGCGGCCAGCGCGGGCCACACGACCTGGTACGAGGAGAAGAGTGGGAAACCAGCATGAGCCAAGCCTGCTCCCACCCAGGCAGGGAACCATGGGGGTTCCTGGGAGCCCCCACGTGTGACGTTCACCAGGTGGGCAGGGCTGGGAAGGGGCTGCGGGTCACTGGGGAAGGCAGCAAGGGGGAGCCCAGTGAGGTGCCAGCCAAACGGGAAGGCAGCAGCTCTGCACCAAAGAGCCCTCATACTCCAGTTGGGAGCTCAGGAACACTCCTGCTCCTGGCCTGTCTCCTCCACATGGTGTCCTCTTGCCCCAAAGACATCACTGCCAAGTCAGCGGCATCAGTGCCAGCCCAGCAGGCCACAGGGATCGGAAAAACAGGGCACAAGGAACAGCCCATTCACGCCCTCCTTGCCACCCTGAGGGACCCTCACGTGGTGTGCTGGCACTCACCAACACGATGAAGGAACAGCTTGCCCTTGGCAGGGAAGCTGTAGTTGATGACGTTGTCCAGCATGGGGATGTCAAGCCCGCGGGCGGCCACATCAGTGACCAGCAGCACTGGGCATTTGCCCTGAGAGAACTTGGCGATGTTGATCTTGCGGGCGGTCTGGTCCAGCGAGCTGTAGATGTGTGTGCAGCGGATGCCCTGGGCTGTCAGCAGCTGGGGAGGGGAGATGAGATCAGATCCCGCCTGAATGTGCACCCTCAACTAAGGGGCAAGGCCCCCCCCAAGCTCCCAGGGCCCTGAGACCCCAGGGTGCCCACCCAGAACCCCAAACCCTACAGTGCTCCCCCCTCTCTCTGAAACGTAGGTGGCTGCGGCACCTCCATGTTCACACAAGCTGGGATTTTTCCTTCAGCTCATCAAAACAGAGGCAGAGGGACACATCCACAGATGCAGAACCCACAAAGGTCTGGAAAGGAGTTCAAGGCACCCTCAACAGCCTGCGCTTTAACAGTGGTACATGCTGACACCCCCAAAGGTTGCTTGCCTCCTTGAGATACTCTGTGTGGTGCTTGGTGGCCACAAAGACGACTGTCTGGTCCTGGGGCTTCACCACGCTCCGGAGCAGGTGGAGAAGCACAGCCGGTTTGTTGTCTCCACGCACGTGGAAGAACGCCAGCTGCAAAGGGAAGACAGAGCTCAGCCCTACACCAGACGCTGCCACCCCTCCTGTCTCCTCTTGGTAAGCCTGGAGCCACTGCAGGGGGGCTTGCAGAGGGTGCAAAGCACATCTTGAGGCCCTCCAGCCCCTCTCACCTTGAGCTGCTCACTGAGCTTGGACTCCACATCCAGACGGATCAGCATAGGTTCGGTGAGACCTGTGGGATATGGGTCTTGTGTGAGATTTGCCCCGGGACCAGCCCTGCCCCTCAGCTTGGGGACATTCACTTGGCCCAGCCTGTCCCAGCTCGATTTTGCTGCGGGAACATGCTGTTTTCCCATTCCCAGTCCCTCCCAGGCCAAGTCGCCCTCTGCCCCACGCTCCTCACCAGCCCGGGCAAACTCCACAAGCAGCTTGGGCAGCGTGGCAGAGAAGAGGACAGTCTGGTGACAGTCCGGGAGCCGGGCGATGATCTCCTGGAGCTGCTCAGCGAAGCCCATCTCAAAAAGCCTGCAGGGGAGGGGACAGGGGACATGGCAGCGCCAATTTGGTCCCTTCGTGCCAAGCCCTGTCACTTCCCAGGGCACCTCCCTCCCACTGCTGCTCACCCCACGTTCAGAGACGCTGTGAGCGCCAGGGACCCCATGACCTGCTGACCTGTCGGCCTCGTCAAACACCACGTATTCCACGGTGTGGAGCTTCAGCTTCATCTCCACTGCCACGTGCACCAGGCGCCCGGGGGTGGCGATGATTCTGCAGGGACAGAGTTGGTGTTGGGACTGGATCAGGGACAATGGCATCCCCCACGCCATCCCATTTACAGGTCCTAAATCCGACCCAAAGAAGACCCAACAGAGAACCCCTTGTCCTTCATGGGAAACACAGGAATCATAAAATCATCATGCTAGAAAAGACCCATTGGATCATTGAGTCCAACCATTCCTATCAAATATTAAACCATGCCCCTCAGCACCTCGTCCACCCGTCCCTTAAACACCTCCAGGGAAGGTGACTCAACCACCTCCCTGGGCAGCCTCTGCCAGTGCCCAATGACCCTTTCCATGAAAATTTTTTTCCTAATGTTCAGCCCAAAACTCCCCTGGTGGAGCTTGAGGCCATTCCCTCTCGTCCTGTCCCCTGTCACTTGGAAGAAGAGCCCAGTTCCCTCCTCTCTACAACCTCCTTTCAGGTAGTTGTAGAGAGCAATGAGGTCTCCCCTCAGCCTCCTCCTCTCCAGGCTAAACACCTCCAGCTCTCTCAGCCGCTCCTCATAAGGCCTGTTCTCCAGCCCCTTCACCAGCTTTGTTGCTCTTCTCTGGACTCGCTCCAGAGCCTCAACATCCTTCTTGTGGTGAGGGGCCCAGAACTGAACACAGGATTCAAGGTGCGGTCTCACCAGTGCTGAGTACAGGGGGAGAATAACCTCCCTGGACCTGCTGGTCACGCTGTTTCTGATCCAAGCCAAGATGCCATTGGCCTTCTTGGCCACCTGGGCCACCGCTGGCTCATGTTCAGTTGGCTGTCAACCAACACCCCCAGGTCTTTCTCCTCCAAGGGAGCACCAGAACACATCCATTGGGTACACTGATTGTTAACTGATGTCCCCTAGATGGCGGGACATCCTTCCCACCAGATCCCCAGCTCACATGTCAGGGTTCTCATGAAGGGCGGCGAACTGGTCCTCCATCCTACAAAAGCAGGGAGAGGCCGGGTTGGCTCTGGGCAGCACAGCCCTTCGCCAGGTCTTGGGGAGGCTTTAAGGAAGGAGATGGTGCGGATATGGGGACACCTTACTTGTCTCCTCCCAGGATCAGGGCTGTCTTCAAGCCTGTGAACTTGCCCAGCTGCGAGGTGAGAAACACACACATCAAAGAGGTGTTAAAACCAAGCCCCTTGCCTCCACTGTCCCTACTGTTCCCCTCATTGTCCCCTGTACCTCCTTGGTGAACTTCAGGGTCTGCAAGGCCAGCTCACGGGTGGGTGAGAGGATGAGAGCACGTGCTCCAGCCTGGTTGGGTGCTTTCAGCCGCTCAAACATGGGGATGAGGAAGCAGGCTGTCTTCCCACTGCCTGTCCGCGCCATTGCAACCACATCCCGGCCACGCAGGATGGCAGGAATGGTCTGCAAGACATCATCCCACTGTCACTGTCACTGTCCCACTGCCACCACCCCAGGTGGTGGTCCTGCTACCTCTGCGCTCACCTTCCTCTGTATGGGGGTGGGCACCTTGTAGCCCTTCTTCATGATGCCCTTGAATACGGGGTGGCTGAGACCTGTGGGTATGGGAACATGGACAGGTGAGGGGACATGGGCAGGAGGGGACAGTCCCCATCTCAGGACATCTGTCCCCTGTCCTACACGCACCCATGGACTGGAAGCCACCAGATTTCTTCTTCTTCTGGTTCTGGGCCTGCACCATGGCCCGTGTGTCCAGCTCGGCATCAGCACCATCGTCCTCCTCAGCAGTGGGGAAGGCGGGCAGCGAGGGTGCAGGAGCCTGGGGACAGTAATGGGGACATGGCTACAGTGATGGGTGTCCCAGCAGTGCTGGGGTACTGTGACTCTGCACAGCCAGCCTGGGAGGGACACTGGCACCGGGGACAGAAGCATATGGGGATCACGGCATATGGGAACTGGGGATGCTAGTTTTGCGGCCAGCGACTCACGGGGACTGGTACGAAGAATGCCAGCACTGGGTGCAGTGGGGACACCAGTAACCAAAGACATGGGGACGGGGCCTTAGTACCGAGGACACAGGCCCATGGGGAGCATGGGGATGGGGCACATGGGTCCCGAGAACACCAGGTACCGGGGGGACAGGGACTGCAGACTGCCGTACCGAGTACACGGGACACGGGCACTGGAAGTACTGGTATCGAGGACTGGGACATGTGGGGACCGCGCACTGGGGACAGCGGGCCCTGGGAACACTGGCACTGTGGACATGGGCACGTGGGAACCGCGCACAGCAGTACCGGGGACAGGGACACGTGGGCACCGGGCACTGGGCGCACTGGTAACGAAGACTGGGGGCCCTGGGGCCCGGGCAGTGGGGACACTGGGCACACGGACACAGCGCTGGGCCCCACTCCCCCCTCTCACCCCCGGTACCGGCGCAGCTCGGGGCGGGCGGCGGGCGCGCGGCGCCATGGCTGGCGGTGTCGGAAGCGGAAGCAAAACCGGAAGCGGAAGGCGGGGCCGGAAGAGAGGGCGGGGCCGGAAGAGAGGGCGGGGCCGAGGCCGGAAGAGGGGCGGGGCCGCGGCGGGCTATGCGGGGCGGCAGGAGCTCCGGGGGCTGCTCGCTCCCCCGGGCGGCGGCTGCCGGCTCCCGGCCGGGCACCGGGCACAGGTGAGCGGCGGCACCGGGATCCGTTCCCCCGTTCCCACCCCCTCCTCCCTCCCCGCGTAACCGACCCATTCCTCTGTCCCCGCTGCCCCGCGCAGGCGGAGGAGCGCCGCCCCGTCCTTCTGCGACGAGAGCCTCTTCGGAGCCAAGCGCGACGGAGCCCCGTACCTGAGCAGGGAAGAGGTGGTCAGGCTCCATTGCCTGCTCTGGAGCCCGCCGCCCGCCCCCCAGAACCAGTCCCCCCGCTCCCCACAAACCCATACCAGCTGTTCCCCCCAATACCAGCCCAGCCGCTCCCCCCAAACCCAGTCCAACCAGCTCGCCCGCTCCCCCCAAACCCAGTCCAACCAGCTCGCCCGCTCCCCCCAAACCCAGTCCAACCAGCTCGCCCGCTCCCCCCAAACCCAGTCCAACCAGCTCGCCCGCTCCCTCCAAACCCAGTCCAACCAGCCCACCTCGTCCCCCCAAACCCATACCAGCTGTTTCCCCCAGTATCAGCCCACCAGCTCCCCCAAAACCCAGTCCAACCAGCCCAGCTGCTGCTCCCAAACCCAGCCCACCAGCTCCCCCAAAACCCATATCAGTTGCTCCCCCGAATACCAGCCCACCTGTTTCTCCCAGACCCAGTCTAACCAGCCCACCCGCTCCCCCAAAATCCAGTCCAGCCATTTCCCCCAACCCCAGCTCACCCGCTGCCCCCAAAACCAGCTCAGTTGCTCCCCCCAATGCCAGCCCACCCATTCCTCTCAAACCCAGTCCAACCAGCCCAGCCATTATCCCCAAAATCAACTTGTCCCCTCCCAACAAAACCAGCCCAACTCTTCCCCCCAGGACCAGCCCAGCTGCTCCCCCAACTCCAGGGAGCGGCCCCTGAGAGCTATCCTCTTGCCTCCAGCAATAGCCAGCTTTGAGGCAGGCTGTGAGGACAAGTCCTATGTTTGGAAGCATCCAGGGAGCAATTTGGGTTGCAAAAGCTGGGGTGCTCCTTACAGAGGACGTTCCCAGTCTCTCAGCCAGCTGAACACCCCTTCCAACGGGCTCTACCGTGCTCCGGCCAACCTCGAGGCAGAAAGGTGTAGAAAGCAGAGCTCTTCAACAGCCCCTCTGACGAGGGGTCGGTCACAAATAGTGTCCAGACCTCCTCTGGCCATGAACGCCAAGGGTGGCTGCAAGACCAGGCCTCCCTGGAAGTGAAGCCAAATGTTCCTCAGGACGTAAATACAGCCTTGACCTCTGCAAGGTGAGGCCTGACCTGGTGAGTGAATCTGTGAGGACCCTGGGTCTTCCTGCAGCCACAAACAAAAGAATTGGGCTACTCCACGTGTGAGGATGAGCTGGGATACAAGGGTGACTGCAGCACTGCAGAGGGACAGTCTTGGAGGCAAAGCAACTGTCATTGACTGTCCAGTGGTTGTCAGAGGAGGAACAGTAATAAGGCAGGTTCTGTCTGTCCTGGAAGTCCAGCTGGGAAGTCAGAACAGGAGGAAATGGGTCCACCTACAATATAGGTCCAGGGCCCATGCAGGAGAAAGGCACAGGTACACTCGTGGCAGAACTCATGGGGACAATCAGGGCCGAGCACTCTGCTGACCACTTCTGGGGAGGGAGGAGGAGTTCTTTGTCCTGCCTGTTGCATACGATCATGAGATCACTCGGCTCAACAGGGCTGCAAGAGCTCTCCATCCCAACCTGCTGCTTGAGGCAGGCGAGCTGTGGGCTCAGGGAAGGCTGCTCTGGGTTTATCCAGTTGAGTTGTGGAAACCGTCAAGGCCAGAGGCTGTACCACGTCTCTGGCACTCACTACTCAGCTGTCCTTGAGGGGAGGGGGAAAATTTCCCTTTACTTCCAGCCAGATCCTTTGATGTTTTGGTTTCTGTCTGTTCTGCCATCCTGTTGTGCACCTGAGCACAAAGCTTGGCTTGAACTTCACAGTCACCTCCTCTCCATAGGTACTGGGAGGCTTCTCCGAGTCCTTCCAAAACCTCCAGGCTGAACTAGCCCCATTCCCTGAGCCTCTCCACATGGCACATGTGCTCCAGCCCTGACCGTCTTGGTGGTTTTCTCCTGACCTTGCTCCAGTTCATCTATGCTTCCTTTGGCAAGGAGGAAAGAGAAGGGAGGGTGAGCAGAGAGGTGAGGAATGGCATTGCCCTGTGTCCTGCGGGCAGTGGGATGTCCCTGAGCTGGATGGGTTTTATGACTGAGAAGGAACTGGCACAGGAATTTTAGCAGGTTCTGGTGATGAGGATGTGTGAGCGGCCACCTTATCCCATGGTTTGTACTCAGGTGCTATTGCAGCAACGCCACACTCATTGCCAAATAAACAATCCAAGGCAAATCTGGACCTCGTGTTTGTTCTGTGGGATGTTGCTGTGGGATCTGGGTACAGATGGTGTCTCCAAAAGCTGTCTGACCCAAACAATTCCTCTTCGATTTCCATTTCTGAGGTGGGAGAGAGTGATTTGGTCTTGAGGAATACGGACAGGGAAGCAGATAAAGTACCTGGGCTGGGTGACTTGGGGTTTTCAGCCAGCGTCGCCCTTTCCCTGGGAAGGGAGGCTGCAGTGAGGAGCCACTGAAGTCGGGGAACACAGGGGAATCACTTGGAGTCTGGCAATTCCCTCCCATGCAAACAAACATTCTGTCGGACTCACTCAAGGGCAAATGGAATTCCGTTAAGGGCATCATCCTGTCCCCTGAAATTATTTTATTGCTACCTTGAGCAGTGGCAGGATTGGGCCTCGACCTACTTCAGCACATGATGGGCTCTGAAACTAGGAAGGCCAACCAGGAGGGACGTTCCTGGTCCAATCCTGTTGGCAACAAAGATTATTCTTGCTTTTGAAAGGCAACAGAGCTCAATCTAAAGTGGCGAGATATGTTGTCATGCCACTGCTGTGATATTGTCTGTGATAGCTGGCTCTGGCAGCCGTGGGCCACTGTCTCAGTTAATGCTTGTAACCAGGGAGAGCTGAGCCCCAGGGGAGCAGACAGCCTCAATGGGAGGGAAGAATGGAGGACAGAGGATGGATTTTGTGCTTATTTCTTGGCCTTCTTGCCTTCTCCCTTTTTCTTCGTCTTGGATGTGAAGAGTGTCTGGAACAAGCAGCTTTTCTGGATGTGGGTGGCAGCACAGGTCGTGGCTTTCTGCTTCACGTTCTATTCACTCTTCACCTGCCGTGTTCAGTGCTTCCTCTCAGTCTGGGAACAGTAGGTAAGCACAGCATGTTTCTCCTTTAGAGCCAAACTTTGGTGCAGACAGCGTGAAGTGCGTCTCACTCAGCCTGGCAAGACAGCAGCCACCAATTGCTGCAAGCATGAGGGCCTTCAGCAGGTTTTCCCTGCACATCCCTACAGAGGAGTCCTTTTCCCTTTCCCAATTCAGGTAGAATTGCCTCTGGCTGCTGAACAGAGCCTTCCCAAAGGGACCAAAAAGGAAATGCTCCTGATGGGACTTTTCAAGAGGCCCCAGGTCCAGATACAGCCTCTGTCCTCTGCTGTGGATCCTGACTGAGCGAGGCACCTGCTTCTCTGCGCCTCTTGGCCACCTTTCTGTGGTTTGGATGGGGCTGAGCCGAGGGCTTTGCTGAGAAGCAGATTGTATCGGTGGTGCTGCATCCCACTAACAACACTGCAAGCTGTTGGGAGCCTGGGAAGAGCCAGGACGTGCAGAAAGCCTGGGGCACATAGTTCTGGTAGCACTTGATAATGACTTATTCCTTGCCCATGGCACTTGTGAGCATGCAGAGGAGGAAGAGGGTTAGGAGAGCCGGCAGTTCTGGGGCTCAGTATCCTGGGAGCAAGATTAACTTGATGTTATTAAAAACCTGAGAAGGCAGGATCATTATGGCTAGCACCAGGCTTTTGGGTTGTTCCCTGCGCTTTGGATTGCAGTGGTTCCACAGCTGTTCTCCACGTGAGTAACAACTATAAGGACATGAAAGCAGTTAGGGCCTTCTTGGAGGAGGTCTTGTGGGGTGCTGACATGAATCAGAGCCTGTTCAGCTTAATTTGGATGTTGGCACAGTGACGTGGGAGCTGTTAGGCCTGGGAGGGAAACTGAAGTGTGATTTGGACACTAGATGGAGACAAGAGGGTTGAGGATGACAGGAAGGAGAGCCCTGTTCCCTTGCAGCAGGTGGATGAGTCAGATCCAGTGAGTTGAGTCATCAGCAAACTGGGGTAACTGGCCTGGAATCTAAGCGGCAGAGAACTGCTGAACCCAAAAGCAGGACACAAAGCGCAAGACTCAAGTGCTTGAAAGATAAAGCCTTTTGAAATGGAGAGAGATTTTATCTGAAAAACAAGTTGACAGTAGCTTGTGTGGCCAGGGGAAGCCACTTCACCCTCATTGCTGTGTTCGAGCTCCAACAAATCAGTGTGGGAAACCAGAGCCCATTGCATCAGCCTGCCCCACAGTGGCCCAGGGTGTCACTGAGGGCTCCCAAGAGGTGAGAGCTGGCACCTCCTTACGATTTACACAAAGACAATGGTAATTAAAATATAAATGGGTTGTTTGGATTTCATACTGTGGTTCTTGCTAGCATTTGGTGCTTTGCTACTGCTCTGCCCTCTTGTTCTACCAGAGCTGGGCAGCTCAGTAAGTAAGAGCAAAAGATGCTCCGTTCCTGCTGGCCTGTGTGTGGAGCAAACACCAAGTCTGAATAAAGTGAAGCAAGGGAAATGTTCAGTAGTTCCCTAGCTCCAGATTCAACCCATCCTGTGTCGCTGATGCTCTACTCAGGCGAGAGGCCTGAATCACAGCTGGGACTCCTGCCTGCTGCTGCTTATGTTTCTCTTTTTTTCTGTCTGCTCAGCACTGCAATAAATCACACTCCACCTTTGACTCAACCCTCACTCCTCATCTTGTGTCTCTCAGCAAACAACCAGCCAATGTGGGAACTGCTTAGCTTCCAAAATCAGCCACGCCCAGTCCTTGGTGCTACAAACAAATGTAAAAGACGGTTTTATGTGTGGGCAGTGTTAATTTTTGCCCTGTTTAGCCCATCCCAGCTCCTTTGATTCTCAACAAATGCCTCGCCCAATCTGCAGTAGCTGCTACTCTGCATTCTGGCCAGTGCTGCTACCTCTCCAAATAGGCACAGCGCTTTGCGGAGGAGGTTTTTGAGCTGAGTGAGTGGCTAGGTAGAAAAGGCAGTCCTGTAAGTAAGCTGTTTGCTTGGTGTTTTGATTGTGTTGCTATAGGGCTGCTTTCCACTGAAATCAGTGGAGATTTGTGATGGAGCAGGTACACTCTCAGAAACAGTGTACGTGCTAGCAGGAGGCATGCAGTTGCCTGAAGCAGGTAGCAGCCTGGCCTGACTGCACTATGACAGGTTTAATCTCCTCCTGCAGCATCTGTCTGAGAGCCAGTGACGATTTTCAGTGCTCCGATACAAGTGTATGAGTTGTGTCCTTGGGTGCCCAGTGTCCTGCTGTAGCTGAGCATGCTTGTTCCAGGAAGCCCACAGCTCCTGTTTCTGCTTCCCGCTTGGGCTGCAGATCTTGTTTGAGACATCACATGGTGCTCCTTGTAAATCCAGCCCTGGAGGACGACACAAAGAAAGAAATACCAGTGAGGAGGGGAGGGCATCAGGTGAGCAGCAGAAAGGCTTGTTTGCAAAGATGTCGGTAATTTAAGGCCAGGCACCTCCGCTCTGGCAGCAAGGGGGATGCTCCGGCTAGACAGAAGCCTTACCCACTGGTTTATGATGCTGACAGGAGTCGTGCTGGTGGCAAAACTAACCTGTCAGGCCGGGTTGGGCTCAGAGGGAGTGGCCTGGGGACCTAGCTCTGGGTTGCCTGTGAGAGAAACGCTAGGCCTGGCCCGGTGGAACAGATTTATTCCAGCTGGAGAATCCCCACTTCTCTGGGGTCCCGCTTGCGCTGTTTCACCGCTGGGGCCTACGGCGCCGGGGGCGTCCCGCGTTGCTAGGAGACCGCGCCGGGGGGCGGGGCCTCAGCGCAGCCAATGGCAGCGCGATCTGCCCCCTGAGGCCCCTCCCCTTCCTACCCCAACCTGTCCAACCCTGAACCAATCAGCATCCTTGCTTCACTTGACGGGCAGAGCCGTCACCCAATGAGAAGCGGGGAGAGCGGGAGGGGGCGGGAGTAATCCGGCTCCTCGGGCGGTGGGCGGGGCCGAGCGCGGGGATTGGCCCATGAGGCGGGGCGGGGCGGGGCCGCGCGCGCCGGGGAGCGGAGCTGTAGCCGCCGCGGGAGCCGGTGCGGGGGCACCGGGGGCACTGCGGGCCCAGGTGGGGCGGTGGGAGCCGAGAGGACGTGCTGGGCTCAGGAAGGGGGTGGTGAGGCCGGGGAGCGCGGGCCGAGGGCGGCGGGGACGGCGCAGCGCGGTGACAGCCCCGTGTCGCGGTCCCTCTCTCTGTCTAGGCCGCAGGAGCAGCCCGGGCTCGGCTGCGTTGCCCGCTGAGAATCCGCCACCGGCCTGCGGAGAGGGAAGCCGGTTGCAGAGCGTCCTGTACCGCTGCCCAGAGTTCGCCTGGTTTTCCTTTTCCACCACCCTTCAAAGAAATTCATGGCTTGGTGGCAGTGACATCACCCAGTACAAAACCCTGCGGGGACTTCATGTGTGCAGACCCAGACCGGCCTCTCCATCTCCCTCTTTCTCCCCCCCCCCGCCCCAACTTGAAATCGAGGCGTTTTGG
Source organism: Clamator glandarius (assembly GCA_033459285.1). Lineage (NCBI taxonomy): Eukaryota > Metazoa > Chordata > Aves > Cuculiformes > Cuculidae > Clamator > Clamator glandarius. The sequence goes on along the minus strand of JAUNZM010001016.1, from coordinate 2,029,292 downwards.
CGTGAGAGGGGACAGAGCCACGTGTGCTGGTGACACTTAGCATCATGCTGGCTCCAGATGCCTTGCACCTGCCTGCTGTGTGTGGAGAGGTCAGGAGTTGCTCCAGAAGCACTTTCCTTTGCTTCCCTGCTGTCCTGCGAGCCGAGCGCTGAATGGAAGAGGCAGCCCAGACCTGAGTGTTTGAATTTGGCTTGGGCATAAGTGCTACCATTGAGTCTAGCGCCCTGCGCTGCTTTAGAAAGCAAATACCTAGCTCTTTTCCTGAACTGTGATCTCTGGAGATGGGTGCACACTCCTTTATACTCACATCTCTAGAAGGCACCCCTGATGGAAGACTTTCTGGGGAGAGTTTTTGACAGAAGCGCTCTACAAGTGGAACTGAAAGAGGCATTATTTAAAGTTCTTGGAGTCAGAGCCTCTACAGGGACGGCATGGCCGTGAGCATGGATGATGACGTTCCCCTCATCCTCACCTTGGATGATGGTGGAAGCAGCATCTCAGCCCCTCTAGATGACCTGGATCGGGAGGAGCTGCCTAATGAAAGTAAGATTGCGTTGTCGTTGTTTCCTGCCCACTGCAATGGCCTCACTTGTTTTTCCCTTTGCAGTCACCACTCTTTGTTGCGCTTGCCAGGATCCAAAACTCTCAGAGCAGTCGTTCAATGTCTTGGTGTCCACCTGAGAAAATCAGATCAGGAAGTTGCTTATCATGGTCCTTGTTTACTCACAGTACCCATGTGACAGACACTGGATGAATGGGTCCTGCCAATGCCGTTTCCAACACACATTTTGTGTAGTTTCCATATTGTAATCTGTGACTTTGTTGTCCTTAAGAGTCTCCTTCTCTGCACCTTGGCCCGAGTGTCTCTTTTCCTTGGCAGCGTCAGCTGTGCCGTACTGCTGGCCCAAGCTGTCAGGTGCAGCAGCTGCAATTATCTCATGCAGTGTTGTCCTGGCACCACAAAGCATCTTGTCCTTTGCAATTGGTGTTTTGTTTTGCCTATTTCTAATTTACACTCTGATTTTTGCAGCAAGTAATACACTTTGATAAATCCTTTTAATATCTTTATTGTGTTCTTATTGAAGAACCTGATGTACTTTAAAAAATATATTCCTTCTCCTCTCAACCCCAGTTAAGTAGGACAGAGCTAGCCTGTGAGCACTGAGAGAGGGGAAAACAAAAGCTGCCATCATTTAGAAGCCGTGCTTTCTCCTTGCTACATCTTCGTTAAAATCTATGACCTGCAGTAGGTGAGGTGGGAACAGCAATGTGTTTGAGCACAGTCAGTGGGGGTTGGTGTTTTGTTATTCCTCACTCAATGTACTTAGGCAGTTTTCTTCAACGTGTGTCTCTGCCTTCCAGCTGACATTGCAGGTGTACACACAGGCTGTGTGATCCTGTTCAGGCCCTTGCTGCCCCAAACTTAATGTTTGTTACAGATAAATCATTCCTGGCCTGGCATCCCTTTTGTCTACATTATTCCTCTACTCCATACTGCCTCAATTTGATTTCTCTCTTACAATCTCTATGGTTTCTCTTAATCTTCTTCTGTGACTTCCTGGCCCAGCAGGTAGTTTCTGCAATCAAGGTTTCTCCTTGTCCTCCTCTCCCACCCCTGCAACACATCCCGGGCTAAATTGCCCGGTTGACTTTCTCTCAGCTCTGCTGCATCGTTGCTCCGTCACATCTGTTCTGTTGCATCTGTTTGTCTTTTAAAGTTTAGCTCTCTACTTTTAAGTTAAATAGAATACTTCCTTTGGCCGGTGCTGTATTTATTGGCTTTCTTGTGATTAATTTTAATCACTCTTCTTTCATCTTCTTCTTCCACTCTCTTCCCATCCCTTTAAAGAATAAGTCATATGGGGTTTATCACTTGGTAAAGCCAAGACGATTGTGTTAAAGCAGAAGCGTGAGAATAAATGTATTAATAAATAAAAATATTCCACAATCTGCTTCCCATGAAATACAGGGAAATTGTTTAGGGACCAATTTTGTGCTTCTTAAAAGATTTCTGTCTGGTATTTGAGAATTCATTGCCTGGAATTCTTCAAATGAAGTGTCTCTTGGTATTACAGAACCATTATTTTGCCATGTGTTTAAGTTGAATTTGCTGTAAAAATATAAACCTTATTCTCTGCAAGCATTACTGAATGATACGGAGCCTTCTGAAGTCAGTGGGCACTGCGAGAGCAGGAGGAAAGATTAGAAGAGGAAGGCTGGCATAAACAACTTGAAAGGCACATTTATCTCTGAGAAGCGGGAAGCTTAAACTAGTGGGTGAGCGGACTAATGCTGTCGCTTGCAAAAGTAAGCTTGTTTAAAAAACAGGATGTGTAGTCCAGCTTCCCTCTGAGCCTGCAAAGGAAGTCCACTGTGAAATGCAGAAAAGTTGTGTCTTACAGAGGCTGTGAGGAATTCAAATGGTTCCTCCTTGCTCTGCCTCCGCTTCTTTGCTGAGAACTGAAATGACTTTAACAGACTTTCACATGTTTATTTAGAGGTTTGTCTTTTTTTCAGGGAAAAGTAGTATGTGAAAAGTCCTTTCCAGGAGAGGCTGCCAGGGTGATGATGAGGACTTGGGGCCAGGGAAGGTCAGGAGGCTGTTTCCTTCTGGTTTTGCCTTCCTCACACCTAAAATCTCGTAATAGAATATTCAGCCAGAATTTGAGTTATAGCTCACTTGTTACTGTGCTTGACTGTTGACTCAGAGGGATTTGATGGCAGCCAAAACACAAAGGTTTTATTGAAGTGTGTACCAAGACTCCACTTGGGACCGTTCACAGTGAAGGACCCTTCATTCTCTTCCCAGGTGACACTGAGGGAAGGACAAAGTGGGTGTCACTGCCCTTAATGCTAAATCATGCGTCAGTGGTTGATGAGAATTAAATTGTGTTCTGGTTCTGTGTTGCTGTGCCATGAATTGCAATCTATATTCCAGTTTTGCAGCCATCTTTCAGCAAGTGCTGTGTGTCTGTGTGGTTTCAGCACATCAGTGCTTATGTTTGTTAAGGAAACCTTGTTTTTTAAAGGAACCTTGATCCACGGTGTAGCTTTGTTACAAATTGGGTCCTTGAGTAAATGAATTTGTAGTTTTGCACTCCTGGTGTTGATTACCTGGAATGCAGGCAAGTTACTGGGTTGAAATGGGCAGTTACTGGGTTTTCTGAAAGCAGGTCTGTTGCAGATGTGAAAAGAAAGGACTCAAGTGCAAGAGTATATTCCTTCCTGAGTCTTACAGATGAGTCCCCTTCTGGGTAAGTGAATGCCTTTGGATTAGCATAACAGACAGCTAAATGAGAAAACTGTGTGGAAAATTACGTTCTTAAAGAAAATGTCTGGCTGCAAAAATTAATCTCCTTAATTGTACATTTCTTAAGCACTTATTGGGAGACAATACTTGCACGAGGAGGAATATTAAAACTCTGCCTTCCTTGGCTTGTACTGGGATGCACAGCTCCCAGGGAGCTTCCGCTTACAGCCACAGCGAAATGTCAGGATCCTGCACAGTTGAGGGGAACATCCAGGAAAAACGTGGTCACTGTGGTGTTGTGGTTTTCTGACTGTGACATGAAGGGCTATGGTGCAGGGGGATTTTTCTTTCAGGCTACAACAGCTGAAGGAGATGTGAGAGAAGCACTTTTGTCACTGCAATCCATGCTAATTAATATGATGCTGCCCTTCCCTAGCACATCTTATCTGAGAATCTCCAAGGGCTGTGCACCCTGTAATTAAGTTTTCCAGCACCTGTCTGAGGTGAAAGACTAATATTAATGGAATTCCTGTAGAAGGGGAAAATGGTGGTGCAATCCTTGCATGACCTTCCCCCAAATCGTGTACTAAAAACAGTGAGAAGCAGCCAGGGTTTAGTGATTTCCCATCCCTCACCTGAACTCCTGGGAAGCGTTTGAACTGGGTTTTTCAGGTACAAAGGCAGCGTGGATAGCTTTGAAACTCTAGGTCAGTGTCTCTCCTTGAGCTGATGGGAGCTAGTAGCAATAAATGAGTTCACATGGGTTTGCCCTGTATTAGATCAGATAAAAGTTCTCCTTTGCCTCCTGCGTGGAAATTGCTGTAGCCTCAAGTGGGATTCCAGTGTGTTCAGAACAGAAAGTACAGCTCAAAGTATTGTACAGGAAACAATATGATTTTATGTGTCTATTTCTCCCACACAATGGGCAATGGGTTATGACAAGTTTAAGAAGTAATCTTTAAACTCTGGGTTTTTTTACAAGAAATCAACTGCATCTGATGTTGAGATAAAAATGAATTTTTTGGAGGGGAGCAGCTCCTTGCCGTTCAGGAGGAGGTGGCCCAAGGTATGTAAAGAAAATGATGTTTCTGTTGGTGAAGGTGGAGGGGCTGCCCAGGGTGTGCTTGATGAGGAATGCAGCTGTGGCCAAGAAGAGCACTGGTTGGGCTGCTAGAGCGGTGTGTGGTGTCTAGTCTACTTCCCGGGGCTGCAGAAAGGAGGGCCGCTTTCCTGGCCTTGCTTCTGCACGTCAGCCTGGTTCCCTGATGAAATGGATGAAGAGGCTTTTGGCAAAGCCATTCTTTTTGCTATTGGCTGATGGAAACTCCTGTGGTGTTTTTGAACACAGGGTTTAATTACAGTGCCAGTGGATGTTGTATACAACAAACACGTCTTTTTGAAAAAGAACTCATTTACTAATCCACAGGTAGGCATGTGGTTTTGGGGATGGCCCAGGATTGGGTTCTTTTAAAACATAGGAGCTGTCTGAATTTTAAAATGTTTAGTAATCAGTGTAACCTGAAGCAGTGTAACTCTCTACTGTATTGGATCTGGTTGCAGAATGTGTTTGTATCAGCAGGGAGAACACATGTGCCTGTCCCCATAGTCCACAGCTTCTGGTCGAGTCCCTACTCTTCAAACATCTCTGTTGCCCTCTTCCTACTGCTACTTCCTTTAGTGCCGTCTGTGGATGAAAGAGATTTCCAGGTATAAAACAAATGTGCGTTTTCTGGTGAGCCAAGGGAGCAACTGGAGAATAAACACTGACCTCTGGGGGAATGCTGTAACCACAGTCTCTTGGCTGTGCTCCTTGAAGAACTCTTTCATTTGCTCTGAAAGCATTCTGGTTTTACTACCTTTGAAGGCAAGTAGGTGTTTTAAGTGCCAGCAACCTAGTAGATTTAATAAATCCTTCAGGATCTGTAGTTTTTGATCCTTGTATGGAAGTAAAGATTTTGAAGATGGTTGTTGCAACTTGGGCACTAATTATTAAACACTATAGCTAGTAGGTGTAAAGAAACACGGGGCGAGGGTATAAGCAAACACTTGCAGTGGACCTGGCAGATCCTGAGATCTCTGCAAGCCAGGCTTTTAACCAGCCTTTTGGATAATTTGGTGGCTTTCTTGGATGCTGTGCAGGATATTTTCTCACGTCGTGGCTGCTGGTTGTACAGATTTGCTTTTAATTAGTTCCAGTAGCAGTGCTTCCACTGCTGCCTTTAGAGGTGAAGCATGGCCAGAGCGCAGGACTGGGATCTCATTTTTGGAAGCAATCTAGTTCTGCTGTTGAAGCTACTCCTCCTTGTACCTGGGGTAAGTCAGTTAACGTCACTGTGGTTAACGTCGCTCATCTGCAGAGCGCAGATTACTCCTTTCCTGGAAATGGACAGGTAGGTTTCATTGCTTTGTTATGAAGAGGTGCTGGTTTGCATTGCTGTGCATGGTATGTTTTTCTTCCTATGTACTTGCTTAAAATTTATAGAGAGGGGTTTTTTTTCTGGAGCACAAGTGGTAGCTGAGTGCTGGGTTGTTGTTTATGCCTCTGAAAGTCTCATTTCTCCAACCTAACAGCCTTGCATTTTGCAAGCAACGTCTGCCAGTGCTTCTCTAATCCTTTCCTGGCCTAGATGACTTATAATGAATGTTTTAAGCAAGCAAAGCGAGGCAAAACTGCCTCTGAGATGAGTGAGGGGTGAAAACTTTGGAAAGGGGAATGTGCACCTAAAACATAAGGAGATTATTGTTTTCTCCTTCAGTACAATTCGTTTCCCTGGGTAATAAGCTCTGTAGACTCAGAGAAAGGAAGTAAATACTGCTTTTTAGGAGATGTTGAGTATCTTTATGGTGTTAGAAATAGTGGAAAATGTGTTTCTGCTTTTAAGTTCCAAATACATCATCCCCTGGAATCTCATTTATCCTGAGAATTCAGGTTTGAAGGCAAGACCAACCGTCTCAGCTGTGCTTAAATACTTGCCATAATGAAAGAGTAGAGCCAGTACCTTTGATTCCAAAGAAACAGCACTGTGTTGCCCAGAACTCACAAAAGCATTTGTATCAAGACGTTCTCAACGTGACTCTGTAAATGTGGCACCTATAGAATGAAAACCACGAGCAGAGTAAAGTACCAGGCGGTATTGCGGGCTGCAGTTATCGTGTGTATTTTTTTTCCAAGCCTGCCTTGTTTTCTTAGCCCTGCAGGAGATCGGTTTGCACAATGCACGCATTGTGTGTTTCACAGTAGGATGCTTTGTCAAACAGAATCCCTGCACTGTTGACTCTTTCGCTCAGTAAAAGAAAAAAATCCTAGTGATTTTGTCTTGAATGCCTCATGCTGTTCAAATCTGAGCGAGTCAAAGTGTATACAAGGTAAAGAAGACTTGGGTTAGTGTTCCATTATCCTGGGGTCAAATGGTTCTTTCTCCTTTGTCATCTCCTGGAGCACTAGGGGTGGGTATCGTCTTTCATGCATAGAATAACCAGGTTGGAAGAGACCCACTGGATCGAGTCCAACCATTCCTATCAAAAACTAAACCATGCCCTTCAGGACCTTGTCCACCCGTGCCTTAAATACCTCCAGGGAAGGTATGCTCACTGTAAATTAGGAAGGATGCTGCAGAGGGGGTTGAGGAGTCTGGAAGATTCTTCTCACTCCTTTCCTGAAGACGGGAGTAATGAACTTGCTGCTTTGTGGGAGGGAGCCTGTTCCCTTCATGCAGCTCTTCTTTAGGACACAGATCGCGTCTTCTTGGTATGAAAGCAGAAGAGCAGGCTAGGCTGAGTGTTCGCTCACCCAGCTGATTGCTGTAGTTGAGCGATGCAGGGGTAGAGCCCATGCTATGGCTTCAGAGGGCTCTGCTTTTTGAACAGGTGGTCCTGGAACTATAAAAGATGTTAAGGAGTTTGAAAGTGTTCAAGCTGCAATTTTAAATTGACAGCTTTCCAGCTCTAACCGGTCACTCCTCAGCCACGGCAGCTGACTTGGGAACATTTGGCTCAGGAAGCGGAACAGCAGTTGGAAACAAATAGTGATTAGTTTTTCATGGCTTCCCAGGGAACGCATCACTTTGTTCGTTTTCCCCCTCATTTTTGTGATTCCTGTGGATTTTTAAGGCACTGTAGATGCAGGATGTTCAGTTTAGCCAAGCTTGCTTACTGGCAGATTAAAATGAGCAAAGGCTGAGCACGCTGAGTTCACTCATCATAACCAATATGATGCTTCTCAGAACTTCCTTTGCCCTTGGTATCTTCACCGAGGAATCCTGCCTGCTGCCGTCAGCCCCCCTGCGTTGAAATCCCATTTTACCCATTTGAATGCTGTAAGAAGTGCTGTATAAACTAAACAGGAGCATCTGTGAAGTGGTTAGAGTTGTTGTTGATTGCCTTTTCCTTATTGCCTTCAGGGGATTTAAGCTTGAATTTGCTGGAAGTAGAATTTATGAGCCAGAACGCTCCATTTCTGATCCTTAAGCTGGGAAAAGTGCAGTGAATTTGATAGGTCTTTCACTTGCCTCCAATGTCTCTGGCTTTTGATCTGGACCTCGCAGGGCTCTCCCTGTGTCTTTAGCGTAATTGCTTTTTGCATGTTGAGAAGATGCCTGATTTTTACACAACTGTTCTCTTTATGGAGAGCTGTAGGAGCAGCTTTAGGAGTTCATCCATCTGCTTCTAGTGAGCTGCTCAGCAGCAAGCTCGTGCACCTGTACCGCTGCATTTCTCATCTGGGGAGAGGGAGGCAGGAAAGGTGTTTGTGCTGATCCACCACAGTGTGGTGTCGCTGATGAAAGATCCTGAGGGTGACAAGAGGAGGCTGCTGTGATTTGAATCATAGCGTGGGGCTTTGAAGCTTTTATCCAGTGCTGCTCTTATAATCATCATCTGGTGGGGTCCATTTGGAACAAAAGGCTTTTCGTCTTACTTGGGGGAATAAAATTCAAGATGTATCTCTGTGCACAATGAAGTTAAAGCTGCTGATTCTGTGGGGCTGGACCCTTTAGCTCCTCTCTTGCATTTCCTATTTGACTGCCTAGCACGTGCATGTGTGTATATATTGTCACCTGGGAATGCTTGATCGTCTGTATTTATTCCAACTGTAACTGTTTTTCTGAGAACTGTTCCACTGCCCTCAATGGATTTGGGCAAGTTTATTGCACAGAAGTAATGTAGCCTGGTAAAGGATTTCATTAAATGCACAAATATATTCCTGCCCGTAGTTAACTAAATGAAGAAATGCCTGTAGAATTAAGCGTATGTGATCGATCCTGCAATTGGGAGCACTAGAAGCTCCCCGGGGTCAAATTGTGCTGGTGAGTGGGCTGTGTCATTTACAGTGTCATCAGCTAGAGGAGGAGAGAAGGGATGCCATTCTCTCCATCTAGTGCTTTTCCAGGCGCTGGCTGTGGAGCTCCAAAGAAAGAGGGTAGAAGTAGAAGTTTTCACTAGTATGGTATTTCCATGGTCTGTCCCCTTTTTCCTGTGGCATGGTCGCTCTGGCTGGAGCAGATCCATGTCCAGTGAGAGGAGCAAGGCCTGTGGTGTAATCCTTGCAAGTACAGTGTCCTGCAGCACAAACCAGAGATGTCCAGTGGGGCAGTGGTGAGTCACTGCAGGAATAGGATAAAGCTGCTCTTTGTCGCCCAGTTGCTTGTTTTTTAGGTTGCAGAGCGATCGTTGTTTCTGCAGGGTGCTGAGCAGACCAGAAGTGCTGGATATGCTGCTGAAGGGAGGAATGTTCGCTGAGACTGGTTTGCTCTTTGGCTCTTCTTGAAACCTGCAAGTAGTATTAAATGCTCTGCTTTCCCTAAACTGCTGGAAGGTGAAAACAAGCGGCCACTTTGCTCCTGCTTGAATTAAGTAAATGCTTGCAAGCCACTTAGTAAGGAGAATTTTGATGTTGGGATAGGCAGTGGAAGTGGCCAAGGAAAAGCCCCTTCCTTTCAATTGTGAGGCTGATGCCAGGACCTTATCTGTAGTGGCTGCAAAGGGGAAGATTTCAAAACATTGGAAATTATTCATATGCTTTGAGAGAGCACAAATGTGTGCAAACAAGAAGCTAATGGAAGCTTTAGACTTCTTGGAGAGGCAGCAAGAAGTCACAGTACAAGAGGCCTGCACGGGCTCACGTGAAAGCACCTGCACTGCGAGATAGGAAACGAAGAAATAGAAACTGGGAGCAGAGGGAAATAACGAAGAGAAATGTGGTCAGCAGAGTTAAAGGTGCTCTAAAGGACTGGAGAAATAAAAAGATGCATTAAGAGATACCAAACTGTTAGGAATTCAAGGTTGAACACTGGCCAGTAATGCCATATAGGGAAGCTCAAGAAATATGGTATGTATTCTCTATTTGTTGAAAAGCCAGATGACCTGGTCATCATATGATCTATTCTTCCATTCCCACAGTAAATAAAGTAGAGATTAAACAGTTCATTCTGAAGGTAGGCATTTAAAAAAAATCAACAGAGGACATTTATTTTTCCTTAAGGCTGCAACCAAGGCTGTCTGAATACTGCTGGGATAGTGACTTCCTTCCAGCCCCAAAAGATGTTTTGCACCAGGTGGGAGATTGCCAGCCAGCCAAACGAGGGTTCCAGGCAAAATAATGGGAAACCAACAGTAGCTTTTATAAAATCTGGATTTAAAGGACTTTTTTCCATGTCAGTCAGTGCAGATTTATGAAAAATTGAGGGCTGTATGAATCTGAAGTCACATGTGGATGTATTTTGTGAGATTACAAGCTAGACTGGCAGTGTTTTGAGAAGATATTTGTTTTGGCACTCCTGCATCATTTTGATTGAGGAAATGAACAATATGAATCAACACTGTGTAGCTAATGGCTCTGCAGACTGGCTGGTGGAGGGGTCTCAAAATCTGACTGGATATTGATAGTGGTTAGTGAAGAGTTGCCTTATTAGCAGAGACTGTCACAGGGGTTAGATTATATCCCTGTGCCAGCTGCAAGCTTCCGTTCCATTCTAGAAGAGGGAAAATGTGATTTCTGATCAAGGTAGGAGATGTCATGGATTGAGGGCATATTGGAGGTGAGGAAGGGAGCAAAACCATTAGGACTGCTAGGTAGGGTGGGTGTGGGCAAGCCGTGTGTGTGTTATTAAGACTTGCCATAGTGATGTGCGTTGAGAAGGGTGGAGGTGGCTGTGTCGTGAACAGAGAGGCTGAGACTGGCTTCATGGGCACCTGAGCGGAACCTGAGCCTGTGGGACACCTGCTTAGTGAGATGGTGGGTGCGTTCCTCAGTCCTTCCAATAAAAGTAATGATTAGGTAGGTAGATGATGTTGCCATCCATGCCTGCTCTAGAGTCATCAGTGTGTTCATGTTTAGTGTGTTTGTAATGCCCTTGCTCCAGCTCATCCAAGATCCAAGAGGCCTGAAGATGCCTTTGGTAATGGTAACAATGGAATTGCCATTGGTTGGAGCAAGGGAAATTTATACAAAGAATAAGGCATGTGTTTGAGAACAAGGAGCAACATTGGAATGACTGTAAGAGCCAGAGAGGATTCTGCAGTGCTGGAACACTTTTGAAGTGAAAATTATCCATTCTCTAAAGATAGGGATCTGTATGAGGAATGTGGGACCTGAAATAAGGACCAGTTGAGGGAAAGCCCTCTGGCAGGTGGTTTGCAGATGTCAATCTAATGGTTTAAGTCCTTCCTTCCTTCCTTCCCAGCCATTAATGTAACCTCTGCGGTTCCTACCAGTAGCGGTTTCCACCAAATGTGCAGAAGTCTTTTTTTTTTCTCAACGGAGGGCAGTTACACAGCGTTGGAGGCTGAGCTTGTCCTGGTTCACTTACATCATCCTCTGAAGTTGGCATCTTTGCTTTCCTGGCTGAGATGCAGTGATGAGGCAGAGGAGATGTGGCAGTGTTGGATTTCAAAAGAATCTGTGTGTTCTTGGTCTTGTTCTAACACCACAAAACACAATTACGTACCTCTTACTATGGTACCACTATAGGCAGCTTTTCTTAGTCACAGTGTGTCACGGTAAGGCATTAGAGATTTGCCATGATACTGTTACTTAACTTAATTTATCTCATTTTCTTGCTATCCCATTCTCTTTAGGGCTGAAGGGTCAATATGACACATACTTTATTACTTTCTAGCCCATTTTAGTCTTGCCCCAGTGCTGTGTGGCCATGAGGGAGGTTTACTGCCCAAAGTAATACTGATATCTCACAGAAGGGAAGTGCTTCCTCTCTGCTTCCCGCCGCTAGCTTTGCGACTTCCCTGGAGAGCCGCTGCCGGCTGGAACTGGCAGTCGGATCTGGCAGCACTCTGCTTTCGTTAAAAAGGCCAGATTGCAGCTTAATCAAACATCTTTCCAAATTGCAGCTGGAAAATCCAAAGACTCTGCTTTAGAGAATTAAAATGAGGAATGTGCTCTTAAAATGCTGACTGAAGCAGATCTTTAAGATGTTAAAGCCATGAGGCACTGGTTTCCCTTTTTGGAACAAAAAGAGGAAATTCCTTCGTGTAACAGGATGTGTTAAAGAAATGCTATATCTGAGGGGTTCTTATATTGTGTCTTTCTCTTTCTGTTACTTCCTCAAATATCATGAATTAGAAATGTCTGTGTATTTCATGTCTGGCTTCTCATGATCTGTAGCCTTAGGCAGAACTTGTCTCTTTTTTTTTCCTTTTTTTTTTGGTTGGGTTCAGCAAAAACTATTATTTCCAATTGTTTTTTGTATTCAAAATGAGTTGTTTCATAGAGCACCTCAATGGCTCGGATATTAATTCCAGTTACAGAATAATTTTATCTCTGTGTCTGTAAAGCTTTTGTTGCTGTGATATGATCAGACCGAGAAGATTATGGAGTGTGTTACTTGCTGAAAGGATGGATGATGTAAGGCTGTAGATGATCCTTCTGTTGTGGTTTTGAGTTCTCCTTTTTGTGGTATCGAGTTTCATTTGCTATTTCAGAAACAAAGTATATGAAATCGGCAGCAATTTGGCTTCTTAATTATATTTTCCTAACGTAACTTTTCCTGCTGTGCAAGTTTTATTGATTAAAAATGCTTCGTGACTTTCAGCTGTGTTAAGAAGCTGGGACTCTTGTGTTACATGGTTGCCGGCTCTCCTTATGGCATTTCACGAACTTTCTCGTGCAGGAGGATTTAGTCACACATCTGTCAGAAAGCAGCTTTGTGGAAGAGGGCTTTGGCATGTGGTGGTTCACACGAGCTGCTGAAAGATGATGCAGCTGAGGAGCTGGAGCCAGTGGGGTAGGTAACGTTATTCTCGCAGGGTGCAGCTCTGTGAGTCAGGAGCAATCCTCCTCTGCTTCATTGCTGACTGCTGCAGCAGCTTTTGAGCTGCATGGTCTGACGGACCAGCGAGACTTCTAGTGGTTAGGGCAAAGTGGCCTCTCTGAAGGTGACAAAACATCCACCAGTTCATCTTCAGCCACTGAAGCCACTCGCTGTCTTAATTGTGAATCCCAAACATCCCGAAAGGGAGGGAGCTCTGAAAATTGTCCAGCAATCAAACATTTTCTGGTCAAAACTTCCCACATAGGATTGCAAGAGGAAAAAACAATCAAGTCCCAGATTGTCTCAGGGTTGAGATGACACAATAGCAGGTGTCTGAGAGACAAGGCAGTGAACTGCACATATGGGGATCTCCAACCAGCTAGTCTTGGCTGGTGTAGATAGGTAAAATTATCCTCATCCCTGTTTACTTAGAAGCCTTTTCCCGACCCCCCCTTCTTCTTTACCAGTGTCTCTCTTTGTCCCCAGCAGGGTGGTGCAAGAAGTAAATGTCCGAGTCACAGCTCATCCCCCCTTTCAAATGGTTAACGAGCCACAGAGCAAATGATTGACTAAATACTGGCTCTGACCCATTTGGAGCAAGAGCTAGCTGGAGACATGGCTTCTGCTGAGCCAAAACAATTTCCTTCCAAGGGTTAGCTCTTCTGTTGTTGTGTTTAGCTTGTGCATCAGGGTTTTTACATGTGTGCAGTGCAGATGTTAGTGAGGATGCAGTGGTCCTCTAATTAAACAATGCAGGGCTTACATTGTTTTCAATATAAGAAGACAGGCAACAACTGATAAGAGGTGATAATATATAAAAAGTGGCCTACCATGCTGAGGGACATCTGTTCATACTCCATGTGGATTCCGTTCCCTGTAGTGTGGTGGATGATACTGTGAAGTGAGCTCGTGTTGATGCTGTAGGAACTAACCGCATCCTCAAATGAAGAGGAGGATGGCAGACTTGAGGCGCCTCAAGCCTTTAATGGGAAGTGGCAACATCCGTGTTTTTTTAAAAACTTATCTGTGTTAAATGGAAAGTTGAAGTGACTTTTATTTGTTGAGCCTCACAGCAAGGCTTCTTTGGTAAGACAAAGAGCCCTGAGGCCTTTGCATATGTTTCAGCTATGCCGTCATCTCTAGGGAAGAGCATGACTCAGTTACGCTGGCTTGAAATATTCAGCACTATATTATTTCTCTTGCAGCAGAAGGGCCTGGCACTGCACTCTGTTGGAGATGCCCTGGTTTTTCTAGGCAACAAACGGATAGTAAATTGTTTAGACTTCCTCACGGCTGTGAAATTCCTTGCCATAACATCCCTGAAAACAGGATGGGTGCTAGGATATTTTGGACTGCAAAGAGCAGCCCTGCGACGCTCCCGTTGGCACAGCATTGCACTGGCAGTCAGGCGCTACCGGCAGTGATTTCACTCTGTGTTTCTCTCACCTCTGAGATGTGTGGCCAACTGCCAAACCAGCTGTGCTTTCCAGGCGGCTTTTCTTCTCCCGGGTAGGTGAGTCTGGCCTTGAAGAGACAAATGCACACATGTTCATGCCTCAGCAGTTGAAAAGAAAAGGAGCAATTTCTTATCATCTGCATTGGAGCAGGGAGAGAAAATAAATCCTCTGGAGGTGAAGTTACATGGCGTGTAAGCACTCGGAAGAGAAAATGCCAGTGGTGCTGGTACAACTCCAACATACTTGACACTTCAGGATCCTGCTGTTTCCTGGCCAGAGCTACTTCTGGGTTTTGCCTGGATTGCGTTGTACTGCTAAATTCTTGTCTTTGGGACCAGAGGTATCTGTATAGCTTGTGTTGGAGAAGGGTTGCCATCTACTTTGTTTCATGTCTTTTCATGGAATCGCATCTTCTGTGGTGGGTGCTCCATGTGGTTCAGCTGATGAGGGCTTTCTGGGAGGAAGGGGCACTTCTGGTTGTCTTCAAAAGATAAATGCTGTCCTCCTGCAGCTTTGTTCATCCTCACTGCAGCCTCAGGGAGTGGAGTCGCTCAGGGAGCTGGTAGCGTTAGCCAGCGTGGGGATCCTACCCTGATACAAAGTCAGGAGGTACAGGAACCCCGTGGGCAGCTCTGATGCTTCTGGGATCTCCTTTCTTCCATGGGCACGTGTTCAGTGTTGCTAGATGTCTGGTTGTGTGTCGTATAAACTGAAAGCTTGAGGTTTGTGACTAGTTGAGTTTGGGCAATTAGTTACAAATACCATCAAGGTGGGTGGTATACAAAACGGAGGTGGTGTGGTGCTAAGGAATGCAGCAAAGCCCGAAAAGAAACAGCTTCAGTTAGATGGTTATGCAGTCATTGTGATGAGGGACTGCAACCGAGTGAATCGCAGGCAGCTTTGTACCCTTTTCACTGCTGGCAAAGGAACCGGAGCCTACCAGCAAGGCCCTCATGCTGCTAAAGTCAGGTTGCATGTCTGTGGGGACTCTAGCAGCAAACTTGTGAAATGTGTGCTCAGCTCCAAGAAGTCACATTGGCCTGGAGAGCCTGCAAGCGTGTCCAGCCTCAATAGGAAAAGATGCTGCTCCTGTGAAAAAAACCTAGCAGGCAGCTGTGTTCCCTACCAGGGTTCATGCCTCTTCCCAAAGAAGAAATAATGACTATCAAGGTAGAGGTGAATGCAGAACAACAGTTCTTATGCACAAGGTTGCAAGAAGGAAGGAAAGGACAAAGCTTTGATTAAATTGAATTCAGAAGGAATCTGATGGTTAGCAGACAATTTGGCCTTCTTTTTCCCTGTCCTCCTCCTCAGTGGCGCCGTGGCTGGTGCACTGCCGAGTGGTTTGTCAGCTGGCACATCTCTAATTGTCTGAGATGGTTACTGGAGCTGCCCAGCACAGCTTTGCCTTTCCTGACTGCGGGAGGTAACGCCTTGCTTACTTTACTCTCTTGCTGCTCTGTTTGGTGCATCCACTTGTGGGAACCTAGCAGGGCAATGTAAATGAAGTACGTCCTATCTCCGATGTCACGCATCCTTGGCATTTCTTTTTTCCCTTATCAAGAGAAATATTACTTGCACATGCAGCTCGTTAGACAAATAACTTAAATATTGCTGCCTTACATTGACTGCACGAGTGGTATGTAAACAGCGTGTGTGATGGATTTAGCTATAAGACTATTTTTGCTGAATTATGTCACTTGTCCTACCTTTCCTATCACAGGAATATTTGCTAAAACAGCATTATTTGGGCAGCATGGAGACTAGCAGCTTCATCAGGATATTCCTCAGTCTTTTAGGAGAAAGCCCTGTTGAAGCAGGAAAGGTGGATGGCTTTCGAATCAGCCGAGGAGCTAATGACAGGCATCTTGGGCTGTTTAGGTGTAGCACAATAAGAAGTGTGTGCTATCCAGAAAGCTGAACATCTGGCGCACAGGCTAATGAGAGATACGAAAGCCACCCTATAGGGTTTGTTTGTAACTCTTGGAATTCGTAGGAGATCACTAGTTTGTTGGATTTTTTTACATTATTATTTATTAAACCAAATGCCGACAACAAATATCAAACGATGAAAGTCCAAACTGACTTCAGTTTGACATAAAATAACCTGGCTGGGAAGGGGGAGTTATCCCTGGTTCCTGTGAATGTTTTCTGTCCCTTATTCCCCTCTCGCTCTGCTGTTGAGATCCCTCGTAGCCACATGAGCTCTTCGGAATGAGAGGAGTGAGTTTGCTCTCTCAGCCAACAGAGAGTTTTTCCTTCCCCTAAGCAGGGAATTTGTTTTGCTAGGGGAGAGGTTTGGGCTCTGGAAAGTTTATGCTCCTTCTCTTTCTTTCTTTGTTTTTTTTTTTTTTTTCTTGTTTTTATTGTAATGATGACATATGGAAACTATTTACACAGGAGCATGCTCTGCTGCACTGAATGGAAATGCTGGAGTCCCGGCAGTATCGTTCCGGATGCCTTGTGTAAGCAGCCAGCTGGTTTTGCTTTTTCTTTTTTTTCTCTTTTCTTTTTTTTTTTTATCCCCTCCCTCTCTCCCTTTTCAGGGAACGTCTGGGATAAGTTACACAAGTGTGGAAGGAAGCTTTGCCATCTGTGAACAGCTCAGTTCGTTTACTTTGTCATGGCCCTTGTACTGTGAACTTCACAAATATCTGTTTTCTTTTTTTTTGCGGGGAGGGGGGAAGACTCCTTGCTGTGAAGAGTCAGCACTTTGACTCTGTTCCCATTAGTCATTCGTGTTCACTGGTGAGCGGATTCTGCTCTGTGCCAAAATAAGAAAGCATGGCACATGAAGCTTTGCTTTACATGCTTAAAAGCTCTTTGTCTCACAGCTAAGCCTCCCGACAACTTGCTCTTAGAAACATCCTGCCTCTAAGACAGCAATCGGGAAACGATTTAACTGAAGTCTGAGCCACCTTCCTCAGAGGGGAGGGGAGAACACGTTTAGTTCTGCAGAGAGCAGAAGAAAATCTTTTCTGCGTAGCTTTCCCTTGAGGAAGCTGTGAAATTGAGGATCGGCTTTCAGAAGGGAGGGTGGGAGGAACTTCGGATCTGACTTGTCTCCCTCTCCCCAACTCCAAACACAAGCGTGCCCGCTTCCCAACACGGCGGCTGCCATGCGGTGGAGAGAGCTGCCTGCCATCTACTTTGAGGATTACGGGAGTCCTGTGGAGAGATCCTCCTATCTCATTGAGCTCGATACTAATGGTAAACGCCGTCGGGGATGTTCTGCAGCACGAGCGGAGCGGAGGTTGCATTAGTCTGTGTCATTGTTATCATGGGAGCAGCTGAGGAAATTAGCTAGCTGGAGGGCTGCCAAACAAACAGTCAGAGGGTTGCTTTTCAAATTTATTATTATTTTTATTATTATTTATTACCCAGATGATGCTGTTGCCTCAGGGATGCTAGATCAACCTTCTGGTACCTGATGGGGAAGGAGCTGATCCACAAAATGCAGCTCCGCACCGGAGCACTTCACCAGTACATTTTCTGTTGTCTGTGCCTAGAAAGATGATGGCTGGTTTAGACAGGAGGAATACATCTTGGTTTCTAGAGTAATTTTTTTGTATCTGATTTACATATTTGAGCGCTGGTTTGCATTTACCACCTTGATCTCACTGGGACATCTCTTCTATTACAGCTGTGAGTCCTCTGTGTGAAATCATGGAATGGTTTGGATTGGAAGAGACCTTTAAAAGTCATCTAATCCAACCCTCCTGCAATGAGCAGGGACATCTTCAACTAGGTCTGGTTACTCAGTGCAACCTGAGAAATGCAGAAAGAGGTCCTGGATTTCTGGCTGGGGGCTGGAAGCCACTTTGTGCTCTACGTCTACTGCTTCTCAGTTTAATGCCCCATGGACGGGAGGGCAGGCAGGACAGGGCTGCAGTGTGCTTTGTTGGACAGCAAATGATCTGTAAGGATGGGAATGAGGACTGGAAAATGCTTGTCTCCTGGGCAATAAAGAGTTTCAGCAGTGAGTCCAGGTTCTGATGAAGTGCTCCTTCTGTAGCTCTGTTAAGCATTATGTGCAGAAAGGCTCTTGCTATAAGTGAAACACAGAGACATTAAAAGCTTTGTAAATAATAGCATTTAAGAACTTTCTAGAGCTCACACTATAACACTTATGATTTTAGCGTATTGTTGGCATTTTTTAGTTAAAAAGCAAACAAACACAGAAGACTGATATTCTGGTTCTTTATATAAATAAAAAGCTCCATCACTCATTTTGTTTCAGGAACTCTGCTCATTCAAGGTGTTGAAAGGGGCATGGGGGAGGAATCTGCCTCATTCAAACAGGCATCCGGATTTTGGATGATATTTCGGGGAACAGGAGAAGCAGGGAAGAAAAATAGGCTTGATACTGCAGAATTCTCATCAATATGAGTATGCAGTCAGGAGAATCTTCACAAATCCCAGTTAAATGTTGTCTTGATTGATTTGAGAGTGGAAAAAGCAGCTATGGCTCTGCATTGGTGAAGGAGTTTCTGATCTCTGTCTGTCAGGAGCCCCCAGGAGCCCTATCTCTTGATGGGTGCAGTTTTTGACGTTGACTCCCCTCGCTCCTGAAAGATTGAATCAGTAATTGAATGAGGGTTATTTCGTCATAGTAAAGAGATGCAGCAAATCTTCAGCATGCTGTTATAGAGGAAAAGAACTTCATTGTAATTCTTTCCCACTCTCAGATAACTTCTTGTAACACTATCTTCCACAGTCTCTCCTGCCTCTAAATGTGACCAGGCAGTGTTCCTTTAGCAAGCCTGCTTTGATTTTGGGGGTTGGACATACTTGGAGACTCGTAGCTGTTAGCTGCCTGTTTATGGTTTATGACTGCTGATAGTACACTATGAACGTGACGGCATGGATCTCCTGAGCCAGGAGACCTGATTCTTGTATCAAATTGGCTGCTGTCTCTTTGGTGATCTTCTAGGAGCATTTCTGTGTTGAAATGCCGAGTTTGAGTGTGACTCCTAAAAGCTTCTACGTGAGAAAACTCAATTTGTCTGTGTACAAGCTGCTGGTTTCCCAAATGCTCTGCCACCTCTGGATGCTTGTCTCTGGTCCCAGTGCCTGGCTTGTTTGCATGCCTCCCGATAAATCTCAGCTTGCTTAATTGTAAATCAATTACTCCCTTCTTGTACTGATACAGATGGAGGTAGCTATGACGTTATTAATGATGCATCCAGCCCTGCTGCAGGGGACTGCTGTGCACAGCAAAGCTCTGCCCGACACAACTGGGAAATGAACTACCAAGAGGCAGCGATCTACCTCCAGGTGAGCCCTGCTCTTTGCTCTGTGGTCTGAAAAATGGACTACTGAAACTGTGGTAGCTCCTGATTATGAGAAACAAAGACCTTCTGTTTTGAGATAAAAAAGTTGGTGCTTTGCAAAGGAATCTACTAAAAAAAATGGGGAGATGCTGGAAGCACATTTAGGTAGGCTCTGGCAAGTCATTTGGGAGCTACTGGAAAAGCCACCCATCCTCTCCCATCTCTCCCAGTGTCAAGGACTGGAGTAGCCGAGGGATTAAACACAGATTCAGTTCTGCCACCTTGCCATGGAGATTTGTGTAATGTGTCATGGGTTGTTATTCTGTCTCTTTAGTTCATGGAATGGTTTGGGTTGGAAGGGACATTAATGGGGGTTCCATAGGCAGGGACACCTCCCACAGGATCAAGGTCTCAAAGCCCCATCCAGCCTGGCCTTGAACACCTCCAGGGATGGGGCAGCCACAGCTTCCCTGGGCAGCCTCGGCCAGGGCCTCCTTACCCTCCCAACAATACATTTCTTCCTAAGATGTCATCTCAATCTCCCCTGTTTCAGATGCAAATCATTCCCTCATGTCCTGTCCCTGCACTCCCTTATCAAGAGCCCCTCCTTGGCTTTCCTGGAGCTCCTTTCAGTACTGGAAGGCTGCTCTAAGGTCTCCCCAGAGTTTTCTCTTCTCTAGGCCGAACAAGCCCGGCTCTTGGCCTGTCCTCATATGGGAAGTGCTCCAGCCACCTGATCATCTTCATGTCCTCCTTTGGACTTAGTCCAACAGATTCATATTCTTCCTGCGTTGAGGACTCCAGAACTGGGCTTTAGGTGGGGTCTCACCAGAACACTTTAGAGGGGGAGAATCCCCTCTTTTGACCTGCTCTTTGCTCCAGGGTGAATGGTCAGCGCTGTCCTGGAGACGTCTGTGTTCTGGAAGTACAGGTCCTAATCCAGCCTTAGCCACATATTGGTGGGTGGCCCTGGCTTGTTTGTTTAGCGTAAGTCAAGCCCTACACATCATGTAAGACATGAGAGAAGGTGGAGGTCTTGATTTCTAGAGGAAGAAAGGTAATATTAGGATCAGCCTAGGAGTGAAATTTAGAAAGAAAAAGCAGTAAACAAACTAACAATCCCCTCCATGCTCCAGTTACAGGAAACACTGTTGTTAAATCAATGAAGTTACAGTATTTTTAAGATACAGGCTGATGTGGTGAAATAGCTACCAAAACTGGGCTCCTCCCAGAGCTGGCCAGTCTGAAATCAAGCTGGTTCCCTTATTGTTCTTCCTTCCTCCTTCTCCTCATTCCCTTTCAAAGCTCTGCATTGCGCCTTGAGGTGCTTTGGATCCAGTTAGGTTTTCTGCTTAAGCCACTGCAAGGTGAGTGAAACCTTTTGCTCCTCCCTGCTCCTAAACCACAGGACTGAGAAGTATTGCTTCTCTGGCACTTTAAAACGGACTAGGCTGGGACTTTAGTAATCTTCAGTTTTGTTGTACGCTAGAGCAGCACAACAGTACAATGGTAGCCGGAGCCCCTCATGGGCTTTTGTTTAAACTCATGATTATTGGAGATGTTCTGCAAAGGGTCATTGAGCTGCCGCAGTGTCTGATGGTGATGTACGCAGCAGGCTTCGCCCTTCCGACGCGGATTATTCTTGCTCCTGCCTTGACCAATGACTATAATGACAATGTCCTTGAAATGAAGTAGGCGTAACTGAAAGAGCATGCAGATTGTTTATTTGAATCAGTAGCTGCAGGCAAGAATTTCTTATCTGAACAAGACTTTGCTGTCCAGCAATGTTTTGAATTGCTTGGCTACCAAGAGGCAGGATTTAGACTATTTTTCATTCCACAAGTGTGTTTTGTCAGGCGTGAATAAGAATGCCCTGCTGATCTCAGCTAGTGCTGTCTTTGTGGGGAGGGGGCTACGTTTTATGGAGCTTGCTGCTGGGTTTTGTCCTGCTTGCAATCTGGCTCACTGACCCGGCAGCGTTTGTTCTTAAACAGAATGTGAGTTTGCCTGTGAGATGAGTAAATGAGAAACATTTGAAACCCTCTTCTGAATTAGTCTCAAGAATGCTTCATTCCTTAAAGGAGATCCTGTTCCATGACCTCGTTATCCATTTGCAATCACAGTTATTCTGCTTGGATAGTAATAGCTTACTGTCCTTACAGTAATTGCTTACCTGAAAGGATGTTAATTTAAAAAGAAACAACTTCTTGTGTGTATCTGTGTGTCCCAGCTGGGGAAAAATGATCCCTTATGTCAGTTGCCAAGAGGCAGCAAGTTGCCTGTGAGTGACTAAAGCTCACTTGCTTGCACCGTTGACTCAAGAAAGAGAAGAAGCTTTTGGGTGGTTCTGCATGAAAATCCTCTAAATTCTCCCCAAACTAAGTTCTGTCCTAGAGGTAAAAATAGCAATGATGTAGCTGTTTAAAAATCAGTTGTAGGCAAACTGTTAAGATGGAGTATCTGACCTTTTCATTTTAATTAAGCTTTCTGCTTAAGAGGGAATGACAAATCAGCATAGGGACTTGTTAATTTTTCGTGGAGTCTATCTCCTCACATTCCTGAAGCAGAAAACACTGTGTGTGCTCCTGTGTTTTTTTGCAGGCATTTTTTAAGGCCAAGATAAGGAGGAGCAACTGTCAGCCAGGCTCTGGAGCTTATCTGTGTGTTTTTGTGTTCTGTCCTGGAGAAGTTTAATTAAATAAGTCTGTACACATGTGGAAGTGATTGCAAGTAAATGAAGTGCTGTGTTTATGTTGGGATGTTGACAAAAGTTTCTTTGCCTACCTTTATGAACTTTTTCAGCGCTCTTCCTCATTTTGAAAAGGCTCGGGGTTTCTGAAGCAGGAATTTTGTAGATATTAATGAGTTTCATTACTGAAATATGCTTATGAACAGAAGGAGATGTCCTCTGTGTGTGGAGTTCATTCCTCAATAAACAGATCAATGTCAGGCTGTAAAGTGGGAATAGTCTGTTGGGAATTGTATCTAATCCTTATAAAAAACCTGTGTTCTTCATGTGGAAAGCTCTATTACAGTACCAAGAGTTACTAATGCCACTGTCTTCTTTATTCCTGCTACCTTAGGAAGGAGAAAACAATGATAAGTTCTTCACTCACCCCAAAAATGCCAAAGCACTTGCTGCCTACCTCTTTGCACACAATCACCTTTTCTACCTAATGGAGCTGAGCACGGCACTGCTTCTCCTGTTGCTGTCTCTCTGTGAGGCACCTGCTGTTCCTATGCTCCGTCTTGGCATCTTTGTAAGTACTTTGGGGCAAAATGAAGAAGTTGGCCTGTTTTGCAGGGATGGGTAAGAGGAAAAAGGAGGCTAAACACTGAGGAAGAAGGTAAGAGTAGTAGGCAAAAATCTGCCTAGCTTGTTCTGCTGTCAAATGGTTGACAGCAGATACAACAGCTAGCAAAGCATCCTTTTCTCATCTGATGTGCACTGACCATGAGAAAAGTGACACTTCTTTCATATTAGAAATTTGTCCAGTTCTTGAATTTTGTAACTGTATGAGAAGTGTATGGGTTTTGCTTTTTCTTGAGACAACTCAGGAACCTGTGTGCTTTGATGGGTTGGTTTTAAAGTCATTGACCACAGCACCACCACTGGTACCAGAAAGCAAACAGATCTCAGCTTGGGACAGGCTGCTAATCTCTCCTGTCTTCTCCTCCCAGTATTTTGATGACTGTTAATGGCACCCTAGGACCATGCTGGGGTGTAGAGTCAGCTGTGGCAACCTTGGAGTCAGAGAGATGCTCAAAATGAGTCAGGGCTGTGGAACTCAGCCCTGCGTTTTGAGCTGTGGCTAAAGCTGAGGCTGTAAGAAAACACTGTCATTGTCTTTGAGGTGCATTTTGCATCTTCTGATGGAGAAGGTGTCTTTCAGCACTGCCAAAAGCTGTGTTCTGCTCCAGAGGTTGTCTGTGGTTGTCCAGAACGTCTTCTTTAAGAGAAAAAAAAAGCTCCTGCATTTCACTAAAAACAAAAAAAAAAAAAAGTTTTTGAAAGGTTTTTGGTTGAGTTGCTGGTGTCTTACCCTTTTGTTTCAAAAGTATCAGTATATTTTATTGATGTTTTATTCAAGTCCAAAAGAGATGTGGATTTCAAGGGAATTGTGGGCTGGTACTGAATAGAGGAGAATTCTACAGGCTTTAATAAAAGCACCATGCAATAAAAATAGAAACTTTGAAAACCAGAGTGTTACTCTAGCTTTAAGAGTGGCCTTAGGTTTGCCTGCAGGTCATAGAGCTGCATTTGGACTGTTGTAAAACTCACATGCTTCTTGAAAAAGGAAAGGCAGAAATGCAGCCTCCGATGTGTTGCTGTTTGTAATCAGAAGTGCTGTTTTGAGCTTTGTTGTATTGTAACAGGTCCATGCAACCCTGGAGCTGTTTGCATTAATTGTGGTAGTCTTCGAACTCTCGATGAAGATGAGATGGCTGGGCTTCCAAACCTTTATTAGGCACAAAAGGACTATGGTGAAGGTAAGTTTTCAGTCTGGCTGTCATTGTTTCTCCTTCAGTGTCTTCAGCAACCAAAGAACTGGATGAATGTTACTCTGCACTGTAGCAGGCATGACTTAGCCATGTGTCCCAGCTGCCAAATGAGTCATGTGAGATCTCTAAGCTCTCAGTGACACCTCCCATTCTTAAAGTGTCCAAATAAATGAGTGGTCAGTAAGAGCTTTGCCTTTCCCAAAAGGAAACTGCAGCTGTGCCTCTCATTAAATTCCTTTTTTTCAGACTTGCGTGCTGTTTGTACAGTTCATAGAAGCAATCGTGGTGTTGGTGCGCCAAACCTCACATGTCCGGATAACGAGAGCTCTGCGCTGCATCTTCCTGGTGGACTGCCGTTACTGTGGTGCCGTCAGAAGGTGAGTGGGTTTTCTGCTGTTGTGGAAAAATGCTCTGATCCTGCAGGCATCTCATGAAAATAGGTGTCTTTTGTGGGCATTTCTGTTCTCAGAGGTCTTTTCCGATTCCAACTGAAGTGTACCCAGTATCCTGCCAAACGAGGGAAATCTCACAGGCAGCAACTTTGGATGTGCTCATAGTACATGGTGTTTGTGTGTCTTATCCTTAGCTGCATAAACTGCCTCAAAGAGCACAATGTGTGAGTGTGGCTGTCTTGTTTCTGGCTCCTGGGCTTGCCTTTAAACTGCACAATGAATCACAGAGTGAGGCTTAGGTCTAGAGAAGGAAAGTTAGCAGGGTAACCTTAGTATTGTTGGCGGTATCTGAGAGCCAACTGCAAAGGAGAGATTAGGTACCTTGGAAACGATCTTAATTTACTGAGCTTTCTACTTGTAATCCTTGGGAGTGAGAAGAAGGTTCTTGAGTATAGTGTGGTGTTTCTTAGCTTTCTCTGCCAATCTGGAGGAGAAAACATGCAAGTTCTAGTTCATGAATGTTTTCTCATTTTTCAGAAATCTGCGACAGATCTTCCAGTCACTCCCACCATTTATTGACATCCTTCTCCTCCTGCTTTTCTTCATGGTGATTTTTGCCATCCTAGGTGAGTTGTATATATGAAAAACAAAATGATGCTATTAACCTGTTATTGTCCAAAAGCAACAAAACCAACGTAGATGAATATAAAGCTGATCAGTTCTGGAGTCCTGCCAGGATCTTCCATTTATTCAATTTCATCTGCAGTCATCTGGAAGGTAGAATGAAAGATGAAAAAAATCTAGGAGCTGGGTGTTTGATTTTGGTATAAAGAGATCCTTTTGACCTCTTCCAGAGGATAGTCGGTGGAGGGTGTTTGTGGTTTCCCAGTCTAAGTTCCCACAAATGCATGTGTCTGCAATGTACCTCAGACTGTCTTCAGAATGTTTGCTTTCTGAAGGGACTGGTGAAATGCCAACAATGTGAATTGGCAAATGGGGATGGAGAGGGCCTTACAGATAATCTCCTCTTCGTGGTGTCACAGGGGACTTACTCTTAGTGTGGCCTTCTCTTTAGGGACAGAGTCTCACCACTCTGCTGCTTGACAATAAACAGTTTATTTTTGTTCACTCTTTCACCCTTTCTCTCCTTTTCTGCCTCCTCTGCTGCTTCTCTAGGTTTTTACTTGTTTTCTCCTAACCACTCCGATCCGGTGAGTATCGCTGATTCTTTGAACTGAAGCTTGCATCTCATCTTAAGAATCAAATGTTACTGTGTAGATGTAGCTTGTTCCTGGGTGGTGGCCTTGGAGGCCAGACGCTCTTAGAGCTGCTGAGAAGCTGCTTGGCAGTGTTACCCTGATTTACCCCTGCTGGGAAGGAAGATGGTTCAGAGAACTTCCTCAAAGACAGGATGTCCCAAAGGGAACATTCTTGTAGTTGTTCCTTGTTCATGGTGTTTTAATTCAGTCAAATAAGCCACCTGCCACCTTCCCAAGGGGAGGAAGCTGTATGGGTGAAAGCTTGGCCACCTCGGACTGTGGTTCCTGGAGTCCAGCAGGCACAAGTTCCTGCTTCTGCTGAGTCTGTAGCTTACGGGCAATAACTACTACAAAAATGTATAGATGAGCTTTAAACTGCTATGTTATGATCTAACTCTCCGGAACCTTTAGAAAGGACCAGTGCTAAACTATCCTTTCCTTAGAAGGCACCAAGGAATTGCAGGAGTGCCTGTGGTCAAGCAGGTGGGTGGGTTGGTTGGTTCTTTGAATGAAATACCACTTTGAAATTCCGTTTGCGTGTTGTCATGGGAGTTTTTTCTTCCAGTACTTCAATACCTTAGAGAACAGCCTCGTGAATCTCTTTGTGCTTTTGACCACTTCAAAGTAAGTTCATATATTCTTATCTCAGTCAAACCTTTTGTACCCAAAGAAGTCTAGCAGAGCCAAGAGTTTATTTGCAGGAATGCTTTCTCTCCAAATGTGACCCCTTTCCTTTGCATGAGAGAGAGATTTCCTGGGCCAACTTGAATGGGAAGAACTGGTGCTTCATTTTGGTTTAGGAAACAGTGAACTCAGATGCAGAATTATCTCTGAGGGACTTGGACTACTACATCACTGTCAGGGAAATTAAGGGAAGAAATGGCTTTATTAGGCCTGGGTCCAAGAAGGGAAAACTTCTGTTTGTTATCCTTTGTCAGACGACAGTTTGTAGTTGTGAAGTAACTTCCTATTTCTCTGCTTTATTTCACCTCTGTACTAGGAAAGCGGGATAACAGCAGTGGGTAAATATTGATCTGCTGTCAGGGAGAGATCTAAGTATTAGGAAATTAGCCAAGGGTAGAATAAATCTTAGATTGTAACACCCTTACACCAAGGCTGCGTTGCTGTTGTTGCTAATTACTAAAGAACAACTCATAGCCACCTTACACATCTCCTTTGTCCATTTAGTTTTCAGGATGTGCAAGGAATGTGCTTTTCCTATTTATTTTTTCTTTTCCTATTTTTTTTTTCTGTCATGTCACGTTCTTGCTGCTCGTTGCTGGGCACAAACATCTGTGGCATGAGTGACCACGTGTTTCGCAGATACATGCAGATCTTTGCATGTGTTTTTACACACACCCATGTCCTTTGTCTCTCACCTTTGTAGTGGAAGTGCAGTGTGAGCTATTTGGTGTTTTAAATTGTGTCTCTTTTGGATGCAGTTTCCCTGATGTGATGATGCCATCTTATGCCCGGAACCCTTGGTCCTGTGTCTTCTTTATTGTGTATCTCTCTATTGAGCTGTACTTCATTATGAACTTGGTGAGTCCCCTGATGGAGCCCTTGACTTCTCTCTGTCTGACAGACAACTGAACATGAGCCAGCAGTGGCCCAGGTGGCCAAGAAGCCAATGGCATCTTGGCTTGTATCAGAAATGGCATGACCAGCAGGTCCAGGGAGGTTATTCTCCCTCTGTACTCGGCACCGGTGAGACCGCTCCTCGAATCCTGTGTTCAGTTCTGGGCCCCTCACCACAAGAAGGATGTTGAGGTTCTGGAGTGAGTCCAGAGAAGAGCAACGAAGCTGGTGAAGGGGCTGGAGAACAGGCCTTATGAGGAGCGACTGAGAGAGCTGGGGGTGTTTAGCCTGGAGAAGAGGAGGCTGAGGGGAGACCTCATTGCTCTCTATAACTGCCTGAAAGGAGGTTGTGGAGAGGAGGGAGCTGGGCTCTTCTCCCAAGTCACAGGGGACAGGATGAGAGGGAATGGCCACAAGCTCTGCCAGGGGAGGTTCAGGCTCAACATAAGAAAAAGATTTCTCACAGAAAGGGTCATTGGGCGCTGGCAGAGGCTGCCCAGGGAGGGGGTTGATTCACCTTCCCTGGAGGTGTTTAAGGCACAGGTGGACGTGCCTAAGGGACATAGTTTAGTGTTTGATAGGAATGGTTGGACTTGATGATCCAGTGGGTCTCTTCCAACCTGGTTATTCTATGATTCTATGACGTTGGAGGTTATTGCCTGGCAGATTCTTCTTTAATTATCTGAGACCCTTTGTCAGAATGCTTCTAGAAAAGGCAGCTTTGCTATGGAGTCTTTTAATGTTTAACCACAAGGAACTGACCTAAATCACAGAAAACAGAATGATGTGAGTGTCTTTCAACTTCTCTCACATTAATATCATGCTTGGAGTGACATACTCAGTTGCATGATATTTATTGTCCTTTCTGTCTTAATTATTTATCACAAAATGGCATTTTATTATCTGGGCTTGCCTGAAATACTTTGTAAATCAGTTTGAAGGGGGTGGAATTACGAAGTATGGCAGGACTTGAAGAATGCTGGTGACTGCAATATGACAGCATGGCTGCTATGCTGGCTCTGCTCTTGCAGCATCTAGGGCAGGGCCAAGACTGGCTCAGAGGAGGAGAGGTATAGTGGAAAAGGGGTTGCCAAAGTTGTTGAGAAATTCTGCAACCTCAGGTGAGTGATTTGATGCTTGTGGTGGACTTATATTTCAGTGCTGCTATTATAGATGGAGAGTTAGCTTTGAGATGTGTTTGCCAAAGCTCCTGTGAAAGGATAAGGCTGGAGAGCAACCCTCAAAATCTGCTTTCCAGGGAGAGATCAGGGTATTATTAAACCCTTAGGTACTGTTTTCTGTTGGCATATGTGGAGTTTAGTCTTAGCTCTTAAAATGACTAGCAAATGTTAGGAAGCCAGAAACATCTGGTCCTCGTCCAAAAAATGGATCAGTGTGTGTCACTGGACCCTGGTAAGTGCAGAGTATGAGGATTAAAGCGTGACTTTCTCTCCTGTATTGTCTCTGCAGCTTCTCGCTGTTGTGTTCGACACTTTCAATGACATCGAGAAGAAGAAGTTTAAGTCGTTGCTGCTGCACAAGCGCACAGCCATACAGCATGCCTACCGCTTGCTGATCACCAAACAGGTACAGGGTTCTGCAGGGCGGCTGAGAACAGCCAGGGGATGACAGGAGGGGAGGTCAGCAATGTTTTAAGAACACCAGTGGTCTGGAGTGTTGAAAGAGCATGTTCCAGAAAAGATAATTTATGTCAGTTGACTGTAATCCTACTGACCAAGGGCTACTGCTTTTTTTCAATTTAGGACCCTTATTTATGTCTGTTTCTGGTGAAAAACTAAAGTAGTCTGAATTTCAGCCTCATGTGAGATTATGGAAACAGCTTGATAAAATGTGTGAAGTTTGTTCTGGAGTGCACGCAATCATTGATTTCTCTCTGATTCAGTGTGGGCTGCTTGAGGACTTGCTTCTCAGGCACCTACACTTAGAGGAGGGGTGAGTTATACATGTAAAGGTACAGAACAGTTGCTAGATTAGTAGAGGGTGCAGGAACAGAAGTAATTCACCTATTAACGACTCTTTACAGGACAGAACATTTAGGGGAGAGGGTTGATTTCTTGCTTAACTTGTGAAGCAACAAGAGAAATAAGGCTCAAAAATAACTAACTCACTTCTAGTAGTTCATGTTTAGGGCACATAGCTAGTCTTAAAAATGTGCTAGTAATGGGATCTGTCTACTGATTTCCTGAGAAGAGCGGTTGAACTCTGTTTCTTGGAGTGTCTGGTTGGACAGTTTTCACACGATAGGGCAACAGGGAACAGCTCTGCATTTGCTGGAGGGACTGATTGCCAGGAGAGCTTTCTGATCATGTAGTGACAGGATGAGGGGGGTGGCTTTAAATTGGGAGGGGGAAGGTTTAGATTAGACATTAGGAAGAAATTCTTCATGATGAGAAGATGTGGGGAGGGACTAGCACAGGTTTCCCAGAGAAGTGGTGGCTGCCCCATTCCTGGAGGTGTTTAAGGCCAGGTTGGATGGGGCTTGGAGCAACTTGATCCAGTGGGAGGTGTCCCAGCCTATGGCAGGAGGCTGGAACTGGATCCGCTTTAAGGTCCCTTCGAACCCAAACTGTTCTAGAATTCTATGATCTCAGTGCCCTGGGATAAACTTAGTATGTTAAAATAACAGCTTAGGGTACTTTTGGAGCTTAGCTATAATGGCATCTTACAATAATGTAGAGCTCTTGCTTAAAACAAATCCAAACTGAGAATTAAATGTGCTAGCCTCTGTGTGCTTCTGCCTGATGTCACTGCCAACGATAACGTTCCCTTGTTTCTAGAGGCCGTCTGGAATTTCCTTCAAGCACTTTGAGGGGCTGTTGCGGTTTTACAAGCCTCGGATGTGTGCCAGGGAGCGATATCTCACTTTCAAAGCACTAAATCAAAGCCATACTCCTTTAATCAGGTAAGATGGTCTTACTGCTGTACCCAGAAGCTAGGCTGTGCTTTGGAGAGAATGGCTGGGTTTGTGGAAGGTAGCTTGTCTGGGATGTGGGAATAGAGTTATGTGATTGGAAAGATTAGTCTGGGAAGCAGGGAGCTTGGAGGGGTGGGTACCCTGACAGTGGAGGATTTTCTGCAGAGGAGATGGAGTTCCTGCGTGCCCTCTTGTGGATACAGTGCTCTGCTGGCAGTCACCAGGCAGCCTGTTTCCTACCTCCCCTGCCAGAACAGAGGAGCGAGAAATTGAGCAACAGCATTAAAGCCTGCAAGGAGCATTTCTTCACACAGTGCAGCCTCGCAGCTTATCAAGTTTTTGTTGGTTTGGGTTTTTTTTCCAGCAGCTGGCTGTGTCCCCCAGGGTTTTGTTAATTAAAATCTGGTTCTGCTGGTGCTTTCGGGACTGTCATCCTCTGTGTTATGAGGCAGAGAATTACCATTCTGGTGGGTGAGTGAAGCTACTCCAGCCAGCATGGAAGTAGAGGGAATTAGAGCAGGAGACCTTCTATTCCTTTTCCTTTGTTCTGGCCACAGATAGGCATGGAGTGAGTCTGCTATGAAGCTGGTGCTGGTGCTTTTCCTTAAAGTCAAGTGCCACAGGGAAGTATTGAAAATGGCACAGGGAGAAAGACTGAGCTCTTAAATTTAGACACCTAGTGACACCAGCAAGAGTCTGAGAAGTTCAGCATCCTTACTTTCAGGCACCTAAAAGCTCTTACGGGCCTGACCCTGAGCGCCTAGACAGACACTCATGTTCTATGAGTTTCTTTGCTTTCATCTCCTGCTTCAAATTTCATTGTTACCTTGAAAAGATGTTAGAAAAGGACTGTACGAGTAATTAAGACAGTTCAAGACCTCTTCATAAAGAGCAGTATAATCTCCATCCCTTGGAGTTTGCTGTCTGAGCCTCAAGTCTTTCCTCTCAGTGGTAAAACTGGAGTTAGGTAGAGTCAGACTTTCCTTTAAGGGCTGCAGCCTTACAGAAAGAAGGTGCTTTGCACCCTGTTCTGGTGATTGTCAGTCAGTAACCTTTGGCCAGACTGGGAAAAGGTCAGTGTGGAGTTATATGGACTGTGGCTGCAGTTCTAATGAGGAGTTAATAACTTCCAGGGACTCTCTGCTGATGAAGCCTGACAAGGACAATTAAGGATCTAATCAACTCCAAGGCTTTGATCAGATGCTTCTTTCTGTTTTGCAGTCTAAAGGATTTTTACAATTTCTATGAAGTTGTTGGCTTAAAATGGAAGGTAAGTGTTGGATGGAGAAGGAGGGAATTGTGTGTGGGAGGGAGAGCAAAGGAGGCCAGTGATTAAAGAGAAGGTGGGTAAGAAACAAAGTCAAAAGCAGATGGTGGGGATAAGGTGGGTTTCCATGACTGTACACTTTTTTTATGGCTGCTTCTGATCATGGCTCTTCTGCTTCCAGGCAAAACGAAATCGTGAGCACTGGTTTGATGACCTTCCACGGACAGCATTCCTTATTTTTAAAGGTAACAGGCTGTGGTTTCATGGCAGTATGTGTTCATCTAACAGGAAGAATATTTCTTTGCAAGGGAAGGCCTACTAACCAACACTGTGTATTCAGAGCATCCAAGGCCAGAGCCTTGTGTTCAGAGTCTCCAAGGTAGATTCCTGTCATGTAAATATTCCCTGTGTTCTGACCCAAACGCTGGCTTCCTTAAAAATAAGAGCCTTCTTGGCAGAAGCTCTGTAGCTAGCAGACCCTGAGGTCACAGAGGCTGTATTCCTATTTCTGCACAGGGGTTTGGGTGGGGATTTATGATTGCTGAATCTAGTAGAGTTTATAGAGTTCCTCCATATCCCAAGCAACAACTCACAGCAGTGGCTGTGGAGTGGGATTTGTGTTTTCACAAAAACTCCTAGGCTTCTTAGTCCCAAGATGTGATTGCAGCACTCATACAAGTCAAGTGCAGCTGCTCAGGAAGGGGAAAGAGGTCCAAAATACCTATCAGTCGAATCTGCCTTGCAAATGTGATTTATCTCCTACACCCCAGGTTTCCTGACTGAATGTAGCCATTCAGAAATAAGAATGTACCTGCAATTCTTTTTCAGTTGTCTGTGCTAATTGGAAACAGTTAACACTGTCTTAATCCAATCACACTACTGCCATAGAAGTCCTGCCTATCTCTGCTGATCCACTCAACTCTCCTTGACAGTGTGAGCGTTGTTCCAAACACAGACAGTGCTTCAGCAGCTGCGTTTACCTCTGTCCACTCCACAAAACTAGTACACAGTGGAAAAAAGGGCATCTAAGGGGTTAAAGATAGTGAGTTCATTGCTGCTAACATTTTAGAGGAAATTTGTACTTGGTCCCAAGAAGTAAATGTTAATAATACGCTAATCTGTTTAGCTTCTGTGCTGGGAATTGGTATGAAAAATGGTTCTGAGGAGAGGATAGAGAAATCTGTGTATGAGGTATGGAAGATCGGATAAACATTTGGTTTTGTCATACTTTTCTTCATGCAGGCATCAACATCCTCGTGAACTCCCGAGTGTTCCAATACACCATGTGTAAGTAGCAGTAGTGAGGTGTCTCTGCTGAGCTCCCCTAGCAGAGCGTGGTACTCTGTGTCTGTCAGTCTTTGCAAGGGCTGAGCGTGGTGGGGTCTAGCTTTTGATCTGAGCTCATGGTCAAATTGTGCAGTTATGGCAGAGAGGGAGGGAACTGCATCCTTGCATCAACCACTGCGGCAGCCTGGACTCAGCTTTGACTGTGGTGAGTCTTCTCAAGGGGCTCATTGGTTCGCTACTTCATAACACACTTGTGAGTCTGATTCTGTAGTTACTGTTGCATTTAGATAGGTTGGTGGTTAGCTTTCACAAACCTTGGGGGTTTTATCTTGCAGCTGAAGAGTGCTGGATAAGGAACTGCCTTGCCAGTCAACCTCCTTCTTTTTGTGCTTGAGAAGGTGCAATCATCCTTGTTGCTGGAGGGATTGCTTGGCAACTGTACTGCCTGTGAGAATGATTCTGTGCTCCTTTTCTCTAGAAGAGAAAGAGTGATTGCTCCTGGTGCCACTTGCTATATTCTGAACAATCTGTTCCTACTCAGTAATTCAGATTTTGAATATTGGAGGAAATGTTTTTTGTAAATTGAGATGCTAAACTAGAAGGGGGTCTGGTGAGGAGATCTGAGTGAAAAGGAGAAGTCTCACACCTTCAGTTCTCCAGATCTGAACATCGGGGAGGAACTGTAGATCCAAGCCAGCGGGTCTTTGTCCTGCACTTTTGGAGACCCAGTGGATCTTGAGATCTTGTTGCAAAATTAGGAGGAAGCTGAAATCTGCAGGTACTAACATGGCAGAATATAAGATAATTATGAGTAAAAATGATTGAGCATGATTCAGACCATTATTTTTAGTTTTGTTTCCTTCTGAAGATAAAGGTCCTGCATTTGTTAAAGGTCTGGGGAAAGTCAGGTAGGAAACCGTCCAAAGCTACGAGTTCAGTTTGTTCGTTGAATTGGAAACAATGACCCTGGCACTTGTCCTACGTTGTGCTCTTTTTGTTAGCTTAGGAAATCAGTGTCCTCTGGTCCATGAGTGGTTTTGCTATGGGTTTTTACTTTGTTTTCCAGATACTGTGGTGGCTGTGAATGGAATTTGGATTCTTGTTGAAACCTTTATGCTGCAAGGTAGGAAACATCACAGCTCGTTTCTTGACTATGATTCCAGGGGACTGAAAAAGGGGAAGGCTAGAGAAAGTTCTTCTTGTGTCTTGCAGGAGGGAATTTCTTCTCCAGAAATGTCCCGTGGAGCTACATAGTCTTCCTCACAAGTAAGCTGTTGCCTCCCAGCGGAGCTATGTTTCATAAGGAGGTGGGAGGAGGGGAATAGACAGCTCTCTGTTCAGTTTGGAGTTAAAGCTTAGACAGGTGTACAGGCTCTATCTGGAAGAGTGCTGTGTCTGACAAGGATTGTCAGCATGCACACAAAGCCGTGTGAATGCTGCTGTGTTGTTACACAGCTCCCTGCACTGGTGCAGCCTGGAGAGCCTCTTGCCTCTGGCGCAGCTCTCTGCAAAAGCTGCTGTATTACTCCTAAAGCTGGTTTCAGCCTTGAGAGCAGAATAGCCTCGTGTGTCAGGCACAGTGTGCAGAGTGATAAACTCCTCCGAACCTGTAATATCTCTGTGTAGAGTAGCTCACGTTGCTCTGTGCTCCACTGACCGTTCCAGGAGTATTACCAGCTCTGATCTGATTTCAGCTGTGAGCTGGCTCTCTGCTGCACAATGCAAAGCAGTCCTGATGGAGTACAGAACACAGGGGCATGCTGAGGAGCAGTCTGAGAGGACTAGATGAACGAGTTGACAAGCTGAGTTTTCTAACTGAACATCATTCTCTCCATGAACATGTACCTTGGTCTTCCTTTTCAGCCCAAGTTTGAGTAATTGCATCTTCATGTGCTGTCATAGAACTCTTCACTGATGTGAAATCACTTCCCCTCTCCTACCAGTGTCTCTTGCTAAAGGAGAAGCAAATTATAGCTCTATTGAATCAAAATATTGTGTAAAACTGCAGCAGCAGGTTCTTTGGAGAATCTGGGAGAGGCTGCTAACCTCTCGTTTGACTGCTGGGTAGCTTTAGTGCTTCCCTGGCCATTAGTCTTTAAAATATTTGTTATGAAAGTCGGAGGACAGAAGGACTCTACAACAACACTTCTTTTCATGAGGATGTTGTCATACAGCTTTTTCATAACCCTCCTTGGAATCTGTAAGGAATGATTTTTGTTTTACAGTCTATGGCGTGGAACTGCTCCTGAAGACCACTGGGCTGGGGCCTGTTGAGTACTTGTCTTCAGGCTGGAATCTGTAAGTGAACGCTGATGTTTTTGAGACAGGTTGTATAAATGATTGGGTTAGAAAGACTGACTTCTGCAGTGAGTTTTTAGGCTTGTAAACAGGGCTATCAGCAGGGTATTATAATGCTTCTACCCTTGGCCTTGTGCATCTTATTAAGCTGGAGCAGCGCCAAGTACCTCTTCTCTGCTGAAATGCTACTGATAAATCATTGCTTATACTTTATTTTACTTTTTTTCTTTCCAGCTTTGACTTCTCAGTCACCCTGTTTGCGTTTCTGGGACTCATAGCACTGGCGTTTAACATGGAGCCGTTCTACTTCATTGTGGTCTTGCGGCCTCTTCAGCTGCTGAGGTGAGACAGGAAGACTGGGTACAGAGAGCAGGTGGGAAAGAAAACAGCCAGGCTTGTTTTCCATCAATCCATTTGGGGACCAAGCTCCTTACTAGGAAAGGGCAAGGATCGCTCTGTGGGTACATGACCACGGCAAACAGGAATTGCGTGGGGTAATGAGATTATCCAGAGTTATCAAAATGAATGATAACAAAAACTTGGGATGGGATACGAAACCCTGTGCTTTGGAGCTTAAGCTGATCTCTAATAGAGATCAAGGGATTTACTGGGGGCAGATTATCCTGTGTCTGCCTTCACGGGGCTCTTACACTTCCTCTAAATTGTCTGATGCTATTCAGAGAAAAGCTCTTCTGTCAGGGCGAGACAGGCTGAGGCAGTTTAATAATTTCCATTGAATTACCAGAAATTACAGTTTTCAGAGGATGTTGGTTTCTAGGGTGAAGTACAGCCCTGCTCAAACTCCATTTCTCACTTCAAGTAAGACCACGGCCTGTAACCTTTCTGCAGCTCAGTGAGATGAGTCTGATTAACCCTCTTGTTTTGAGGTTGTGATGGAGGTACATTCACCTTCACAGAATGCTTTGAGAGCCAGAGAGGGATGGCATTTGAGGCAAAATGTTTTGTTAAAAACAAGCTAATGTAATTTAGCTCTTCAGTGAGGATTTAAAGAACACTTTATGACACTCAAAGGGGGAAAAAAAAAATGCTTTCTTTGTTGCTCCCTTGCCAAAGCTTGTGTTTGGCAGCTGTGTTTCCCTGTAAAGGCTGATGGAGTTGCCAAACCTTAAATTAGCAGGCACAATGTAGTTTTCTTTCATCAATTTTTATTGGGTCATAGAGGAAACACAGAAAAGCTTGTGTCTGAGGGAAAGAGTAATGAATCCTGACCCTGTACGCAGGACTGTTTTCAGTTCTAATGTTTTTCTTTTAAAATAGCTGTTTATGTGTCATGCTGTATAAGAAGGCATAGGCTTTTCCTTCAGAATCCTCAGTCCTGTAAGCATAGGTTGAATGTGTCAGGACAGCAGGACATTGTTAGATGAGCGGAGACTGCTCAAGCAAGAGCAGATACTGTGAGTTTGCTGTCAGAAAACCTTCCTGTGCACTGGCCGGGGGGGACAGAGAACTGCGGTGCTCTGTTTAACTGTTCCTAATGCCACTGGGAAAGTCACAATGTGTAGGTAACTGCTGGCTCCTCCTTTCAGGCTCTTTAAATTGAAGAAACGCTACAGGAATGTCCTGGACACTATGTTTGAGTTGTTCCCCCGGATGGCCAGGTACTGACTTCTTCTCTTTGAGGGATGGGAAGGAGGGGAGAGGGAAGGTTCAGTATGTGGGGCTGGGGTCAGGATAGAGACCTGTCAAACCTTCTAAAGTGTTTTTGCTCCAGTCTGTCAATTTATTCTTTGGTGTGCTGCAGTGGGGTGTTAATTTCCAGTTTCTTGGAGCGGCATGTGATAACCAACACTCTAGCTCCCTGCTTTTGTGTTAGGGGAATAACTAAGAATTGATGCATGTTTAATTATTCTCCCCCATTCCAGCTTTTGGTGACAGGGGAGGCCCACTTGGGAGGAACATTGGCATGAATATAGTCAGCTGCACGTGTTCCCTGATCCTTAGTACAGCCACTCAAGAGTGTAATTGTGAAATGGTAGGGAGAAGAAGCTTGAGGTTTGAGTGGGGCATCCTCAAACTTTATTCCCTTGACGGAGGTCTGCAGAGAGCGTGTTAGCTAGAAAGCCCTGCTCTTGGCACAGTCCCTGCATCCAAGGACGTGGAGAGGGCAGACACAGTGTGTGTTGTTCTTTAATAAAGAAACCGGAGTGACATTTGTATACCAGAAAAAAGACAGACTGGGAGGGAATCCAGGCCGCTCTTTAGTTTCTCTCTGCAGTGAGTGGCAAGCTCCTTGTCCAAGGACTTCTTGAATGAGAGTAGGCAAAGGACTGCAGAGCCACAGTGGCAGGAAGGGTGGTCTGGGGCTTTCAATGCTGCTTCCCATCCATTGGAAATGCTGTCCAGAGCACCCAATATGTGACTTTGTGTTTCCCTGCCTTAGCAAGTCTTCAGTAGCACAGTACTCTTTTCTGTTTTTTGCCTCCAGCCTGGGTTTAACCCTGCTGATCTTCTACTATTGCTTTGCCATTGTTGGCATGGAGTTCTTTGCTGGCGTTGTCTACCCGAACTGCTGCAAGTGAGTACCACAAATCTGTCCCCCTCTGCAGTGGTTTTGGTGCACAGCCAGTAGCAATGAGCTCTGGCAGCTCTGTCTCCATGTAGAGAAGGGACCAGAGTATGGGTCTGAATAGGGTTTTGCATCCAAGACAACACACTGGGAAAATCTAGGGAGACACTTTCTCTTCTAGGTAAGATTGGATAAAATGGCTTTTGCTTTTTTGCTTCTGTGGTGGGGTTGGTTGGTGTTAGTGAGCTCTAACATGCCTCAGACAGCTGCACTGGGGGGACTTCAAGGTGCGGTGTCTGGAAACTCTTGTAACAGCTGCTCTAGAGCAAAGCTGAGATTTTTATCTTAGTAACACCAGAGTTGCTCTGCTAGATTCGTTACATACTTGGGCCTTGTTTTGAACAAGGTAAATTCACCTGATCCTGGAAGCTAAGCTGTCCTGTGCCCTTTTCATCTTAAATGATTGCATACTACTCGGAAATGCCAAGCTTTAAGGATGTGAGTCTAACTCAAACACTCAGTTTCTCTGCTATAATATTTGCTAAGTGATTAGAAAAACTCCATGTGGTCCCTGGGCTTGTGCTGAGCTGTGAAAGACAGAGGCTTCCTTTGAGAGAAAAAGGCAAATGTTGGCCACCCTGCTCACCACATTTAAGTGATTTTGGTATTTATAACCCTTGAGATTTTCCTTGCGCTTCCACTTCTCTTCTCATTCTTTGTCTCGGTTTCTCCAACCAGCACAAGCACAGTTGCAGATTCCTACCGCTGGGTGAATCATACGGTTGGCAATAAAACAGTTGTGGAAGAAGGTTATTACTATCTCAACAACTTCGACAACATTTTGAACAGCTTTGGTAAGGGCAGTGTTGTCTGTAGCAAAGAATATTCCTTACTTCCTTGTTTTCTGCAGAGCTCAGTGTAGGACTGTAATGCTCGTGTTAGCCTGGGATTCTCCCAGAGAGTCCTACTAATGCATCTCAAACGCTCGGCATCCTGCTTTTTCTGCCTGGAGAACTCCAGCTGACTAATTGTGCTGTAACAGTTTTGCAAGGTAAGCAAACATCTCTTAAAAGCCAGTAGATCTGTTCTGACTGGTGGTCAGACCAGACATCCAGAGATGTTTAAGAGGACTTTAAGTCACTGTCCACTGCCCTTCTAAAGAACTAGTGATGCTAATACATTTCTTTACACCCACTGATGAAGAATAATTTGAATGTGTTGATTAGTCTCCCATGATTTTTCTCAACGTGTGAGCAGAGGTCCTTATCTCTTGGGAGATTTCAGAGGTCTCCATGCTCTCTGGTGAAAAGAGTCAGGTCTGGTTCTGATTCTTTTTAAGACGTATAGATTAAGCCATGTTCCTGGTTCTGTGGGTCTAATCCCCTTTGTCTGAAGTAATTGTAGTGACAAGAGTCTCGAGATTTGCTGGTTGTACTGAAACTTTGGTGTCCTAAGTCAGTCTTCCCTGTCAAGTACTTTGTCTAAGGATCACTGTGAAGTAGGTCAGGTTGTATAAAGCCATTATCTGTATTTTTGTTCCACAGTTACGCTGTTTGAGCTGACAGTTGTCAATGACTGGTACATCATCATGGTAAGTGAACCTCAACTATGTGTGTTTAGACAGCACAGGCTCTTGCTGGTTGAGCTAGATCTTCTATGCCACCACTGCTTTCTTCCCCTCGTGATTGGAGATGGGCCCAATGTTGTCACATCTTGTTGCCAGTCATCTTTTGCTCCTAATTGCTGGGTGTTGTTTGACCTCTGGCATGCTGCTGGGCATGTTTTCCTGTGAATCTTGACCAGCCCTGAGGCCAGGATTCACAATCTGAACAAGTGAAGTCTCTCTCTGCATTCCAAGCTGTGTTCTCATATCAGCAATGGTACAGGCAGCCACAAGGCTTTAAATGTTCTGTGTGGTTGCATAGGGGAACCTCTCTTTTTAGCTTAAGAGGCAGATTAGCTGCAAGGATCAGCTGGGGTATAGAGCATTTTCAGGCTGTCCCTCAGGCTAACTGTGGAGACATGATAAAGAGAGATTTTGCTGCTTTATGTCTGTTGGCAAGCAGTTAACAGCAGACTCTCCCTTCCTTTGTGAACTACTGACTTCTTCCCTCTCCTCTCTAGGAAGGGGTGACATCCCAAACTACTCACTGGAGCCGTCTTTACTTCATGATCTTCTATATTGTGACCATGGTAGGTTTTTGGACATACTTTGTGCATCAGATAGTGGGGATGAAGAGGGGAGACAGCTTTTACGGTATTTTAGAGGGAACTTCCATCCCTAAATGAGGACAGTTTTGCTATTCTGTGTAAACATCTTCCAGAAACGAGTGTGAGTCCACATCACTTGCAGATAGTTGAATTTATGGACACTGATGAAACTAAAGGAACTGATAAATCTAAGCCTGGGGTAAGGGACTATAGCAGCACAGGTTTGTTCTGTCCCCTTTGTGACTGACTGACACTCAAATGTCAGTCTCGAGTTTACTCTCGGGTAGGTGTATGACAGGCATCCCCTCTGCCATGGAGGAGCTGGGGAACATGGAGCTGAAGCACAAACCAGATGTTGAGCTTCCTGTTGAATTGGGCTACAAAAATCCCCCAGCAGCAACCTCCTGATCTCTTCTGTTCATATCCTCTCCCAGGTGGTGATGACTATCATTGTAGCTTTTATTCTGGATGCTTTTGTCTTCCGCATGAACTACAGTCGGAAGAACCAAGATTCAGAAGGTGAGAACTGAGGACTGTTTGACTTACAATGTTGTGTCTTCTCTCCCTGGTGTCTTATGTCTCTAGGAGTGAATGGGATTGGCCAGCAAAGACCAGATTTATTTTTTATAACCTGACTTCCTAAGCTGATTTATATGCTTTTATGTGATGTTTCTATCCAGCCTTTCTTCTCTGCCACTCATCTTTCCCTCAGCACTCCCCAAAAAGTGTCTGTGTGTATGTATTTTTTATATGTGTGTGTGTGCGCACAAATATACTTTAACTACTTGGGTCATTTCAACCAAATTATTTGAAGACAGGAAGTCCGCATGCATTTTACTAAAGAAATCTAGGAAACTTTACAGCAACAATGTAGTAAAACTTCACAGGGACCTTACCGGGAGGGAGGACGATTTTTCTTTTAGACCAAATTTCCCTTCCTCGCTAATAAACTCTCTAGCACCACAATGTGCCTCCAACTGCCTTCCTTAGCTTTCAGGCTCCAAAATGTTTTATCCAGGTGGTTTTCCAGCACTTT
This sequence comes from Clamator glandarius, assembly GCA_033459285.1. Taxonomy (NCBI): domain Eukaryota; kingdom Metazoa; phylum Chordata; class Aves; order Cuculiformes; family Cuculidae; genus Clamator; species Clamator glandarius. Next base: position 1,988,756 of record JAUNZM010001016.1, on the reverse strand, counting down.
TTGCCATGACATGGAGGACAACAGACACTGCCTATCCAGTTCTTTCCACATCTCCCAGTAGACTGTCTTAGACTGGTGACTACTACATGCTGGTTTTGTACAAACCTTTCTGTACCCCTCAGGAGTGACAGCAACAAGCCAGTTCACCCTCTCACCCCTCTGAGTCATGGCTTTTACTCACTGTCCTTTGTCTCCTGGGCTGGGCATGTGATGCTGCATGTAACTTCATGACCTGCTAATTCAGGGGCCATAAACATGTTAATCTCTTATAGTCCTTCTCCTGCTGTTCCTTCAGGTGATCTACACCCAAACCTCTTTATTCATTCACTCTGCAAAGTAATCTTAATCATTAATTATTCGTTTCTGCAGGAAGGAGGTACAGCTACTGCACTCTCCAACATGTAAAGCCAGAAAATCTTGCCTTCAGAACAGTGAAGACCCCAGCCACAGGAGTAGCTTTCATCAGCTTCTGGTCCTTCTTAGGTGCCAGGAGTCCCAAATGTGTGCTGCAAACCTGTAGAAGCCAGGTGGTGTTAGTTACAGAAACGCTTTTCATCAGCATCCCTCCTGCACCCAATTTGAAGGGTGCAGTGAGAGCCATTTGCTAGCACTGAACTCCCAAGCCGTGTTAGGCTGTTAAAGGTCCAAGGCAGCAATTCCTGTGTGTTTATTTGCTCTGCTGGTTAATTTATGGGCAAGCAAAAAGCTACAAGACTCTTTTCTAAAGATATTGAGGATCCTCGTGTTTTTAAAAGCTGAAATGCTTCCCTGCCCTACACACTAGTTAACTTTTTCCCTGCCTTGTTGTGGGACAAGGACATACACATTCTAGTCACTAAAGATTGCACAGAGTGTGCCTGACACCTGGTCAGGTGTGCTGTTAAGCTTTGCCTGTCAGAATTATCATAGTGGCTGGTAAGGAAATGTTCCTCTTGGAGACTTTATTCCCCCCTTTCTTTTTCTTGCCTCTCCAGAAGACAACGGCATTGTGCTGGAGAAGGAGATCTCCAAGGAGGAAGTGGTTGGCATAATAGAGCTGTACAAGCGGAGTTCAGCTGCTGCTGAAACTGCTCAGCTGCAGAAGATCGTTTTGCAGATGGACAAATATGGGGTAAGAGGAAGCGCTGACTGCAAGTTCTCAGCTTCAGGAGAGGGAGGCATGTGAGGGCCACAAATGTCTTTATGTTGTCTTAAGAGAGAAGCTGCATGTGTCTTAGTGATGAGAGCTGAGCTGCTGGAAAGACTCTGCAGCACTGGCATGAAGTTTTGCTGCTCTAGAAAAGCAGCATTTGAATTTCCTGGGCACTCTGAATAGGCTTAGCAGAGGCTCATTTCTATAATCCAAACTTCTCTTAGAACTGCTCTGGTCCAGCATTGGATGGAAAAAGCAGACTAATTCTTCTCCAAGGAAGCCACTGTCTTGTAATTCTCCTGCCTCTCTATCTTACTGCCATTGTGTGCTTAAGCTTGTACAGTCCTGAAGCGTTATGCAGCAATATGATGGTATCGATTCCATACTAGGCTTCCTTTCCCTATGGCTCTGCTTACATTTTCATTCCAAAACAGGATGGACAACTGGAAAAGCAAGCTAACCTGGATAACTGCTCTTGCCTCAGAACTGTTGTCTCATGCATATGGGAAGAGCTTAAGTGGTTGATTTAATAATAGCCATGATATTCTTGTATCACTACTACAAAGTGCAGGTGCTACAGTCTCTTAGGCGACTTTTATTTGCTTTGGTGGCTTGGTCATTAAAGGCTGAGCTTGTGTTCACACAGGTGGTGATACTGATCAGAGGCAGTTTTCCAGACAATAAACCAGAGGAGGATGCTGCCCCCAGCCTTGCAAGGGAGTCCAGAATGATGATGCCAGACATGAGATTTCTTTAACTTCTCAATCTTGTTCATATAACACAGAAATTCAGATTTGAACTGTCTGCTTACATGATTTAAGAAGTCCAGGCCCATGGCGTGGTCTGGACAAGTGGAACCTAGATTATTTTTTTCTTAGATAAGATGTTATTTGGAAGCTTGGGTTTGAGCCTTGTTCCAGGTGCTGTTTTTATGTTTGTCTGACTAAATTAAGCATCACTGACAGATGCTTCCATCTGAGTTGCAGCTCCCTCTGTAGCCTTTGGGGATCTGCTCAGTGTGACTTGTCTCATCCTGCAGTAGATGCCTGCGTGTTTAGGTGATGTGCACCCTGAAATGCCTTTCTCCCATAACAACAGAAGGAGCCCAAGATAGGCTGAGCTCCTCAGTTGATGATGGGTGCCCACATGAAGTTTGCCTGAAGTCCCAGGGATGGATCCTGTTAACTGCTTGGTGACCAACAAATGTCTTTTTTGTCTTCTCCTCCCTCAATTCTTTAGCAAATGTCAACACTGTTTCTGGGACGCAGATCAAGGACCAAGAGTGATTTGAGTATGAAGATGTATGAGGAGGAGATACAGGTATGTGGGCCCGAGTTGGAAATGCCACCAAGTCTATGGTGAGCAGAACATTGCTTGGAAAAACAAACCATCCTTTTAAACACTGGACAACTTCTTCCTGGAAGACTCAGGCAGGCAGCCATGTACTCTGTGATGTAGTGTACTTTAGGGTCATGCATTCTGGCACGTGGGGACTTTCTTAAACCACAGAGTACCTCAGAGCCTCCTGAGTGGGTCCAGGTGCCTGGCTGCACAGGTTTGTTGGCAGAGTAACCACTCTGTGCGTAAGCACTCCAGCTCGCTGAGCTTACCTGGGTGGCTAAGAGCACATGCGTACTGCATTCCTGGGCTTGGCTGCTGAATGCTAATTTGTTAAGCCTTTGGAATGTGATTGTGTTTGAGCTTGGGCGTGTCTGTCTGACACTGAAATCAAGTGTGCTTGCACGCAGAGTGCTGCTTGGTTGGGAGCAATGCAGCCTAGTTTTCCTTCCAAACAGCAGGCTAACAAAGATGGGAAACGTTTAAATGAACTGGTTCTCTGCATTGGTTAAGGCATTACCACTACTGCCCTTTGTGGTCAGGAGCCTTATGCCATGGATTTGGTCACTGGCATGCCTGCTAGACATTAACCTCCAGGTTGAACATCATGAACTAATGTAATGATTAGTACTGAAAGGATTAATCTCATAACTATTTGAATCTGCCCTTTGTCCCTTGGCAAGCTAGCTTGGGGATGCGTCTTCAGTCCCCTGACAAAAATAAACATGTTATTTGCTGTGAAGCTGGGTGGGAAGCTGAAGATCTGCTGAGAAGCTCCCCACTCTAATTAAGGTATATCACACACTGTAATACCCTGGGTGCTGCCCGGGATCAGGAGCTCTTCTGTAAACCTCAAACACCCCTGTGACATCAACACCAGAGTCCTGGACATTCAGGAGGGACGTCCTGAGGCACGGGCATTTCCTTGCCCAGGCTCTGCCATTCAAGGTCCTGCTGGGTACCCTGTGAGGCTGGTGTGGGGCAGAGCCTGATACTAATGCATTTCATCTCCATTTGCAGGAATGGTATGAGGAGCATTCCAGAAAAGAGGAGACTCAGACACCGTTGCAAGAGCCTGCATCTGCTTCCAACAGCTCTCTGAAGCCCCTGAGCCTCCGACAACGCTCCCAGACTGTCATTTAGGTCTAGCTTATGCAAGCCGCTTTCTATGCAATAACCTAGAATATTACTTTCCAGCATATATATTGGGATGATGTATATAGATCTGTTCAGTGTACTGTTCAACTTCAGGGTTTAAATCTCTTTCCCTAGGCAGCCAATTACTGAAGAAACAGAGGCCCAGGGGACTCTGTGCAAGGCTGCTGCACCCAGACTGAGCATGGTGCCTGTGCTCAGCACAGAGTGAACGTCTCAGATGGAATAGAGACCTTCTCCCTCTGAGCTGCTTCCCAGGCTCGACCCTGCTGTTTGTCTTAGAACTAACAGACCTTGGGGAAAGGGATTTGTACTCCATTAACAGCAGGAGATGTGCTGAAGCCACCTGCTCAGTATTAAAACTTTTGCCCTATTTTGAAGATCCCTTTTGCTGAGAGGGTACCAATTAAGCTAGGAGTAAAGGATCAGGGAGTGAATTTTTGTTTCTTCTCCACCCTCCTTATCCAAAGCAAGGGAAGGTGGTGTGAAACTTCAACACTTTCGGAAGAGCAGTCCACCTTTCCACTCCTTTTTGGCACACCTAGAAGCATTCCCTGTAGCAGATCCAACTCCGATTATTGAATTTAGCTGTCCCTGAGCAGTTCTGTGGCAGCTGGAGCCAGAACTGTGGGCCAGCAGCTCATTGGATTATGACCATATATAAGACAGGAGTTTGGGGAGATGAGCTCTCTCTCCACTATAGCTGCCCAATATCCGCATCTCTGCGGGTCCAATGGCACTGCCCAGGACTGGGATCACCTCTGTGAACCCCAAAGCTCTTCTCTCTTTTCAGAGAGAGGTGCAGTCTGTGGGGCAACTCCGGCTGTTGACTTCTGTCTGCCACTTGGCTGCCAGCTCTGTCAATGGCAAATCTCTGGCTGGTCCTTAGAAGACCAGAAAGATGAAGTGGAAGGATTTACAGCTTCAAGGCTGACTTATTTCTGCCCGGCTCTGGGTTAACGAGAGCTTATGGGCATGGAGCAGTACTGCTGGTTAGTCCTTAGCCAGGTCATTGCTTTGCTCATACAGGTGAGTGAGTCCCAGCGCAGTGTTGTTCCTCCCTTGCTCTCACCCTTGCTGAAATGTTCCTCAGGTCGGCAAACACTGGCTGAGTTGGATCTTAGGAAGATTACTGAAGAGCTTTACTGTTCCCCTGAATTTTGGATGCAGGAGGAATGTGAAAGAGGATGATTCTTCTCACCTGTCTGCTTTTCTGCAGCTGGCAGGGAGGTTGCCAGATCTGGTAGATGAGGGGTGGAGGGGTGGGAAAGAGGGGGGAAAATGAATTCCTCCCCAGCTCTGCCATGTGTATTTGGTGATCGTGGCAGGTTGCATCATCACTTGTGTTTCATTGCCCACAACATGATGAGAACTTGTCTCTGTAAGTTTTTCCCTTGTCAACACAGAAAGTGCTGAGGGCTGGAAGTACCTCTCAGCTGGGAGGCTCCCCTCCCCTCTTGCTGTTTGATCTCTTCTCAGGTTCAGATTAAGAGCAGAGCTTGCTAGGGAGGCTTCTTCTTGGTAGCCTCAGCATGGGGCACAAGGACAGCCCGAGAGGACTGACCCTACCTGGACAGCTCAGGAGCAGTTACTGGGTGGATGAGACTTTCAAAAATTGGCAGGACAGACCTGGCTCTGAAAATCTCTCCCTGTGTAGCGTGGTGGGAGCATTTGGGCTGTGGGCTGGAAAGACCTAGTGAGCTGCTTTCCAGGCAGCATGAACACCAGCGTCTGCTCTCAACCCTTGCCAAATTCCCTGGGTGCCTCAGGGCAACTCTTTGTTTCATTTCTGGGTACTGCAGGTATGAAACTACTTCTGAGCTGAACCGTGAAGGACCTTAAAGGGCTGTTTTCCAAACCATAAATTCGACCACAAATTAATGAGCAGTGCAGTTGTTGCTCTTGCAGTTGCTCTGCATGGAGTCGCAGCCTGGGAGATTTATCCAGATTAGTCCTGGGGCTGGAGATGTTGTTTATTCTGCTTTTAACTTGTGGGCAGGATGAACAAGCATTGTGAAGGTTAGGGGAGGAAAAATGTGGCTGTGTTTAAATTCCATGTTCCCCTACAGCCTGTTACTTTTTGGGGAGTGTTTTCTGGGTGTGAAAGGAGCTGCAGCTTTAAGGTATAGTTGGGGGGGGGCACTAACCTGCTTAACATGCAGTAACTGGGCTTTTGTGGCACAGAGACAGGAATGCTTGGACTGGGGCTCAGCCCTCAGATACTGCTTCTATGGTTTCTTGCTGAGGTGTCGATTGCCCCCCTCCCCGTACATGCTGTATTAATTATTTTTGTAAACAAGGAGGGTTGCAGAAGTTTACTTCTTCCAAAAAACTTTGTCTGGAAGGAAATGAAGTTTGAGTACGGGGCATCCCCTTTATTTATCCTCCTCTCCCCCAGCTGACACACAGACTAACGACAGAGACAATCATTTTGTAGGGAGCAAGGGAGGAAGCACTGCAGGATTTTGTATGCTGGTGTTTTGTTTATAAAATGATTTTATGGACATGTCTGTAAAATGTTCTCTAGATTTTTTGAAGCACACTAATAAAAAGCATCCTCAGCTTTGTAAAGGCAGCGGCTTCCTTTCCTCCTTCCCTTGTTATTCCTGACGCAGGGCTTGGCCACAGTGGAAGCTTTTCCCCACTGTTTGAAGAGGAGCAGTGCGCACCCTCCCTCTCCAGTGCTTGCGTGGGCATATTCTGCATGCGTGCCTTGCCAAGCTGCTCTGAATTCCTGCTCCTGGACATTGCAAAGCCCAGCTTCCTTCCTGCCCTCCTACCTACCAGGTTTTTTTTTTTTCCTAAACCTTACAATAATGCTTTCAAACTTAGTTTGTTTTTTTTTAACACTGCCCCAATCAATGTTTCAGGTTTGAGGGTTTTTTTGACCCTGTACTTCTGTATTGGTACAGTGGTTGTGGGTTTGATTCCTGTGTGTAAGCAAGTGGGTCTGATCATCTAACTTGTGAGCAGGTTCTGGGCAGAGCAAATATCTGCAGGCACAAGGAGTGTTATTTTTTGTGAAAGCCCGTATCTGGTTAGAAAAAGGAGAAATGGTCCTGGCCGGGGAGGCTGCTGGCCCTCCGAGAAGGGAGCAGGAACCAGGTCTGGCAGTTGTGCTGCTTGCAACACAGCCCTTTGCTCCCCACGGAGCAGCAATGTGGTTATCTGGCTATAATGGCATTTGCTTTCTAGCCTGCGTCCTGCAGACACTCTGAGTGGGAGCAGAGGCCCCAGCTCACCCACTCCGCTTCCCCAGGGACTGCAGGCTGCCTCGCTGGTGTCCCAACCCCTGGGAGCTGAGTAATGCCCCTCGCCACCCGTGCTGACCCCGTGCCGGGACGCCTGTGACGCTGCAGTTCCCAACCACACAACTAAAAGGCCGAGTCAGGCGCATGTGACTGCTGTTGAGAAACCAACTGCTGCTCAACCTGGAGGAAACCGCTCAGCTGAGCCGCCTGCGAAAACCGCCCTGTGTGACCAAGGGTGTCCGCTTAGTGTCAGCCCTGGAGGTCCCTCAGAGCTGCTGGCTCAGCTCTGCTGTTCCCTCTCCCCTCGCAAGGCTGGGGACAGGCTGTTACGCTAGCCCAGAGCAGGAGAAAACACCCACACAGCAAACAACACAAGTGGAAGTTGGGTTTGTGTGTGGGTTTTTAATTGCAATTCTCTTTTACAGCGCCCAAACCCCAACCTGCCAGAGGCTAATGCTGTGTGTGGAAACCTCCTAGTGTGTCCATCCTTGGAGGAGGAGAAAAAGTAGGATCTGAAACTCACGTTGAAAAACAGCTTAAAAAAAAAGCAGGGGAAACCAGCCTCCCTTGATTTGTTGGTTTTAGTTTTTTTTTTCCTTCTAGCTTTGCTTGCACTAAAACGAAGCGCTGCCCTGGAGCTTTGTCTCACCTTAACCCCATCTCGCTTTGCCTTGCTGCTGTTTAAACCCACACTGTGAACACGCCCTGTCCTTTGCAGCAAACAAACATGTGCTCAGCCCTTCACCGAGTGACCCCGTGTAGCATCACTGCCCCAGGCCCAGAGCAGCCAGGAGGGAGACAGCGAGGGGGGAGTAAAGCAGTTGAAGAGGTAAAACCTCTCCTGTTGTGGCCCTGGGCTGGAGCTGCCCTCTCCTCTGCCACCAGCACCAGAGGAAGCTGAGATCTTAACCTCACTCCTGCTCAGGGCCACCTTGAGTTAAACAAGATTGAACAGATCTAGGAGAGGATGTAGCTAATGACTAACAGCTCCTTTACCTTCCCGAATGCACCTCTGGAAAGCGAAGGCCAAGGGCTGGGGTGGCAGGTGATGCCTCCAGCATGGTTGGGGTCAAGATGTGCACTTATTCCCGTGGCAGGGACAGGGAGAGAGGAGAGCGAGCCCCAATCCAGTGGGAAGGCAGAGTGGGAGTCAGGGATGGGTATGCAACCTCCTCTCCGGGCTGGTCAGGTGGCGGAGAGATGGATCACCCTGAACTCGGTCAGCAGGGCCACGCAGAGGAAAGCCAGGTAGTAGAGGATGAGGCAGATGCCGTATGCCTTGCCCAGCTGGAAGCACTGCGCCGGCACTGACACGAAGGAGAAGACCAAGCTCAGCCCCAGGGCCCCGGCGAGGATCCAAACAAGGAGGCTGTCAGGCTCCAGCTGCCAAAGAGACAGGGAGGGGTATGGAGTGACCGGGGGTCCTGCTGCCAGCCCGCCCCGTGCCACCGCAGCCTCACCTTCACCACCAGCTGGCTGCTGCTCATCTGCAGCAGGCAGCCCAGTCCCACGCCGACCAAGATGTCTGGGGCCCGTTCAGGATGGAGATGCAGCACAGGGGACCTCCGAGGAGTGACGGAGCCAGCCACATCCCTCCCACCCCAAGGAGGGGGACAGCACCAGCCCTTCTCCCTGCCTGCACCCCAGGGCTGATGCCCAGCACAAGCATTGCCTGTTTGTGGCAAACACATCCTGAAGCACTGGAGGAAAAGGGGCTTCAGACTGGTCTGGAGACCACACAAAGCTTCCTGGAGGGTGCCACAGCCCTTTTCCCCTCCTTCCCTTTGGCAGATCCCAAATCTGCGGGACTTCAGCCCCCAACCCCATCCCACTGGGGCTTGGATGGCAGTTGGGATGCAGGAAAGCTGCTGGCTCCATCCCTGAAACTCCTGCAGTTCCCAAATATCGCACCAGTCCTCCGGTACTACGCAGGCACCAGGGAGGTTGTTAACATCCTAGAGACTCTGGGATGGATCCTGCTCCGTTCAGGGGTCTCTCCTGGGGCTGCAGCCAGTACCTCCACCCACCTCCCATCACCACCCAAAGGATACTGAAGATGATGCCCCCAAAGCAGGCAGAGAAGGCCATGCGGGGATAGCCCTGCCGTGCCATGGTGAGGTCGGAGAAGGTGTCTGCAAAGGGAGAAGGGGAGACCTTGGGGGATGCCAGGAGGACCTGGGGTGGCCCTGAGGTTCAGCAGAGCCCTTACCACCGATGCTGTTGCCCCAGGCCAGCAGCGTCAAGCCCAGCACGGTGTTGCTCAGCTGGAAAATGATGCCCAGGGTCCGGAGGATGTTCACCAGCTCTGTGGCTGCAGCATTGATCCACATGGCACTGGCCAAAAACCCGAGGAAGGCAAATACCTGCCAGGAGGGGAGGTAAGCGGATCCCTAGGTGCATCCCATGGGACCCTGCATGCTTCTAGCCAGCTGTGTCCGTCCTGGGGACCGGGAAGGAGCTCCTGGCTCCTGCTCTGTCCCCAGTGGGTGCTTAGGGCTGAGGGAAGCCTTACGCAGTGATATTTGGGTGGCTCCTCATTGCTTGTAGTGATGAAGATGATGATGGCCAGTACAGAGCCAACCAGTGTGACCAGTGCCCAGACTGGGAAGACGCCCTGGATCTGGTACAGCCCATCTGCATGCAGTGGAGAGAGAGGTGGCATCAGAGTGGCCCCCTAGGCACCACGTGGGCTGGAGCAGGATCTGTGGTGTGTGGTATAGCCTTGTCCTCAAAATCCACCTCTACCCTAAGCTCTCCTTGCACTGCTCCCCTCTCTGGCTCAGTTTCCCCAGACAGGCCAAGCCCTGCCCTGTCTTTCCCTCCAGACCTGGATGCTGAGGGGCCCAAAACCCACCCCTGGAGGGGGGATGGAGCCATGCAGCTGCAAACCAGGCCCCTGGCTTGGCTCTTCACTGGTCCATCCTCCCCTCTCTAGACAGGGAGCCAGCTCCAAGGGGCTCCTGCTCCAGGAGCTTTGGTGGCCATCTCGGTCCGGTCCCCTCCTGGGTGGGCACCCGGGGGTGCCCTAGGCTCTTACAGGCGCCTGATTTCAGGGTGAGGATGCAGACCAGGGGGCTGGTGAGGATGTGCAAGCAGTTGAGGGGTCTCTTCCAGTTCAGGTCCTCCCTGTCGGGGTCCACGACGGGAACAGTGAGCAGCAGCACCAGCTCCACGGGCACCTGGGAGGAGCAGCTGTGAGCACAGATAGTGGACCCCCATGACCTGTCCCCCACCCACTTGCCCTTGTCCCTGTCCCCAGGGTGACGCAGCCCTGGGTGCTGGCAGGGAGGGGGAAGGCCCACACGGGGGGTTCCTCCTTGTTCCCGTCGCCCCATACTCACCCTGAAGACCTTGAAGAGCCGCCAGTACCAGGGCTTCCTCCTCCACTTGCGGTGGTCCAGGGGACTGAGGGCAGTGGTGAGGATGCGCAGGGAGGACTCCCGAGAGGGGAGCAGGGGTCGGTACTCCTCACCTGCAAGAGGATGCAGCATCTGAGTGGGATGGGGTGTCTCCAGACCCCCATGGCCTTTCCAGCCCCTGAGGACAGAGTGGAGTGAGCCCCAAGCCCACCATGGATGGGGTGACATACCATAGTCTGCACTGTTCGTGCCTGAGGACTCCCGCTCTTCAGTGTCTGTTGGCATCTCTGCGGGGAGAGGAAGGGGTGGTGGAGAGAGACCCTGGGACAGCGGAGGTCTCGACGCAGCTGGGTGGCCCTTACCTGGCTCCCAGGACCCAGGGGGGGCCAGCCCTTCCCCCCGCTGCCGCCGGTGAATCCAAGTGCAAAGCACCACGGTGAAGACGTAGAAGACGTACAGCCCCAGGTAACCTGGGAGCAGGGAGCAAGGATAGTTACAGCACCCCGAGGCTGCTCCCACCAACCCCCAGCCCCTCGTGGCGCTCACCCAGAGCCTCTCCCAGCGTGATCCTGCCAAAGTAGAGGACCATGAAGGTGAGGAAGACTGCCACCATGTAGAAGATGACATCCCTGAGGAAGGGCCTGGAGGCAGCCGTGAAGGGCTTGACCAGGGCGATGCCCCCAGCCACCACCGTGGTCACGAACACGCCAGCGCCTGCCAACACAGCAGGTCCATCTCAGTGGGGAACAGCCCGCAGCCCCGCGATGTCCCCTCCGCTCATCATCACCCCTGAACCAGCAGCCCCCAGTGGGGATCTCCTACCGAAGACAGCCCCGATGGCCAGCCCCGCCGTCCGTGGGTTGGAGAAGGCAACCACAGCGCTGAAGACATCTGGTGCTCCATTACCAAACGCCAGGAAGGTGACACCATGGAGAGAGGATGTCAAGGAAAAGACCATCTGGCCTCCTCTCCAAAGGGATACGGGGAACCTGGCTGCTCCGGCCACCACAGGACTCGCTCCTGGTGCCAGCACCCCACCGCTCACCCCACCACCGTCTCCAGCTCATGCTCCAGATCGGTTCCCACCAGCACGGTGCCGAGGGTTTGCAGAAACATCCCCATCCCTGCACGCCCTCCCAGCTGAGGTCTCCCATGACCCAAGGATACTGCCACGTTGTGAGACAGCTTCAGGTTGGTGGAGATGGCTGATAAGTTGGGGCAGAAGCTGGAAGGGCAGAGGAGATGGGTGATGGGGCTGCTTGGGGACCACAGAGTTCCCCGCTCGCCCCAGGGATCCATCTCCTCCTCCACGGGGCTACTCACAACTTCTCTGCTGTCACACCAAGGATGATGAACAGGTACAGGAGCCAGAGAGCCTGTGGGATCAGGGGTGGCACAGAGGGGTTGGTGGGGTCACCAACCCCAAAGCCGAGCATCTCCCAGCTGCATCGCTCCTGCTCCCATTCTTACGTAGAGGGTGACGGCCACAGGGAGCAGCCGGGGGGGAAAGACGCAAAAGACTCCCTCGAGGTAGTCAAGGAAGCCGCCCTCCAGTTGGCAGTCGGGGTTGCTCCGGATGAAGTGGCACCACTCGGAGCTGTTGTGTTTCCGCACCTCCCAGCACTGTGGGACAGAGCGTGGGGTGGTCAGCCAGGCACCCTGCGTCCTGCCCCCACAAAGCATCTGCTTCCCTCAATGCTGCCATCGGGGACCTGGTAGGCAACGCTGCCCCTCTGCTGCGTGGCTTTCAGTGGGTCACAGCCATCCCTGCCTCAGTTTCCCCATCTGTGCTACAGGTGTGTGGGTCAAGGGCTGTGCCAGGGCCAGCAGGGGTGGGAGCCCTTGTCCCTGACCACCCCCCAGCAGCACATGGCCCCATGCCACCCCATATCCAACCCCCACCATGGGAAGGTACCGGAGAAAACCATTGTGGGAGGAAACCCTAGTGAGATCCCAACTGTGATGTTGGGGACAGGGGAAGCAGGGAGAGGGATGGGTATGGGGATAAGGGTGGGATGGGGATAAGGATGGGATGGGGATAAGGATGGGGATCCCACCACCCTGGCTGCACCCCCATCCCTCCCCCACACCCCCAGGCCTCACTTACAGCCCCCAAAACTCACATCCAGGCCCTGGCTGGGGCTCAGAGCATCCCTCCCGGGTGGAAGCCAGCGTCCCATGTCCAGCGGCAGCGGGGTCCCCGCAGGTCGCACCCCGCTGTCCCCCTCCAGTGCCTCGGCCAGGCTGAGCCCCACAGCACCCTGCCCCATGCTGGGGGGCACCTAGTGCTGCCAGCAGCCCCTGGGGAGGGGGAGCAGGGGGGCCAGCTCCCGGGTCCCCATCCTGCAGCTCGTCCCGGGGGGGTGGGTGGAATTAAAAATAATTAATAAAAAATAATTAATTAAAAAAAAATTAAAAAAATAATTATTAAAATAATTAATTAAAAAGAATGGATTGAAAATAAAGAGTATTATAGAAGGCAGGCTGAAAAACACGCTGCCACGCCACGTCCTTGGAACGGGGAGGGGGGGTATCTCAGCCCCGGGGACCCCCGGGCTCCCGCAGAGCAGAAGGGCTGTGGGTACCCACAAGCTGGGGGTCACGGGGAGCCCCCGGTCTGAGGGGAGGACGCTGGGGGCGCCCCGGAGCCGTGGGGCCCGCGGTGCCTGCGCTGTTCTCCGCGGGCACCGAGCCCCCCCCCGCCCCGCCAGGGGCCGCCCCCTCGCGCTTAAAGCGACAGCGGCGCCGCCGGGCCTGGAGGGAGCGTGGGGTGAGGGCGGGCAGGGGGGCGCCAGGGGGAGCCGAACAGGCTGGGAAACCAGTGGCGTGAGGTTCAAGGAGGCCAAATGCCGGGTCCTGCACTTGGGGCACAACAACCCTGAGCAGCTCCAGACTAGGAGAAGCCTGGCTGGAAACTGCCTGGAGGAGAAGGACCTGGGGGTGTTGACTGACAGCGACTGAACATGAGCCAGCAGTGGCCCAGGTGGCCAAGAAGGCCAATGGCATCTTGGCTTGGATCAGAAACGGCGTGACCAGCAGGTCCAGGGAGGTTATTCTCCCTCTGTACTCGGCACTGGTGAGACCGCACCTTGAGTACTGTGTTCAGTTCTGGGCCCCTCACCTCAAGAAGGATGTTGAGGCTCTGGAGCGAGTCCAGAGAAGAGCAACGAAGCTGGTGAAGGGGCTGGAGAACAGGCCTTATGAGGAGCGGCTGAGAGAGCTGGGGGTGTTCAGCCTGGAGAAGAGGAGGCTGAGGGGAGACCTCATTGCTCTCTACAACTACCTGAAGGGAGGTTGTGGAGAGGAGGGAGCTGGGCTCTTCTCCCAAGTGACAGGGGACAGGACGAGAGGCAATGGCCTCAAGCTCTGCCAGGGGGAGGTTCAGGCTGGACATTAGAATCATAGAATCACTCGGTTGGAAAAGACCCATCGGATCATCGAGTCCAACCATTCCAGCCAGACTTCTCCTAGTCTGTAGCTGCTCAGGGTTGTTGTGCCCCAAGTGCAGGACCCGGCACTTGGCCGTGTTAAACCTCCTGGAAAAGATTTCTCACAGAAAGCGTCATCGGGCACTGGCAGAGGCTGCCCAGGGAGGTGGTTGAGTCACCTTCCCTGGAGGTGTTTAAGGGACAGGTGGACGAGGTGCTGAGGGACATGGGTTAGTGATTGATGGGAATGGTTGGACTCAATGATCCAGTGGGTCCTTTCCAACATAGTGATTCTGCCGGGACATTGCAATCAGTGGGTAGTACTGGAAAATTAACCAGCAGCAACTGGTGGGGCGTGCTTGCCATGCCACATGCCTCTGTGAACGACGCCTTTGGGGTGCTGTCTGCCCAGGATAACCCCAGGCACATGTGACTTTTTCCTGCCCTGCAGCTGATCCAATAAAGGGAATTACTGGTTCCTCCCTGCTGGAGCACAGTGCCCACCAGCACTCCCACCCCAGTGGCTCCTGGCTGAGCCTCAGTGCTCACTGGGCATCACTGTGTGGTTTTGGGATGAAGCTCTGTCCCTTGTAGGTGCTACCAGCCACTCTGCTGTGGCATGACACGAGTGTGTCAGGTCTCAGGCAGGCAGTGGCAGCCGTTCAAGGGTACAACCAAGAGGGTGGCTTGGAAGGGCAGGCTGGGAGTGGACTGGAGCTGAGTCAGGGGACATTCTGCATCCCATGGTGTCTTCACCACCATGGGCGGTGGGGGGGTCTGAGCCCTCTGCCCCCACCTCACCAAGACACTCTGTGCCTCCAGGGACTTTGCCTGCTGGGGAGGGCAGTGAACAGGCACCATGCAGGATTTCACAAGGCTGCGGCTGTGGGGGCTTGTGGGCTGGGGACCATTGCCTCACTTGTCACCCCTGGCCCAAAAGCCCAGGAGGGGTCAGCACACCCTGCTCCGCTGTCAGTTACCCACTGATGGGGACGCACAGATGGGGTTGGAGCCCACGAGGGACCCGCGGGGTCCCCACAGCAAGGGCTTCACGTCTGCCTCTCATTGGTGCGGTATGACTGGGGGGGTGAGGAGGTGGGGGAACACGGGGCTGAGCTGGGGGGCTGCAAGGCGGCGGGACAAGGGGAGCCCCATGGCAGCGACACCCCCCGCCCCGGCCCCAGCGCAAGAGGGAGAGAGGGCGTGGTCAGATACAAGCCACGCCCCCAAGAGAACCCCATTGGTCCAGGCCGCCCTGACCCCGCCTATGTCCCCGCCCACACCCCGCCACCTCACCCATTGGCTCGGGCCCACGCTGGCCCCGCCCACACCACTCTAACCGCGCCTACGTAATTTTCCATTGGTCCATCCCCTCCAGGCCCCTCCCACAGCTACAATCCCGTCCCTCCCATTGGCTAGTCCCCCGTTGGCCCCGCCTACCCACCCCCCTCCTCCCCCTAGCCCGCCCCCTCCGCCGCGGCGCGGGGCAGCCATGGCGGCGCTGGGGCCGCTGCTCGTGGCCGCTGTGGCCGCCGTGGTCGGGGGAGCCGCCGCCCCGCCGCCCCGCAACGTGTCGGTGCTGCTGGAGCCCGGCTCGGGCCGGCTGCGCCTCCTGCCCGGCCGCCACCCCGACGCCGTCGCCTGGGCCAGCCTCGACGACCTCATCCCCACCGTCGGGTACGGGCGGGGCGGCTGTCGGGGGGCGCCAGCCCGCCCCTCACCGCGTCTCACCCAACACCTCTTCCCTCCCTTGGCCATATGCCACCCGTGACCCCTTCCCTCTCGTGATCTCTTTCCCCCCGTGATCATTTCCATCCATGACCCCTTCCCTCCCGTCATCTCTTTCCCCCTGTGATCATTTCCACCCGTGACCCCTTCCCTCCCATGTCCCCTTCCCACCCGTAACCTCTTGCCTCCTGTGACCTCTTCCCTCCCATGACTGTTTCCATCCATGACCCCTTCCCTCCCGCGTCCCCTTGCCTCCTGTCACCCCTTCCCTCCCGTGATCATTTCCATCCATGGCCCCTTTCCTCCCGTGACCTCTTCCCACCCATGGCCTCTTGCCTCCTGTGTCCTCTTCCCTCCCATGACCGTTTCCATCCATGACCCCTTCCCACCCGTGACTGCTTCCTACCCGTGTCCATTGTCCCCCCAGCTGGGCCTTCCTGGAGGTGACCACCAATGCCTTGTACAATGACAGCCTGCAAGCCTATGCTGCTGGGCTTGCCGAGGCCGCCGTCTCTGAGCAGGTATGCGGTGACCCCTCCAAAACCAGGGTCCTGAGGGGCACGGCACAGTCCTTTCCCTTCTCCATGTGCTTTCACCTGCTGGTGACGCGAACACCGCGTCCCTCAGCTGATGTACATGCACTGGATGAACACCATGGTGGGCTACTGCGGCCCCTTCAAGTATGAGAGTGAGTACTGCGAGAAGCTGCGGAGCTACCTCGAAGCCAACCTGGCCTGGATGGAGGAGCAGATGGAGAAGCAGGAGAACCCCGAGTACTGGCACCAGGTGAGGATGGGGTACCCCCACACAAGGTGAGCCTTCCTTACTAATTGATGCCCCTGGGCTAATTCGGGCTTTAATCAAGAGGAGGAGATGGGCACTGAGTTGAGAGTCCTGGCTGGCCTCCAGGCAGGATGACTGGGAGCTGGCTCCTGTGGATCCATGTGCCCTGGGTGAGCAGAGGCAACTCAGGACTGTCCCCCCATGGGACCCTCATGTGGCGCTGTTGGGGTGCACAGGGGTGGCTCGGCCCCCTACAGCCACTGGTGCTGAGTCATGGCCCCGTGCTTGCCCCCACAACTCCTCCTGGGGATCCACTGGATCTGCTGCATCCCCTGGAGGAGGCTGGCAATCCATACCTCAAATCCTTAGCAGCTCTTCTCCGCAGGAGCCAAAGGTCAGCTCTGTCTCTGTCCCTGCAGGTGCGCCTGGCTCTGCTGCAGCTGAAGGGGCTGGAGGACAGCTACAACGGGCGCCTGGACTTCCCCCGTGGCAGGTTCACCCTGGCACCCTTCGGCTTCCTGTGAGCTCCTTCTCGGAGGTGAAGGGTGGGGTCACCCCAAGGGTCAGGGTATTGCTGGGGTGTGCCATAAAGATGATTCCTGGGTATCCAAGGACACCCAGTTCTGCTTTTAGTCCCCCTTGCTGACCTTTTCCAGGCACTCGGCCTCTGCTCCTGGGACAGGTTGGAGCCAAGGCAGGTTCTCCTCCCCCCTGACACCATGGGTTGGGCGGTGGGTGCCCCCCAAGCCTGCTGCAGGCCCCTGCCTCAGTTTCCCCACTGCTGTGCTCACCCTTCCCTCCCTGTTCAGGCTGTCAAGGCACTCCTGGTATTAGTGCCTGCCCTGGGGTGGGATGGAGAAACACCCTCTGGCCTGGACAGACAAACAGACAGAGAGCTCTGAGCCAGCTCAGTTCCTGGGCTAGGCTGTTCCCCACCTGATACCCTCTTACCCCTAGCCTGCTGCAGTTGGGGGGTGACCTGGAGGACTTGGAGTCTGCCCTGAACCGCTCCTCCTCGTGCCGCGTCCTGGGCTCGGGCTCCTGCTCTGCCCTGCTCAAGCTGCTGCCAGGCCATCGGGATCTCCTGGTGGCCCACGACACCTGGACCTCCTACCAGTCCATGCTGCGCATCATCAAGAAGTACACGCTGCCCTTCCGCGCCTCAGCCAGTGGTGCGTGGGCTGGGCTGGGGGGGCTGCATCTGGCACCCCCCTTCTGATACCTCCCTGCTTTTGCATCACCCCCCTCTAGGCAGTTCTCAGATCCCTGGGAGCATCCAGGTGTTTTCCTCCTACCCTGGCACCATCTTCTCTGGGGATGACTTCTACATCCTCAGCAGTGGGTTGGTGAGTGGGGCTGTCTGGTCCTGAGGGAGCCCTCCCTGGCCCTACTGCTCTCTCCATCGCCCCCTTCCCACAGGTGACACTGGAAACCACCATTGGGAATAACAACCCGGCACGGTGGAAGTACCTGGACCCACGGGGCAGCGTCCTGGAGTGGCTGAGGAACATCGTGGCCAACCGCCTGGCTCGCAGCGGTCCCGAGTGGGCTGCTGTCTTCCGACAGTTCAACAGCGGCACGTGAGCAGGGCAGGATGGGGTGTGGGAAGTTGTCCTGGAGGGGGATGGGATTGGATGGAGGGATGCTTCCCTGGGCAGCAGGGATGTCCCTGGGGATTGCCCAGCTGCTAGAGGGATGCGTTCCGCCATCTCTGTGCCAGGTACAACAACCAGTGGATGGTGGTGGACTACAACGCCTTCACACCAGGGAAAGCAAGCCCACAGCAGGGTGTGCTAACTGTGCTGGAGCAGATCCCGTGAGTGCCCCTGTTCTTTCTTGAGCTGAGTCACAGCAGAAGCGTTTCCTTTCCCATCCACATGGATCTGGGAAAGCACCAAGTGTCCTGTACCATTCCATCCCCATTTTGAAGGGGGGGAGGTGGGTGATGGGGATGCAAATGCAGGCAGGAGCTACCTGTGCTCCCAGTCTGCAGCTCAAGGCTCTTGGGGAATGCTTGTAGGCAGGCAGTGGTTGTCTGGCGCCCCTGGCTGGGGTGAGATCCTAGCATCAGGGACTCTCACCAGTGCTGCCCCTCTTCACAGTGTGTCCCCTAGCTGGATTTCATAATCTGCTCTGACCGATGTCCTTCCTCTTGGCACAGGGGCTTGGTGGTGACGGCCGATCAGACAGAGCTGCTCTACCAGCAAGGCTACTGGGCCAGCTACAACGTGCCGTGAGCTCCATCCAGCCCTGTCCCACATGTCCTATAAAGGAGGGCAGCCAATGCTGGCCTTGTTCCCTTCCTTGGGTGCTGACTTGCTGGGTCCTGTCCCTCCGCACCCAGGTACTTTGAGGAGATTTTCAACGCCAGCGGGAACCTGGAGCTGGTGAAGAAGTATGGCGACTGGTTCACCTATGACAAGAACCCACGCGCCCAGATCTTCCACCGGAACCAGACGCTGGTCCACGACCTGGACTCCATGGTTCGCCTGATGAGGTGCATGCTGGGGACCCTCAAACCTCAGTGTCCCCCACGCCTCCACTAGGGATCTGCAGCCCTCAGGCTGACCTTTTCGTTATTATGACCTTTCCATTATTCATTATTATGGTTGGACTCAATGATCCGGTGGGTCTTTGCCAACCTGGTGATTCTATGATTCTATAGATTCCCTGCCTTAACTATGACTCTCTCGGCTACTGTGCAGATACAACAACTACTTGAAGGACCCGCTATCGCGGTGTGGGAGCTGTGACCCTGCTCCGAATGCAGAGAACGCCATCTCTGCCCGCTCTGACCTCAACCCCGCCAACGGCACCTACCCCTTCCCTGCCCTGCGCCAGCGCTGCCATGGTGGCACTGACATGAAGGTGGGGGAACTGGAGGGTCCTCTCTTTGAGGGTGCTCCCCCTGGGCTGCGTTGCCCTTCCTCGTGTTGACTTGCACCTCTGTTTTTATTCTCCCCCCAGGTCACCTCCTCAGGCATGGCCCCCACCTTCAGGCTGGTGGCTGCCAGCGGTCCCACCTGGGACGACGTGCCTGCCTTCCGCTGGAGCGCGTCCCCCTGCAGCGCCCAGCTCCACATGGGCCACCCTGACCTCTGGACCTTCCCCCCCATCAAGGTCCACTGGGACTGAGCCTGGGTTGAACCCGTCCATGTGTCCATCCATGGGATCTGTCCTATGTGGACATAGGACAGCGCTCCCAGCTCTCCCCTGCCCCCAGGGGAACGGCTTTGGGTCTCGTATCCCCTTGGCTCTTTCTGCTTCTGCCTCTCACTGCGGTGCCGGCTGTGCTGCGCAAGGGGCCGTGCTCCCTCCCTGCCACGGGGCTGGAGTCTGGTTTGGGGGGGCTCTTCTCAGAAAACAGGGGGCCCTGTGAGGCTGGGGCTTGCCCGTGGGGCAGAGAGGAGGGGAGTGACCTGGTTTGGCTGTGACAAATAAAAGTGGTGTGTGTTCAGGGGTGGTGGTGGCTCTGCTTTGCGCTCTGCTGAGGTTCTCTGGTGTATGGGGATGGGTTCTCTGGTGTGAGGCTTGGGCTCACGCAGTGGTCTCCCCCCAAATTAACGGGGTGCTCCCTGGTTCTCCACTGCCTCCCGATGCAAGTGGGAAGATGTGCAGCCAGCCAGGCCCTGCTTTTTTTATGGTGCAGGCTGCTTTGGTTTCTCTGCTGCTGCATCAGGCTCGGTACCCGGTCTGGGTCAGAGCTGCTGAAATGAGGGAGTGCAGGCTGTGGGATGGAGTGGGGAGGTCCCACCACTCACCCACTAGGATGGGGTGACCATCCTTTTCCCTTTTGTCTTCCCCTCCTCTGCCACCTGTGTTTCCCCCAGCCCCAAAACCCGGTTGCAAAATCCTCTTACCGCAGCTCCCTTGATCCGCTCTGCCTCATTAGGAATAACGAGGTCATTACTGGGGGATTAATGAGCTGCTGCTCGGCAGTGCTTTGAAGGCACCAGGTTCCCACCGGGAATGGGGGGCCCTGTGGCTCCCAGGAGCTGGGTTACAGGAGGGTCAGGGCTGTTGTCACCCCAAAATTTGTGATGGGTGCCCTGGACAATGTGAGATGGGGGTGCTGCAGGTAAGGTGGGGGGTGGCAGAGCTTGTGCCCGTGTCCCTATGGTTGGGGGGCTCCTGGAGCGAGGGTTGCTCTTAGTGGAGCCCTGTGCCTCAGTTTCCCCAAGCAGGAGGTCACTGCCACTGAGTAACAGGGCAGCCAGGAGGGACAGGTATATTGATGATGAAGGTCCGAGCACGCTGGAAACACAACAGCAGCTGTGTTGCTGTTCCTCTCCCTTTTTTAAGTGGAAAACCAAACAGAAGTGGCTAAGTATCGCACTGTCTCAGAGACCCTTGGCTGATGCCAAGTCACCCGGGGACCCTGCCCAGAGAACAGGACCCAGGGGCACCCTGGCGTCACCTTCCCCAGGGGAGCTGGAGCTTGCCTTTCTCCCCCTATCCTGATGCCCCCTTGAAGAAATCCTCATGCCCTGCCTTTTCAGTCCTCCACGTCCCAAAAGCAGCGAGGCTCAGTGCAGAGGTGCCTGCCCTCTGCAGGCAGCACTGTGCCTTTGTGCTGACCCTGTGCCGTTCACTCTGAAGCCTAACGATGGCATGAGCACCAGGGCGTGGGTTAGTTCATTCCAAAGGGCAACTCCATCAAGGATAAGGCTGTCCTGGGGCCCAGCTCCTGCTTGGTGCCTGTCACCAGAGGTGCTCTTAGGGGGACAGTTTGGGTCAGGGGACTGAAATCTTGTATTCCTGGGTCTATTTCTCTGCTGTCTAACCTGACAGGGGCAGTGGGGGGAATCCCAGTGCACCCCATTACCCTGTCATGCATATGCCAGCTTGTGTGCAGTGCCCCCCCCACCTCTTGGGGTCCCTCTGGTTCCACAATGGAGGAGGACGATGGGACTAACCTTGTGCCAAAGCAGCCTCTGCTTTCAGATGCCTCCAGAGAAATCCTCTGCGGCTGCGGGGCAAGGAGCCAGGACCAGACCTTCCTCCAGATCCCACTGTCCTCCTCCTCTCCTGCTAGGGATAGAGCCAGCCCCTCGAGGCAGAGGTACAGTGTGTACTGGGGGGCCCTTTACCCTGGGAGGTGTTACCGGGGTGGGGTGAGAGACTAGGGGTATCTGGGGTCCCCTGGGTGCTGCTGGACCTCGGGGCTCAGCCCTCACTTATTGCTTCCATCCAGGCAGCCCCTCTGCAAGGGTTGTTCACGGGGCACCTCCACAAGCCTCGTGGGGACCCCAGACCCCCCCTGCCTGTGGGGTGCCCGGCTTGGCCAGCTGGAGGTGGGAGGGGTGGCAATCTGGGGGGCTTAACCAGCTGGCAGGACTGAGACCCCGTGGGGACGTGTGGCTCAGAGGGGACCCAGGGGCTGCCACCACGTAGGGGAGCTTTGCAAGGGGATGCAATGGCTCATTTGGAGGTGATGGGGGGTGTCTCAGCTGTCTGCTGGGAATTTGGGGTGCGCAGGCTACATCGAGTCAAACGGACAAAGTCCTCAAATCTGCCAGGAGATGTTTCTGTCTGGACCCAAGAAGAAGCAAAGCTTGTGTCCACCTGGTGGGGGGCAAACCCTTGGGGACCCCAAAGAAACTTGGGAGCTGCCTCTCCTCTCTGTCTCCTGGGCACCCACATCCCGTCTCCTGGGCACACGAGGGCCGCTGGGATTTGGCCGCCGTGGCCGCACATGGCAGTGCCTGCTGAGAACGAACCCCGGCACCGTGCCCAGGCCACGGCTGGGCGCTTCGGGCACAAATCCAGCCCTGCAGTTGGAAAAACCCGCCCAGTGCTGAGCAAACAGCCAGTACCAGGGCAATGTTTAACCCCTGCCCCTCGTCCCTCTGCACTGCTGGGCAAGGGGACAAGGGGACACTGGTGTCACCTCTCCTTTTTCCGTCCTCCAGACTTGGCTGCAGCTGAGGGAAAGGAGCTGGGGACACCCACCAAGGCCCCAGGGACACCAGGTAATCTCTGTGGGGTGGCAGAGGGGGACACTGGGGGCTTGGGGACCAGGAGGATGGAGGGCAGGTGGACTGGCTTGTCCTGGAACCAGGGTCCAGTGCTGCTGCACTGCAGAGCTGGGAGGGGACGCTGGGGACAGTCTCATCCCTCCCAAAGGGCTCCTGTGCCCTGTACCGAGCCCAGGATGGGCAGTAGGGCTGCAGAGTTGAACTCATGGGGAGCAGCTGGTGCCTTCCCAACCTCTCCCTAGCAGAGCATCCATCTCCAGGGCCATGGCAGCCCAGCCTAGAGGGGGAGAGAAGCCCTTCCACATCATCTCGCCCGTCCTGGAGAGCTTGCCCCTGTCCAAGGCAGCGGGCACCAAGGTCTACATGAAGCTAGAAAATGTCCAGCCCACGGGCTCCTTCAAGATCCGGGGCATTGGCCACCTCTGCCAGCAGGTGAGTGTGGGCAGGGCATTCCCACACCCTTACGGAGGGGCATGGTGGGACGACACAGCTTCTCTCCGTCTCTCCTCCCTTTCAGGCTGCCAAGAAGGGCTGTCACCACTTTGTCTGCTCCTCAGGTAACGAGGCCCCAAGCTGGAATGGTGGGATCCATGGGGAGGAACCTCATGAGCAATATGGGGAGCACAGGGAGAGGCAAGCCATGCCTGACCTCACACTTTCTGTAGGGGGGAATGCAGGTCTGGCAGCAGCCTACGCAGCCAAGAAGCTGGGGCTGCCAGTCACCGTTGTGGTCCCCAGCACCACCAGCCCCGCCACTGTGCACAAGCTGGAGGAGCTGGGGGCACAGGTGGAGGTCTCTGGCCAGGTAAGGGCCTCCTAAAATTGGGGTCTGAGGGGACCCAGAGAGGGCTGAGGCTGGGCTCAAGCCTGCTCTGCGATGCCAGGGGTGTACATGGCAAATGCCATCGTGAAATGTGCATCACCTGCACCTCGCTGGTGCAGCAGGGTCAGCCTGGGGACCCCTATATCAGCCCAGTGCCCTGCCTGGGTTTCAGATGTTCCCTGGACCCACGGTGACAAGGGACCCATCTCTGGGCTGCAAGGGCTGGATGTGACCCTGCTGAGCCCCTGTTGCCCCCCACCAGGTGTGGGATGAAGCCAACACAAGAGCCCTGGATCTGGCACGGACCGAGGGCTGGGTCAGCATCCATCCCTTTGACCACCCCTTGGTGTGGTGAGTGCTGCCAGGGCTCAGCTCCTGCCCCTGGTCCCCATCCTTAAGGACCGAGCTGCATCCTCCTTGCCCCGCTTCATCCTACAGGCAGGGTCACGCCAGCCTGGTCTGGGAGCTGAAGGACTCGCTGGAGACAAAACCAGATGCCATCCTGCTGGCTGTGGGGGGCGGGGGGCTGCTGGCGGGCGTCGTGGCTGGCCTGTACCAGGTGGGCTGGCAGGATGTCCCCATCGTCGCCGCCGAGACCTGGGGAGCTCACAGCTTCCACGCGGCGCTGGCAGCTGGCCGGCTCGTTTCGCTGCCCGACATCACCAGGTGAGCGGCCTTGGTCAGAGCGGCCGTGCATGAGATGAGTTGGCAGGTCTCAGCCCAGCTCACAGGATGGATGGTCCCACGACCGCTCTGACCACCTCCGTCCCCTTCTGTCCCAGCGTGGCCAAGTGCCTGGGAGCCAAGACGGTGGCGGCACGGGCGCTGGAGTGTGCCCAGGAGTGCCAGGTCATCTCCCAGGTGGTGGAGGACACGGAAGCTGTGCGAGCTGTGGAGCAGTTCCTGGGTGAGCAGGGGTGACAGGGACACCACCAGGTCCTGGGATGAGTTGGAGCCTGGAGGTTGGTGGGTGGGTGGGTTGCTCAGGGTGTCCCCCCGGCTCTTCTCTCCGCAGACGATGAGCGGATGCTGGTGCAGCCGGCGTGCGGTGCCGCCCTGGCTCTGCTCTACACGGGGCGGCTGCAGCGGCTGCAGCACGAGGGTCGCCTGCGGACCCCGCTGGGCTCCGTGGTGGTGGTGGTTTGTGGGGGCAGCAGCATCCAGGTGGCCCAGCTGCGGGCCCTGAAGAGCCAGCTGGGGCTGGAGTGACCCCCACCCGGAGGACGGGGACACCACGGAACGCTGCTGGCACCAGCTGCTTGCTTTCCTTCCAAAATAACTAAATTAAAGCCCCACTTTCTGGTAGAAACAGTGCCGGATTCCTCCTGCATCCTCTGTCCCAGCACCCATGTAGGGATGGGGAAACTGAGGCACACGGGGCGGATGAGACCGGGGCTCACACTGCAGGCAGGGATGAAGTCAGGGCCCTGCTTGTGCCCCCCCTGCCTGTCCAAAAGCAGGATTGGGGTGCACACATCCCGCTCTGCCCCTTGGACGTGTTGGGCACTCTCATTCATGTCCCCCAACCTTTGGTCCCCCCTCCCCTCTCTCCCCTGTTCCTCCCCAGGCTGTTTGGACTGCAGTTCCCTGCCTCAATTAGCAAGCACTCCCTCTCTGACTAATTACTTTGCTACTGTCTTTATGCATTATTGTTCTAATGATTATTAATTATTACAATATTCTCCCATTCCTACTGCGCTGTCTGCGGTCAGAAGAGAACAACACGCACAGACCCGCTTGTTATGGTGATTTATTGGTGGAGCTCCCTGGCTGTGTTTAACACCCACGGGTTTCAGGGTGCGCCTACACGGGGCTGTGGGTGTGTGTACCCCATGTTGGAGCCCCTGTGATCCCTCTTTCCCCCCCATCCCACTCTTTTTCCCATCTCCTCCTTGTTCTCCAGGCTTTCCTGCTCTCCCCCATTCCTACCCTCTAGTGCTGTGTTTGCTTTTAACCCTTTGGTATTGCACCCCTCAGGGATTTTTTGCATCCCCTCAGTACCACTTCTCCCCCCTCCGTCCTCTCATCCCTGGGAACATGGGCTCTTGCCCCCAGTGGGGCTCTCCAGCCCCAAATTCTTCCTAGTTTCCCAACTAAGCCCGTGCCCCAAGCACCACCTGGTGATATTAGACAGGGAGATAAGCCCTTTCCTGCCCAAAAAACCCTTCTCAACCTCCTCCTTCTGCCCTTCAGAGCAGAGGGTGTTCAGCCCCAGGACCACCTCAGCCTCTGGATCACAGGCATCCCCCTTTTCCCTGGCCAAGTGCCTCCCCTGGGACCAAGTGCCGATCCCATGAAGCACCCTCTCTGCCTCTGGCCCTTTTCCCCTCTCCCTGGTACATCCCCCTGGCCAGTCCAGCCTCCCCACACACTTCTCGGAGGCCAAAACCCCAATAAATCAAAACTCCGCTGCTCCATTGTGGGCAGTATCTTATATAAAAAGATATTTCCAGGGAGCACCAAAGGCTGGAGAATCCTATTACGAGGCACACTATTAATTATAAGGAGTCAGCCCAACCTACTCCAGCGATTTTTTATCCCGGGTCCCAAACCTGATTACTTTCCACCTTCTGCAGACCTTCTCTTTCTGAAAAAAAAAAAAAAAAAAAAAAGGTCAGAAGAAAAAAATAGCCTTGATGTTTGCCCAACAGCTTTTCAGAAGGAGTTAATTCCTAGGACTGATGCTGGGGCCTGGGGACAGCTGGGAGCTGGCAGGGGTGCTTCCCAGCATGGTCTCATGGGGTTTATTGCTGGAGGTGACTCCCCAAGCACCCCAACAAGGAGCTTTCCCCACTCCTTGTCTTGACAAGGGAATGCTCAGGCTGTGGGTGCCAGCTGAGGGGGATTGGGCTTTGGGATTAATGGAATGCTTTGTGTTGGAAGGGACCTTTACAGGTCAGCTGGTGGGTGGTCACCCATGGTCACCTTGCAGCAGGTGTGACCCCTGGGTGCTGATGCCTTCTTGGGACTCCTAGGGATAAAGGACCTTGACCTTGGCTGTGACGGGGACTCCAGTCTCAGTTGTGGTGCTGTAACCTCCCCCTCATTGCGATGGGGACCTCAAACCAGCTATGGTAAAGAGGTGGGGTAACAGGCTGAACCCAGCTGCTCCTGCAAGGCCAACTCAGCGTCTCGTGGCCTGAAACTGGCCACTGGGATTTCTCCAGCCATCAGATCCCTCCTGTTGGCGCTGAGACACACGTGGGTGTTTGCTGGGGTGGGCAAGCCCAGGGCAGCAGCAGCCCCTGGCTGGTGACTTAGAGAAAGGTTTGGCTCTATTCTCTTGTGCCGGTGGGTCCCTTCTTCAAGAACTGCTCCCCCTGAGCCCCAGCCTCTTGCACAGAGCCCTCCAGACCCCTGCGTGGGACGTGGCAGATCAGAGAATGCCAGCATCACCCAAAATTCTTCCTGCAGCTTGTCCCCTTCCTGGGGACAGGGTGTCCCAGCAGCCTGCAAACAGTACTCAGGTGTATTTGATTCAAAAATAATAAGAGCAGCCAGTGTTCACCCAGTGAACGACCTTGTGCTCTATTTTATAATGCTCAAGATGATGCTGGGAGGGAATCATTTAACACCACCTTCTCCTGTCCTTATAAGAAGAACATGTTACCTGATAACACCAACAACCTGGAAGAGGTGGAGTGGAATAGAGCAGCTGGCTGCTCTCCTGCCTCAGTTTCCCCACCTGTTAAAAAGGGAGAAGGTGTTTTGCTTTGGGAGTAGGGGGAGTTCAGTGTTTTTGTGATGGCCCTGGCTCCTGGCTGAGGGATCTCCTGGGGCTCAGCTCGTTTGCCACTCTGTTATTAACGCCGGTAATGGTATAGGAAGGATAAATTCCACCACTTGGCTGAACAGAGAAAATATGCAGAGAAGTGGCTGGCTTTTCATAAATCATCGTGCTCCGTGCTACAAGCAAGCCAGGACTTAAAATTCAGGTCAGGAGAGAGGGACTCTCGTAAGCCAGTGAGGGAAGGTAATTTATTCTGTTTATATCTTTTTACTGCAAGACAAGGTGTGTGTGGGGAAACTGCCATGATTTTGCATTTTAAATATTAGTTCAGGGCTGCAGCCTGCCTTGGACTTTATTTATTTGTGTATCTCAGAAAATGAGGGGTGGTGCTGGGGGCGTTCATAGGAAATACCCCCCCCCACCTACCCACCCTCAGTGCCCTCAGATGGGGCTAAAAATGCTGAGGGGGTTCAGCCCCCCCTCTTTAAGGTGTCCCCCCAGCAGCATCCATGGGGGTGCTCTGCCAGCAGGGCTGCCTCTGGGGTACCCTGGGGAGGGGCCTTGGGGGGTTCACAGTGAGAATTGATGCACAATCTGCTGGGGGGAAGGTGCTGAGCTGGGTAATGTGCCCCCCCACGCCTCCACAGCTGGAGATCTGGAGTAAGGAGGGGGATGGAGGGGGAACTGGGGTACCAGGTGGGGGATGCAGGACTGAATGTGCCGCTGTGCACAGGAGCCACCTTGCAGGGACTGGTCCCTTCGACCCTGCACTGGGCTGGGGGACAGGGGGGGATGGAATGGGGACAGGGGGGATGGGGACAGGGCAGCCCTGCCAGCACATCTCGTAGTCTTGTCTTAAAAAAAAAAAAAAAATTAATAAAATGAATGGGACCAGGTGACCGAACAGTAGGTAACTAAAAGGTTTTTTATTCACATTGAACAACAAGAGCCATTCACACTAACAGCCTCCGCAAGAGGCAGCGGGGACAGGAAACCCACGACGCTTTCAGAAAACAACTTTTATTTCTTTCCTTTTCCATTCTCCTTCCTTTTTTTTTCCCCCTCTATCCTTTCGCCCCCCTCCCTGGTACCACCCCCTCCCTGCCTTCAAAATAGAAAAATTCGGAGCCTCCGATGACTAAAGTACAATAAATAATCAGTAAACACAAAAACATACTTTATTTGTTTCTCCTTTATACAAAATAAAGAAACTAGAAGCAAAAACTATAATACATCCATAAACGTTGGGGTGGGATTCGGCATCGAGGCTTGGGTTTAATTTCTGCTGTCGTGGTGCTTACGTTGGTTTTGTTGTGGGGTTGATGTTGTTTATTGTGTTGTTGTTGTTGTCTTTTCTATTTTTTATTTTTCCTGTTTCTGCCTCTGTCTGGTGGCTTTTCCACCACGTGGGAGCCCAGTCTCAGCCAGTCAGTGGGGCCTCCCTGGGCCTGACCCCCTGCACCCCCCTGCTCCCCATCACCAAAAACCAGCTCCAAACCCACCTTCTCCTTGGGGATAAAATGGGAACAACAAAAACAACAGTGGGGGGGTGGGGGGTGGCGTGGGGTGTTATTC
Organism: Clamator glandarius; assembly: GCA_033459285.1. Lineage (NCBI taxonomy): Eukaryota > Metazoa > Chordata > Aves > Cuculiformes > Cuculidae > Clamator > Clamator glandarius. Next base: position 1,960,476 of record JAUNZM010001016.1, on the reverse strand, counting down.
CTGCTATTCCCCGTTTCCCCCCCGCCGTGATGTGGTAAGGGATAATTAAAAAGGATGCTAATTAGCAGGAGGGAGCCCCGCTGCAGCTCCCCCCACACCCCGTTCCCCAGGTGCTGCCGGGGCGATGGGACCTGTGTCCAGGTGAGTTCAGCTTTGGTCCGAGAGGCGGTGGTCCTGCCGCCGGCGGGGGGGGTCTTTGGGGCTGGGCACCTTTCATCACCACCCCCCTCGGTGCTGGGGGGAAGGTGCCGAGCGAGGGAGGTAGCAGGGTGCCCCCAAAGTCCTGGGGGCGTGGGGGGCTCTGCAGTGACCAGAGTGGGGGCGCAGGGATGGGTTTTGGCATCGGAGAGGGGGCTTTATCCGGCGAGGTTGATGCGATGCTCCGAGGAGGGGGGGGGGACACGCGTGGGCTGGGGGAATATGGGGGTGCTTTTTCCCCCCCTCTCCGCACGCACACGCGTGCCCGCACCAGGCCTACCACACCGCCGCCTCGCTGAGCTCCGGGTTGGGGTGCGAGAGAGCCCCGCTGTAGCCGCTATTGCTGGACATGGAGAAGGGGGGGCTGGGCCCCCCGCTGAAAACCTCTCCCGGGATGGGGTGAAGCGAGCCGGTCATCCCCGGCTCGGGGCTGGGGGTGTCGGGGTGCGAGATCATATCCGTGTACCTTTGGTTTTCTGAGGAGTGGTGTCCGCTTAGGGGGGGCTCCAAGGGTCCCAGGGGTGTGGAGCCGGGTCCTGAGTTCTGAAGGTAGCTGGAGTCGGCTGGCGACTGGGCTTGGGAGGGTGGCCCGTGGGGGAAAAAGTCATAGTTGCCTCCCGGTCCGTAGTAGTCACCTTGGTAATCTGTGAGAGAAGGGAGAAAAGGATGGAGCTGGTTCCTCCCAGCCCAAAACCTCCCCAGATCCCACTGTCCTCCACAACCAGCCCTGCTGCCCCCTCCAAAGGACTCTGGACCAGAGCACCTGCTGCAAATTTGAGGTCAGGGAGAGAAACAAGCTTATTCTAAAGGTTGCAACGTTTGTCACCTGCTCTCTGCCTCACCTGGAGGGAGGGAATCATAGAATCACCAGGTTGGAAGAGACCCACCGGATCATCGAGTCCAATCATTCCCATCAAACACTAAACCAAAGAAGGGATATGGAAGGGAAACGACCCCCAGGCTGGGGCAGCTTGGGAGAGGAGGATGGATGCAATTTAATTCTTAGTTGGTGAGGGGAAAGTGTGTGTGTATATATTTATATATATAAATAAAGGGAACTAGGGAAATTATATTTATAAAGGGAATGGGGAAAAATGTATATAAAAAAGAGGGAAATATATATAACGAGAAAAATGTATATAAAATAGGGATAATATATACAATGGGGGAAGATATGCATATAATAGGGGGAATATATGTATGTTTGGCAGTCTGCAAAGGATCTAGAAACTAACTTCAGGCCATCAAGGGAGGCCTGGAAAGTCCCTGGTCAGGAGGAAGCTTTGAAAATGCAGTTTCTGGGGGGCTTGCACGGAGTGGGGGGAGAGTGGAGGCGGTGCCCATCCTGCCCCATCGGGGCAGTGGGTGTGGGCACCCGTCCATATGCTGTGGGACCAGGAGGTGATTGGAACAAATGGGGCCTGAAAAGGGCACAAAAGCCCCGCAGCTGGGGCTTTGTTCAGGGGTGAGGGGCCCTGAATCAGTGCCCGGCGGGGGGGCGAGAGTGGTATGTGCGTGGACGTGTCTGCACGGCTTCGCATGGGGATGCGCAGCTGGGATGTGGTGTGCACACGCGTGGGGGCTTGTGGATGTCTGCATGGGTGTGCACACGCGTGGGGGCTTGTGGATGTCTGCGTGGGTGTGCACACGCATGGGGGCTTGTGGATGTCTGCATGGGTGTGCACACGCGTGGGGGCTTGTGGATGTCTGCGTGGGTGTGCACACGCATGGGGGCTTGTGGATGTCTGCATGGGTGTGCACACGTGTGGGGGCTTGTGGATGTCTGCGTGGGTGTGCACACGCGTGGGGGTTTGTGGATCTCTGCGTGGGTGTGCACACGCATGGGGGCTTGTGGATGTCTGCGTGGGTGTGCACACGTGTGGGGGTTTGTGGATGTCCGAGTGGGTGTGCACACGTGTGGAGGTTTGTGGATGTCCGCATGGGTGTGCACACACGTGGGGCCTTGTGGATGTGCGCATGGGTGTGCACACGCATGGGGGCTTGTGGATGTCTGCGTGGGTGTGCACACGCGTGGGGGTTTGTGGATGTCCAAGTGGGTGTGCACACGCGTGGAGGTTTGTGGATGTCTGCGTGGGTATGCACACGCGTGGGAGTGCACACACGTTGGGGTTTGTGGATGTCTGCGTGGGTGTGCACATGTGTGGGGGCTTGTGGATGTCTGCGTGGGTGTGCACACGTGTGCATGTGAGTGCACAGATGTATCTGCACGGATGTGAGCGTGCCTGTGTGCATGTGGCTGAGCATCTAGAGGTGGTGAGTGGTGTGCACACGCATTGGGGAGCGTGGCTGTGCCTGCTTGAGTGTGCACACACGTGGGTGCACATGGCTATCCATGCATGGGCACGAACATTTGTGGGTTCACTTGGCTGTCCTCACATAGGTGTGTACATGTATGGATGCACGTGGGTGCTCACGAGTGTCTCTGCGTGGGTGCGTGCGCACACGGTTATCCCTGTGTGGGTGTGAGAGTGTGTGGACTCATCCATGTGTGCGTGGATGCTCGTCCTTGGGCTGGTGTGTGTGTATTTACACACACATGGGTGGGCACACGCAAGGATGCACCTGGCTGTCCCTGCGTGGGTGTGCGCACACCTGCGCTTCGTGGGTGAGTGCCCCTCACCGTCCCCTCAGGGCCCCAGGTGACAGGGAGCGAGGAAGGAAGGAGGAAAAAATCTGGAGGGAAGCAGGAGAGAGGAAGAACAAAGGGAAAGAGGAAGGGGGAGGGAAGGATCAAAGAGGAGGGGTAGGACAGGGCCCCCTCACCTCCGTAGTACGTGTAGGGCGTCGAGCCGAGCATCTCGGACTCGTCGAGGCGGCCGCCGAGGGGCCTCATCCTGCGGGGGCTGCGGAAGAAGGCGTGCCGGCGGGCTCCCAGCGCGCTCAGCTGCTTCATCCGGCGCTCCTTGGACCGACGGTTCTGGAACCAGACCTGCAGATGGGCCGGCATCAGCACCCACTCACCCCAAAGTTTGTCCAGGGGAAGGAATGCGAATCTTGTGCCTGCCCAGGGAGGGGACAGGTTTTCCCACCATTGAGTGGTTTTTAATTACCCCTTCCTCTTGCCAAAGGAGCACAGAGGCTGGGGACGCACACAGAATAACGTGGTTTATTAAAATCCCAGCTCTAGGGCTGCATCCCTGTATGCACGTCCTCAGCCCATCAGTCCCTATAGGGGAGAGGGCAGCCCGAGGATGTGGGAAGAAGATTTTTCCCATATGGAGGGGAAAGATGGGAAGAAAAGGGGGAAAGAAACTCTGGGTCGTGGCAGAAGCAGGCAGAAAGAGCGGGGAGATGAGCACCTGCTGTGGTGGGCAGGGAGAGGGAAGAAAAGCCAGCTGGTGAGGACAGAGAGAAAAGAGAAAGGGAATACAGGGTGTCCGTCTACAGGGCATCACCTCATCCGAACTGCACGGCCTCAGACCATACACACCTCTCCTCCAGCCTACTGGGGTGTCTGGATTATTGCCCCCCTCTCACCTTGTGTTCCCCAGGGCCGGGGCAGCTCAGGGGAATGAATACATCACACTCCTCCGGGGACTTCTCCTGCTCCACTCTGCTGGGAGCTGGGAATCACAGCCCCGCTAACCGGCAAAGCCAGAGAGTCCTCCCCTATTAATGCCTCTATTAAAGCCCATTAATCCCTACATTTCCGCAGGGATTTTCTTCATGGGGGCAGTGCAGTAAGAAAGTGCAGGGCTGCCTGCAGAGCTCAATGGCTTCTCCTTGCTTTCACGAGACCAGAGCATCCATCTCCTGAGCAAGCCAGGGAATCCTGCACCTCCGAGCCAGTGGGGGAGCCCGTATGGCTCACATTTTGGGGCTGGTTTTCATCTCTTCCCATGGGGTAAGTGAATAAAGTGCAGGTGGGGGCTCCTTGCTACCCCCTGCGAGCATGGGATGGGTGCAGGTTTGGACCTGGGGTGATGCTGGCAGGGGATGGAAGGGGTTTGCTATTCCCACTTCCCCAGCCTGTGGCCCCACCCTCAGCATCCCAGCACCTGGGAGAGACCATCATGGCCTTGGACCGTTTTGGGATCCCACCAGCACCCCTTCTCCTTCCCTCCCCACGTGGGTCCTTTCCACATCCCTGCTCTCTGTGAGAAGAAATGGCCCTGTGAAGTTCTGATGTCACAGGAACCTCAGTTTGCAGCAGGAATGATGTCACCTGCCAGAGGCGTGACATCACGCTGCTTTGTTGGGGCAGGGGTTGACCCAGGGGGTGAGCTGGGGCTGCCTGTACCTGAATGACTCTCATGTTGAGGCCGGTCTCCTGGGCCAGCTGCTCTCGGATGTGGCGGGTGGGTTTGGGGGTGGCAGCGAAGGCAGCTTTGAGGGTCTCCAGCTGCTTGGCTTTAATGGTGGTGCGGGGCCCCCTCCGCTTGGTGCCCGAGTTCTGCTCCTCGTTCTCGTTGTTGGTGGTCTCCTTGTCGGAGGAGGTCGAGTTGTCTGTCTCCTTGGTGTCGTCCTGCATGGGGTCCTGGAGATCCGGGGACAAACTCCTGTCTGTACATGAGGACACTGTAAAGGAGACCCAGAGAGGAAAGGAGGGGGGGCGAATGACTTAAAGGAGAGATCAACCCCCCTCTCCTCTGCCTTCCCTGGCCCGCCCAGCCCGGCTGCTTTCCAGGAGAGTAGTTGGGGGGTGTTGGAGAGCAGCGAGGGGCGCAGATCCTCTCTGGCTCCCCCAGTACCCCTAAAGCATCGCCCCTCAACATCATGCAGACCTCCGGGCAATCACCAATGGATCTGTCCCTGTGCACTGATGGGGGGAGCTGGAGGTGGGGTGATTCCCCAGGCCCCACCGCAGCCCCTAGTGCTCCCCCACTCCCCCCTGCACCTTCCACACGGGGAAGCGGGATGTGCCGTTGGGGAAAAAAAACACGCAACCGGTCACTGTCGGGGTTTGGGGGTTCTCCAGTCACTGCCTGGAGCCTGGCTCACCCCCCCTGCACCCACCCCCCCATCTCGAGGACCCTGATGGCAGCACCACCACCCCCCAAGGCCAAGCTCTACTCGCCTCGCTCACAGCAGCGGCCCCACTGACTGGCGTGGCAGGATCCGGCCCCGGGTGCTGGACGGAGAGAGAGCCCACGGAAGGGGGTGAGCACAGGCGCCTGGCAGGGCTGGGACAGCGGGAGGGGGCCTGATCCTGCTGTCCTGACGCAGAGACAGCTTCCAAGGAAGTCAAATGGGAGCTTTGCCTCTGGGTGAAAGGAGGCGAAGGATCAGGCCCGCGGCGCGGGGGGACCGGGCACACTCGCAGGGGGGGGCTGGGGCGCTGGGGCGGGGGGGGGGGATGTCCTGGTTCCCCACCACCCTGCATCCCCTCTGCCGTAGGGGCAGGAGCCGTAGGGATGGAGAGCGATGCTGCGGGGCCGCTCATCCCGCGCGTGTGTCCGCATCCCGAGCTTTCCACCCTTTTCAAAGGCTTTCACCCCAAATCCCTCCCCACGGGGGGGGAGGGTGTGTGTGTCGGTCTGGCTGTGGGGGGCAGCCCATCACCCCCAAAACGAAATCTCCTTCCCGGTGCGGCGGGAGGTACCGGGAGCATCCATCCCCGGGCTTTCCCGGGAGATGCAGCGGGCTGAGCCGCTCGTACCTGAGTTGAGGCTTCCTTCCTTCAAACTGGGAGAGTTCAAATAATCCTCTTTGCAAACAAATTTGTTTTCGTCTATGATATAGAGTTCCTCGCCCGTGGAGAGCTGCTTGTTGCAGACCATGCAGGTGAAACAGTTCAGGTGAAAGACTTTATTCCGGGCTTTTCGGACGAGGTCGCTGGGGGAGATGCCTTGGGAGCAGCCGGCGCATTTGGTACCAAACCTCCTGGAAAAGGGGAGAAAAAAAGAGAGCTGGGAGCCCTTTCTACCGATTCCCACTCCTCCTTAAAATCCCACCTCGGGGGCCCGATCCTCCAGCATCTTTCGCTGGGAGATTGAAGTGATGCGCGACCCTTTGGGGCGAGGAGGAGGAGAATCTTCATCCCTGCTCATCCCGAGATGATGCGGGGAGCTCGGGTTTGGGGTGTCTCCCCCCCCGGGATGAGCATCCTCGACAGGATTTGGCCCCAGAAGGGCTGCAGGGAAGGGGAGGGCGGCAGGGGTTCCTCTCAGCGCTCCGCGGGAGCCGATTTCGTTTACACCGGTGTCTCCCGGGCTCGGATCCACCCGGCGCCGGCTTGAAAATCCAGGGAGAAAAAGGGTAAATCGCGTTCAGAGCGACGGAAAAAAAAAAAAAAAAACAATAGGGAGCTGAGGTGCTGAGGGCACCGAGCACCCAAAACAACAACGGGAGGAGGAGGGAGCATTCCTGGTCTCCAGCCCCGCGCCGGCACCGTCCCGCTCTCCCGAGGGTGGATTTTTCCTGGTTGGAAGCAGCTCTTTGGAAATCTCCGTGTTTCCTTCTTTTCGCTGGAGGCAGAGTGGTTTGGGTTTTTTTTTTTTTCCCTAGGATATGTTTTTAAAAATTATTTTTCCAGGGAATCGGCTGGAAACGAGGAAAAAAAAAAGCAAAACCAAACCAAGAAAAAAAACACCCCAACCAATCTTAAATCCCAAAACAAACAAATAGGAAGGAAGAGAAGAAAAAAAAAAAGCGAAAAAAAAAAGCGCAAAAAAATCACAAAAATAATAGTAAAAAACCAAAACAAATCAAAAAAACGTACAAACACACACACAAAAAAATGCCCCCAAAAGCGGGGAGCGGGGGCTGCTGCTGCCTGATCCCCGGGGGAGCCGGGGGCTGCCAGGCCCTGGGGTGCCCAGGCAGGGTCCCCCTTTTTCCCCTGCGGTGTGTCACACACAACTTCAGAGTCCCTGGCTGCTCCCCTTGACGTTGATGTAGTGAGGGCATTAGGAGTCATAAGTCATCGCCTCCCCCCTTCCCATCCCGGCCCCTAATTTCCTCCTCGGCACCTTATCGCAGTCATTAGGGGCGTTTAAGGAGCTGCGGAGAGCTGGGGGGGGTGTGAAGTTTTGGCTACTGTCTTCCCCGGGGCCTGTGGTCCCAGGAGAGGGGCGAGCAGTGCCAGGCCGGGGGGTCACAGGGAGGCGGGGAGGGGGGGGGGGGGACACAAGGACACGGGGAGATTTGAGAAGAGGGGGGGGCACAGCCTCGTTGCCCCCTCCTACAGCAGGACCCCAGCCTGGAGCGGTGGGGCAGGCAGAGAGGGATGCTCAGAGACGCTGAAGGATGCTCAGAGATGCAGGCAGAGAGGGATGCTCAGAGACGCTGAAGGATGCTCAGGGATGCAGGGAGCCCCCCAAGCTCCCCCTAAAGCAGCAGCGGTGTGAATCTGCGGGGCTGGAAGCGGCGTGGGGGGACGACACTCACCTGAAAAAGTCATTTTTGCAGTAGAGTTTGCCTTCCCTGGAGAAGCATTTCTCGGTGAGGTTGCACTTGCACTCGCAGCACTGGACGCATTTGATGTGCCATGCCCTGTCCAAGACGTTCAGTAGGAAGCGGTCCAAGATCGGCCTCTCGCAGCCCGCACAATGCACCATCATAACCTCCGCCGGGCGATGGGAGACGCGCAAACGAGAAGCCAAAGCCCCGCGGCGGCTTAAAACCGCAGGAAAAAAAAAAAAAATTAAAAAAAAAATTAAAAAAATAAAAAAAGAAAAATATTTAAAAATAAAAAAATACAAAATAAACAAACAAATAAATTAAAAAATAGAAAAATTTACAAAGAAAAATAGTTAAAAAAATTACTCGGGAGAACAAGGGGAAATTGAGATGATGCGACTGTCAAGTTCTTCCCCCTCTTCTCTCCGGAGCCTCGATGGCGGGAGGGGAAAAAAACGATGCCCCCCGCAAAAAAAAAAATAAACGGGAAAAAAAAAAAAATCCAAACCACCCCCGAGAAAGAAGAAGAAGAAGAAGAAGAAGGTGAAGAAGGAGAATCCCCTCCCCGGTCCGAGTCGCAGCGCGGGTCCCTGCGGAGCTCGGCGGGCTCTGCGGCAGCGGGAGCGGCGGGAGGGGTGCATGAACCCCCCCCCCTTGCAGCCGGCAGCCCCGGGGCCTCGCTCTGCTCCGCCGCCGCCGCTCCGCCACTCTCATGCTGTCCCCATCGCCAGCTTTGTCCCCCGCCTTTAGTAATTCGCGCATCCTTATTCAGATTTCCTGACGTCGGGGCCCGCGTCGCCCCGGCCGCGGCCAATGGGAGCGCGGTCCCCATGGCAACCTCTTAATTTATAGCAGATCTAAATTGGCTCCAGCCTTGCGCTTGGCACAGAGGGGAAAAAAACAACGCGCCTCTATTGTTGAGGGTGGTTTGTACCTGTGCTGCCAAGTGAGTATGCACCTGGCTAGGGGGCCGGGGGGAGGAAACACTACAAAAAAATAAACCCCAAAACCCCCTATTTTCCCACGACTTCTGCTTTTATTCTAATTTATTTATTTTTAAAGGATGCTTAGGGAGGGTTTGAGGGAGTCCTGAGTTGGGCTAGGGGTTGAATCACTTACTTTTGGGGCGGTTAAATTATGTTTTTTGAGCAAACGGAGCAGGGGAACGTTGCTTCTTTTTTTTTTTTTTTAGAAGAGCAACAAGGTGGGGGGCACTTGTAAGGGGGGTGCTGGATGCTCGGCGTGGTGGGATGAAAAGTTCCCCTACAGCAGCTCGTTCCGCGAACTGGGGGACCCCCCCCCCCTTGCTCCCCAGCCTTTATCCCACGGGGCTGTCGCCCCCCCGCCCCCTCCCCGCTCCACCCCGAGGGCAAAGCTGGGTTGGGGGGGGCTGCTGGGCTCCCCACTCTCGGACACTGTGTTTTTTTTTTTTTTCTCTTTAATTCCAGGTGCGAGAAGCTGTAAAGCGCCGGGAGGGGACGGAGGGCAGGATTGGATCCTGTGCTTAGGCGTTAGGGGCTTGGGGTGGGGGGGGGTGTCCTGCTTTTCCCCTGGATTTGGGAAGGGGATGGGGCTGCCCTGGGGCCGGTTGTGAGTGGAGGAAGAGGAAGGCGGCAGGGCAGGTGGAAGGCCAGCCCTCCCTTCCCCTTACTCACCCGTTTCACCAGCCGAAATCTCTAAATTTATGACTTTTAATTTATTTAAATTTTTTTTAATTTTAAAGAATTTAAAAAAAAATTTTTTTTTTCGGGATAGAAGGGCTCACCAAAGCCTCTCCATCCCGCAGCCGCGGAGCATCCCGCTTCCCGCTACGCACTGAACCGCGGAAACGTTCCAGATAGCAACTAAAAAAAAAAAAAAATCCCCCCCAACCCCGCTGACGCACAAGGGCATCGGCAGGAAAATGCAGAGGATTTGTGGGTACCCTGGATTGGGATGTTCTTGTGGAGAGGGAGAATCGAAATAAGAAAATACAGAGAGAAGAAATGACGAGGAGAAAAGTGAGAGAGAGAAAAGGAGAGGAAAAAAGAGAGAAAGAACACGGAAGGAAAGAGAGAAGGGGGAAAAAGAAACAGGGAAAGCAAAAAGGGAAAGAGAGAGAAAGGGGAGGAAAAGGAGAGAGTGAGAAAAAAATAAATAAACGGAATCAAAAAAAAAGGAAAGAAAGGAGAGAGAGAAGGAAAAACGAAAGAAGAAAGGAAGAAAAAAAGGAAGAAAGGGGGAATAAAAGGACGAAAGAAAAAATAAACAGAAGACAAAAAGAAGAAACGAAAAAAAAGAAGAGGAAAAATGAAGCGAGGAAAGAAAGTAAAAGAAAGAGAGGCGGGAATGGAAATGGAAATAAAAAGAAAGCGAGAAAGAAAAGCGTCAGAGAGAGGAGCACGAAAGAAAAGGGAAAAAGAAAACAAAGACTTGGGGGGGAGAGAAAAGTGAAGGAGAGAAATCAAAAAGGCAATAAATTAAGAAGGACAGAAATGGACAGGAAAGGCGAAGAGAAACAGGGGGGAGCGGAGCTGCCTCTGCCCAAGTTTGCTGCCTTTCCCGGGAATTTCGGAGCCGCGGAGCTGGTGGAGAACGAGGGGAAATTACCGGGGAGGGTGTGGGGGGAGCACGGGGAGGGCTGGGGGCACCGGGGCCACGAGAAACCGAGCGGGGGGTGCGCGGGGGCAAATGTGCGCGCACACGGCAGCTCGGGCCCTTCTGCGCGCACACGCGGCTCCCACGACCCCCCCACCCTCCTTGGAACGGGCTCACAGGGATAACCCTGTTCGGACCCCCCCCATTCCTCCTGGTGCTCAGTACCCTCACCCCCCCTCGCTCTCCTCCCCGCTGCCTTTTTCGTTTGAAAGTAAAAGAATAAAGAAAGCGAAGAGGAAGCTGAGTGAGAAAAAAAAATTGAAAAAAAAAATTAAAAAAAAAAAATCAAAACCACCTCAAGCAACCCCCCCCCGCAGCTACATTCCCCTATGGTAACAGATGGTAATTCAAGCCCCCATAATACCCACCTATATGTAACTAATAAACCTTTTGTGTTTTAACAGGGTGATGCGCGGAGGAGCAGCGTCGCCTACGCGAGGTGCTGGTGGAATTTACTATATTAAAACAACAACAACAACAAAAATCCCCTTTCAAGAATAAAGTGTATCAACTTACAACACAGCAGACGGCAGAGGGATAAGTGAAACAGACAAAAGACAAACAAGATAATAATCTGTTTCCAATCAGTTAAGCCCTGTAGAATTTGTAATACGCGGTTTGCATATTCCCCCTGTGTTTTGTAATTAATTATCTATCTGTTAGGATGCTCCGACGGCGACTTCGTTGATATTTTCGACTATTTTTGGTTGGAGGAGGAATGGGGGGCTCGGCTCTGCCCGGTGGGGGGAACCCGAGCCCCAGCGCGGTGGGAGGCGGAGGTTCCGCGCTCCTCCGCGGGGCTGCTGCCTGCGGGAAGGGGGTGAGGCTGCTCCTCCCCGCGTTCCCCTCCTTTCCCTCGGTCAAAAGTGGGGGGGGGGGACAGGGACGGTGCAGATTTTAACATTAAACAAACCCAGCAAGCATCTCCTCGCCGGGCCATAGGCGTTTCTGAGTGAGTGCGTTACAAATTGTAAATTTAAATAGCTCACAGGATTCATTACCTCCCGCGTCTGATTTCACCCAGCCGTGAAAAATTGTCCTGGTGTACCACTGAGAAAGGGTTTGCTGCAAAGAACCACAGCCTAATCACCAGCTTTCTCTCTCCAACAAAAGTGTAATTATTTTGTTTTGGGTGTAAATATAACCCACGGTACAAAAAAAAAAAAAAGAAAAAAAAAAGAAAAAAAAAATGAGATAAACCTCCAGCAGCGTCTGAATACATTACATGGCCGTTTAAAAAGATTCGTCCTAAATTAATACCAAGGTTAAAAGGGGAAGGCAGCTGGGACGTGGAAATTTCCGTTTTGCGGGGGGCGAGGTGCGTGTTCGCAAACGCTGCGGTGCCACCCGGGCCCCCTCCCCGCAAAAGGGGCTCCGAGGGGTCCCCGTCCCCGTCCTGGGGAGGGGGGGTGTCCCAGCCTCTTTGCTCCCCGGCGGGTGTTTCTGTAAAATCGGGATTTTGAAAGAAAACAAACAGCCACCCACCCCCCAACCGCATCCCAAATTCAAACGAAGAACCAGAGGATTATTATCTTTTTTTTTTTTTTTTTTTAATCCTTCTTTTCTTATTTTTAACGAATTTATTGCCTCCTGCGCTTCGAGCTCCGGCACGGGGTTTGGGAGAAAGAAAATGCACAAAACGAAAGGCGATGCCGGCGGCAAAGGTGAAGCCTGGGGAGAGGCGGAAAGGCTGCGGGCTGGGAAAAAGGGGAAAAAACAAACCAAACTAGCAAACCAAACTAGCAAAAAAAAAAAATCAGAAACCAAATCGAAATGAAATCACAAAAAAAAAAAAAAAAAAGAAATCAGGCGAGGGGCAGAGCGAGCCACCCGATGGTACGAGACAGGGATCGGGATCAGGATCGGGACCAGGATCGCAGCCTCCAGCCCGGGCTGTGGATACCGGAGCCGCCGCATCTCGCCCTCCCCTCGTTTCGGGGGGGCTCCCCAGGGCCAGCACCGACCGAGCCGCCGCTTCTCCCACCTCCCGCTGTCTTTCACCCTTTTCCCGGCCGTGATTTCCCGGCGCCGCTTTCCCGGTGCCCTTTCCCACAGTCTTTCTCAATCTTTTTTTTTTTTTTTTTTTTTTTTTTAATATGGGTGGTGGTAATTAAAGCTTCTCCAATTACCACCCCCCCTCCTCCACAGCCGGTCCCAGCTCCGGCCCGATCTCGGGGCTAGTTCCCACCGCCCCGACGGCTCCCGGGGGGCTCCCCCACCACCCGAAATCTTCCTCCTTGGGGCAAACCCACCCCCAGCTCTCGGTCCACGTGGGGTCCGGTCCCACGATACGAGTGGCTGAGATTTGGGGGGGGCAAAGCCTGGTGTTGCAATGAACGAACCGGGGGACTGAGCCAAGCCTAGAGCTTCTGAAACTTACTGACTCGAGGGGGACGCGGTAAAGAACTCGCTCCGAATTTGCTCGGGTCGATCCCCGGCCCCCTCCAACCTCCCCGTCGAAGCCACCGCCACCCCCCGGAGGGGCCGCTCGGGCCGTTCCCACCCGCCCCCCCCCCCCCGCTTTCTCGCTAATGAGCGTGTGTGTTGACACGGCGAGGCGATGCCCCCGTTTTGCCTTTGTTTGGGAGGTGTGAAAGAGGGAATCTGCATGAGAAAAGCCGGCGGCAACCGCGGAGCTCCGCATAGCAGCGCTGGGACCGAGCGAGCCGGTTGCGTGGGGAGCAGGAACCCCCCGGGGAGGGGGCGCGGCGGGGGGGGGGGGGAGGGAGGGATTGAGGGGGGCAAGGGTGAAGCTGGGGGTCGCGGTGCTGTTTGCAAGCCGAGAGAGGGGAAGGCAGCTCGCCCCGATGCTCTCCGTCGGGGGTCGGGGCTGAGCGGGGCGCTGGGAGGGGTTTTACCTCCCAGGCACCCCCCGCACACGGGACCCCCAAAGCTGGCGGGGCGCTGAGTGTCCCTGATGGGTTTTGCTTCCCCCTTCAAACCTCGAATTTTATTTGGGAAACGGGGAGCACACAGCCCTCACCTGCCAGCGGGATGAGGGAGCCGGCTTGCAGCGCTCCCCCCGCCCTGGCGACGGGCACTGTGGGGTGAACCGGGGGAGAGGAGAGGGATGGGCTGAGCGCACCCCAAAACCACGAGGAGCCCCGGGGGCCACCAAGGGCTGGGGGGAGCGGGGGGCGGTTTTGCCGGGGTGGGGGGGAAGCAGAGCAGGGTCGCTTCTTTCTCTCTCCCACGCTCCGGGATGGGTCCCACACGGGGGGAACTGCCGGCACCACCGAGCCCTGGCTTGTCCTGGAGCCCCATGTCCCCTGTCCCCCGTGTCCCCCCACCCAGCCCTTGTTCCCTCTGCGTCCCCCGGTATCCCCGACCGCTCCCCGCGGAGCCGAGGCGCTCTCCAGGGTGCTGAACCGCGGGGCTCCGGGGCGCGGGGCAGGGGCTGCTCCCCTCCTTCTTTATTTCGTTCCTTCTCTCTCTCTTCCTTTCCTTTCCTTTCCTTTCCTTTCCTTTCCTTTCCTTTCCTTTCCTTTCCTTTCCTTTCCTTTCTTTCCTTTCCTTTCCTTTCCTTTCCTTTCCTCTTTCCTTTCCTTTCCTTTCCTTTCCTTTCCTTTCCTTTCCTTTCTTTCCTTTCCTTTCCTTTCCTTTCCTTTCCTTTCCTTTCCTTTTCCTTTCCTTTCCTTTCCTTTCCTTTCCTTTCCTTTCCTTTCCTTTCTTTCCTTTCCTTTCCTTTCCTTTCCTTTCCTTTCCTTTCCTTTCCTTTCCTTTCCTTTCCTGTTTCCTTTCCTTTCCTTTCCTTTCCTTTCCTTTCCTTTCCTTTCCTTTCCTTTCCTTTCCTTTCCTTTCCCCCTCTCATTCCACACACATCCAATACCAATCTCTCCATTTCTCTCGTGTTTTTCCCTCCTTCCCCGTTTCTCTCCCTCACACAGAAAGATGCATTTGCCAGAAGGACTGGATATTTTGCAAACACGATGATATAATTAGCAGACACTCATCGAAGCCCCCCACCTCCTCAGTGCTGTGCAAACATTAACTACTTCATTCCGACAGGAGTCAGGATGCGCTGCCTGGGGTAACCGCCAGCTCCGGGCACTATCCCCATCGGGATCTCAGCCCTATTTTTTTCACCCTTACAGCGTCCGTGATTAAACCCGAAACCCAGACTGTAGGTGCCCTCCCTGAGACGTGGCAGTGAGAGAAAAAGAAATGGCAAACCCCAAGTACCACCGAAAGGCAACACCCGGACACATCCCAACCCTTCTCTTTCCCAAATGTTTCTGTCCTGGAGCCCATACCCACCCTGCACTGTCCCACTGGGACAACAAACCATCAAGACCGCCTGCGTTGGGACCCAGAGAGGGGTTTGCCTGGCTTCCCCAGCCCTGACACCCTGGTGAGGGGCCCGGGGTCTGCTCCTGCCTGCCTGCACGGCTCTTTGTCTGTCTCGTCCTCTCCTGTGCACACACATACCCTTTCCCTGTGTCCACCACTCCATCTGCATGCACGCTCCCTCCTGTTTCTTTGTGCATGTCCACATACCCCAGTCACATACACGCATTTCCCTGCACACACCCAAACCCTTTCCCTCTACACCTCCGTGCCTCAGAAACACAACCCTTCAACACATTACATGCACGCACCATCCCGCCTTAACATACACTCACAAAAACAGCCCTCACACATGCACGTTTTCCCTGCAACACCCATCTCGGTGGCCCTGCCTTCTCTGGCGCACCCTGGCTCCATGGGAGCTGATACTATCCTTTAGTCCCATCTTTTTATACCAAGAGATGTGGTTTTCCTCTCTTTGGAGGCCAGAAGAGAGAAGAGCCCTTCCTGGGATTGCCTTGGGGCCAGGAGTGGGGCTGAGTATTTGGCCTAGGCCACTCCAACACCCGTTTCACAACCTGGGTGAGAAGATAGGGGTAGGAGGATGTCATGCTGGGTAGGGATCTGAAAATACCTCCATCATCTCAGGGAAGGGGGAGACTGCATGTGGGACCTCTCTAATCTCATCAGCTGCCTAATGTGCAGTGCTGGTGAGTGTGCTTGGATTGTCACTGTCACCTGGGCATACGACCATGTTGCTTGCTCTTTCTTGGCTTCTCCACTCCTCTGTTCCCACCCGAAATACACAACTTGCCTCTCTTCACCATGACTAGCACCACAAAAGCAGCTCTCCGGCTCTGGTCAAAGGAGTCTCCTATTGTTATATGGATATCTTGGGCTTCCCAAGAGCCAGAATAAAGATCTGACAGCCAGGTAGGGCTGTGAAGTGAGGTGTTTAAAGAATTCTTGGGGCTTTGGGAAACTGTGGGTTTCTTTCTTTTAGGGCAGGGCAAAAACCAGTGTGGGGGAACACAGGTGTAGCTATTCCACTGGAGGTCACTTCTCACAGCTGGAGGTGGGGATGGAGAGAGTCAGCCTTGGAAGGGCTCCTCGCCTCAGCCACTGTGTAGGATCCAGCCCTGACAATGCACTGCAGGGCAGAGGTGCTCCCAAGGAGACCTCCACCAACCCAGACCTCACTGCAGGTAAGTCCCGAAGCAGGATTATGCACCATGTCTTCAGGAATGGCCTTAATCCTTGCAGAACATGAGTGTTGATAAAGCCTCCTTGTCCCCAGCACTTCAGATTAGCAAGGCTATAATGAGAATTCAATCAAATGAGGGCTTGCTGAGTGGTGTGTTGCTTTATTGTGTTACTGTAACCCAATGATATCTTGGGCAGCTTCCCACCTGGGCTCACGTAGCTTGAAAAGTGAATTTTGGACAGGGAACATAGATGAGGCTGATGCAGACTTGCTTGTTAGGAGAAGATGTGGTATCTATGTGTGTATGCATAAATATGAAGGCATTGCACATGTAGGTGAACACATCTACACCCTCACAAATTATACAGGTTAAGTTTGGCATGCAAACATTCCCCTGACATCTCACACTCTGCTCACCAAACTTGGGGTGCTTCTTATCCACCTGCACATCCACACATGCTCACGTGTGGCTTGTGGCGCAGAGGTGTGAGTTCCACCTGTGCCCCCACAATCACAACCCAAGGCAGTAATCAAAGAGGCCGTTTTCTCTTTGCAGAATTTGAACCCAATTCTGCACTTGAAAACTGGAGAGGGATTAAATCTGGGAGAGGCAAACTCAGGTCTTTGGCTCTTTGGTTTGTGCAACTTCTCTGGACTTCAGCAGGGACTGCATGTACAGAGCTGAGAGCAGCCCCTGGCCCTGGTTCTTAATTTCTTTGCCCTGGTGCATGAGAGGAGATTAATAGAGAGAGCAGAAGGCTGCACCTCTGAACTCCTTGGTCACTCCTCATACAGCATCTTTCTTTGTTTTCCCTCTCATCCACATCTCTATCCCTGTCGAAACCAGGCTCTGGCTGGCTGCAAACTGTGCACACCCATCCTGCACTGAGCCTGGTACCATTTTTTTTTTTTTCCCTCCAGAAACATAAGGGATAAACACAATAATTTCAAAGAAGTGAAAGCTTCCCACTGGAGAAGCCAACAGGGACCTGCCGTGAAGTCCTGGTACGGTGTGTCACTGACACTGATTCAATCTGACACCTGGGTGTCTCCAAAGCCATCACATTGTGTGCTGCAAATGTATATTAACATTAGTATGCATTGGCACAATATGGATCCATTATTCCAAATGCTTATGAGAACTAGGTGCTGCACAGGAGCAGCTGCTGCTTTTTAAGCCTCAGAGCATCAATAGATTCATAGATTTTAGGGCCAGAAGGGACCCTGAGGATCATGTAGTCTGACCTCCCATGGAGTGCGAGCCATAGAGACTCGCCTGGTAATTTCTGCATTCTGCCTCGCGACTTGTGGTTAAGCAGCAGCCTCCCCTGTGGAAAGCAGCCAGCTTGGGGATCGCTAGTGATGGAGAAGTTGCTTTCTCTATATATGATTGTGTTCCCCTGTTTTAGAACTCTCATTGTTAATCATAAGAGAGCATTTTTTTAAATTTCAAGGCTCAGCTTGTGCAGATCCAGCTTCCCACCACTTGGTCCTCTTGGGTTCCCCCTTCTCCCTCTTCTCCTGTACTAGCAAAATGCTGCATCTATATAGGAGAAAAGAAGAAAATCTGTGTCCTGGAATGCCATCTGAAATAGGATTTGTGGTACTTAGGGGTGGAAATGGCATCTGGCAAAGGTTCAAATTTTGGGTGATTCCCTGACTTAAAGTGCTTAGTTTTTAGTCCTTGTTTAAAAAAAAGTCTGTATAAATGCATTTTGCAGTGAAAGACTGATGCTGTAGAAAGGCTTTGATTGATATTACATCTTCTGCTCCCAGAAAATGAAAGAAAAAAGAGAATGAAAATTCCTCCTATCAATGAAATAAAAAAATAAAATGAGCTGAAAGTCCAATATTATAGTCACAAAAATTCTTCAAATAAACACCTCCTGGATGGCAGCTGAAGACAGGTAATGATCATCCAAACCACCTCATCCCCAGATCACTGACAAGAACCCACTGTAAATGCCCTGGGATGGAATGCAGAGTTTGCCTTCGCACAGGGGTTTGTCCCTTTCATTTTTGGGGGTAGGAACGCTGCCCCATCTTCTTCCCATCCTGACACGGTCAGATTAGTGGCTGCAAGCACAGCGTCAGGCTGTCTGCATGAGCCCCAGACGAAACACGCAGGCTCCCTGGTCTGACTGGAAATTGCTGTGAGCGTGCATCCAACCTTACACTCAGCTCTCAAAACTACTTGATGGGGGTTGTTTTCCAGCAACATCAGTTTGTATTTGCTGCTGAGCACGTGGGAAAGGAAGGATTAACCAATGGGATTGTTTGAAAAAACATTATCCAACAGGAAAAAAGGCTTAATTTGATTATCTTTGTCCCTCATAAGCAGTCTTAAGTTGATGCTCTGTGAGTCAAAGTCACTTGGTAGCCATGGGAGAAGAGACACCCTCACCCTGAGGTTTTAGGAATCTGGAACATGGAAGGATGCAGCAGTGGGCAGAGTCCACAGGGATGAGACAACTCCATCTGATTGTATTGGACTGGGACAGGGAACAGGCGTGGGGAGCTGAGGAGTGGACTGGTGGTTACATGCTGAGGGACCTCTCCTGTTCCCTTGTCTGGGTTAACTCCCAGTCCCTCCTTACACAGGTTCACTCCAAGATGAAAAGTTTCACTTCAGCATTCCCAGGGGAATGTCTTGGCTGACCCCAGGAGATTTTTATCTCCTTTCTGAGCTTATGTGATGCCTTTGATAGGATTTCCTATGTGAAATAGCTAGGAGGAGACCAACACGAAACTAAAAACCCTTTCATATCCACAAATTAAGGTGGTAGATGTAAGATTTAAGACAAACTGTACTTCTTGTAATAAGTTATCTGTGGGACTCCTCACTGCAGGAGCTTAATGGATTAAGAGGGAACTGGTCAAGCTCATAGGAGAGAAACTGCTGGATGTTAAGAACACTGAACCCACAGCTGGCTCTGGTGTTCTCCAAGAGTATATAAGGGAACTGTTATATATGCTTATCCTGCTCTGCAGTTCTTCCCCAGACTATGTCTCCTTGTCCCTCCTCAGGACAGTGATCTGAGACAGGTCCTTGCCTTGGTTGGGATGTGGCCACTCCTTTCTTCTTGTGTTTGTTTTTCTCCAGATCTGCATTTTTTCAAGATCTGAGAAAGTCAGGAACAATTCCTTTCCTGGAAAGGATGTCTCCAGCATGTCTCTTCCTATCCCAAGTTGAATTAATAGCTTCTTTCTTGGCTGCTAAGCTGAATCTTGGTGTGCCTTTTCTGTTCCATTGCTTGGCTAATGTCACAGCAGACATATCCCTCACCTCTCATAATCTCTGACAATGACGAGTGGAAATGAAAAAAGATTATTTAGTGTAATTTTTCCCCCTTCTACTAGAGGTGTCATAGAGGAAACACTTTCAGAGAAGAGGGATGAATCACACAACTACAGAAATTAGAGATGGAAAGGACCTTTTAGGTCAGCCAGTCCATTTTCCTGTGAATGCAGTAAAGCTTCTGAGTACAGTTAGACCTTTCAAGGATGTTGTCCAGTCTAAACCAACTTTAGCAAGAAAGGTTCAACTTATGTCCACTGTTAAGACAGCTGTGGCTGGAAGAGGGGTGGTTTTCAGCTGAGCCTGATTTGAATGCTCCTTCTAAGGGAGACATGGACCACTGCTGAGGTTTCCTGAGGAGACGTGTGTGGAGCAGCTGGGTGATCTTTGATAGTTCACCAGCACCTTCCCCACTCCAGGAGCAAAGTCATGGGTGATCACATGGTTCAGGTCACAGGCATGTGTGAGCGCTGGGCTTTGGTGATGTTGCTGTGGGGTGATGGACAGCAGATCATGGCTGGGATGGATTGGAAGCCAACGGCCCAAGCTGAATGGCCATGGGATTACCTTGGGCACATCTTGGCAGCTCTGTTCCTCAGTTTTCCTTTGCCCTTTGGGCTGGATGGGCTCTCAGCTCCTCAGGGCTCTGTGCATTGAGCCGGCACAATTTATGCTATGAATGCCAAATAAACCGTTCACATCCTAGCCCTGGAATTCAGTATCCTAGGCCACCTGCCTAGCCGTGGAAAACCTTCCTGGAGGTCAAGCTACAATTAATTGACAATGCAGATGGGAGTTACAAAGAAAAAGCTGTGCTCAGGCTTTTCATCTTGGAGACTCTTTGCACACAGACTCAGGGCTGAGGTGCTCTCTGTCCATCTTCATGTGCTTCTAAACCCCCACCAATGTGTGAGCAATGGGGGGGACACCTGTACCCAAACAGTGGCAAAGAGCTATACAGGTCCTACAGAAAACTGCTTTCCTCTTCCCAAAGGAGGAAGAGGGGAACAGAAAAAGTGGGGAAGAGAAAGGGAGGTAAATTCATAAAGATGTCAGTGTTCAAAGAAAGCTCCGGTTCAAGGATTTGCTGTTGAATACAGGCATTTGGCCACGTGAACTTTCCCCCAGTGACTCTGCAAATCCTTATACTTACTTTTTCGGGGGTCTTTTCTCAAAAGACATAATGTCACTGAGCCTGGGATGCCAGTGAGAAGGGCTTTTCTAATTAACCCAGGAGGGAGAGCATCCCTCTTGCCTGCTCTGACCCTGCACTGTTAGGGATGGAGCAGGATTGCCAGAGCTCACCTAGAAACGGTGCCTTAATCCCCCTCCCCAAAATCCCCGACCCCTGATCTGCACAGAGACAACCAGTTTAAAGCGACGATGTCACGATGTGCCACCTCCTTCTCATAAGTGGTCACCTGCCAGCTTCAGCCGAAGGTGTAATTACCATCCTCGAGGCCTGATCCATCTTATTCCCCTTGAAGTCGATGAGGAAACCTCCCAGACTCTGCTGGAAGCGGTATTAAGATTCCTCTCCCCCCACCCCGTCTCTTTCCCCAGGATTTATCTCCTCGCGAGGATGGAGGATCCACCCAGTTGAGGCTGGACCGGCTGGGGATGGAAGGGTCTGGGGGGAGGCATTGCCCTAGGGAGCCGGGGAGAGGGAGGGAGAGAGAGAAAGAAGAGCAAACACAGGTCCATTAATCCGCAGTTAGTCTGCCTTTTTTGTTAGGAAGATGAACTTGATGAGTTAATTAAGCCACAGCCTGTAAAACCAGTTTATTTGCATAGCAAACTCCCGGGCCAGTGTGCTGTGAGCGGGCATAGACTTGCAGACAATTCCAGGGAAATTACAGCCTCATTAATATGCTAATCTGGCTGCAGGCCTGGAACGAGTTTTGGGTTTGAGGGGCTTGGAGGGAGGGGGATGTCGGAGGGGGGGGGGGTTGCTTAGCAACCCTTTCCTTCAGGTAACCCTTCTCTTGCTTGCCCTTGATATCCCCCAAGGATTGCCGGGGGGGGCTCTGCTGTCACGCAGGAGTGAGCAAAGTGAAAGGCAAACACGGGGGGCTGGAGAGCTGGGGAGCATCTCTCTTCTTGCACAGCATCCTGGCTCCCCCCCTCCCAAATCAGGGGATTGAGGGGATCCTTGTAGATGCGCAGTCGCCGCATAAAGATTCCGGTATTGCATGGATGCCGGGGCTTGCCCCGGCATCCATGCAATACCGGAATCTTTATGCTCAGAGCCAGCAAGCATGTGTTGCGTGCAACATGCTTGCGAGCACGTAAGACCCAAATGCCGGGTCCTGCACTTGGGGCACAACAACCCTAAGCAGAGCTACAGACTAGGAGAAGTCTGACTGGAAAGCTGCCTGGAGGAGAAGGACCTGGGGGTGTTGGTTGACAGCAACTGAACATGAGCCAGCAGTGGCCCAGGTGGCCAAGAAGGCCAATGGCATCTTGGCTTGGATCAGAAACGGCGTGACCAGCAGGTCCAGGGAGGTTCTTCTCTCTCTGTACTCGGCACTGGTGAGACCGCACCTTGAATCCTGTGTTCAGTTCTGGGCCCCTCACCACAAGAAGGATGTTGAGGCTCTGGATTAAGTCTAGAGAAGGGCAACGAAGCTCGTCAGATCCATCCAAGACCTCTTCCTCTAGACTATTCCTGAAGTGAGAGAAGAGTCAACTGGAGTTAAAAACTTTAGAGATGTGGGCTCAGCTCCCTTGCTCCACTACCAAGCTTCTCTATCCAGATGAATCTAGTAGGATTCATTCATTGCAGCAGGAATGAACTAAACAGCTTCGAGGCTGGGGAGCCTTTGCTGACCAAACCTGGGTCTTACTTAACAGAGACTGAGAGCTCATGCTGAGATGAAGGAGGCTCTCCTTTCTCCCTAGTTTTGCCTTGTGATACTTGGAAACATCCATTGTTACTCATTCATCAGCCCAAATGTTCTTATTTGAAGTATGAACAAGTATGCCAGGCAACAAGTTTTTGCATCACATGCTTCCCTGCCAAAAAGCATCTCTGACTTCTCTGGAGGAGGCCAATTCCCTCCATCACTGCTGGAGACACCGATATGCAAAGGGAGCTGCTGCCTTCCTACCCCAGGAGTCCCAGTCTCCAGGGCTATCCATCCGTTAACCTTCATGAGCTCAAATATTTATTATTCCTATTACCCTGAAATGTGCTAAAAAGATGAAAAAAGGAATTAATGTGCCAGATCTTGCATCCACCTTTTAGCTTATTACAGTGCTAAAGCAGTATTAACATTTACAGTATATGAGCTCTGCTTTGCTTGTGCCTCAGGCCAGGGGATTTAAGCCAGTGCCGAAGTTAATAGCAAGCGCTGGTTAGAAAAAGCCCATTATGTCATAAAGTTGGAATTTCACTTGGGCAGTGGCCACTGGCTCTTTCCAACCGGGATGCAATGCCACCCTTTCAAGCCATTTCTGCTCTGTCATCTGCTCCAGTTCGCTCTCCTTCTCACATTCAAAGAAAAACAGAGTGGGGGAAAATGGTGTTTTTGTTCTTACGGCTGGTGAATCGAAGTGCATCAGGTTTGCCAGAAGCTGATTGGTTCAAACTCCATCCAAGAAGCCCTGTTCCCTCCTAGAGTGATGCTGGGAGGTGTGGTTAGAGGTGTTTCTGGACTATGTTCCATCTGCTGTGCTGGAGATGCTGGGCTCCTGGATGTCTCCTCCTTTACAGGCTTGAACATCTTGATTCATTGAACATACACGTGTTCCACCCAAGGTTAACTTTATGAGCATCCTCTGTCTCCCACTGTGAAGGATCCTCACACACTCTAAAAGTGTGTGAGGAGTCTTGGGGTGCAGTGTGCTGCCGTGCCCCAGCCTCTGGTCTGGGAATGCAGAAGGAAACTCTGCAAGCCATGTAGACATGCCTAGAGCTGCTCCTCACAGCTCTGCTTTGATGAGACACTGTGCTCTCCTTGAACCCCAACAGCCTCATCGCTAGGCAGGGTTGGGGAGCATTGTGTTGGTGGCTGGGCAGGTGTGTTCCCACCTGCTCAATACCCCCCTAACCTCTCCCCATGCACCGTCGAGACTCGCTTGGCTCTGCTGTTGCCAGGAACTGCCACAGACAAATTATCTGGGCTTCAATCTAACCAGAAGAGTCAAAGCCCACCAGAGATCCAGTGCCCTTTTTTCACACCAAATAACACCCCTTAAGTGCGCTAGGATGGTAGATGAGCATCCAGGCCAAGGAATAAGAATGTTTCTGCTTTGGTGCACCCACACCGTTGAAACAAAGCTCCCAGCCCTAAAAGGTGCCAAGTGGCAGGTGGACATTACCAGGCCTTAATCACACCAACCAGCCTCACCTGGAACATCCACCCACACTCTCTGCCCTAAGTGGGAGGTTTATTTAAGCTCAGGCATGGGCCTTTGTTGTCTTCTTAAGCTTTGTTATAGGTGTACCTGCAGTGAACCCTCTTAGTGTGAACCTAAACCCATGGGTTGACTTCCCAACTTGGACCTACCTCATCACTGTGGACCTAAACCCACGGGCTGACTTCCCAGCTTGGACCTACCCCACCACCATGGGCCTGTCTGGTGATCACTGGCCTGTGCTACTGAACCCAACCTTGACTTCAAACCTGCTTCCTTACCATGGATTTGTTGCTGACAGGGACTCGTGGCTGACCCCAACTACCATCCTGGGGCTCACCTTGCTCAGAGAGGATGAGATGGGGAACGCTGTGCCATGACAGTAAGACACCCTCAGTCCAGACACTAGGGAAAGTGCTGCATGGAGCCTCTGCCAAGAAGAGCCCTTTGCTGATGGGAATGTGAGTTTAGCACAATTGACTTTATCTTTACTGTATTTGAGGCTCAGCTGATTTTCTGCCATGCATAGTGTTAAGATTATTGCTGCTTTTACAATTCATTGCTCTCCCTATGTTGCCATTCACGGGGCAGCTGTTTAAGTGAGCCTGTTGAGGAAGAGGTTTTATAGAGAAGGTTTCACCATTTAGGAAATCAAATATTACTTCTAGATCTCCTCATCCTTGATGCACGCAACTCAACAGCTGCAAGCTGAGGGGACTGAGCTTCCAGCAGGCTGAGTGACACATCACAGCACTGTGGACTGAAGAGGTAGATTTCTGGGGGGTTTGCTATCAGCTTTTTGAGCAGACAGCTGGTTTTGGACATGAGGAGGTGTGGGGAGGTAGGAAGGCAGTGGGGTGGTACTGGGAGAGTGAATCACATCAGCACAACAGGGCTCACACTAACCCAAGCAGCTCCTATGTCTCCTTCTAGCCTGGTGCCTGTTTGTTTTCTGCACTTTTAACTCTGGCAATGACAAGTCCTTTGTAGCAGTCCCTAGTGCTGGCATCTAGCAGAGGACCTTGGTGACTGCCCGAGACCTAAGGTAGGTTGCTGAAACCTCTATGCGAGGTGCCAGCACCACACTAAGTCCACTATGACCCAGGAATTGCACAGAGCTCTTGGACCTGGGGATCGATGTTCCTTTTCCCAATGATGAAATCAGGTCTTAGCTTTATGGGCTCTCTCCTCTCTGTCCATTTTCTAGTGGAGCCACTCAGACTGTCAAAATAGAGCTGAGTCTTATTTGAAATTCAGAAGGCACCGTCAGCCCATGTCATTGGCAGGGAATAAATAAACACCTCCTTTGAACGAGTCAGGAGTGATGCGTTGCTGGGCTCATTCAAGGTCATACCCATAAACATACGGTGGAGGCAGGAAGTAAATTTGAACTGGATCAAATCTCAGACCTTGCTTTCACGCAGGATGAAAATCCCCCCTTGCTGCAGAAATACCCAGCAAACATGGGCCAGAGCCTGGGGAGACGGCACTGCTGGGTGCTTGGCCTGTCTCTGCTTGTGTCCTCTATGAGTGACTGAATGGGACTGTCTGGGGATGTGTGGGATGAGCCGATGTGTCACCGGGCAGAGACGATGGGTTCCTGAGGGTCTGGTGTGGTAGCATAGTGTGTGACATTCAGCAAGTGAGGATTTTTCTAGTGATGGATCCTGGTCCTGAGGTTGCCTCAGCACCCTTGGTACCCAGCACGCTGCAATGTGATTGAAGGATTTTGGTTTATCTGCATCTGGGGCAAAGCTTCCCTAGGTAAGGACCTCCATTTCGGGCACGGCAGATCAAACCCAGCTAGTCCTGGGGGTGCGACCAGCCACTTGGCCACTCCAAGAGCACCCCTCCTAGGCACTTTGCAGACCTGTGCACTGCTTCTAGGACACTCCTCTTGCCTTCTTGAGTGTTAGGCTATTCCAGGGCTATGCTAGTCCCCACGTTCTCTTTCTCTGTGCTTAACCTATGAGAAAAGTAACCAAAGATGGAGAAGCCAACAAACCTGCCATTCTCACCCTGGCAAGAGCCCCTTCCTCCCTTACTGAGGCTCAGACCCCAAGTCCAAGGTTGCTCAGCTCTGTGTCTCAGCAGCACTTCTCACCCTTTGAAGAATCCTGGCATTTGCAAAGTTATTATACCTCATTATGAATTGGATTTTAATCTACTGTAAATAGTCCTACCATTATAGTGTCATAAGAAGCAATTAGCCCCCCTGCTTTCTTCTATGCATGAGGGGAAAGCTTTAATATCACAGAACTGTGAGGGCTTGATGGGGCTTCAGCCTACATAACATACATGCAGGCAGAGGCTTCGTTCTCGGGGCATTAATCTGTTCAGTTCATACCTCAGATGTCCCTCCTGTGTCCTTAGGAGGTCTCCAAAGTGAACATCTCCTGAGCTCCAGGCTTGGTTTCAGCTTGGGATCTCTGCCTCTTGTTGGGTGTGCTCTGCAGCACTGCTGGAAATCTTCTTCCAGAGGATGGATGTGGTTCAAGCAGATGATAAATAGTGGTTTCCTCACCTTGCCCTTAACCCAGTCACAAAGGGGATTATCCTCCACAGGGGTGAGAGGCGTCTGGAGTCCGGTCCCTGCCTTGCCTCGGGGTGATTATTTCCAATCTCAGCGAAGCTTTCCTCTTTTGCCTCGTGGAGGAAATTCATTATCTGGAGCTGGCGCGCTTGCACGGTTATAAACGAATCCTACCTTCCTCGCGACTGTGTCACCTGGAGCTGGGCCGGGGGAGCTGGCGGGAGCCTGGGCAGTCAGACGTCAGGGCTGTCCCCACTGGGTAATGTTGCATGATTAATAACAACCCTGGGTTAATGGGGTTTTAATGTTCCTCCAGCAGCAGGGAGAGGGGGTGGTATCCTCAGCTTTGAGCTGGTGTGGTGCAGAACAGAGGCTTTGATCTTTGTTTTAGGAAAGAATTCAGGTGTCTCTGTGCTTGGTGCTGTACATGTCTGTGGACAATAGTGTCATGTGTTGGTTGAAAAACACAGAGCCCAGCGTACTCTGGGGTTGGGAATCATACTTGAATGGTCATGGCATGGTGTACGGTGGACATATGCATTAAATAATGTCCCCAATGGTATTTTTGGGATCCTCCAGCGCATGGTGGGTTTTGCACAGAGCAGAGGGTGTGAGCATGCCAATAGAAACCAGCCTGCTCAGGCCAAGGAGCAGCAAGATCCACTCTTATGCCATTTCTAGCAAAGAGAAGTGCCCTGTACTATAGATTTAGTGGGGGAAAAGGCTTTTCTTTCCACTCCCCAGGGATGAAAAGGGACTCAGCTTGCACATGGAGGGGCAGCAGGACTGGGCAAAGGGGCCTGTGGTCCACCCCTTGCTCCTGGGATCCTGTTCACAGACTGTGTTGTCCCTACTCCTCTGAGCCACCCTGCAGAAACCTGTTTACAGGGGATGGGCCCAGAAAAATACCTCCCATGCACTCTCCACATCCTTTCTTTGCCACGTGAAAGAGAAGCCGTCTGCCTGTTAATTACATGAACCTTCTCATGGGCAATTGAGCTGGCCGCGTGTGTGCGTATTCATGCTGCCTGCAAGTTTGTGTTTGATTCATGCTCACAGGTGACTGAAACGATGCCAAATTTTGCAACAAAGCACAGTGCTGCTGGCTGTGTCCAGCTGCAGCCAGGCCCTGTCCACCCAGCAAGGCAAATTCTTTCTCCCAGGGCAGAAATGGTGGCCACCTCCAACCCAAACTCAAATTTTGAGTCCTGTGACGACTTGTCCCCATGGCTAAGATGTTATAGAGTCCTAGAGGGGTGGGCACCCCTTCGCCTGTTACCTCCCCTCCCTCTGTTTTCCCAAGACAGGTCCTTCAGGTTGAACTTGTGCAGAGAAACATGTTCCTTCCCTGGTAAACGAGGTGAGGATACAGCCCCTTCCTCTTGGAGAGTGTGGAGGAGACTAGTGCTTTGGGGAGAGGATGGGTTATGGTGTCAAGGGGGGCTGGTGGAGAAAGGATGCCTGGTGTGGGGATCAGTGCTGGTGCTCCATGTGTCCTGGGTCTACAAGTGGAGCCCATCAGCGAGTCACCATGCTGGGTACTGTCCTCTGGCTGCCCATGGTCAGCCTGGGACTCAAGTTCCCATCACTGCCTCTGTCCTTTTAGTACAAGAGAGGAGCTGGTAGCTCAGGGAGATGCTTGTCCCTGGCTCTGTGTCACTGAGATACTCCCCAAGGACCCTTCCCTGCCACCAGAGTCTGTTTGGGTTGTGGGTGTTGGCCAACAGGGCTACAAATCCCTCCTGTGTCCTTCTGTAGGGTATAGATGTCTCCTGGCACAGTTTTGGTCCGTGCCTACCAGTGCCCTTTCAGTCTTTGTCTGGGAACAGATGAGGGTCTGGGCACAGGACACACGGGGAAGTGTTGTAGACCTCCACAGCTCTGCAGCTCCTCTCCTCCCTGCCAAATTGACTCCAACCTCTTCAACACTCAGTTTCCAGACCTTAATTTCCAGTGCTCATTGTTATTCATTGGTGCATCTCAATATTTTTAATCCTTAGAGAAGGGGGGCTGGAGAACAGCATGCCCCCCTCTTCCCGGCCACCTTCCCTTCCTTATCTGCTGAAACCAGGGCCAAACTGTTCCTGGCCTCAGTGGGTGAGACAAATCGTAGAAGAAGCTTAAAGCAAGACCAGCATCTCCCACCTTGTGCTTGGAGGGGGCTGGGGAAGAAGAGGAGGAGGAGGGAGTGAGGGAAGCAGCTTGTAATTACAGAGCAAGAGGCAGTGATAAAATGATAATGGAAGAGTTCTGACCCGGCCGAGCCAGTTCTGTAAAGCTGTGAAATAAATTTAGCAAAAGAGCGAGGGCAAGGGGGCTCTCAGGCTAGGTTACAGCTGAAATGCTGGTTTCACAAACAAGACGTAAATTGGATTGCAAACATCTAATTAACCTCTTTGCTTATTTTCTGTTGGGAAAGGTGACAGATTCCAGCCAAAGCCAGCACCATGGCTTGGGCTCCTCTTGCAGGAGAGGATCTGGAGGAGAAGGTAGGAAAGTGATTTGGTGTTTTTGCCTGCTGGCTCCTTCCTTGCTGTCAGGACATTGGGGAGAAGAGGATTTCAAGCACTTCTGGCCCCGCTGCCTTGCAGTGGAAGCTGTGTGTGATATCCATGATGCCCTCGTTTTGGGAGGAGAAGGTGCTGGTGAGGCTTCTCTCCACATTTTTGTTCTTCGTCTCACTTGGAGTTCCAGGGAGATGCAGGTGTCCTGTGGCCTTCCCAGCCAGTCTGCCTCTGCTACATTGCCCCATGCCAGGTCCGTTTACTCTTCTGGATTTGACCCAGCCTCTTTGGAGAGCAGAGTAAGAGCAGGAAAACAACCCTCTGCTCCCTTCCCAGGGCTCCAAGGGTTGCTGTTTGTCTTGCTGGAGGGCAACCATTCCACATGCATTTCAGAAGCAGGGTAAGTCCATGACCCTCCCTCCCTCCCTCCCCATTCCCTCACCGCCTCCTGCCTCCTCCTGATCCCAACCTCTTCTCTTTTTACCCACCTTCCCCCAGGGGCATCCAGCCAGTGCAAATGGTCCCTTGGCAGCAATGATGAAGATGGATGTCTGATTGATTCTCTCTCCTCCGTGCAAACCCCTCTCCAGCCCCCCTTTTCCCTCTCCCCTCCTTTCCATGCCCTTCTGGCAGAAAATTAAAAGGCTATTTGTTAAAGGGTGAAAGCCCTCAGGTGCAGCCCCCGGCTGGACAATTTGTCTCCATGAAAAGGATGCTATTATGAGAGCGGCTGGATCCAGGAGGAGGGGGAGAATTTGCCAGGAAGAGAAGGAAGAGAGATGTAGGGAGGGGGAACGAGGCATCTCCCAGGGACAATGAGGTTGGGCTGGGGGGGACAGGAGATTGTTGGGGCTTGCCGGCTGGGCTGCTGTTCAACCGGGAGCACGGAGGGGAGGGAGAGCCATGTGCTGGAAGGAGGGAAGCCAATTCTCTTGTTATGAGGCCTGCTGCAGAGCAGAAGTGCCGTCCTGCCAAATCCTCTCCGGCAGCTCCGCAAGTCACCCGCTTCAAAGGGAACAGACCCTCAGGCTGGCCAAGCGCCCTGCTGAGTGGCGATACCCCAACAGCCTAACTGTCCTCAGAGTCCTACCAGTGCCTGATGCCCCTGGTTGCTGCTGGCCAGTGAGTCTCCTGCTCCAAAGAGGAGTAATGTACTGATGCGCCTCTTCTTGTCTATTGAATCCAGCAGCAAAGCCATTCCATTGTACCCTTCCCTGCCTATCATCCGTCTACCCCTGTATCTCTTGGCCATTCTCTCCACCCAGCTCTTCATCCTTCATTTTATCTTCTCTCTGTCATCTAACATCCATCTGTCTCTCTGATTTTAGGGTTTAATACAAACACCCAGATGTCTGGTACCTAAGGAGCTGCAGTACTAAACTAGAGGAAGGATCTCATGGAGCCTCCAGCCCTTTCCCTCTCCAAAATACCATGATAACTCTTCAATGAATTAGGCTGCTATGAGGAAACTACTGTGGGAATGAGATCTCCATATTCAGGTTTGAGGTTGACTCTGAACTGGAAGAGGCTGAATATCACTAGGCTCCCCTGGAGGTGGACCAGGGCAGAACTGAGACCTTTCATTCACCCCTGATCCCTCATAGAGGCTAAGAGCTCTGTGCAGTTCCTCATCATAATGGCAGTGGAAACGTGCCTGGCCAGAGGATTCTGCAGAAGTTGGGGAGATGCACTGGTGGTAATTCTGAGCCCACTAGGATCCAGCCACCCCAAGGGTGAGATTGGTTGCACATGCTTTGTTGTGCCCAGGGAGGTTCTGCCCTTTGCTCTTCTCTTCTGTTGTCCAAAAGGAAGAAGGGAAAATCTGCAAAGCAAATGATCACTTCACCTGGCAGCAAGCAGAAAAACACTCATGAAAGTCAAGAAATAGCCTGGTCAGGGATAGAAATAGCTCTGCTGGAGCAGCAGTTGCATGTGGGATGCGGCTTCCCAGTGGCTGGATGGGAAGCTGATGTTGCAGTGGGTAGTACGATGACCCTCCATGCATTGTGGGGTTAGTCTGGCAACAAGCAGTAGGTTTTTGTGGGTTTAGCCTCACTGCACACAAAGTGCCACTGTGAAGGGAAAATCTGGGAAGGGTTGAGTGGGTGGGAGAGGCCGGAGCCCTGAGATAACCCAGTCAGCTCTACGCTGGACAATTTGCTCTGGGGAGAAGGCATCACTACAGAGGCTCTTGCTGAAGGTCAGTCTATGGGACAAGAGCTTCTTGCCACGGCTATTTGGCAGGGCAGAATTCTGACTGCTCAGGTACCGAGAGCATCATCATCTTGCAGATCGCTGAGGGTTGCCTCCACTTTTGCCTGCCCTTATCCCTCTGCTGCCTGCTTGCTGACGTGTTAGTAAATGTCACTGTGGGCAGAAGGGATCGTCAAGATGCTAAACCAAGAGTGCGAATACTTTATGATAATGCCTGGATCCAGCAGCTTCCCTGGGCTATGATTCCTCTGGGATCTTTTGCCCAGCATCTTTTAGAAACTGATTTCTCCCTTCATCTAGTAAGGAGGGAGAAAAAAGGCAGCTTATGAACCATGAAATGGCAGATGCTGTGTCCCAGTGGTGAGTTTTCCTTCTCACTTCTCCGCCTCCTCAAATAAGACACCAGTGTTCATACACATTTATGGGATGTGAAACTGGGAGAAGGGTGGGATGGGGAGGATGAGCTCTTGTAGGAAGGCACCGTGCCCAGTTCAGTTCTCGCCTACATCTCCCTGCGTTGGCGAAGTAGGATTACACTAAGTGACGGCTCATGCTCAGGCCTGCTTGACCCTAAGGTGCAGCCAGGGCTCAGGAATCAGCTCTGAATTATTTGCATTACTCCCATCGGAGCTGACCCTGACTTAGAAATCCCCATTAAAAAAAAAAAAAGATAAAAAATTCTTTTCTCCTGAACTGCGACTGAAAAAAAAGTATAAATACACTGTTCTTCACAGGGGAAAGGGTTTTTCCCTGTGGGCAGGGACTGAAATGGGCTCAGCTGCCTTGGCCACAACCAGGAAATCCGGAGTTTGCTCTGCTTTTGGCTGTAAGTTTTATTTTGTTTTTACTGTTAAAACCCATTGACCTATCCATGATCCTGCATACACGTGGATGTATACACTAAGGTATGTGTGCTCCTGTGGGTCACACCAGGCTGGAAGCTGGTTTCATCTCTTTACAAGCAGCAGGGTCTTTGGTAGGGAGAACCAGACTGAGCTCCAGCTGCCAGGGAGATGATTCAGGGGCTTTTTTTCTGTCTTGGGCATGAAGGAAAGAATAAGGCAGCAGTGCAGCAAAGATGATGAAAGCTGGGCAGCTCTTTCATTGCTCTGGGATGTCAGAGCACCTCCGACTTGGGCAGTCCTGAAGCATAAGCACAAATACCTTCCCAAAATGACAACCAAGCCACAAACCCAGATGTGGGGTCAGATGCTCTGCAGTGTACAGCCCTGTAGCACTACCAGTTTTGTTTAGTTTCAATGGGGATCTAACCAAAGCCTGCAAAAACAGGTGGAGAGAGGAGTGAAAAGGGTGGCCAGGTTCTCCTGACAGAGATACTGCCTTTCTTGTGTGGACATTCCTGTTTGAATACTGAAGGCAGTGTGTATGTTTGTGTGCTCTCCCAGCACCTCGCTCCTAAACCCAGCTAAAATAGATTACAGATTTCATGATTCAGCACTTCTATTGCCACAGATTTACTGACTGATGCTCAGCTTTTATCAGCTGAACAACTGCTCGGCCATCAGGACCCGCAAGCAGGCAAAAGGAATTAAATAATAGTTTCTTCTGAATGTAAAAATGGATGGATCGAATGCAGCAGCAACACCACCATCCAGACAGGGAAGGAAAGGTCAGATAGGAGCTAAAATATGAAAGAGAGGGTCCTCATTTACTTCTGCAACCCGACAACACTAATACAGACTTAACCCATATATATGTCAATATTTTTGTGCATTTGTTTTATGTTTCTCTTTGCTAGAATTGCCAATTATTTGATTTGAGGATATAAAATGATGCTTGGCAGATTCTGTATGATGTTTGTGTGATGGGCAGCCAAGTCCCTACATGGCACCCAAGAGCTCCCATAGCAGTAAATTGAGGAGGATGGAGCCCCCAGATCAGTTCCTGAGCCCTGGCTCTGCCTTGAGGTGACCCTCACCAGCTTTGTTGATTGGGATTATGTGGGAAACCCATGCGTGTCGTCCTCTAGCTCTACCAGAGACAGTTCCTATCACAGGCTGCCTGGGGGAGGAGGTCCCTGCACCTCACACCTTTAGGTTGAATGAGGAGGTCCCAGGACATGCACAAAGTCCCACCAGCACCCATATCAGCATCTGCTTTTTCCCCATCCAGCTCCAGATGTTTGCATCTTAAACTGAGACAGGGTAGTCTGGGACATGAAAGCCAGTCCCAAACCCACACCACTCGCGTTATCCAGTTATGCACGTTGTTGTTTTTTTTGTCTTTTTTTTTTTTTGCCAAAGGTCAAATAAACAGCTACCTTTCCAAGCTCAGAGGTGAAAGCTTTCCCCTCAAACTCATGATACTGAAGTAGTGTTAGAAACAGGTGAACACTATCCCTTCTCCTTACCATGAATCCTCTAACCTCTCCTGGATTTGGGTCTTCTCTGTCTCACTCTTAGCAGAATTTTCCTATCAGCCCTGCTGCCTGGATTAGAAGAGAGATGTTTGCACAGCCCAGAGAACAGAGTTTCTTCTGGATG
The DNA here is from genome assembly GCA_033459285.1 of Clamator glandarius. Classification (NCBI taxonomy): domain Eukaryota; kingdom Metazoa; phylum Chordata; class Aves; order Cuculiformes; family Cuculidae; genus Clamator; species Clamator glandarius. The sequence continues at coordinate 1,927,376 of JAUNZM010001016.1, read as the reverse complement.
GAAGGATGGAGGACATTGGAAAGCTGGAGCTAGGAGGAACCTCCAGGACACCCTGGCCACCTTGACTGTCCATGCAGCTGTAACACCAGCCCCCTCCATGGACAAGGAGGAGGCAAGTACCTGCTTCATGTGCTCTGCAGTGACAATCCTCACAGGTGATAGGATTGATGGAGAAAAGCAGGCTGAGTGAGAAATTATCCAGACTGGGAAGAAATGTTGCTGGGGACATGCGGCTTTGCCAGCTGAGGGGGTGTGGATGTGTGGGAGAGCTGCTGCTCTGGTGAGATGGCAGGTGGAGAAAGTTCTGCAGGGAGGTTATGAATTGTCTAAGAACCCACAGCTGGATGAAATAATAGGTGGGTGCTGGTGGCCATCCTGAGTATTCCTTGGCACCAAGCGTGTGCCCCAGCACAGCCGGCCAGGGCTTGCTCTTTGAGCTGGCCTGGGGGAGGGCTGTTTGAAGGAGCCTGGGTGAAAAAAAATGGGGAGGGAGAAAATGGGGAAAATAATGGCCTGAGTCCAAAGGCAAGAGCCCTCCGGAGACAGTGCAGAGCTGTTCTGCAATGGTGTCTGGAAACTATGAGGAACGTGAAGCGGAAACCAATGAACCACAGTGTGAATGTTAGAAATGAGGCCTAATTGATGGACAAAAACAGGAGCAGATGGGCAACCCTGCCCACCACCCTTTTCCAGGGGTCTAATTTGCCACAGAAGCCAGAAAGAATGGCTGTTCCTCGATAACCGAGCATCACTGCTGCAGACTGCGGGTTGTCTTGTCCTAGCATGCTGCATGTGGGGTGCTGACCCTGGGTGCAGAGGGACAGCTGCCAGCACCCCACATGCACTGGCCCTGTGGGGTGGACAGGCAGGTTCCCCCTCCCTCCCCGTGCTGGATGCGGTAGGACACTCACCCACAGCAAAGCCCAGTGGGGTGGGGATACTCCAGCGCTTTATTCTTGTGGCCAAATTCAGAGACTCAGGGACAAGCAGGTGGGGCATTACCAGAGCTCAGCAAGTTACTACATCTCCCTAAGTAAAACTTGTTCTTTGCTGAGAGCTGCGAGATTAGGACGTGTCCCTCTCTGCCATAAAAGACGTGAGTCGGGAAGGTGGTTTAAACAAGTCTGTCTTCATAGTCAGAGCTGGCTAGAGACTCTATGCATTGTACAGTGAGAACCTACATATTATATTAGGACAGATGGCAAGAAGGTAAAACACAGCAACCCCATCCCAAGGACCAGGAGCTGCATCCCTAGTAACTCTTTGGGTTGCTGAGAGTCTGTACAAGGTGCTTTTCCTCCATGCCCTGAAAGATGGTGCAGGTTTCCTTACCAGAGAAAGCTTGTGTCTGTCCAGCTCATACTTGCTCTGTGGAGAAAAGTCTGAGTTTCCTATGGTAACGCTTTTGGAGCTGGGGACCCAGTGATGCTCACGGCTCTGACCGCAGCTGCAGTCCCGACTACCCCTGTGTATGGAGCTGCTCTTGAGGCACGCACAGACCCCTGCCTCCTCCCGCTGTGGCTGTGGGGAAGCTTAATGAGTTAATGCTGATTAAGTGCTTTCAGATAATCAGATAAAGGCATCATAAAAGTGCTTTACAATGATGATGGTATGTTTTATGGTGAGGAGAAACTGATGATCCCAAATAAAAATCCAAATTAAACTGGGGGGTATGTACAAAGATGTCTTCAGACTTGGGGTGAGCTTCACATTAAGGACAAAAAACCCATTCAAGGATTTGCAAAGTTCCTATCTCTCCTCAAACAGTGTCTCATTTTGACCTCCCCCTTCCTTTTCAAGAGTCTTTCTGCTTGAGACCAAGATTAATTACCTCCCTCACAGCCCTTTGGGCTTCCCCCATCTGATAACATGTGAATAAGGCTGACAGGACCTGCTAAGGGTCTCACAGCTTTCTCTGCTCCCTGTCTTGCTTTGCAGAGCAACTGAGCTCCAGTGGCACATCTGCAGGGTCATCACACAGCTATGACTCCTTGTGGGCCCCTGAAATCCTACCTTGGTCAACACTTCAGCATCCACAGATGAGAGAAACCACAGGGCTGATGCTCCTGTCTGCTCTCCATGCTGGAATAAGAAAGAGATCTGCCTCGATGCCCGAATCTCCTCACACTAACCAAACTGGCACCAGGATTAGAGCATGCCAGTAAGACCCTAAATAAACCAAGTAACAGCATTTTCCCTGCTTTAAAATCTGGCTTTGTCCAGGCTGTCAGAGACACCAAAGTTGAGGGACACACGTCAAGGTCTGCAGCAATTAAAAGGGGCACCAGCCTTAATGTGCTCAGCTGAAAAACTAGGTCCCCAGGTTATATGCTGGAAATTGGCTGGTAATTTAGTGGCTGGTGCCAACCGGCTGCATCTGTCCAGCCTTGTGATAGCTTTTTCTTTCTTGGTCTTTTCCAACCACTTCTCTTGGCATGCGTACAGCCTGGAGAGGAGTCAGAGATATCTTGGGCAACCTACCTGCTCAATACACTGGCTGAGGTTTACGGCCATTGCCCCCTCACCTTGTGTGGCCGACAGGGCTGTCACCCCCGTGCCCCTTCCTGAGCTCTCTTGGAAGCAACATGATGTAGCAAGAGGAATTCTCAGATTCCAGCTTGTTTTGGGTGTCTTACTGGAGAGATGATTTTTATTTTGATTTTACTTGTGTAATAAACCAGTTTTCTCCCCACACCAGCAAGGGTTTTGCTTTTCCTCTTGAGCAGGCTGAAATGTTTGGCTAAAAATACCTCATGCTGTTTTTTAAAGTATATTTTCCTCCTTTGGAAAGATCCAAATTTGTTTCACTTCAGTTACAAACAACAAGATTAAATGATCCAAGTTTTCTAGCATGATATCTCTGTTAGAAACACATTTATTTAGGCAAAGCTCGTTTGCCAAATTTGACAGGAATTTGTAGCTTTGAGCTGAATTTCCCAGTCATCCCAAAACAGCATTTTGAAGAATGATGCATTTGTCTAACGCTTTTTTTCCAGGCTGGAATCCACTCGATCTTCAACCCAAAGGATGGGACAATGTCTAAGAGGGATTAGCTTTTGTCCTACAAACATGGTGCTGCAGAGTAAGCCAAAGGAGAAGCTGAAGGTTTCGGTCAGGTTTGTCTTGGAGAACCTGAAGATTAGAATCATAGAATAGCCAGGTTGGAAGAGACCCACTGGATCATCGAGTTCAACCATTCCTAACAAACACTAAACCATGTCCCTTGGTGCCTCGCCCACCCTTGCCTTAAACACCTCCAGGGAAGGTGACTCAACCCCCTCCCTGGGCAGCCTCTGCCAGTGCCCAATGACCCTTTCTGTGAAAATTTTTTCCTATTGTCCAGCCTAAACCTCCCCTGACGGAGCTTGAGGCCATTAAATTTTTAGAAAAAAAAACCTTTGTGCCTGCTCATGCCCTGAAGGTGAAGCAAAGTCCTTTCAGGAGATGGTACCAGCTTCCCCACCTTCCACTCTTTCCATCAGGTCAGAAGTAATTTCTTTCTCATTTGCAAGGAATCTCAAGGGAGTTTTTAGAATATTTCCGAAATCCGGAAAAAATATTCATGCAGCTCATTCCTTATGTCTTCTACACAACTCTAATCCTCAAGCATTTTTGGCACCAAGGAAAGGTTCTACTGGGTTGTACTTGTTTGCAAAACTCCGTTGTGCAAGTGCCTTGTCCGTTTAGGTGCTAATGCAAATCCACCTGGAACAAGGCACAGAGTAGGATTTGGGATATTGGCTCTAGCAGCACTTTGTCATTTCTCCAGAGCTCCCTCAGGCCAATCAATGCAGGAGGTAGGAGATTTGGGCTCACACTTTGCTGCTTTCATTGGCAGAAAGCGAGAAACTTAGCGTGGAGGAACAGCACTAGGAAACCGCCTGCTTTAAAATGCAGCTGGGGTGCTCCAAGGTGCCAGCAGGAGCATGGACAAAAGAGAAAAGGCTGATTTCCTCCTTGCTCCCCCCTCCCCAATGACTTTAGTCACTATGCCCTTCAAATGTCCTTGACCCCTTGGCAGAGGAGGTCAGTCCCTCATCTGTACCACTCACGACAAGCACCAAGTGACGGCTCCCCATGCATCACCCCGGCAGTCACGCTGGAGCTCGCGTGTCATTTCAATTCGTCTTTCTCCGAGTGCTCCCTGTCACCGGCAGCATTGCAGGAGATGCGGGGGGAGAAGTGAAGGCAGAGTCATATGGGGACAAACAGGAGTAGGCAGAGAAAGAGAAACTGGCTGAGCAAAAGGAGGAGAGAGACTGGGTGAGGGAAGGTAGAGTCACCCAGGCTCCTACTTAGAATCACAGAATTATAGAATCACCAGGTTGGAAAAGACCCATCGGATCATCGAGTCCAACCATTCCTATCAATCACTAAACCACGTCCCTCAGCACCTCGTCCACTCCTCCCTTAAACACCTCAAGGTAAGGTGATTCAACCACCTCCCTGGGCAGCTTCTCCCAGTGCCCAGTGACCCTTTCTGTGAAAAATGTTTTCCTGATGTTCAGCCTAAACCTCCCTTGGCGGAGCTTGAGGCCATTCCCTCTCGTCCTGTCCCCTGGAAGAAGAGCCCAGCTCCCTCCTCTCCACAACCTCCTTTCAGGTAGTTGTAGAGAGCAATGAGGTCTCCCCTCAGCCTCCTCTTCTCCAGGATAAACAACCCCAGCTCCCTCAGGCACTTCTCATACTTATTGAGGGCTGCTTCTTCCTTTCCTGGAAAGTCCTGCCAGCCATCCCCTGGTGGCAGCTGCTGGTTGGGGAGGGATGGAGGTGCCCATCCTTCATCCCAAAGCGGGCACAGCTGGGCAGCAGGCAGGTAGAGCACCTTGGGAACATGTTCTCAGGTCCCTTAAACACCATAAACCTCAGAATTTCTTTTAATTTGAGGCAGTGGGGCAGGAAGGCTCATGGTCCCCTTTGGAGTATAGCCGCACAGCACCGGCTCTGCTTGGTGTGTCAGGAAGCTGTGGAGCAGAAGACAGAAGGTGACCCAACTTTACACCTTTTTTATGTTGATTCGAATTGAGAATCATTGCTTGATTTTTATCTCCTGGCACTCAACCACACCAAATGGGATGAGAGTGGGGCAAACCCTGGTGAGGCTGTGATGACATCAGAGCTGCCACAATCTCTGGGCTATCTGCTTGATGCCTGGGGAGGAATAAGCTGTCTCCTGCAGAACTGGAGGGTGTGGGGCTGAGCCCCTAGATCCCTGTCCCTCAGATAGAGGCCACTTGTGCAACAACTAGACTCGCTCAGCGCCAGCTTTGTTCTTCTCCAAGGGAACTTGGCTTGTCTGCCGCTGGGGCCGGGCTCTCTTTGTGCCATGCTGAGCACGACCCTGCTTTTCATCCCTGGGCTGCCTATGTGGGCCAGGGGAGCACTCCTCAGGGTCATGTTTGTTATGTTTCCAGGAAGCCCCTCCAGAAAAACATCCTTGAAACACAGAGGTTTCCCTTCTGCCGGCATACAAATGAACCCCAAACAGAGCCCACTTCAAAGAGTCCAGCTAATGAGCCGGTCTCTCCCCGCTGCCCGCCTTAGTTTCACGAGGGCTCTAACGATGCTGAGGTTTTACAAAGGCACCGGCTTTGCTTTTTGAGCCTGCTCAGCGGAAAAAAAAAAAGGAGAGGAGAGGGGGCAGGGAGCAGTGGGGAGCAGACATGCACATGCCAGTACAGGCGGCTGTGGGATGATCCCCAGCAGCCTGGTCCCCCCCGTACCCATGCCAGGCAGTGGGGTGGCGTGGAGGGGATGAGCGTGAAATGAGGCTGGTGCTGCTTCACAGCTTCGCTGGAATAGACCCCAGCCCCTGCACGGGGATGACGGTGGTGGATGTGGAGTGTGTGCAGGGGTGAATGTATTTATCTTTGTGTTTTTTTTGGTTTTTTTTTTCCAGGGATGGGGGGGTGATGAGGGTAGAGGAGCAGATTAGATGGAGGGAATGCTGCTTCGACCAGCCCTTTGCCTCGCAGCAGGCTTTTATTCCCCTGAGCCAGTCTTTTCAACTTTTCTTGGAGGTGCTCTGGTGGAGTGAAAGCTTTGTATTCACCTTCCCTCCTTATTCCCCTAGCCAGGGATTCCCCATCCCTCCCTAATCCTTCTTTCTGCCCCTGGGGTTCAGATCTCAGTTCAACCTAAAAATCCAATGAAGTCTCCAGAGGGGGCTGGCTGTGCTGGGACCAGCATCGCTCCCCAGAGTGGCTGCACCTCCCTCCCTTGCAGTGGGGACACCAGGGAGCTTGGGAAGCTCACACCCCCACAGGCTGAATCCCCAGCATGAATCAGCCAGTGAAAGGCGGTAGCAGGTGTGGGGATCAGCTAAGAGAAAACAAGAACCGCAGCAACCATTAGCTACAAAGCCAAAATGAAGCCAGAAATTCTCTTTTGCTTTGTTCAGAAGTTTTCTTCTGCTTCTGACTGGTGAAAAGTAGTATTTTCCTGGTTTCGCTTTATCCACAATATTATTTTTGTCTGGCTGAGGAAGCATTTTTTTGGCAGAGAAATGTAAAACAAAACTAAAAATAACTCCTTTCTGCTCGTGAGGCATAAACATTCACTGTGCTCTGCAGTTCCCTATTGCAGGTGGAAGCTTTTCCTATCCAGCAAGCAGAGATGATGTTTCCTTGGGACCGGACTCCTGTATGTATCCAGAATTGCCATCACGATTGGAGAAAGGTTTGTGATTCAATCTCTTGATCTTGGAGGGTTCCTACATCCAAGTTAAGTCATTTTCCAGGGGAACATTCAGCTCCCCGGTGCAGACCTGACCTGTTACTTTAGGGCTGCCCTAACTCCTAGCAACTCTTATTAGACAGAGCAAAACCAAAATCCTATTTCTCAGAACCTTTTATGGTTTCACATACCCCTTGCTGGAGCCTTTCAGACAACTCCATAAGAGAGAATTGCATGGATAATTCTGGATCAAGAGGATCAGAGAGGTTTCTCTGGACTCTCTCCGAGTCTTGCATCTCAAGGGCCTTCCTTGCAAAGCCGTCTGTGCAGACAGCTGTGCTCCTGCAACACAAACTGATGGTATTGAGAGAGCTTCTTATCTCAAAATTTTCCAGTAGGTCTCAGTGTTTCTTTGTCCTCTTTGCCCAAAGGATTCTCTGAAACCCAGGTCCTCGTTTTGCTATAAATCAGTGCGTGGTGCTTAGCCTTAGGTAGCCCCCAAGGCCCTCGGATGGGTCAGTGTCGAGCAGCAGGGCACGCAGAGAGGAGGAAACTCCTTCCCCTGTGCCACCAGCATCCCCCATCTCCCCAGTATAAATAAATAATCTGCAATCTCAACATATTTCCACCCCTGAGGGCTGGAGTGGTGATGAATATACCCAGCCAGGCTGTTGTTCCACTGCTGTATAATAACAAATCTTCGATTTCTGGCTGGCCATTAATGCCTTCGCTGATGCTTGGCTGTGTTTAGCTGGCCGGCGGGCGTCCCTCTGGCAGGGGGGCAATGAATGGGAGCCGTCAGCCCCTTAGCGAAGTTGTCAATACTGCTGATCAGCTCTGGCATTGATTTCCACCTCTTCTCTCCTTCTCCCTGCCCTCCCACCTACTGCTGTGTGATGCCCTCTGTACATCCCTCTGCTGATCAGGGAATAAATACGAGAAGGCAACTCTGTGTGCCCAGAGGTGGCCAGGCTCCTGCTGCACGTTGGCGAGGGCGATTACTGTGGCTCTCGCAGTGTGCAATCAGCTCCAATGCTGCCTAGAAGCTTGCCAAAACCATCACTTCTCCTACTGACCGTGGCTGAGATCCCAGGATCACCCAGCCCGTGTCCTGCATCTCCCCCAGGCAGACACAGCAAAGTGAGGAAGAGTCCCAGCGTGGGACCAGCATCGCTGAGCTGAGCTGGACTGGGGCAGCACAGGCTTTCTTCTGGCTGATGCATCCCAGGGCTCTGTCTGTGCTCCCTGGGATGGGTCTTAACTTGAAGTGGAGTCCCAGAACATGTCCAGGCTTGGAGGGAGGGCTGCTGGAAAACCAATTTGGTGGCCTTGTAGCCGATGTCTACATGAGGTGCTTGAAAATGAGGAGCTGGGCTTGGAGACAAGCCTACGTCTCCCATCACACCCCATCCTTGGGGAGAAAGCTGAAGGATAGGGGCAGCATCCCCCCTTGCCCACACCAGATCCGGAATGTATATTCAGCAGCTATGAAGAGGAAAAAACAAACAAACACCCACAGACTCCCCCCTCCTTGTCCCCAGCTACCAACAGAGGCACAAAACCCTGCAGCAAAGGGCCCTCAAGTGAGTAATCTCTCCTTCATATGTGTCCCAGCATCCCTCTGCCATGCGCTGTCCTGGTAGCCACCACTTGAATTAGCACCAAAGGATTATGGGAGCCAGAGTCATTAATCTAGGTGACAAACAGGACTCTGAAGGAATATTTGCACCCCGAAATTGAAAAGATTAGGCCATATTTGTCAAGGATTGGTAGGCTTTATCGCCTCCAGAGCAGATGCTGTTAAATATTCATGAGCTGCATAAGTGGGAGAAGACCTCGCTAGGCCTGATGACTTTCAGAGAGAGGAGGGAAGGGGGGGATGAGGGCGGGGGGGGGACACGGTGGCATAGACATGCAGTGGTGGCGCAGGTGGGGAAGGGGGACCCAGGGCTGCTCTGTGGAGCAGGGACTTTACTGGTACCCATGGGGAGATGTTTGGGAAGGAGTGAGGGACGGTGGGACCTCTGCTCTGCAATGGGGACCAGAACTGGGCAGGTGGATTAAAAGCAGCTGTGAGTCCAGGGTGGGGGGTGTTGCTGTGGCCCCCCAGACCAGCCCTGCTGCCAGCTCAGAGGTGGATAATGAAGGATTCCCTGAAGAACTGGGCTATGAAGTGAGCTGGGTTTGGTGCTGCAGGACTTGTGGGCTACTGGGCTGGGACACTGATGTCCCAATACATGTCTCCTCCAAGACAGAAACAGGTTGTGGGGCATCCTTAGACCTGGAGAGATGCACAAGTGTGGGGAGGGAGGAATTCAATAGCAGCGGGAAGACGGAGAGGTGGGGAGAGGATCTGAGGGAGAAAAGGGTGGAAGAACAGAATGGGGGTGGAGGGAAACATCCTGGGGAAAGGAAACACGAAAAAAAGCAAGAAGTTGAAGAGAAATGGAGGGATGGTCAGAACAAGATGAAAAATAAAGGAGAACGAGGAGAGAGTAAGTAGAAAAAAAAGCGCACAGATATGGTCTTCTTAACCTCCTAATCCTTGACTTCCCTCAAGTTTAAAAATCATAGAATAGTTTGAGTTGGAAGGGATCTTAAAGATCATCTAATTCCGCCCTCCCTGCCATGACAGGCAGTGCTGCCTTCCCAAGAGCTGGTGGCTCCTGGTGCAGACCGGCTCACCCTGGCAGGGGACAGAGGGCTGGGGTTGTCGGGTGCCCCCTGGAAGGACTTTGGCTGCAGAGCTAGCCAGAGGTTCCTGTGGTGCATCCTTGAACTCTGGCTCACTGGGATCAAACCCTCCCACGTTAGCTGGTGTTTTCCAAAATGCAAGATAGCCGGAAGAATCCAGAGTTTCAGGCTTTCCTGAAGAGGCTGGAGACATGGGAGCTGCTGTCGTGTCTTTCCCCCTGGTTTTTGGTAAGGAGCACCAGAGCCATGTGGGAGGGCTGGGGGCTGAGATCTCCCTGTCCTCCCCAAGTTTCTCTCTGTATCTTTCATGCACACATGGTTGGATTGGATCCAATTTGATCCAAAACTCAAAATCTCAGAAAACAGGGAGAGTTTCAGCAAACCAGAAAGCTTGATTTTCAGCCAGCTGTTTCCCCTTGTGTCAGTCAACTGATAAAGGGAAAAGCCAGGGCTGGCATTAGGAGAAGCATCAAGTAAGCTGCAAAACCAGCAGAAAAAGACTCCATTGCCAGGCTGGTGGAGCGACAGACACTTATTTTAGTGCAATCCAGGGATTTTTTTTTAATGTCAGTGGAAAATCCTGATTCATCAAAACCCTGATTCTTTGAAAGAACAGGTCAGTCCCACCAACGTCTTCACTCAATTTAAGGAAAATCCAAACCCATAAAAGTGAATCAGATTAAATTTTGTACCCAAACTCTTTCAAAAGGGAAAATTGGTTGCTGATGGATGTGACCATGGATTTAAATGGTTTGCTGCTTAGGAGGTAATGAGTGACCATGGACTGGGTGCATCTGAATCTGCCTGCACATGGGTGCTGAGCACCTACTCCAATTGCTTTGCTGTGCAAAGCACCATTTCCCAGGATGCTGTGAACAGGCAGGGAAAAAAACAGAGAGCACTTGAAGATGCTGCATAATCCACTCCCCCAAATCCTTGTTTCCATCTCAACCTTCAAGAGATCTTCTTCAAGTTCTGGCTTCAATCTGTGAGGGGGAGTCAGGCTGCCCAGCTCTCCTCCCTCCTGCTCTTCCCTGCACTCCCCAGGCCCCCACCAGCCTTCACACAATTTAATGGCTTACAGCTCTGTCCCTATTTGACAAACAGGTGATTTTGCTAATGAGGAATAAATGAGATTCACAGGATGAGAGAAAGGGAACAGCAGCTGTCGTGAGTGCAGGATGTGCTGGCTTTATTAAAATAATATATGGCCACATGCTTAGTATTAGGACTTGCAGTTTGAGAACTCCCATCTCATCTCTCCTGGCTCCCCCCGCCTTAGCTCCCTCCTCCCACCTCTCAGTCCTCAATCCCTTCCCTGGAACATTTTCCAATCAGAGAATTACCGGCTGGAGAGCCTGGACCATCCCAGGCCATGCATATGAAATACAGCTTCCCGCACAGCAGCCCTGGTGCGGCTGAGGAAGAGGAGAGTGTGTGTGCGTGCGAGCAGATGTGTGTTTGTGAGTGCACACGTGTGTGTGTGTGTGTAGAGAAGGGATGAGGAAGGGAAGAGGAAAGAGATGAGAGGAGAAGGGGATGAGGAAGGGAAAGGGAAGAGGAAAGAAGGGGAAGGAGAAGGGGAAAGGAAGGATTTTGGTGCTCTGAAGGGAACTATGATGAATGCTGGCAGCTACTCCTGGAAAGCACAGACCGTGTCGGGCGGAGGAAGGTGTAAAGGCTCATTCAGGCGTGGATGTGTGGCTGGTGGCCCTGTCAAGGAGGAGGTGGGTGCATGGCTGCATGATGACTTGAAGGAGATGAAGACCTGTTGGCCAGGAGAGAGATGCTCTAGTGCAGAACTGCAGCGTTCCTGGGGTGGGTGACCCTGGGCAGGGCAGGATCAGCCCCGTGCTGTGGAGTGAGAAGTGGAATGGTCAGTGGGTTGGATTATTTTAGAGGGAAGAGGCGTGGTGGATGAGACTAATGCAAAGATAAAGCAAGTGGCAATCCCTAGAACGGGAAGGAGGAGTAGGAGTGAGATTAAAGGAGGAAAATAATAAAAATAAATAAAGGGTGAAAGCAAAGAAATCTTGCAGCAAGACAGGTAAAGCAGGAGACAGGGAGGGGGGCAGGGTTGTAGAAGAGAGTGATGGGGAGAGGGGATCCCAGGCACAAGCTGAATGGGAGACATTGGGACACAAACCCCACTTTGCTCTTGCGATACCTCCCTAGGAGCAGGTTTCAGATAACCCAGGTGTTACCCAAATGTGGCACAGTGGATGTTGTTTTTCTGCAGTTTTTTCAAGGCTGCGGTTTGGTTGATGTCTCTTCACCTAAACTTTAACAGCTGGGAGGAAGATGCTTCCTCGGCTCAGCAGGAATATCTGGGCAGTTTTAACTAGAAACCAAAATGAGGTCTAAAAGAGACACTTCTGCTGCTGGAGTATCAGGGAAAGCTGCAGTTTCAAAACAATATTTCTATGCTCTCAGGGAGCCAAGAAAAAAAGCAGAGATATACTGGCAAAAAAACCAATCTAGCAAAAAATCTGCAACCCTCTACATCCTGTATTTTTAAGTGGTTAAAATGAAAACAGAAATACCATTTTTTGAATAAATGGTTTTGCAATCATTCATTTAAAAAGTCAATTATTTTCAGTTATTTCACCACTTCTCGGGCAATATTTTGAGGTGATGAGTGCACTTCATCCGTGATTTTTAACTGTGCAGCTGGTCGTTGCCCCCAAAAGGAATCAGCTCTCTTCAGCCCTGGGCTGGAGCTCTTCTGGGGTCAGTCTCTCTGAGAGCCTGCTCTGATTTAATCGATGCTGGAGCTGTTTGCTGAGCACGGAGGGGTTTAGCACACACCTTACTGCTGTAGGGTCCCAACCCAGGGACTACCTGAAAGGAGGCTGTGGAGAGGAGGGTGCTGGCCTCTTCTCCCAAGTGACAGGGGACAGGATGAGAGGGAATGGCCTCAAACTCTGCCAGGGGAGGTTCAGGCTGGACATTAGGAAAAAAAATTTCATGGAAAGGGTCATTGGGCACTGGCAGAGGCTGCCCAGGGAGGTGGTTGAGGGATGGGTGGATGAGGTGCTGAGGGACATGGTTTAGTGTTTGTTAGGAATGGTTGGACTTGATGATCTGATGGGTCTTTTCCAACCTGGTGATTCTATGATTCTATGATCAACCCCTCTCCCCAGGGTAGGTGTGCAGGGATGTGTCTCAGGAGTAGAGGGGTACAGTGAAGAGGAGAGGAGGAAAAAGAAAAGGAAGTGGATGATATTTAGTTTAATGTCGGGCAGTGCTGCCAGCTTCCTGGAAGCTCCAGCAGCATCCCCTGGCAGTTCCTCACATTGATGCCTGAACCATGAACCCTCCTCTACAGGCACCAAATCCAAGATCCGGACAAGCTTCCCAGTAGCTCTTCCCTAGCCCTGAGGAAGCAGGGACCCCCAGCTGGGTTTTGGGGGCTCAGGTAGATGTGCACCCGCTTCCCTGTTTGCTCAGGTGCCCTCCTGCTCCTGTCTGCCCCCACGGCAGCCGCCTGGGGAACAGACAGGCAGGGAGCACCCGCACCGAGTAAACAAGTGCTCAGTGAATAATTTACTCAATAAGTGACAGAAGAATTGTCGTTTAACAATTTGCTGGGCAAATATTATTTGACCATTTCTAGAGCTGCTTGAAGAGTACAAATATAACCTCCCTATACATTGGAATAATTCATTTGACAAAAGCAGGCTGCAACTCATCAGATAAATTATTGACAGGGGATAATGCAGCCCCATTTAGGGGAGTCACAGCAGTCACCAAAGTCTTCGTGCCATGAAAGTACAGGTCTATGCTCTGTTCCTTGCTATCCTGCTTGGCCCAGATGGATATGGGGTCTCCAGAAGGGTCTCGGTGGGATGGTGGCTGCATCGCTGTCTGTGGCAGCCCAGGTGCTTGGAGGGGAGAAGGGCCCCATCTCTCCAGGTCGGTTGGTAATCCCTGCATCCCCGTGTCTCTGGAGGATTAAGCTCTTCTGGGAGCCCAGAGAGGGCAAGAGGAAGAATCTCAGCTTCTGCATGGGAGACAGGGAGTGGAGGAGGGGACAGGATCCAGAAGGGAGGTGGGATGCCCCCCCATGGCTCTGTTTTTGGAACAAAAAAACAGAGTTACATGAAGAGCATCCCCACTGAGACCCTGGGGCTGGCGCTCCTGCCTTTATTGAGACAGGCTCTGGCATGCATGGCTCCAGGTGTTCCCACAGAGCAGGATACAGAGACCAAATCCTCTTCCCTGCCCGGGGCACCTCAAACTCAGCAAGGTACTGGGGAGCTCTGGGGGGTGTGGAAGAGACCCAGGAGGGGAATCGCCCTCTCCTGCATACACAGCTGCTCTGGAGTCCCCTCTATGTTTGGTGTTGTGCATAATTTTCAAGAGAAGGGGCTAAAGGCTCTGTGATGCAAAGTGCTGCTTAGGACATTCCAGGAGCACCTGCAAGCCAAGTATGTGCAATTCTTACCGTGTGGAGGGAGGCATCCCACTCCATCCTCTTCACCACCCTAGGCCTTGCATGAGGGAGCACCTCTCCTTGTAAAACCTGAGCCTGCTGGCTTCACCCTGCTCCCCACGAGCAAGGACACCACAGCCTGGTGGTGTGTCACGCCAAACAGGAGAGCTGGTAGGAGAAGGGGAGCACCAAGAGGGTCCCTAACACAAATCTCCACTCCCTCTCACTCATCCAGGTTGGACAAGACGTATCGCAGGGCAAAGGGGATGCTCGGCCTCATTCTACCACTGTCCTCAGCTGCTGCATGATGTGGGAGTCCCAGGGGTGAGCATCCTAAGAGGAGGATGTGCGATTGTGGCGGCAGTGGAAGTCACACAGTGCTTTGCAGCAACAGATCCCTACAACTCTGGAGGTTCATCTGCTCTCCTTGGCCCAGACTATCACATGGCACAGCTGTGCTCACCAGCTGGGGACCCATGAGCTGCGCCTCCCTTGGGGCTGGCTCTGATCGGGGCTGTGAGCTGAAGCTACTGAGAAGCTCTGCTTTTGACCACTCTGTGCCTCAGTTTCCCCAGGGGCTTCATAGGGCAATGATACTTCTGCTTAACAACTGTGTTCATCCTCACTGCTAGAAATGGAAAGAGAATGAGAAATAATTCAACGATCCAGAAGAAACCTCTCACTCTTCTATGGGCATCAAATCCAAACTGTCAGGTACAATAAAACCAACATTCAAAGCTATTTTTTATACTAAAAATCAGAACTTAAGAAAACTTGGTGGCAGTGGCTAAAAGTTTGAACTCTCATGAAAGCAAAATTAAAACCAAATCTTCCTTACAGTCAGCAGTGCCAGAGGGGCCAATGCAACTCTCCCTGCCACCTCTGTGCAGACCCCATTTCGTTCCGTTACCATTCCGCAGAGTGATTAAATATAGTATGATCTTATTTATTTTGGCTTGCCTCCCTGTCAGTTCCCTGCTGTAAATTAAATGATTGCTGAGTTAGATTAGCAGAAAGCATATGTGGAAATTACCTTTTAATTTCTTAATTACATTGCACTCACCTGCAGCTCAACCTTCCAGTGTAAGGAAAGTGTGAAGTTAATTTCCATTGATATATTATCTGCATTCTTATAAATTAAGGATCCTATTAAAGAGGAAGCGTATCAAGAGCTCATTGTTTCTAATCAGACTGTGGGACATGGATGGGATCTGTTTTCAGGCTCCAGGGGTGTCTCTCTGAAATTGGGCTGATTGCAGGTCTGTGGGAAATTAATTCCTAAACGTGCGCTGCTCCAAGAGGAATCGCCACTGTGTAAGGGAGTTTTTCTGCATTTTGTAATGTTAGCAAGGATGCAGGAATGAGAGTCAAAGCCCAACATTTTCTCAGCCCCAGCTTGTCATTTCTTAGGGATGTTTTAGCAGCAATCTCTCATCAAATTGCTTTGGTCACAGGTCTTTTTAAAAGCCTAGTCAAGGCTCTGGGATTGCTAGGTGGCACCTTCCCAACCATGGAGCAAACGAATTAGAAATTCTGATTTCTTCCAACATTTCCCTTCCTACAGAAATTCTTATCAAGGCAAGAATGTGGAAGTCTAAACCTGAGCTTTCAAAATGACATTAAAATCTCTTGGTCCCTCACATCAACCAATGAAGCATATGGAGAGCTGCCATCTATGGGAGCATCCTGCAAGGTGGTAAAGGCTGAGCTAGCAAAGCTCTTCAAGACATGCTCCACCTTTAGGCACACACCATGGGGAGTCTGCTTGGGTGCTCAGTTTGTACTGATCCCAAGGAGCTCTGAGAGTCACTTTTTGGTGATCTGTGGTTCTGCACTTCCAGTATCTGCTTTCTGATCCACAACATAACAGACATGCTTTGCTCTCGCTTCTGGAGACTCGACTTCTTTTCTTTCTTCACTAATCACATTCTGCATTGTGCAATGTTTTTCATATTCTCTGCTCAGCCTGTATTGAGGAAAGGGAGATGAAAAAACTAAAACATTTCCTAGGATAAACCCATTCCTACTGTGAAATGTCTTGGTGAGTGGATCTGTTCATACGCTGCTTGTGGAAGGCAGCTGTTGAAACTATATTGGGTTGACTTTGTGTCTCAAAGTAAGCCAAGCCAGAGTGGCAGAATGACCTGGCAAGGTAACTGAGCCAGCTGACAGGCTGCTAGAGGATAACATGACAAATCCCACAGTTTTATTTACAAGAGACATTCCTCTGAATAGGATCAAATACAGGAAAAAGCTGAGCAATTAATTCAGAGAAATGATCACTGAAGTCAATCTTTTTTGTTGCATCTTTATCTTACGTTTCAAGCAGAGTTATTCTGGCATCTGTCCTGGGACCTCCTTGTTTCAGATGTTCATCCTTTGCAATATGTGACCTGGAGGATGAGATGGGATTCATCCATCTGTAGGGCAGGGCAACCTTTCAGAGGGATCTGGACAGGATAAAGAAACTGGCTGGCAGGGAACATGTGACATTGCATGAGGAAAAATACAACCCCCTGCCCCTGAGGTGGATCAAGATGTTGATAAATAAATACGTGAAAAAAAGTTGTAGATAAATGGGCATGAGTTCAGCAGAGGGATGCCAAGATGTTCATAAGGCTGGAGGGAGGAGAGATGGGGATGTTTAGGCTCTTTGTTATGTTGCATGACAGGAGAGGAAGTGGGAATGTGGGGTACGAGGAGATAAAATTCAGTGTGAGAATAAATGAGCAGTGGAACAAGGATCAAAGAATCCCCATCCTTGGAGGTTGAAGAACTGGCTGGTCAATCCCTGAAATCCCTGAAAAACCCAGTCTGAATGCAATGTTGGGGTTTCTTTGAATGGCAGGTTGCATTAGAGACCTCCTGGTGTCTTGTCCCTCCTGAAATTTCCTATGATTTGGTCTTGTTTCTGTACTGCAAGGGGCTGAAATTATCTCTTGTGCTGTGCCTAAATTGTCAAACACAGACCCAACAATTCTTAGAAAGGGACTGAATATGAATGATTTTCAGAGCACAGTTCGTGTATTTCTGTTTTAAGCGCTGTCAACCACACTTGAAAATCATCAGGAGATGGCACAGTTCAGTTGCAAACCCAATAAATTTACTTTAGATCTAAAATGACCAGTAAAATCTAAAGCTATGACAGAAGATGCCTGCCGTTTTTTTCCCTCTGCTCAGTGCCTTACCTCACTTGACCACACTGCATTCATTTAAAACTCCTCATTCCCCACCCAGAGGTCACATCACCTATTAATCATGCTGAAGAGCCCCTCAATTATCTGAAACCGCGATTACCCCAACCCATTCCGTGTCCCCCATGACATTTGGATAACTGAGGTTGTTCTGTATTATTATTATTTTTCAATTGTGATAATTATTGTACATTAAACCATTAGCATTCATTACTCCTAGAGTGTGTAATTAGAACAATGGTGGATGGATTGCTACTGACTCTAATGAAGTTTTTATAATTGTAATTTATGGTCGTCAAATTACCTTTCTTAAAATGAAGCCTAATATTAGCCTCTTAAGTTATGAGGAGGGGGCGGTAATTACTTCTAATTGATGGTTCTTGTTTGCTCTCCATACGAAGCGATACCAGTCCAGCCCCGCTCCACATCTCCACCTAACCAAGAAGGGGAGAAGCATCTTGGAAAGCAACCGTTCATAGCGCCTTTTCCGCGACACAGGACGAAGCATCTCGAGGAAATACAGCGGGGTCTGCGCTTGGACTGCTGCTGGCTTGGTGTAGAAGAAGAGGAGGAGGAGGAAGAGGAGGAGGAGGAGGCAGAGGAGCCCAGACTGGCTGCTCTTGGATTTGGAGAGGGCGTTACAGGCGGGGAGGGCGTTATTGCGGGAGGGGGGCCGGGGGCTTGGGCCGCTGGCCATGGTGCTGAACGGTGGTTCTACCCAGCAGCTCAGTCTGCCCTTCTTCTAAAGTGGAGTGGTCTAATCCAGCCCCTTTAATTATTATTTTTGTTGTGGCTATGAGTTAAAAATAAGCTCTGCCTTTGCTTCCCGGCGGGGACCTGAGTTTTGCTTTAATTGCCTCTGTTTGAATCAATTTAGGCTCAATTATGCCCCTTCTTAGGTGTAATTGAGATGTTTGTGCCTATCTGCCTGAGGGAGAGGCAATGAGCCCCCGAAGCACTGCAGAGGGCAAGCGACTTGATCACCTTCCTAATGGTTGGCCCTTGGTGAGCTCAGAGGGAGGATTCCCTCAATCAACTCCTTTCCTGCTGGCTGAGGGCACAGGGCTAAACTCGAGAAGGGAGGCCTCCAGGCAAGTTAGGAAGCTACAGGTATTGGCACCTTTTTAGATTACAAAGCTTATGCTAACCCACCCTGAAATGTGCCAGGCCCTGGAGAAGAACAATAGAAGAGCCCTCACCACCAGAAGGTCTGAAACTTTTTGCTGCACACCATACCAACATTCTCAGGAGTTGGTTTTTAACCAAGTGATTATGGGTAATGCTTCCCACATGGATGGGATGGGCAATGATGTCAAGCCTTCAAGCTGGAACATCCATCTCCCATCAGGGTGTTCTTAAGGTGTAGGTACAGGTATCCTGTTCAGCTACAGTAGGGAAATTTTGCTCTTACACATGAGGGAAAGGTGAATTTTTACTGCTTGAGAAAACTCCAATGACAGTTTTAAGATGATCTTTTCCTTAGAACTAGCAAGAGAAGGAAAAAAAAATAGAGTTGTGGGGTTTTTTGTTTGTTTGTTTGTTTTTATTGGAGGAATGATGGAGTCTATTTGGGATGGTTTGGGTTTTTTTTCCTACAAGAGAACATTTTACTGTCATTTTCCTGCACTGCTGGGATCTAAGATCAGGCTCACAAGAAAGTGAAAGGCTGATTCTGAGACTTTTTTATCAATTACTTGGATCCATGGTCACAATTAGAGAACTGGTCAACAGATGAATTTTTCAAAGTCTTGGGAAAGAAATGAAAGCATTTCTCAATTTTTAACTGACCTCAGGAGGTTCATGTTTTTTTCCCTTGACTGTAGCACAAACCCAACACTTACATCTTAGTCTTTTAATAATGTGCTGTTTCTCATCCCCAGCTCTAGCAAAAATGGAAAAATATGGAGAGGGGGAAGATTGCTGAAAAGTGTCACTGGTGAGTAGTGGTTCTTTTGTAAAGGATGGTTGAGGCTTTTCTAACAACCCTGTTTTCCACTTAAAAAACCCCAAGCATACAAGCTTCTGTAGAAGTCTTAAAACCTAGGATTCTATTTTCTAGTCTCAGTGTGTAGTTCTTGGCTATGAAACACCACAAGTGCCTTCCTCATCCAGAGAAGAGTGCTGGTGATGGGAGGTTGGGCTGGCCTTTCCCTCTTACCTCCTGCAAGAATTGTTCTTCCATCATCCATTTCTGAAGTATGTGAAAAAGCAGCGAGGACAGATTAACCTCCCATGAGCAGCAGTGCTGAGAAGAGTCCAAACACTCAGGTTTCCTCATGCTGTGAGCCTAGCAACCATTTGGACCATTCAGCTACATACAGTGCCCAACACATTGTAGGTCCAACTCTATCTAGAGCCTCCACTACATCACCCCAGACACGTCTTGCAACATCTTGTACACGGCACTGGTGAGACCGCACCTCGAGTACTGTGTTCAGTTCTGGGCCCCTCACCACAAGAGGGATGTTGTGGCTCTGGAGCGAGTCCAGAGAAGAGCAACAGAGCTGGTGAAGGGGCTGGAGAACAAATCTTATGAGGAGCGGCTGAGAGAGCTGGGGTTGTTCAGCCTGGAGAAGAGGAGGCTGTGGGGAGACCTTATTACTCTCTACAACTACCTGAAGGGAGGTTGTGGAGAGGAGGGTGCTGGCCTCTTCTCCCAAGTGACAGGGGACAGGACGAGCGGGAATGGCCTCAAGCTCCGCCAGGGGAGATTTAGGCTTGAGATTAGGAAAAAGTTCTTCACGGAGAGGGTGGTTAGGCATTGGAACGGTCTGCCCAGGGAGGTGGTTGAGTCACCGTCCCTGGAGGTGTTTAAGGTTAGGGTAGATGAGGTGCTTAGGAGCATGATTTAGGGATTGGTGGGAATGGTTGGACTCGACCATCCAATGGGTCTCTTCCAACCTGGTTATTCTGTGATTCTGTGATTCTGTGATCTTTGTAGCATCAGGCTGCTGCTGCCCTCTGGCTTCAGTGGGCAGGTCCTACTGGTCCACCAGTAATTAGGACCACTTGTTCTTGGTCTGCACTTGACCAGAATTTCATAGAATCATAGAACGGTTTGTATGGGAAGGGACCTTTTAAAGGTCATCTAGTCCAACCCTCCTGCCATCAACAAGGACATCTTCAGCTAGGTCAGGTTGCTCAGAGCCCTGTCCAGCCTGACCGTGAACATTTCCTGGAACAGAGCATCACCTCTTTGGACAACCTGATCCAGTGTTTCACCACCCACATTATAAAAAAATTCTTCCTTATATGTAGTCTGAACCAACCCTCTTTTAGTTTAAAACCATGATGCCTTGTCCTATGACAACAGGCCCTGATAAGGAGTTTCTACTCATCTTTCTTATAAGCCACCTTTGAGTACCAGAAGGCTGCAATAAGGTCTCCTTGGAGCTTTCTCCTCTCCAGGCTGAACAACCTCAAAGTTTTCTTCATGGGAGATGTGTTCCATCCCTCTGATCATCTTAGGGTCTCCTAGCTACAATAGATCCATGTTTTATTTCTTCTGTGGGTCCACAGCCCCTGATTCATCCCAGCAGCAGCCACTGAGATCTCCTCACCGTGCTGGCTGAAGAGCCTTCCTTCTGCTGGCTGACCTGAAATAATGCAGGTTGGTTGTCCATGAAGCACCCACACCATCTCCAATATCAGACGTGGTGGAAAGCGCCCCCGGCCCGGTGCCACCGACCCCCTGCGCAAAGGCCGTTGCCTTTGAGCTGCTGGCACAGGCCTGGGCGCAGCACTGATTAGATCGCTGTCACCAGGGAACAGGAAGGTTAATTGCCATTCTCTTTGTGTGCCGCTCGGAGAGGAGACCAATTTCAGCTCAGTAGCAACAAAGTGTTGCCTGCTTGCTTTGGATGGGGGCAGGGGGGGAAAGCAAAGCAAATTGGAAGGCAGGGAGGGAGGGAAGGGGGGGTTGTACAAGCAGGCAGGATTGTGCATGGACTTTGAGCATAGCTGTGTCTTGTCTGGTCTAGCAAAAGAGAGGTGCTTAACAAGTATTAAGAGACACAAATAATTCTTCTTTTCTCCTCTAGCCCATTCTTTTCTCTCATTCTCTTTGCTTGTAAATCCTGCTTATCGCATCTGAATAGCAGAATGGTTTCACACCGGACCTTTAATCTGGCCCAGAGCAGCCCCCAGAGGGGCAAAGTGGCTGAGGATTACCTTTTATTTTACTTGATTTTTTTTTAGCTTTCTTCCACTCCTCCCCTCCCTCGTGTTTCTTTTTTTTTTTCTTTCCCCTTGCTCTGCATTTGTTCTTGGAAGGAGTGAGGAGCAAAGGCTTAAAGGGGGGAAGGGGGGAAAAAAAGAAGTGTGTAGGGGGTGTTACAAACTTAAGGGGATCTGGATCTATTCAGAGCGACTTGTCCATAGCCTTGCTGCTTTTGTTCGCCTGCCATTCTTTAGCTGATTTCTTCACTCTGGTAAAAGCGCTTTAATTCCCTTGTAGATACTGAGAATCCCTCCTTCTCCTGCTCTCCCCTCCTTCTCCTCCTGCAGCCCTGCGCACCCTCTTTCACTTTCTCAAACTCTTTATCCAGTGTCTTCCTAACCACCAACAAAGCCCAGAAATCATCAATTTTCTTTCAGAAGAATGAAAGTAAGAGAAAGAGCAGGAGGAGGCAGAGGAGATGGGGAGCAATGCGTGTGTGAATGCACATGAGCATCTTTACGTGTGTCACACCTGCTTCATGCTGGAAGCTTTTTTAGCTGTCCCTGACTTTTCTGATATGGTTTTTGATCCCAGGAAGGTTTATTCATAGTCTATTCAGCTCCAGATGTAAGACGTATGGCAAAGCCCTTCAGGAGAGGAGGCCTGAGGTGTCAGCCAGGGCTGGAGGATGCAGAAGGATCTTACGCATCCACGCCCCAGCAAGTGGCTGCTGGAGCTGGTGCTAGAAAGTGTTGTAAGGGGACAAGCCAAGAGATCAGTGAGGGCTTGATGCCCCACTGCAGACCTGGATTAGGTGTAACAAAGGTCAGCAGAACAGCATCCCCACCATCCACTGCACAATGAGGAAAGGTTAGTCTTCTCCTATATCTATAAAGGAGTGATTTGCCCATAGAGGAAATATCTCAGATAACCAGGCTACGAATCACCCTCTGCAGACACTCGAGGGAGGTGCTGACAGCTTGGTGGTGGGAATACCTGTCCCTGCTCTCAGTCTCCATTTCTCTGGCATAGAAATAGCTCCTTTGCCAATGATTTTGATTTCTGAAACTCAGGTCATTGCTAGGCTGCATGGCCTTGTGCAGGACCACAGTGTGCCTGAACAGGAGATGCTTGGGCGCCAAGTGACAATGTCAACGCTTGATATGTTATGAGGACAGTGTCTCTCACTGTATTTCAGGAAGGAAAAAGCCATGACTGAGCATCCAGAATTGCAAAGGCAATGGGGATTTTGGAGGCTGCCCCTGCTCTAGACAAAAGTTCTGCTATGGGGAATCAAGATCAGCAAATAGATTGAGTTGTCTAGTGTTCAGTGGTTCACCACATAGGTGTGAAATGAGTTTATCCATGTGAAGTCTTTAGGTGTGATCTCCTAGAACTCCCAGCTGATGGAGGTAACTGATTATCAGCCTTCGTTAACTGATAAAGAGAAGCTACTGTACTGAGCTCTCCACAGAAAGAACAATCTCCCATCCTGGCCAAGGCAAGCTGATCTATGGCTCTGGTAAGTGTTTGTGGGTATTCCTGCTGCCAGCTGGCACTCGTGAAGATAGGAAGCCCAGTAAAGGGGAAGGGATTGGCACTGTCAGCCAGTGGGGGTCACTTGCTGCCTGTTTCACAACAGGGAGAAAGCAGTTCTGTACTGCTTTTCAGGGACAGGGAATATATGGCACGTGTGATGTGGTGCCAGGCTCCCAGTTAGTTTCTCTCTGAGTTGTACTTGCGTCTGATGGAGCCAGCATGGTACACTGGCACTAGATCTGCAAAGAGCAAGCCAGTCAACAAAGAAAAACATTTGGACCAAACCTGGTGTTTGTGATGCAGTTCTCTGAGCTTCAGCGCAGCCTGTGCTGGGATGTCCCTATGCACCTTTTAGTCACTACTTCCTGCTTCCAGCTCTGCTGGAACCAACATACAGCATCAGGAAAGCCTGGAGAAGGCACAGGGAGAGGAAGAACAGCAGATCAACTCGTAAAGATGTTAGTAAGGATACCACAATGTGTATCTGTTCTGCCCTCATCCTAGAGGTTATTAGTCTGGTAGCAGAAAGCGAGGAGTGCCTTTATGCTGATAGTGAACTGTAGCTGTTAAAGTTTAGGGAGATATTTCCCAGTGCTGGTTCTCCTGCAGAAGGTGGTAAATTCCTTTCTCTTCTCCTGTCCCACCTTTTGACTTTGGTGTAAATCAGAGCTTTGGTCTTGCCTGTAATTCTAAATATATCACACTGAATTAAAGCCATCTTCATGGTGAGAAGATCCTCTGTGCTGTTTTAGCTCTTACCACCTCTGAGGTAAACAGACTCTTCTTAGCAAGTGTGTAAGCTAAAAGCACACATGTGCCTGTTATCACAGCTCAGCTGAAGAGCCGGTAGCTACTCTGGCTGCAGAGGTGAGCACTGAAAGGAGTCAGGTCATCACAGCTAACTGGCCCAGATAGTAAACTCGAATTTCTGTGAGACCCAGGAACCTGCTTAGATAGACCTGGAAGAGGTCACCACAGTTTGTGAGACTGGGATCCTGCTAACACTGATGTTCTCCACACAAGAGACCAGAGGCGTCTGCAGAATGAGTTCCATACATTCTTCTCACCGTAGGCTACAAAACACTCATTAAACTCCACTCGCAGAGGAGTACCTCTGCAATAAGAGATCAAACCCCTTAAATGTGATGCACTATGAGAAAAGAGCAGGGTACGAGGCCATGTACCTACAACTAGAGTTTCTCATGGGGTCGCAACTTTATTGTAGTTGATACTTGATAGAAGAAAGCTAACTCATGGGGAGGGAATGAGGATGCTTTTGGTTTGCTTGGCCAGAATACAGGGGGCTGTTACCGATGCTGAGCAGGACAGTCAGGATGTTACTGAGTGTTTTGCAGGCTGGCCCCGCTGGGTTTTTGGGGGAGAGCTCTGGAATACTTTCCATGTTTTCCTGGAGCTGAGAATATTTGGTGTGCCTGGGCACGTGCTTCTTTGCAGAGAAAATTATGGGTTCAGGACCTGTTTTTACAACAGGGTTTGTTCCCACGTTGGCCAGGATTAACTCTCCCCCCTTCCCCCACTTTCCCCTCCCAAGCAGTGGGGAATAGGAGAAGCTGAGGCATTTCCTGCAATGACTAATTAGATCCAGCTCCTAACAACAACATGCACCAAAGAAAAGCAAAGCATTAGCCAGGGCAAGGTAATGAGACTGTTCCCCTCCCCAACAATTTCTCCCACTAATCCCAGACAAAGCTCCCAACGCTGGACCAAGCTGCCAGATGATGTAAATCAGCGCTGCTCCACTTCCTTCAGTGAAGCTTTGCTGATTTATAGCAGCCAAAGGTTTCTCACCACTAATAATTTACGTCTTGAGAAAGAACTAATTTTGGGCGCGTTTATTTCTAATCCTTCTCCCTTTGGGTGCCACGGTGGATACCAAGGCGTGGCTCTTTGGATGCATGTTAAAGCTGCCAGAGGTGGGCATGAAGGGTGTTGTTGCTTTTACAGGTGGCTGGATTTCTCCTGCAACCACAGTGGTGGCATTGGATTAAGCACACAAGAAGTTTAATAACAAATGATGCTTGTGTTGCCAGCGATGAGTAATTCAAGCAGCAGTGTGTGTAGCACAGCTGCTGTCTAAGCACCTGGCCTTCAAAGGGTGAATGAACATTAAGATTGTTCCATAAAAGCCAGTCCAGCAGTTGCGAGGGAGGATGTTTTATGAATGGAGGTGACAACCTGGACCTAGAATTTTTGCTGCAGTTGGCCAGGAGTGGAGAATGATTTGTGGTACAGTTCACTGAGGGTTTGGCCAAAGGCTGGAGCAGACAGGACCGTGGTGGGGAGGTCAGAGCAGTGCAGGAGGCAGTTTAGGAACACCCAGGAGCGGAGGGATGGGGAACATCAACAGGTAATTGTGAGGAATGTCAGAGTGGGAATAAAGCCCAGTTTTTCAGCCAGGCTTTCAATAGGAGATGTATCTGGAGTTGCTTAAAAGTCAGAAACGGATGGACAACACAGCACCCATCTTCCCTCCTCTCCTTAGAGCCAAAACCATCAGATGTCACAGGTAGCAGCCTAAAAGACTGGCAGAGGCGTGCTGCAGGTTACACATTATCAAGAAGCAATCCTTCTCTACAGCAGCTGAGCTCCAATTCTTTAAGAGCAACAGCTTCTCCATGGTGAAACACAAGTCCCTGCAGCGTCCTGTGTTTTGCAATGCCCTCATTCTCTTCGTCTAGAGTGTAGCCCCTGTTTGACATAGCAAACAGCTCAAAGAAGTAACGCTGAAGATAAGTGTATTTCTTTTTGTTGATGTATTTTAGACAAAATCCAGGCCCTCACTCAAGCCACCACTACCTTCTTGGCTGCTCTGATGCAGATGTATTGGTGAAAAACAGAGCTTCTCCCATGTTTGCCCCTGCTCATGGGAATTTCACCCCTCCTCCTCTTCTCGGGATACATTATCCAGCCTCTTTGGAGCAAAAGCTGGGAAAGGTGCAGGGAGGAACAGGAGAGGGAGAGGAGGAGCTGGAGATGTTTGCTAGCAAATAAAGGACTGTGTGCTTAAACACTCCTCCTCTGCCTATCCCCACCCGGCAGCGTTTGCTCAGCAAACATGGCTAATTCACCAGCTTTCCAACGTTTGATTCAGTCTGCAAAAGCAAACCTCGTATCCCACGTCCCCAGTGGCCTCCTCTGCCCTGCTTCCCCCCAAGACGTGCTGCTCAGCATCAGCCCTCTGCTTGTCCCCACATCGCCTGCTCTTTCTTTCCACCTCCAAAATCCAGGAGATGGGTAAAATGAAGCAGAGGTGCTTATGGTGGGAAGGTGATGCAGCAACCTTCCATGCAGCAAAGTTCTCCTGCTGTGCTGCCAGCCCTCATAAGCTTGTGGGAAAACAAGCCTGGATAGTGTTTTCCTGGGATGTCATCCATGCCCAAGCCAGCTGATAAAGGATGAGCGCAACCCTCACAGGCTTCATGCAGGTTTGGTTATAAGAAAGATCACAAGCCAGGTTATGCGGAGGTGGAGGAGAGAAAGCTGGTGTGGAACAGAGGCAGTGATGGATGTTTTTCCCTTTGGAGAAAGGCATGAGGTTTTGCAGAGGGCTGTGGAACTTTAGCTCTGATTGCACAGAGGAGTCAGTGCCTCTTTTGCTTTTAACTGGTTATTTGTAACCGATAACTCTCCTAAGGATAGAGCTCAGACCCTACAAATGCTCTGGCCACAGCACTGGGAAACAGTTTTCTTACTTGATCTGCAGGTGCCCAATAAATAAAGTTATCAAACTACAAGACACAGGAAAACAACATGAAACCACCATGATCATCCAGGCATTGTCTTACACAGGAGAGTCAACAGCTACTGGGGTAAAGAATGGAGACACTACAGTTTGCAATGGTGCCATTGTGGACAGATAAATACACCTACTGGGGCACAGTCAAACACCAAAAAATTTCAACAGCTCCAAAGTACTGAGTTAGAGTTAAACATCCTTTTCAGTTTTGGATAGCAGTGAGGATATTCTGCTGAATTTGTCATTAATTTCTGTTTTAGGCTTAGCCAGAATTTTGGAAAGAGTTTCCACACATGGATTGGATCAGAACTTGTTTTATCAGTCATGCTGATCAGCAGCTCTGAGGTAAGGGAGGTATCAGAGCTACCTGGCTCCAGGTGTTCTTGGACAAGAGATGGGGAGAACCATGCTGCTGTTGGCAGATAGCTCACACCCAAGTGCTGTATTTCACTCTGTTTCTCCTGATCACACTTCAGCAGTGCACAGGCCTTTTCCTTCTCCTGTTTAGCTTCTGATCTAACTTCATACTGGGAAAAACATATTTGGAGCCAGGAGCAAATGCAAGGGAGGTTTGGCCTGCTTGGTTTGGGTTTGCTTTGCATCACGGCTTTTGGTGTAGCTGTTAGGGGAGCTGCTCTCCTTGGCCATGCTTCTGCTGGCTTTTCTCCTAGCTGGACCTCATGCTATGGGCATGTGCCCATCACCCATGCTCGAGCTGCAAGGATATGGGCGCCGAAGGTCACAGCAGGTCCCTGTCGCACTCCTGGAAAAGGAGATGGGCTCAGGAAAGCAATCCTCTCTGCTTGCCTATCTGCATGGGAAGCATCCCACTGTCACTTGAAACCAGCCCTGGAGCACAGGCTGTGACATATGCTCCCTTCTCCCCTCCTCTCCTGCCTGCCTTTCATCACAGGTCCTCGCAGGAGGCCCATTAAACACTTAGCTGACCTTGGACCTCTGCCCGCGACAGCTGCCCGTGAGTGCGGGCAGGAGCGTGCTTCCACCGTGCCATGCCTGCTGGAGCTGTCAGCAGTGATTTACCACGCTGCAGTCTTGATGCTGAGCGCAGGGAGCCGGCACTGCTGCGAGGATGAGGAGAGAGGCAGAGCTGGGGTGGCACAGCGATGCCAGGGGCAGTGGCAGACTGGTTTGCGTATCTGCTGGCCAAGCTGCCCCTCTGGGTTCAACCCTGGGTCTTAATTTTCCAGCTGACTACACTTGTTTCTAGCGGGAGTGAGAGGGAAGAAGCAGATTAAAGCAGTCACAGCCTCCGGTGCTATGTCTATGGCTGAAGGATGGATAACGACTGGGATGGGCTATTTTTCCCCCTCCTCATGCTGTCCTGATGGGACTAGCCCTACCATAGAAGCACTTCTTCTCGTGAAGGGGTGTAATGACCCAGCCGGAGGCTTTTCAGTGAGGTGTGTGGACTGGTTTGGAATCAGAGCAGTGCCCCTTGGACCATCTCATCAATGTTGTTGTCCAGGACAACATCCCATAGACATGGTGTTAAGCCTTCATCATCTTAGTTTAGTTCATCTCAGACCCTGAATTCAAGCCCCACCATATCCTGCTCAGCATTTCAGTTTACCCAGCGTTATCTCTAAAAACAAAAGGGCTGCATGTTTTCCATGACAACTTAAAATAGCCTGGTGACCCCATCCTGCCCCATCTCTGGGGTCCTCTCCACTAATGGACCAGAAAGTCCCAGAGCAGGACTTGTCCCCAGGCTGGCTCAGAGCTACCTCTGGTGTTTCTCCGGCTGCCCAAAGATGTTCTTTTTATCTTGAGTTTGTGGTGTGAAATGCTGAATTTTAGGCTATTCCTTGGGAAGAGAAGCAAACAAGAGCTGACTCTGTCAGTCTCAGCTAGGGAAGAAGCTACTGTATGAAGGAAAGTGAGGGTGGAAAGTCCTAAATGGTGCTTCAGCTGTACATCCAGAGGAGGAAGGCAATGGTGAGCTGCAGAGCTGCATCCTTCTTTTCTCCTGGCTACATTTGAGGAGACCCTTAAGATGGTAAAGAATTCCTATATGTACCACCCTATTCATTGTATATCTGAAGTCAGAAAGAGAAGTCTTCACCATCTGTGGTTCTCTCAAGTCGTATTTAGTAGTAATGAGGTTTTCCTGGGAGCCTGGTATGTGAGCTACCGAAAGGAAGAGACGTTGCTGCTCTGTGTCCCACGGGAAATTATTATGTGTGTGGGAAAGGATGGAAAATGTGACTCTCTCAGCCAGGTGCTGGGTGGCTACTCAGGGAACCTCTTCAAGAGATGGGAATGTTTTCCCTATAGATAAGCTGTAGGCACCTGTTAAATGAGAGCAACTTCCCCACAGTGAACCTGTTTTCTTATCCTGTAATGGTGAGCAAATGCTCATCTGAAGCTTGGGTATCCCCTGTAATGAGTTTGCACCTTTTTACTCAACCCAGCACATAGAAATGCCCCAGGGTGACATCTGCAATGTTGTCCTCAAGCCAAGAGGGGAAGTCTTCCATCAGACCTCACCTTCCCCTCATGTCTGGAGGTCAGCAATGAGCACAGGGAGGGTGTATTTGCAGCTGTGGTGGCTGCAGACTGGGATTTCTTTGCGCCCAAAAGAGCCAAGCTGTGATTTTTCAGAAATAGACTTTGATTTTGAATTCATTTATGAGTAAGGCAGTTCAAAGGCAGCTCAGCTACAGCAGGCAGGCTTGTACCACTCCTACAGTATCTCTGTTGGACATAGCAGAACTTGGGGACATGAAACCAAGGATCTAAAACTCAGTGTGCCTTTGAAAAATCTTCACTTGGAGACTTTGCTTGACATAGTGAGGAATAAAAAAAGATTTGGAGCTGTGCAGGGGCATGGAAGGAGCAAGATATGAAGGAGAAATGCTGTTCCTGATGGTGCCGATGTTGTCTTGGTGACTTGATTCAAATAAATGCCCTGGTAGGTGCTGGGCTGAGGCCTGCTGGCTTATTTCTCTGCTTAGCTATGAAACCCCTTCAGTCTTTGCTTGGCTTGGAAAAGAAACACTCTTCAAGTTTTGGGGATTTTGTCTTTATTCCAACTGATGAATTTCTTGTCGTGGGAAGCTCTCCAGAACCAGTCCTGTGTAAGCGATAGCTGGGAGCTGCTGGTGGAACAGGCAGGCATGACCCAGCGTGGAAAACCTCTGCTGTATCCTCAGTTATCACTGCAAGGATGGAGCACTCTGCTCTTGCTGGTTGGTGCTGGAGATGCACCCAGAGCCTGGGCATGTCCTGGGGGAGGCAGGGGGATGGTGAAACCTGTGTGTGAGCAGAGAAGAGCGAGTCTGGTGGTATGGTACCTGCTGTTGAGAGCATCCTGAAGCCAACCCAGAGGACCTTTTTGCACCAGCTCCCACATATGGGTGCTGAACCTGTCATACCTCGGCCAGGAGGGGCCAGGACATGTGCTCTCCCAGCCCCTACTGTGCCTCTGCAGCGTGTTGCCCTGCAGAAGGAGTCCTCCTTCATCCCTCTCTTTGTATTATTATTTCCCCCCCCTCTTTAAATTCATCTTCCGCTGCCATCCGGGGCTGTCCCTGCTGGAAAATTACTCTCACAAAAGCTCCCTCAGCAGTAATTACCTAAATGGGGGGAAGGGAGGGGAGATCCATTTAGAATCCACTTCATTGCGGGATTAGCTAATTAATTAACGGTTTCACTGACAACTCGAAGGGGAAGAGTGTGTTAAATAGCAAGGCTTCAGAGCTTGATTTATGTGATCTGACATCCATGGTCTCTCCGCCAACTTGCCATCCTGCTTTCCCCTGGCTGTGGGGTCCCACTCCCCATCTCTCGGGGGATGCTGGGGGGACGGTGCTTGCCTGGGGCTGGCAGAAGGCTGGGGCACGTGTGCCTGTGTGTGGGGAGACAATGTGGAGGTGGATGGGAGCACGGGGTTATTAGCTGGCAGATGAAGCCAGGCTCAAAGGGGGCTGTGACCACCGAGCTGGCAAGGCCACCCATCTGCCTGGCTTTGGCACAAAGAGATGGGAAGGAGGCTGGTCCTGCTCTGTACCTCCCTCTGTCCCACCCCCCGTTGCTGGGGGAAGGAGGCTTTGCAAAGTCAATTCTGAGCTGCCTTTCACCTCCAAACTCAGCCTGTGATGATTGCAGTGGGTCCCTGGTGGGTGACTAGGTGTGGGGTGTGGGATGTATCTCCCTTGACCACAAATGAAGATGCTGAGAGGCCTGGTGGCCTCAGCCAATGGATGAGTCCTCTCCTCTGCCGTGTATCACCCTGGGCACGTCTCTAAGCCCCACAGTGCCTTCCTTCCCTGCCCATCACCTGGTGTGGTCCCTTGGCTCAGCACCTGCAGACCTGGAAGGACCCTGGGAAATATCCTAGGCACCAAACCTGATTGCACATCACTGAACCTGCTCTTCACAGAGCTGGAACCAGTACCGACCTTGGCTCAGTCTGTCTTTAGCAACTGACCCTCATTGCCCAGCTGCTGGGGAAGACCAGAGATGGGGTTGGTCATGGGGTTGGTCAGGATGGCAGTGCAGAAGAGAAGAAGGACCAGCATGGCCCCATCCACATGTGGCAATGCTGAGCCCAATAGGGACAGGGAGCCTGGGGGATACAGGCTGCACTGCCTGGCCAGGGATACCCCATAGAGCTGGAACAAGTTTGTTGGGTCTTAGACAGGAGTGGCTGCATTGACCAGGAGTGGGCTCCTGGCAGTAGAACAGTGACCTCGGCTTCATAGAATCATAGAATCACCAGCTTGGAAAAGACCCATCGGATCGTCGAGTCCAATCATTCTTATCAAATACTAAACCATGCCCCTCAGCGACTCATCCACCTGTCCCTTAAACACCTCCAGGGAAGGTGACTCAACCACCTCCCTGGGCAGCCTTCGCCTTCGTATATCCTTTGCTTTGACTGTGCTCTGTTCACCTTCCCCTCTGCTTCTTCTGTGGAGCTGGGGGCTCCTGGAGCAGATCAGGGTTCAGAGCTTGCTCTGCCCATGACCCAAATTCAGCCCTCACTGCCTGGTGCCTTTCACCCACACTGGCACCTTGAGGGACAACCAGCTGTGTGTTTGGATGGGAAAAAGGAAAACTCAAAAGTTTCCAGCTGGATTTGTTAATTTGAGGCAAAGGTTAAGATGTGTATTGAAAAAAACATGTTTTTTTCAGGTTAATTTGCATTTGTTTGTTTGTTTGCATTTTGCAAAGACTGTAATTCCCCTTGGAGGGAACAAAACTGCCAAGTTTCACACCTTCGCTGGAAGTGAAAATTTCTCACATCGGTTGCAAACTCACGGATGGGTTCTAGGAGAGATAGGAGGCGGAGAGAGGAGCGAGAGCGGGTTTCCTTCCACTTTCATCTGCTTCTGCAAAGATGAAGGGGAAACATTGATTAACAGTTGCACCGGAGCTGCCCATCCTCTGGGGAAATGTGTAGGGTGCTGGAGGGATGTGGTAGAGAATGAGGTGGGACATCCAAAGTGAATGCCCCAATGCCTGAACATGAGGCGGGCTTGGGGAACCTCGAGGACCTCACCCCAACATCTCTGCTGTGCTGTGGTGCAGAGCTGGAAGGATTCTCCTGCCTACCCCCTGCTGCCACACAGCCCTGAGCTCCCCTGGTGCTTCCCAAACCTTCTCGCCATTGACTTTGACGATTGTTTCAGACACTTGAACGCCGGAGGTAGGGAGTGGGTTAAATCTAAATAAATGTGAAATCCCAAATAAATAAATAAAGGCAGTTCTGGGGTGGGGTGTGCCCATGTCTGGCAGCCCTGCGCTTCCCCCATGTGTGTCCCCCCCAGCACTTTGATTGCTTTTTTTGATGGCTTCTAAATAGAGGCGCCCGATCGCATCTGGGAGGAAAATGAAACAGATTTCATTTTTCACACGCGGCACAATGGCCACGCTGACAAAAGAGGAAGGCGGCCCATTGTCCTGCTCTGCATCTTCACATCCTACCTCTGTCCCCCGAATTAACCCTTTTCACCTCCGCCTTTGTGGTGACACCACTTCGGAGCTGCTGAACAAAGGCGGCAGAAAGCCTTCGCCATGTACTGGGGGGGCAGGCGGCGACAGGGGGGCAGCAGGATGAAGCATGTTGGTGTCCCTCATCTTGCTCCCCAGGGCTGGCGGTGGCTGTCCCTGTCCCCTTCCCATCAGTCACTTGCCGAGCAGAACCTTCTCCATCAGGTTCTACCTGCATCCCTGGCTGCTAGTGGCGAGGAAGGGGGCATTTCTTGCCCCTGCACCTCCTCTTCCACCAGAATGCGAGGTTTGCAGCGGTAGGATCAGACCTAGGGAGCAGCTTCACCCAAGGAGCCCAGGAGGAGTGGTGTGACTCCAGCAGTATGATGGTGCCAGCTGTGCTGTGCAGTTATACAGCACCCAACACCCTGCAAGGCTCCCACAGCATCCTCTGCTCCCTGGGGCTGAGATCTGCTAGACAAAGATCTAGAGCTTCAGTGACCCTGTTAACCACATCCTCCTTCTGCACATTAAGGGTTCATTTGGCTTCTTTTGTTTCTTCCTTAGTTCCAGCTCTGTGATGATTTGGCTTATCATGTTTAGATCCCACATGTGTAAAAATATAAAGCTAAGAGGGCAAAAAGAGCAAAGTGCTTTTGAGCAAAGCTCAGAAGCAGTTGTGGTTTGCTCAGGCTAGTTTTGATCTGAGCTTTGTGCCTTCAAGGAGAGCACAGGAGGGCTGGCATGACCGTAGAAACCAGGACTGAGTAGCAAGCTGGTGCAGGGCATAGCAAAGCTTGGACAGCAGAGTTTAAGTCCATGGGAAAGCAATTTCAGAGCTTTCTGTATTTCTTGGAGCCAGAGGAAATCTTGGGATTTCTCGCCCTGACGTGTTGGTTTATCTCTTCGAGGTCTCATTTCGAGGAGGATGCTGTATTTTGTTTCGCCTGACCGTTTTGACTCCCGTGCTCCCATCTATCTGACAAGCCATTCTGTTCAAAGATGACACCACTGCGATGAAGCCAGTGATAATTTCCCCCATCCCTACAATCAACGCCCTCTCGAGCAAAGGCTGCCTTCAGCTGCAGCAGCATTTTTAGATGAGAATAAAAACCCCAAATCACACCCAGAGATTTGGTTTTCTCTTTCTGAGCTCAGTCTTCGTAACAGACCCCACCGAGCTGTGGTCAGCTGCTCATTGTGGGGCTGCACAGAGATTTGCTGCCTCCTTGGGCTTCCCCAGCTGGGATGTCCACATGTATTTGAGTAGGGCAGGGGGAAGAATATTTTTGGAGGGGGCATTATGCTAGCAGTGGGATTTCCTTTCCCCAACCAGAAGGTCTCTGTGTGCATTGCAGTGCGGACAAGGACCTGGCCAGCCGATGTCCTTGGTGGTACCCAGGGCTGTGCTGTCCCTCTCCCACTCTGCGGCTGCCTCATACAGTTCCCGGCTGCAGCATCCCTTTAAATAGCAAGGGACTGCACTCCCACCCGGGGCCTGCAGAAGGTTAGATAAGAGAATACAAACCACAATGCTTGCCCTTTTTTTTTTTATCTTTCCTTTTTTATTATCTTCTTATAGCTTTAGAATTATCTTCACAGACACTACATGAATTTAGTCAGGGCAGGTAAGGTCACGCACAGACACAGTTGCTCATATTTATGTATATTCACCCGGCAAAAGAGATAAATGGGAAACAGGCGCAGATGGGAACAGGAGACAGGCAGGGAGGGGAGGAAAGGATACATTGACCCCAGGGTAGGATAGAAAGCAAGTGGACACAGGCACTGGGGCAGTGACTAAAGTGATGTTGAGTAGGTACCATGGTGTGTGATAGAGGGGGAGCTGGACAATAGCAAATGAGGAGAATCACAGAACCCAGGCAATGAGAAGGCCATTTCTTGTGCTGTGGTGTCAGAATCTGTGAGGGGAGATTGGGTAGGGTTTCCTACTGGGCTGGTGGAAAATCACTGTATAGTATAGGGTTGGCCAAACCCTACCTTCTGCATTTTTGTGACCATAGGAGTCAAGCCAGTAACTTCATGGGTGGGCTCATTAAGCAGGTGTCATCTCTTTCAGACTTTGATAGTTCACTTACAAACCAAAGAGTTTGGTTTTGGCACAGATCCTTGGCACAGAAGGCAGTGTCATGATGCGCGATGTGTCTGGGCTTTGGCTTCCAGGTCAGAAGACGTCATGGAGAGAGGGAGATGATTGTACCATGGCGAGGTGTATAGCTTGTGACCTCATGCTGGCTTTGGCTGGAAGGCAGGACACGACAGAGAGTATGAGCAGTGGTGAGCTCCAGTGCTTGCTCAAGGTCTGGCTACAGGAAGCACAGAGTGGGAGCTGACGGTTCGAGCTTTGTTCCACTCTGAATTCTGAGGTGCAGGAAAACCAAGATGGGGTTTTACAGGTGGTGAGATCTAGCTGTTCATCCTCCCCAGAGATGTGGGTGAGGGATAACGGGGGCTGCTGCAGACTGGGAACCAGCTGGGACGAAGCAAGCACAAACCCACTGGAAGTTCTTTCCTCCTGACCTGTGCCTTGCTTTTCCCAGGGGCATAGACCAGCACCTTCTCTCTGCTACCCTACACAGGGCAGGCTGGGGGGAACTGTATGTGTGGGGCCTCAGAGATATCAGAGCTCCTGCAGCAAGAGAACCCCTCCCTCAGGTGTGGGGGAGAGTAAGCAACCTCCATCCCCAGCAATTGCAAGCTCACATGTGACAGAAAGGCCCTCTCGCATATGGGTGGAGTGACAGATGATGTTTGTTGAGCTGCTGTGGTGACCAAATCCCCAACCTGAGCTCAAATGAGCCTGTACACACCCAGCTGCCAGCACCTTTTCAGAAGAAAATCTGACTGAGGGACCAAAAGACCTGCTAGAATCAGGCTCAGCTCATCCAAACTTTCCACATGCTGTGTGGCACCTACGCATGCAAGCCTTTAAAACTGTGTGCTCACTCACCTCTGGTGTCCACAAGCATCCCCAGGGCTGAGTGTTGGTGTCTCCTGTAGGCAAAACTCCCCATGGGCTCCAAGCTGTAAGCTACAGACCAGCAGATACTGGACCAACTGCCAAACAAATACAGTGATAAAGATGATTTTGGAAAGGTCTCTTTCCCTTGTAGATATGTGGGTGGGAAGGGAGCTCTAGGGCAGAAACAGGGGCCAGGAGACCAGGGCTGGGCATCAAACTGTTAATGGCAGGAGCCATGCTGGGAAGCTGGGTATAGGAGCAGAGTGTGATGCTATTTCAAGGGAAATATATAAAGCACCTAAAGAAATTGTACAGAAATTGCAAACAAAGCATGCACAGGAGGATATAAAATACCGCGTACAAGGGCACCCACCGATTATAACTTGATTTAAAACCACTTAATTCACTAAATAATAAATGCAGATTTACCAGAGGTGTCAGGACTAAAAGCATGCCTAACAATGTGTTTATTTAATAACTGTTTGCTCTCAATGTCAGGGCACTGTGTCTAGAAAATACAGGCAGCAAATGTAAGGCTATGGGTTTTTTTTTCTCTTCCCAAGGCCTAGTATATCTCGGGAAAAAAATCAAGAAAAAGATGACAGAAATGATCCAGCCAAGACGAAACCTGGCTTCCCTTTACCCGGGGAAATAGGAAACCCTGATGGGAAATGAGAAGCAGAACAAATCCACCAAGTGTACTAATTCTCTGTTGGTGTATGAAGAGGCAAAGGAAGGAGAAAGAGGTGCTGGTTTAAATGAAGATTTCCTAAGTGCGCAATGGCCAAGGGAAATGGGTCAGAAAAAGCTTCTCACTTCACAGATGGGACTATGATTTGTAATATTGGATCAGATGCATTTTTGCCCAGGAAAACTGAAGGAGCTGAATGCTCTGTTGATGACTTGTAGCTGCTGTTGGGTGGTGTGAAGTTAAACAAGTGGTGGGTTGGATTGGTTCATGTCCTGTGGTGTTTGAGGAGTTATTTTTACCTATCGGGGGGACCACAGACTACTATTTGCTCTGCACTGGCAAGATTTGGAATGTTACCCACCAGGGTTTGGGGAAAACAGGAGAACTGAGGGGCTGGTGTTGACTAGAAGAGCATTTCACCAATGCACCAATGCTGAAGGGAAGTCTCAGGGTCTTTGTGGGGTTCAGCCCCACCTGGCATGTTTCTCCAAGGCTGTCTTTGACCCTTGCTTTGGGAAAAAGAGCACATGTGAAAGCTTTGTTCCCCATAGCACCTTTCTGCTGAGAATGTGGTGTTGACATAAAATCCCAGGGCTGGAGAACTCTCTTGTGCAAATGCTGAAGCAGTGGGACCAATCCTTCTGGGAGCAGAGGAGCTGTGAATGAGCCAGTCTGTTAGGATGCTTTGCTTCTGGCTCTGCTGGGCTATGTCTCCAGTGATGCTGGAGGGATGCAGCATGATGTGATAAGTGGAGATGCCTTGTTTTTAAGTAGCTAAAGCCAGAGAGAATGAATCTCTAAAGTCACATCTTAACATGGCAGTGCTTCTTGTCCACGTGTGGGTGTCTGCAGGACTATCTTTTTTCCTCCCATGGAAATGCTTCTACAATGAGACTGGCAGCATTCACACCACTCCTGGCACACTTGAGCACTACAGGTTTGGCTGAGGGGCACGTGAGTCTGGCATGTCCCTTGCCAGTCCCCCTGGGTGTCCATCACCCTGGGGAGCTGCCCCTTCTCCCATGAGGATAGACCCTGCCCTCTGTGATGGTATCAGCCCTCTCCAGTTGTAGTTCTGGGGTTTGGGGAGGAGGATGAGAAGCCTTGTTTCTTTCTGCTCTTTGTTAGTGATGTATGCCCCTGAAAAGCTGGTTATCTTCCCCAAATCCTGCGCCTGTCAGGGCAGTGAAGCACACAGAGCCCCCTGCCCCTTCCAACACTGCATCCGACCACAGCGGAGGTCTCTCCTGGGCTCTTCCTTACTCCCCCCTCCACCTCCCCCACCACTGTCTCCCAGCCTTATCTTCTGTTGTCTTCTTGTGGAAGAAGAGATAAAAGTAATTCTTATGGATGCTTCTCCAGCGAAGACTTGCCTCCTTCCCCCCTCGCCTCCCCCAGCATCTCCCTGCTCCGTCCAGATAAAGGGTGAGGACCAAGCACATGTCATTTTCTTTGTGCAAAATCAATATTCAGCAAAGTTTATCTGTCCGACATAGCAGGAAGCGCTAATTTCATCCGCGTCAATTACTTTGATGAACGCTCATACTGTTCAGGGTGCGAGAACAAGATAAAAGAATTACTGAAATAAAAAGCATACACCCACAAACGTGCTTTTCCCCACCCCAAACTGCCCCTCCTGGGGTCATGCGGTGCTGGGTGCTGCTGCTGAAGAAGAAGAGCGAGGGTTTGGGATGCCAGCTGAGATACCTGGGCAGCACATGCAGCCTTCCCTTACAGGAACAAGACAAATTTGGGTGAAAAAGCCCTGGTTTGGGTTGGCTGAGAAGTCAGAGTCCCCCTCTGCTCTAGGTACATGGGTGTCACTCAGCAGCAGGCACATCCTGCAAGGGTTTGCGTGTTTGCATGTAGCTTTTTTTTTTTTTTTTGATATACAGAAATGGGCATGTCCAAGGTTTTCTATTGTGTTGCTTTCCACTGGTGATGGAAAGAGAGCAGCAAAGTACCCACATACCTTATTAGATCCAGCTGGACCTGAGCACAGTGACAGAAATGCCAGGGCAAGTCACAGGGCAGAGCACAGGAGGGAGGGAGGGATGGTGAGCAGGCTTGGAGATCCACCTGGAGAGGGTGAAAGCTGTCACTGAGATTACCCAGGGCAAAAATTGTCTCTGATGCTGCTGCACATGAGAAATGAGCCCAGAGGAATAAGACGAGCTCCTTCTGCCCAAAGCCACCAACTCCTCCAGACTCAGCCTCTGCGCATGAAATGGTGCATAACGATTTTATAGAACAGCTACAGCAGAACTGAAGAAGCGGATCCCAGGGCCGAAGTCTTTAATTACCAGCCAGGTCTGATTTTTCCAGCAGGGCTGAACACACACCCATGCTGTCACACTGACAGCATGGCCCAGACCTCAGCAACATCAGCTTTTTCCCTCCTTTGCAAAACCTGCCTACATGTGTCCCTGGGGGTGCCAGTTTGGTCCTGCCACTTGTGTACCCAAACCCAGGCTGGCAGGAGGGGTTGAGCTCCAGTATCCCCTTGGACTTCAGTCCGAGGAGAATAAGGTGGTTGGTTTCTCTCAGTTTCTCAGAAACTTCCCAATAGTGCTGGGCTTCATTGGACCTTGGTGTCAAGACCCCTTATCCTTCTCTCCCAGGCTCCCCATTGAGCCAAGCAGGATCCCTCCCATCTCCATGTGCTCAGCAGGCCTAGCAGGAACATGTACGAATGGCTCTTTCAAATATCTCTGATGCTGTCCACACCAGGAAATTTGTCAAGGTGGTGCTCTGCTCTCAGCCCTTGGATGTCTAAGGACACAGAGCGGCATGAGCTTTCCTGTCAAGGGACTTGGGAGGGATTGGTTCTTTCCATGTGGATGTCTCAGGAGACAAAAGCTGACCCAGCTCTGGGTAAAGTATCAGCCTCAGTTAGAGATGCTGGAGTTTGCCCCATTTTCTTTTCAGAAGCATCAGTCTCCAGGATAGGAGCAGCCATCCCAGGTGGGCAGACCTTGCCCCATCAGATAATCTGGCAGCAAAGCTTCACCCACTCACCCCATACAAGCCTAACGAAAATAAAAAACAGAATGGCAAGGTAGTTCTAGCTCCAAAATCACTGTGCTCTACAAAGCCTTGATATGTATCGAGCCATTTGAGAAATAAAGAGATCCTACAAAATGCCAAATGTTTGGGGTTGGATGAAGACAAACCCACAAGGGATAGGATGGACCCAGCTCCTGGTGTACTGCAAGGGGGCAGGGGGGTGCTGGCAGTGGGAGCCCTGTGAGATGCAGCCAAAGTTGAGGGGAGGGGTATCTGGAGGCACAGCCCATGTCCCCACTGCCCGACCCCAGCTCCTGAGGGAGGTGGCTTTTGTTGGAGGATTGCTGATGGCTGGTCCCTGCAGCCAGGTGACCCTTTGGGTGCATTGCAAAAGGTGGAAGAAAATGTGGCTTAAGCAAAAAATGCTGCCTGCACATGTGCAGGGGGCTGGGAACGTGCATTGGAGTGATTTCCACAGCTCAGCTCGGCAGCGGGTATTTGTTAAGTCACGGCAATTTGCCAGCTCGTGGTGGTGTGATCAAGAGGCTGTCCCCATTTCCTAGCTGGCTGTGCATGTCCCCACCATGCCAAGGCTCCCAGAGCATCATGCTGGCACCCGCAGCAGTAAGCCTGGCCCTTGCCCATCTCTGAGAGACATTTCTAGTCCACCTTGATGTTGAAACAGGAAAAATAGGAAAAAATAGGAAAAATAGGAAAGAATTTTTCATGGGAAGGGTCATTGGGCACTAGAACAGGCTGCCCAGGGAGATGGTTGAGTCACATTCCCTGGAAGTGTTTAAGGGATGGTGCTGAGGGGCATGGGTTAGTGATTGATAGAAATGGTTGGACTGGATGATTCGACGGGTCTTTTCCAACCTGGTGATTCTATCGTTCTGTGATTCTATAAAACAGATCTGTTCAGTCCTATCTGAGGAGCTCAAACATCCCCTAGCCCATATGTCAGTGTGGCTGTGGTGCCCCCAGTTTGTACCCCATGCACTCTGCTGGGTACCCACTCCAGGGAGGATGCTCTTTGTTGGCACAGGTGGGGGATGCCCTCAAGTTAGGCTTTTGGGGAGCAAACTGAACATCGTGATATCTGAGATGTAAGGGGACAGTACCTGGGCAGGCAAGGGACAGGGAAGGCCTGGGTCACCTGGCTGGAAGCCGGCCACACCTCTGCACAGGGGGGAGCAGGGGGTGCCTCGCTCTCCACTGGCTACAGGGGGAGCCAAGACATTGAGCTAAGCCAAGATGCACATTTTATCTATGGATGAAGGTCGGCAAGGCATATGGTGATGATGTGCTCCCACCAGGACCTGCTGACGAGTTTGGGGACAGCTGAGGCAAAGCTGAGGAATCCACAAGATTCTTTTGGGTGAAGCATCTCAGTGCCCTGAGGGATGTCTCCACCATGGAGATGCCTCCATCTCTTTACCCTTGCTGGAACAGGTTACCTGATCAGGTGTTTTCACACCCTACCCAGGCCATCTTTTTTCCCCATGTCCTGCTGTGGTGAGTGGGGATAATCAGCACAGGAACAGGATCGCTGGTGACAGTGAAGGGTCCAAAAGTCACCTGTGGGATGGCCAGAGGAGATATAACCCAGATGTGGGGCAGAGTCCTGACCTCCTGTCCCCTGATCTCCGTCTTCATTCTCTATCCCAACCCAACAGGTCTCCTTGATGTCAGTACTAGACATACACATGTTTTGTGCAGAAGAAAGAGTCTCAAAAGGGATGAACTGAACTAAGAATGAACTTTGCGAATGACGAAGTCCTTACAACCAACACAGTTACTGCAGGATGCTGGTCTCCCCCCAAACCAGTCAACAACCAGAGGTAAAGAAGTGAACCACAGCCTTAAAAAGTGCCCAGTGAAGAATAATTTACTTTTAGAGATCATTTCAGATCCTGTAATTATTTGCCTCTTGGAGGTTTTTTTGTTTGGGTTGCTGTTAACAGCACTACAAGAGTCTTACAGCAAGTTCCAAACAAAAAAGTCTGTCTAATTAGTAATACTTTGGGAAGAATAATCCTTTTCTGTTAGTATTTGGAGCAAACAGACTCGGGCTGTGTGTGCAAGTGTGAGCAAGAGGGAGAGACCAACTCGACAGTTGAATTATTCAACTGAATATATCAAGGTGGATGTCAGGGCATGAGGCTCCAATTTAAGCGCATGCATGTGTGTGGGCTTAGCTTTAATCGGGGCTTCCCAGGCACTGGGAGCTGCCTGAGCTCAGTGCCAATGTGTCCCTGAAAAGATTGCCATCACCCCAATGGGGTGAGGAGGAATGAGGCTGTGTCGGCTTCGGACAAAGCCCCATGGAGCAGGGAGGTGTCAGGGCAGGATACATACCCCAGCTTGGAGCCTGCCCCATCCCCCCTAAGAGCCCCCCACTCCCTCCCTGCTCTCTCCTGGAGAACACAAAGCTGAGACTTGGATTATCTTCATTTCCATATGGAGAGCGATGTAAGCCCGTTCAATGCATGGCCGGTCATTTTGTTCACAACTTTACAGCAAGCGGGAGCAAAACCCGCTGGGGAAATCAACTATTCAGCTCCTCTCACCTTGTGTGCACACGCATGGATCAGGCAATGCCAGAGCCTGGTTCAAACAAAGCTCCCTCCCTGGGCTGGCTCTGACCACCCTGGATCTCTGGGTGCATTTTTTTGGGTTGAACACCATCCTGGGGAGGGTGATGGGCAGATAACGGTGTGGTGGGCAGATAACGGTGTCACAGCCAGTGTTTTCCCAGCGAGGGGTGGCATCCCTGCCACCTCATCCCGGGATGCTGCTGTATCCCAGCCCAGGGTCCCCTGTGACTCCCCCTTCTTCCACAGCCTGGCATCCTCGAGCTGTTCCCCTCCTGTGTCCCCTGCCATGTCCCTGCTCCTCCTGACCTGCAGCCCCCTCTGCCGTTCGCTGCATCCCGCAGGATGCAGCCCGCAGGATGCAGCCCGCAGGGAGCATCTGCACCTCTCCAGCACCCCTGGCTGCTCCCAGGTGCTCTGTCCCCTCTGCTCCCACCATCCCTGCCCTGTTCCCTCTGCCCCGACTTTTTCTAGGGGGACTGAAGCATTCCACGATGTCCCCAGCATCACTCTCGCAGAGATAGTGGTGTTGGTACTGCCAGCACAGAGCACCTCCTTTCCTGGGCGAGGAGGGGAATAGAAAGAGCCAAACTCTAAAAACTCAACCCAAAACACTGTTTCCCTCTCCCTCTTGTTCGCTTTTATGGACAGGAGGCGAGCTCAGGCACCAGAGACCAGCTAGGGTGTGGGGCAGTCCCTGCCCAGCTGTGGAGATGCTGAGAGCATGAACGGAGCTCTGTGGGGAACCCGTGACTCCCTACATCCCCTTCTCCAGGCCAGAATCCAGCTTGGCTCAGGACGTTGATCCCAGTCCCTGGCATGAAGCTGGGATGCAGAAGGCGTTGGGGTTCCAGCCACCTAAGGACACCAGGAATGGCGTTCACCACCTGGATGGGGAGCCTTGACATTTCTCGGCCTCAAATTTTAATATCAGGCACTAAAACCTCATTAGTGGCTGTGGGCTAATTGAGTGTGGTCTGGGGCACAGGCAGAACCCCTCCTTGCCACCTGCCCAGCTGTGCTGGGTAGCACAGGTCAAACCCCAGGAGCCCTCTGCTTCCCTCTTGCTACCCTTGAAGCTGCTCTTCCCTCCCTGGATTTTCACTTGTTGTCTTACACCCCAATCTGGAGCCCAAGCACCTTCCAGGCTGCTGGCTGAGCCTGGTTTTGGAAGGGGTGAAGCTGGTGCTGTGTGCATTGCCCCTTCCAGCTCTATTTGCTGTGTGGCTGGTGGGCTTGAATGCAAGAGGCTGCCAATGCGTGCAGAGAGCTGGCAGAGATGTGAGGAACCCCATACTAGCCATCAGTGAAGCCCGTATAACAACAGCCTGGCCCCCCCCAAAGGCCGGAGCTCCCCCAGCTGGCGTTTCCCAGCCCCGACCCTGGCTCCCGCAGCTGCTCCTGCCTGGAGATCTGCTCTGCTTCCCCCCACCTTTTCTTCTTCCCTTTGCTCCCACTTTCTCTCATTTATTCCTTCTTTCCTTTTTCTTCTTTTCCCTTCCTATTTTTTTCCATTTCTCCATTCTTTTTTCTTCTTTCCCCCTCTTTTTTTTCCTATTCTCTCCCTTTCTATTCTCTTTTCCATCTTCCTTTTTCTTCTTCTTTTCATTCTTCCCCTGCCCTCTTTTTCTTATTTTTCTTCTTTTTCCCTTCTTTTCCTTCTACTTTCCCTCTTTTTCCTTCTTCCTTTTCCCCTTCTTTTCATCCTGCCCTCCCTTTTCCATCTTCTTTTAATTCTTTTCCCTTTTTTCTTCTTTTTTTCCTTCTTTTTTTCCACTTTCCATCTCCTTATTTTTCCTTTTCTTTCTTCCCCTCTTTTTCTTCTTTCTTCCTTCTTTTCTTTCTTATCCCTTCTTTTTCACCTTCCGTCTTTTTTCTTCTCTTTTCTTCTTTCTTCTTTCTTCCTTCTCTTCTCTTCTCTTCTCTTCTCTTCTCTTCTCTTCTCTTCTCTTCTCTTCTCTTCTCTTCTCTTCTCTTCTCTTCTCTTCTCTTCTCTTCTCTTCTCTTCTCTTCTCTTCTCTTCTCTTCTCTTCTCTTCTCTTCTCTTCTCTTCTCTTCTCTTCTCTTCTCTTCTCTTCTCTTCTCTTCTCTTCTCTTCTCTTCTCTTCTCTCTTCCCTCTGCTTTTTTACCTTCTTCTTTTTCCTCCTCTTTTCTTCTTTCCTCCTTCTTTTCTTTCTTCCGTCTTTTTTCTTCTCTTTTCTTTTTTCTTCCTTCATCTCTTCCTTTTTTCCCCCCCCCCTTTTTCCCCCCCTCTTCCTCTTTTCTTTTTCCTCCTTTGTCATTCCTTTCCCATCCCTTTCCCCACTCCCCCTTCCACGCCGCTCTCCCCTGGTGTCAATGCAGCACGGGTGATAGGACACAGTGATAGATCTGCCTCGGCCACACTGTACAATAGCTCTCAGACAGTCTATTAGTCAGCAATTGTCTGCCAGGCAGCCTGGCCCGGCCTGTGTGCTGCAGCTGATAATGGCAAAGAACAAAGATGGCAGCTGCTTTGTAGAGGAACAGATTTGTGGCAAATCGAGATAAAATAAAGAGGAAGGAGAAAGGAGTGTAACAGGAAAAAAAAATTACATATAAAAAGGGAGAAAGGAGGGAAGAGGAGAAAGCG
This sequence comes from Clamator glandarius, assembly GCA_033459285.1. Lineage (NCBI taxonomy): Eukaryota > Metazoa > Chordata > Aves > Cuculiformes > Cuculidae > Clamator > Clamator glandarius. Next base: position 1,883,082 of record JAUNZM010001016.1, on the reverse strand, counting down.
GTGGGGGCCAGGGAGGGAGGAGGAAGGATGCTGCGTGCGAGCTGTCAGGCGGTGGGAGCATCGCTGTGCTCTGATCTGGTGCGGTTATGGGGAGGTGGAGAAGGAAAAACACCACGGGAGAAATAGAAAGGCTGGTGCACATTAAAAAAAAAAAAAAATCATTTTCAGGCTTCTGGTGTCAGAGGTGCAGATAAGCACAGGCGCGGAGGCTGGAGATGATGTCTCCGGCTGTGTATCTCTGCCTGTATCTCAGTGTGTATGTTCCCATGAGGAGCAGGGCGATGACCAGGCAGCAAGGACCATGCCACAGGACACGCCAGCACTGTCTTTGCTTCCCAATGTCCAGGCATTTGGCAGGGCTCTGGGGGCAGCCCCAGCAGCACTTGGCTCCCTTGGTCATGGAAAGCCTGGCTCCCCCCGGTCAGCATCCCATCAAGCATCCCTCCTACAGCGTGGGATGCAGGAAGGTAACCCAGTGCTGACATGGAGGGTAAAGGGAGTAGTGGATTTACACCTGGGTGAAAATAGACATGGGGCTGAGAGGGCCCCATGCGCCTCCCTTCCTGGCTCCCAAGGGTTTGCAACACACAGATGTGCATCCAAGGATTTGCATGCGTGAGTCTACATGCAGGAATTTGCATGCAAAGCTTTGCACGCAGAGTTTGCATGCAACCCAACTTTACTGAGACACTTGAGCTCTTCATAGCCAGGGCAATGGCTCTGAGCTCCTCCAGGAGTTGCTCTCGCTCTCAAACTTGGTCCATTGATGTGGGATTATTGGAATTGCAGAATCTGGTGGAGGTGAGGGATGGTAGCTCGAGGTTGGCCTGGCTCAGCCACCAGTGAGGGCTGGCTGACCCCAGTCACACCAGTGATGCTCACACACTGTTGCTTATCATTCTGAGCAAAGAGTGGTTCAAAATCAATTACAAAAAAAGAAATTAAAAGGTGGATGTTTTAATTAAAAATCCGATTTTTTTACTGAAGCTGGATTTGTTAATTTAAATGAATTACTTTTTGCCTTAAAAACTTAATTGAATTAAAATTAAAGTTAACAATATGGGAAGCCTATGTTGAAGCATAAATTTAGTATAATCTATTCACATTTAAATTAAATATATATATACACAATTTTATATCCATATATAAAAAGATAAATGTACATATTTGCTGCTAAAGTTTGAAAGAAATTTACATTACTGAACCACTGAAAATCAGCTGCTAAATACTTAAACCCTGAAATACTGGAGTGGTTCTTGCTAACAGCATCCCATATACAGTGATAGAAACTATTACATTTTCATTTTTCTCAAGTGGCACAGCTCAAAGACTGTTTTGTCCAAGCTGGGAGAGGAATTGGAAGGTTGAAGGCAGGAAAATGTAGTTTTGTCTTCCCACTTCTGCAGGATAAAACCACGTGAAAGGTGAAGTTTGCTGGGGGGCAATAGGTTCAGGTCCCTCACTACAGACAACACCTATTAAAAATCTATTTAAAAGGGAAAACTAATGGAAGACATTTATTTCTCTTACATATTCAGCTTATTTAAGGTTTTGTTAATGCATAAGAAAAAGTCCTGTTTTCATACATGTTTAATCGAATGCTGGTTCCCATCTAACTAATGCTCGATATGATGGAAAAAATTAATAACCCCCATGTGATGTCTGTGCTTGGGGAGGAAATCCTGGAGCTCCCCTGGCACTGAACACAAGGGATGGGCCCAAGGATGGTCCCCTGGTGGGACCCCAGAAAAGCGATGCCTTAGATGGGGTGAACCTGGCGGGGAGTGCATGAGTTGACCCATCCTGATGCCAATGGATGCTGAATTTCTCAGCATCCCATCACCCCAGCCTGGTGATGAAGGCTCCCTCCATGCCATGGACATCGTCCCTGGAGCATCCTGAGCTGCTTTTTCAGATGGATCCTGGTCCAGGGAGGTTATTCTCCGTCTGTACTCAGCACTGGAAAGACTGCTTCTCGAATCCTGTGTTCAGTTCTGGGCCCCTCACCACAAGAAGGATGTTGAGGCTCTGGAGCGAGTCCAGAGAAGAGCAACGAAGCTGGTGAAGGGGCTGGAGAACAGGCCTTATGAGGAGCAGCTGAGAGAGCTGGGGGTGTTTAGCCTGGAGAAGAGGAGGCTGAGGGGAGACCTCATTGCTCTCTATAACTGCCTGAAAGGAGGTTGTGGAGAGGAGGGAGCTGGGCTCTTCTCCCAAGTGACAGGGGACAGGATGAGAGGGAATGGCCTCAAGCTCTGCCAGGGGAGGTTCAGGCTGAACATTAGGAAAACATTTTTCACAGAAAGGGTCAGAGGCAGAGGCTCTGCACTGGCAGAGGCTGCCCAGGGAGGTAGTTGAGTCACCTTCCCTGGAGGTGTTTAAGGGATGGGTGGATGAGGTGCTGAGGGAGATGGTTTAGTGTTTGATAGAAATGGTTGTACTTGATGATCTGGTGGGTCTTTTCCAACCTGGTGATTCTATGATTCTATGATTTCCACTTTAGTTGGAGCGAGTAGCCAAGTTGCTGCTGCTGGGGACAATGACACCGAGTGATGTGAAAGTCCTTGGCTAATGGCAGCATTATGCTCGCCCATCACCTCCAAGTCCCTGGCAAATGGAAGCATCTCTCTCATCCATCTCCATCCCTCCTGCCTCCTCCCTGCTTTGTCCCAGGAGCCTCCCCTAGGGCCTGGCTGCGGGTTAGTTCAAGTCTAGCCTATTTAGATAACCTTCTGGTGGGTCTATAGAGAGCCGAATATCCCTGCTGGAGGATCTCACTACAAATGAGCCAATCCGCCTAATCTCCTTATCGTTGTAGGCCTCAGCCTCGGGGCCTGGTTATCTATATGGATAAAAGAAAAGGGACACTGCACAGCACCTATCCCAGCAGAGACCCCTCCCCTTTAATCCTGCCAGGGTTGTTTCTCCCTTTATCCCCCTATTGCAAATCCCCAGCGAGAAGCCCCCGGCCCCCCACACCCCACTCCCCTCCCTTCACGCCTGAGCAGGGAGGCAGAAAGGACGCGAGAGGGCTGCGCAGCGCGGGGATGCTCTTATCACCAACACCTGGAGTGGGAAAGTGGAGCTGGGGGGCACAAATCCCCCTGGCCCCGGCCAGGAGGGAGGCTTAGAGGGGCTGGGGGCTGCTCTCCTGCCCCTCCGGAGCTCCCTGCCTGATAAGTACCTTAATCATTCAGGGCCAGGAGTCCCCCAGGGTGCAGGCTAAGCCCTGTGCATTCCTGCCCAACACAATTGAGGCTCTTTTGCTCCCTCCCCCTTTACATTTTTCCCTTGCTTTCATTCCTGCCCTCCATCCATTCACCTTTGCATTAGCCCCCTCTCCCCTGCTTTGCCCCCCAACACACCCCCATTCCCATTTCTTTCCAAGCCCCCTTTCCCCCCACCTCTTCTCGTATTTCCCCCTTTATCTTTTTTTTTTTTTGTCCCACTCCACTCTTTCCCCTCTCCTTCCCCCATCCTATCTTCTTCCTTCTCCCCTACCCTGTTTGCATCCCTCCAGCCCTCGCTCCTCTTTCCCCCTTTTCCCTCTCGGTTTGCTCTTTGTTAGTCTCTTCTCCATCCCTCAGTCTGCCTCTAATTTCTGATTAATATGTTCTTAGCCAAGGAAAAGGGAGCGAGAGAGAGAGAAAGAGAGCGGGAGAGAAAAGAAGGAATCTTCTAAATAAATCATTTAGTCATGTGAGGAGCTAATCTCCAAGTGACGGCCTGTGTTTATCTAGTTTTTAGCAGTGCATGTTAAATAGTGATATGGGACTAATTTTTTTTTTTCCGCTGGAGCTGCTGTGAAGGGATTTTTAACTTCATTTCCCAGAAAGAAAAATGGTGAAAGCAAAGATAAGGCCCCCGAGCAGCTCTGCCCCTGAACTGTTAGCCAGTGCAATTAAACAAGATGCTGCAGAAAGGGCAGTGGAGCCCAGGTTGCCAATTACTGACACCTTCCCCCTGCACCAGGAGCTGGCGTGTGGGGCTCAGCATCCCTGGGACCCCCCAGACGACCTCTTTCCCCTCCACCATCCCCCTCTGCCACCTTAGTCTGGTCACTTAGCATCTGCTTCTGCTCCCCCAGGGCTTCTGCAGGATCTGATGGCATCTCCAACAGGGTTTGGGGCCAGCAGGGGTTTGCATTGAGCTGCGTTTGGGTTGGGTGAGAGGCCAGTTTAGTAAAGGAAACCTCTTGTTTAGCGATGAAGGGAGCAAATATTTCTTTTGGAAAATGACCAAACCCAACTATATTCAATTTTCTGGGGAAAAAACCACTATTTTTCACCCTGTTCTGGGCTCTTTGACAAATCTGACCTGAATTTTGAGCCCTTTCTGGATCCTCCACCTCAAGAGATGAACATACACAGTATTTTTCAACAATATATATTATTTCCTGAATAATCCTTCACCTTTTCTTATTACCTCACTTCCAGGGCTTATGTAACAGTTACACCTTTCCAGGGTCACAACATCTCACCTCAATCACTTGCAAACCCCTCATACTTTGGCTCCTTTTCCAGAGAGGCAAAATTGGTCCTGTTTGAGCCCATCTCCCTCCTTCCACCAAGTTTTCCCACTCCCACCCTCAACCTGATGGGTCACAAGCCCTTCCCATTTTCTGACCTGTTTTTTTGAGGGGGGGGAAAGTGGACAGGTTGGGGATGCTCAAGCAGCTCTTTTTCTCTGCTATAAATAACAGAGGGACATGGCAGTGAAGACTCCAGGGCAGGGAGTGGAGAGATGGATGGGAAGATAAGTACTAGGGAAAGGAGGATGGAAGCCATTGCAGTAGCTCAGGTTCCTGAACAAGACCTCACCTTCCTGTAACAGCTTCTCCAGATGTTCTCCAGCCCCTGAAACCTGGCCACTCCTCAGGCAACTGTGGCAAAGTATTAGAAGAAATCATTCTAAACATCTTTCTATAAATATATAAATAATAAAAGGAGGACTAGGGAGACCATACAGTCCCTATTGGACGCAGAAGGAACAACAGTGACAGGGGATGAGGAAAAGGCTGAGGGACTTAATGCCTTCTTTGCCTCAGTCTTTAATTGCAAAGAAAGTTGTTCCCTCTGTGTACAAACCTCGGAGCTAGAGGAGCAAAATGAGGCTCCCATGATCCAAGAGGAGGTGGTCAGAGCCTTGCTAGCCTGACTAGACATCCACAAGTCTATGGGGCCAGATGGGATTCACCCGAGGGCATTGAAGGAGCTGGCGGATGTGCTGGCCAAACCCCTTTCCATCATCTTCCAACAGTCCTAGAAGACTGGGGAAGTGCCGCTGGACCGGAGGCTGGCTGATGCTGTGCCCATCTACAAGAAGGGTCACAGGGAGGATCCAGGGAACTACAGGCCTGTCAGTCTGACCTCAGTGCCAGGGAAAGTCATGGAACAGGTGATCTTGAGAGCTGTCATGAAGTACATGCAAGAGAATTGGGTGATCAGGCCAAGTCAACATAGGTTCACAAAAGGCAGGTCTTGCCAAACTAACCTGATCAGCCTCTGGCCTGGACAGGAGCACACTCTCCTGGGTGGAAAACTGGCTGGATGGCTGGGCCCAGAGAGTGGTGCTTAATGGCGTTAAATCCAGCTGGAGGTCAGTAACAAGTGAGGTTCCCCAGGGCTCAGTCCTGGGTCCAGCCCTGTTCAATGTCTTTATCAATGTCCTGGATGAAGGCATCGAGTGCACCCTTAGCAAGTTTGCAGACGACACTAAGCTGGGTGGAAATGTGGTTCTACTGGAGGGTAGGGAGCCTCCAAAGGGATCTGAACAGGCTGGACTGTTGGGTTGAGACCAACGGCATGAGGTTTAACAAGGCCAAATGCCGGGTCCTGCACTTGGGGCACAACAACCCTAAGCAGAGCTACAGACTAGGAGAAGCCTGGCTGGAAAGCTGCTGGAGGAGAAGGACCTGGGGGTGTTGGTTGACAGCGACTGAACATGAGCCAGCAGTGTGCCCAGGTGGCCAAGAAGGCCAAGGGCATCCTGGCTTGTATCAGAAACAGCATGACCAGCAGGTCCTGGGAGGTTATTCTCCCTCTGTACTCGGCACTGGTGAGACTGCTCCTCGAATCCTGTGTTCAGTTCTGGGCCCCTCACCACAAGAAGGATGTTGAGGCTCTGGAGCTAGTCCAGAGCCTGGAGAAGTGGAGGCTGAGAGGAGACCTCATTGCTCTGTATAACTACCTGAAAGGAGGTTGTGGAGAGGAGGGTGATGGCTTCTTCTCCCAAGTGACAGGGGACAGGATGAGAGGGAATGGCCTCAAGCTTCGCCAGGGGAGATTTAGGCTGGACAATAGGAAAAAATTTTTCACCAAAGGGTCATTGGGCACTGGCAGAGGCTGCCCAGGGTGGTGGTTGATTCACCTTCCCTGGAGGTGTTTAAGGCACAAGTGTACAAGGTGCTGAGGGACATGGTTTAGTGTTTGATAGGAATGGTTGGACTCGATGATCCAGTGAATCTCTTCCAACCTGGTTATTCTATGATTCAATGATAATTTTTAATGCTCCAGGCAGCTCCCATCATTGCAGGCTTTTTCCTGGAGCCCAGAAACCCCCCTGGGAGACACCTGGACCTTATCCTTGGACCATAAAAGAGCTTTCCAAGGCTGGTTGGATAATGAGTGGGCAGGAGAGGCAGCTAATTTCCACCAAGAGCTTGGAGGGGGAGCCCACAAATGATTGCAATTAAGCCCTGAGCATTAAAAACATGATAATAAGGGGCTACGTTGAGGGGAGGCAGAGCAGTAATTTAAATGATAGCCAGCTCAAATATGGAACATCTAAATGTTCTTTCAGAGAGATTTATATGTGCACAGGCCTACCTCGCTCATTTATTTCGTTAACTAGCTCCATATTGGTATCTCTGCCTGTGGGAAGAAGGGTGTAAGGAGCGATGCTCGGCTGGGTGTTTCCTCAGGCATCTGTTTGGGTGGGAAGAATCCCTGTGTGCATCCCATTGAACCTCAAAATCTGTGCATCCTTACCCAAGGGCTGAGCAGGGCTTTCCCTGCATGGGGAAACTGAGGCAGAAGGATGTTGCCTGATTTGCCCTTTATTGGGTCTGCAAGCAAATTTATGCAAACTGAGCTGAAAAATACCCAAGTGGAGATGCAGAGGTTTGAGTCTAGGATGGTCCCAGCACATAGAAGACCTGTGGCAACAGCTTCCCACCTGGAGGAAGGGTGGGAATCATTTAAAATAAAGCAGGATTTGTCCAAGACGTAGGAAAACGGGGAGGGTTTTTGATGCCGCAGGGTAAGGGTGGGAGTGGGACCACTTGCTGGAAGGAGGAAGATGGGAGCAAGCCAGAACAATTTTGACTTTCTGGAAAATGAGCCAAAGGATGGGCAAGTGATCTCAGCAAGATGTTGTCACCGTGGGTAGGTGTAACCATTCAGTGAGCCAGGAGCTAGAGGGAAACACAAATCCATAGAATGCTGGAATGGGAATATTTTGCAGCGAAAGAAAAGCATCAGTGCCAAAATCCTCCCTCTGCTCACTGGCTCATCTAGTCTTTAGGAGGGCAGTGGTGCAGGGACCTCTTCCTTCCCAGACCCCCATCGCCCCCTGGTTGCTCCCTCTCTGAAACATCCCTCGGGCGGGTGGCTGGGAACAGCTGTCGGAGAGCTGAGATCTAATGGCTGCCTGGAGAGCAGTTAGTGGATAATTAATATTTGCAGCATAGAGCTGTGATTGCTCTACATCTTCCTCCTGACAGCCACACGGGGAGGGAGCCCATGCCAGCTGGGCTGGGAGAGAGCCCAAGGGCCCAGGGTTCAGCGCCCAGCCTGGTGAGCTGGGAGCTCCACAGGTCCCATCACCCCAAATACTTGGAGATCCCTAGCGGTGCGTGGGAGAGGTATCATAAACCGCCCCCCTAGGTGCAGAAAAAAAGGTGTCAAGATGTGGGTGCATCAGTAAAGCTGGCAGGGCTTGACCCTTCCATTCCACGGCAGCACCAGTGCCCAAGCAGTTCTCAGCCCTGCCTTGGAAAAAACCCTTAGTGAGCTTCATGAGTGTGAAAAACACTCCTCTCTTGACTCATTTTTGTGTTGAAAAGTATCTCTAAGCTCCCTTGCAAGAAAAAACCCGATTAGTCCAGTTCCTTGCCCTGCAGGTAGACAGGTCAGGGATGCTCTGTGCATCTTGGGAAAGGGGATGAATAGAAATGGGGAACCCACAATACTGCTCAGGCCTCTGTGCAGAGCTCCTGTTGCAATGCCATAGCAGAGGTTGGCTGAGCTAGAGGAGATGAAAAATCCCTCTGAGCAGCTCCTGGTATTTATAAAGCAAGAGGCAGGGCACTGCTGAGCAAACCCCATCCCCGGAGAGGGTGCATGACTGTGTGTGTCTTGGGGAGAGCACTCCATGAACAGCAAAGCCCCATCACAGACCAGCGGTGGGAAGCAGTTGGGAGCTGGAGGCTCTGTTGGGCTCTTCTGAGCCAGCATGGAGAGGGAAATGGGAGACTGAGGTCAACAAAATGAGGAGTGAAGAGGGAGGATGTCCTTGGCCCTGAGCAGAGGGATGAGCAGACATTGCATGAAGCCATCGGGGAGATGCTCCAAAGCAATGGGTCACATTTGGGAAGGAATATCCCCTGGGTGTTCGGCCACATTGAGCTGAGCTCTGTCTGCCTTCGGGCTTTGACCTTGGGCTGAGCTCATGGCTAAGCCCAGAGTACTCCTGCTTGCCAGCCGGCTCACAAATCCCCCTGGCTCCAAGGAGCAGGTCCAGCCAAGCAGCCCCATCCCAGGGAGCAGCACCCTGGCCACGGAGCCTGCAAACCTGCCCTGCAAAAATACAGCAGGAAGACGAAAGAAGAAATACAAGTCTCTGTGCAGTGAGCAGGGACTCTGTTATCCTTCTTTATTAGCATTGTTTTCCTAGGCTTTTTTTGGCGAGGAGCAAATCCAGCCGTCTCTGGCTGCGAGCGGGTTTGCTGCAGCTCGCGGCATGCAGTTAATTCCCTGAACTGTTTAATTTAACAGCCTCTGAGCCTGCAGACAGAACACTGTCTCTTGGCTCTTCGGAGAGCGGCCTCGGGACCTGGCCAATAAAGGAAAAGCGCAAATACTGTACTTGGGAGAGGCTCAAATCCTGCTCAATTCCTGTTCCCTCTGCCGGCAGCAGCTCCCTGGGCCACAAAACCTCACTGGGGTTGGCAAAGCAAGATGAGGAGTGAGCCAAAGCAAGCCCACCACCCTTGGGGGTGCTTGGCAAGGGGTATATCCCTTGGCTGAGCCTCTTGCTGGCATTTCCAGGGGTTGAGAGGGAAAGGCAGATGGTACAGCGTGCTCCATCCACATCCCTTGCCTTCAGCTCCCCCAAAATGCCACTGGAAGGTCTGCTCACATCATCACCATCAGTGTCTTTGCATGGGGGTCTCTTGTGCCTCAGTTTCCCCCTGGCACAGCACAATAGCATGACTTCCTGGCCACGTAGTGAGGTGGATAAAACTATTACTATTCAGCTGCTGCAGGGATGAATGCCAAGGAAAAGCCCATCACCGAGATCTCCCTTGGGATCTGGGTTGCCTTTTCCATGGGGGCACCAAGGATTGGGCACAGTGGTGATTAATAGTGGCTAATTGCAAACTTACAGGCTCCCTGCAGCATAATTGGAGGGAACCAAGCCCAGCAGGTGCATTGTGCTGAGACAGAATAGGACTTGAAGAGCCCAGCGACAGGAACCTTGATCTTTGCTCTGCTGCCACCTGGCCACACAGCCTTGGCCACCTCCCTTCATCCAGCGAGTCCTGGTTTCTAGCCTGGACTCCTCAGAACCTGGACGGGCCAGGCTGGAAGTTACAGGCTCTGCTCCACAAATTACTGCTGCTTTGGGTGTTAATTTGAAAAATTACCACCCTGAAAATAACATTTTATAACTGTCACTTGGACCCCCTGTGTGAGGATAACAAAATTAAACCATCAACATTTAACACGTCCCCTCATCACCACCTAGGGAAAAAGGGACCATTTTCAAAGTTATTTCCCAGAAAAATACCCAAAGTCTGGAAAATTCCTACTAACATTTCCTATCGATTAAGAAAAAAGAAGAGCAAGAATTTGACAGCCAAGAAAAAGCCCTGGGTTTGGTGTAAACTCTGAAATGCCCCCCCTGGAGCCAGCGCAGCCACACAGGGGCTGTCCCCATGGACACGTGGCAGTGATCTCAGAGGATGCTTCATAGAATCACCAGGTTGGAAAAGACTCGTTGGATCATCGAGTCCAACCATGTCTGATTCACATCTGATTTCTCAGGTGGAATTTTTGCTGGGGTACGCCACGCAGAGGGATTGATGCTGCTCTCCCTGTGCCCCCTCTGCTCATTGGCTTTTGAGGCTGTAGACTGTCATGAGTAGGGCAGGTCTTGGCATTGCCCAGAAGCTGCTGCACCATTGGGTGGGAGAATGAATTAAAACAAGAGAAGGATGAACATGGAGGGGCCACAGGGGAAAGCGCAGTGACTCCTAAATGGAGAATCCCCCCAGCTTGTGTGTAGATTTGAGTGATGTTCCCTCATTGGCAGTGGGTGACCAGGAACCACATTGGCCTCCAGTGTCTGGGAAGATGCAGGAGGATGCAGAAAGTCTTTCAAAACCTGGTCCCAGCCCTGGGAAAGGGAGAGCAGACCCTTGCACTGGGGCTCTGGGATGGGGGCAGCACCTCGTGTTACACTAACACCCCACTGACTTGTTGGCCAGCGGAATATGTCAGGAGAGCATCTAACCCTGGTCTCACCTCTGAATCCATCCTCATCCTTTCCTTTTGGCTCACCCAGGAGGCAGGATGAGGCTCTGGATGCCCTCCATCCCAGAACCCAGCCCTGAATCCAGGGACCCCCTGACGCTGTGTCTTCCCAGGGCTGACGCTGGGGCTGAACAAGTGGAAAATCAGGCTGTTTGTGCCATCGCTCCCTGGATTAAAAAACCCTATAAATAGCAGGGTGGCTGCAAGCAGGCCCACCCCACCTCCTGCGAGGGGGCCGTTTCAGCTCCAGCTTGATCCCCCCGCCTCTGGTATTATCCTTCCAATTTCTGCTGCAAACCCTGGAGTGCCTGGGCTTGCACACGCGGGAGTTCACACCTAGAGAACAGAGCCTTATCTCGGCGCTGTGTGCAGGACAAGGCTGTTTTACTCCTCCCTCCATAACCCTCTTAGACTTAATCCCGTCTTTAATGCCGCTTGGAAGGGGGCTTTGAACGGCTGTGCAGCCTAACTGGCTCTGACCTCTCCGGCTGCTCTCTCATGCCCATTTGGAGAACTCCGACTTTCAAAGAGATAACAGAAGCCCGGTAAATCCTCGCTGGGAAGCTAAAGCGATTGTCACACTTAGGGGAAGTTTACTCGGAAAGCAAACTTAGAGCAGCTTCCCATCCCTGGTAGAGCGGCAGTGGGGGTGGGGGGGGGTGTCCCCGCAGTGGGAGAGCATGGATGGACGCTCCAAATGGCTTTTGGCGATGATGATTAGTGTTTTAGTTCTGTTAATGAGGACTTGAGAAGAAGCAGTTAAGGGGATGCTATCCAGTGGCCTTCATCGGCCTTGGTGGGAGCTGCTGCAGGAATATTGGGTGGGATACAGGATCCTGGCTCTCTAAACCCATTTGTGATACTCCCCAAAACTGCAACGCAGCATCTCACAGCTTCCCCTGACTCTGTCTCCAAATAACGTGGCTGCAGGCTCCGAGCACCCCACTACCATCCCCACTATTTCCCCCTTGCATCCTTGGCTGCTCTCCTCCACAAGCACTGCAGCACCAGCCCTCCCAGTGCCCATCCCAGGGTGAACCCCCTCCCCGTGCAGCCCCACGAGGTCCCCGGCAGCCCCGGGAATCGACACCTTTCTGTTCTGCTTTAAATTAATCAAACCCAGAGTCCCTATATTAATACTGTGGTGGGAATTAAAATCATGCAACGCATTAAAGATGTAATTTAAAATTAATAACTCATAATTATTTATCATGGAGTATCAGTGGGGCTATGAATTTTCTCTTCTCACCCGGCATTCATTTCCTTCCTTTCACTCCTTCTTGCACCTCTAACAGCTGCTGGACCATTATGAATATCTGCGAGTCATTTTTTGGAGATGCTGAGCTTAAGATATAACATGCTTAATTTTTTATTTATTTCCGCCCCCCCTCCCCCCCCCCCCCCCCCCCCCCCCCCACTATTTCTTGGGGTGGATGGAGGAGAAAGGCTTCTCTGTGCTGAGGAGAAGGTGGATGCTGCACCTGAGGGTGCTGCTAGGTGCCTACATAAAGATGCAGGGTTTGCCATGTGTCGATGGCTTTGGAGGAGCTGGCCAGTCCCCGAGCCATTCTCAACCACACTGGCTGCAGGAATCCTAGGAAAGGCCTCAGGAATAGCAAAGGGTTCCTCTCTCCATCCTGCTTCGGACAAGCATGGGACCATCAGAGCTTCCCACTACCCTTCCCCATCATCACTTCAGGGGGAAACATCACCATGAAGTGCAAGATGGATGCATCCCTGATGACCACCTGCTTGTTCACCTAGTAGCCAAGGCCAGCAACTCAGCTATTTTATAGGGAAAAGCAGCACTGAAATCAAGGAGGGGTAGGAAAAGAGCAAAGCCCAGCATCCCTCCCAACACCACACAGGTTCTGCATTCCCCTGCCTCCATCAGCAAGCTGTGTAGACAAGGGACACAAATCCAAAATAGCAGCTGGTGGAAGCTCACAGGAGGGGAAAAAAAGAGGCAAGAGTAGCTCTGTCTCTTTAAAAATAAATAAATAGATAAAGACTAAAAAAATGCAATAAGTATATGCAAATGTGTTGAGCCGAACATCGCTGTCTGTGAAACAGATGAGGGAGAAAGTGCTTGAAGCTAGAGAGGAATGAGGCAGCCAGTGCTGACCTCGGGGTTAATAATTTTTACTTCTCCATCTCATTCCCTCCATAAAAAAAAAAAAATACAAGGGGGAAGGGAGGAGAGAGGCTGCGCAGGAGGGAAAGGCTGGGGAGCCGCACTGGCAAGGGGAGCTGGTGGTGCCTGGAACTGGAGGGGCTTGGAGGGTAAAGGGGCTGATGCGGTGTGGAGACAAGCCCGTGGTTTGCAGAGCCACCCCATGAGGAGGTGTAGAAAGCATCAGACACCCAGGTTCCAGCTCTCCTCTGGGTGAGGGTGGCTGTCAGGAAGGAAACATCCCATTAAATACTCCAAATATTGTGACTTTAGCAAAGCTGCTGCGCCTCACGTGGGTTGGTTCAGCCTTGAGAAGATGCTGGGCAATGGCCAAGGGGAAACACCGCAGCATAACCCACCACAATGCTTTAAAAAGCTGACAAAACTGCTGCTGGGAAATGGTTCTTTTCCCTTAAATCAACAGTTCTTGATTGAAAACCCATCTGGTGCCGAATTTCCACCAGCTTCAGCATCCTGCATCCCATGGCACCTGCTGGACTTTCACATGCTGCACTCAAAGGCAGCCTCAAAAGTGGAAACACTAGAGAGGATAAAACCTCAGCATATACATACGTGTAAATATTTCTCAGCTACTCTAACACTTCCAAAACAACCGATCAGTCAGTTATGTTGTTTTTTAAATGACACCTTACATTTGACTCTGCTAAACGTGGAAAGATGGTGTTGCTGTATTTACCGACCTGCAACCGACCGAGCACCTTACCCAAAACAACATTTCTGTTTTCTTTCCAACCCAAGCTGTTTTTTAGCTACAGAAACCCTAAAATTCCTCCCTGGGCCCAGATGGATCCCCTACATTATTTTCAAGCTTGGTGGGTAGGTAGAGGTGTCAGTAATCATCTGATCTCCAGGCATATGGAAGTACACACATGGTTTTCTTGCTTTTCTCTGTTTTATACTACACTGCTCCTCATATAATAAATTAAAGGAAAGGGTCTTTCACACCTCAATTAACCCCAAAACCTCATCTGATTGCTCCAGATGAGGATGGGAGACCCAGCATTGGAGCAACCCCCGTTGTCCTCCACCTGCCTGCTGAGGGCAGCACCCTCACTGCTACCCAGCAGTTCCCACACTGCATCCCCTCCTGCATCCTTCCTGCGCAAACCTGCATTTCACCCCAAGTACCTCCTTGCATTCCTCCCATGCAAGACTGAACATTCCCTCCCCAGGCAGCCCTACATCCCACCAATTTGCAACAACCAAAATCTCAGCCTGATCTAGACCAAGACCATCACAGCCCACTCCCCACCATTCCTGGTCCTGCTTGGCTGAGCCCATGACCCCTGTGACCATCACCGAGGCGTCGCGCCAGTGATGCTCAGGGCCATGCAGAGGAAGCGCCTCCTCCACCCCTGTACTTGGGCGCTAAATGGAAGCGGCAGATCGATCCCGTGTGTGCCAAACTGACACGGAGGCTCATTAGGGGTTAGTTTTCATCCTCCTGCTCCCTGGCAGCCTTCACATTATCCCATAAAATTTATTTACTATTTCATGAATACATAAGCAGCAGGCAAACGCCGGCTTTTTATATATTTACACTGTATATATTTCACAAGAGAGTTATGTATGTCTCTAAGGCAGAGTGGAGGGAGCGAGAGGGGAGCAGGAGCAGAAGGAGAAAGCAGCTGTGAGCGAAGGAGGAAAGGACGCTGGGGGGAGGATGGGGATGTAACACACTCAGTTGCTGCTGGCACAGGGTGGGAGAGGTGGCACAAGGCAAGAGGCAGCTTGGATGATGCCCCCCTCAGCCTAAATAGAAGAAGGGGAGCCCCAGGATTGGGGGCTGCAGGAGTTGGGGTGCAGGATGGATCACAGAGGGTTGGGAAGTGTGAGCTGAAAGCACAGCAAGGACTTGCGTGCTGTGGTTAGGTGATGCCAGAGCACCTTTGGGAACCACTCCCCCAGCCACACTCAGCTCAGCAATGGAGCGGGACTCAGTTGTGCCTGCTATAAAACAGGGTTGGAGCATCACCCCGCAGCGATACCCAAACTGCCCCCAGGGTCATGATTCCTCGCTGTGAGCCTCTCGCCATCACATTAGAGACCTGAAGGTGTCATGCAGAGCCCTCCAGTCCACCAGTACTGGGGATGGGCACAGTCTCTGCCCCACACTCTGAGCTGCACCGAGGCAGCATTGGATTGATGGGCTGGAGTTTACTTCAACAGCTGGCTGCTGTCTACCGCTCTCTCCTAAACATACTCCGTATTTGGGAATTACTTAATTTTGAGCGTATTAAAGTCTTGTGGCTGTCAAGTCAATCGCATTTTGGGGCAAGGCAAAAAGCACCAAACAGGAGAATTCATAAAGCTCTGGCTTGGCAACACTATGTATTTCTTTAAAATCCAGCTGTGATGTTTCTATTAACCCCACAAACTACAAGAGGATTGATTGCAATCTCGTTTGTTTTTCTCTTATTTTCCTGGCCAAAGAAGGAAGGTCTCTCACCCTCCCTGATGTGGTTCAGGGCAGGTTGGGTCTGTGGTGGTCAGCTGTCAAGATGCTCAGGTTGCTAGTGCTGCACAAAAATAGTTCAGAGGTGGGGGAAATAACCTTTTTCTTTTCCTGAAGTCAGTCCCTTTAACTCAGGAGGAACAAACCTGGAGGAGCTCTACTGCATTAATTGTTATTCCTAGTCCAGCTGCAACATGTGGTAATGGATTTATATGGCACAGGCAAAGCTCAGCGTCACAGCAATGTGTGTGTCATCACCCACCACATCCCAGGGATGGTTTCAAGCTGCAAACCTTGTCCTGTCTTCCCTGAAGCACACATGTTCACCTTCAGAGCCCAGCCAGGAACTGTGTTTCAGAGCTGCTCTGCCCTCCTGGGACCAACCTGGATCCTGCCCAGTTCAAGTCACTGGCAAGACCATGAGAACATTGAGCCCTGCAGAAGGAGACTGCCACCTCGGGACAGGATATTTTAGAGTCAAAGATGAAAAAAAGCACTAGGAGAGCAATGCAGTAGGTGAGATCCACATAAACCTCTTCCTGGTGGCACAAAATTCAGTTTGATTCCTTATTTTGTGTGAACAGAAGAGTCAGGCCATCCATCCCCAGCCCTGTTTCCCCAGCAGAAGCAATTGCTTTGCTTATCCTGCAGTTGGGTTTGGTGAAGACAGCAAAGGATCTTCTCCCTCCACTCACCTGCTTGCCACCCCCAAAGGTACAGGAGCACATTTTAAGGCCTCTCCCCATTCACAAAATTCAGTAGAAGTTCAGTAATCAGGCAGGGAAGGGGACAGAGGGGAAGAGGACAGAGGGGAAGGGGACAGTCCCCATCCCTTAGGAACCCAGCTGGGGAAGAGCAGAGATCCCCATTTCCAGAGTGAACATAAGGACAAAAAAAAGGCAAAAAAAAAAGCCCGATGGTGTTCATTTTAACTGTTCAGCCACTTGTAGCCTGACGCCATTAGAGAAAATAAATAGACAAGAGCCACTCGAATGGTATGTGCAAAGAGGAGACGGGAACAGAGACAAAACAAGTGCTGGGAGACAGAAGGAAGCACTATGGCTTTGAAGAAAAGCGAAGAGCTGGAGCACTGCTGCTGCCACCTCAGCTGCCTGCCAACCCCTGGGCTCTGCGAAGTTGACAGCAACCAAACTAAAATTCCCTTTTCAAAGGCTGAATGGGATGAGGGTCCTTGCCCAGCCTCCATCCACCCATACCCTGCATGGCCAGCTCACCTCCTGGCTGCTGTGGTCAGAGCTCAGGGTTAGATCCTGCTGCTTCCAAGCATTCCTGAGCTGGGTGATGGACGAGGAGGGAGCTGACACAGCCAGCATCATCTCTGCAAACACCGCTCGATACCTCCTAGAGCGCAGCTGTTTATACACTGTGATGGATGTGGCCATCAAGGGGGAGCGGCCGTGGCTCCTGCCACCCCCTCTCTTTGCTGGGAAGGGGTGTAAATTTGGCAAAACAGCTTCACTAACACCTTTGGTTGTTTATTATCCCTTTCCAGAGCCTCTGCAAGCACAGCAGTGGCTGCAGCGCTACCTCAGCTCCCTGCACATAGGGAAAACTGGCTGGGAGATGCTAAGGGGTCTTCCCTACCTGGAAGGGGGCTGGAAAGCACAGAGCAGTAGCAAAGCTAAAACATCTTGCCACAGATGGGTTTTTTTTTTGATGTCTCCTGTTCCCCTAGCACAGCTGAAGAGCCAGAACCCCCTTCTATCACTCCCTCCAGGTCCCTGTCACTGATGGGGCAGAGGGACCAGCACCTGGCAGATAGCTGGGCTCCAACTTATTTTCCTGCAGACCCTGCTTAAGAAATCAGTGTTTGATCCCACCTCCTTACACTGCTACCAGGTGTGGAACTTCACACAGCCCAAGTCCCCAGCAAAGCACCTCGATTTTACACCTCCTCATGCACACTGCTGTCTCAGCAGGACCCAACAGCTCTGCTGAAGAGGCAGTGGCAACACAGAGCCACCTCCTGGTTTCTCACAGGGAAATGAAGGCATTTCTTCTCTCAAGATGTGAGACAAGTGCATAAATGGGCTTTCTTTGCAAGATACCCTTTCTTCCTCCTCTCCACCTTGTATCACTTTCCAACCTAGTCCAAAGCATCCCTAGGGCAAACACCGTTACATTCTGATATTCCATGATGGTCTTCAAGCACCAACTAGCACAAATCTGGGCCCCCTGCCTGAGCAAGAGGCACACAACTGGGCCAGCAAACAGCCCAGCTAGGGCTGCAGCCGTGGGAGAGGAGGAAACGGTACAAAACAAAACTAAACGGGGAAAAAGGAGAGGAATTGCAGGGAGAACACTGTGCCAGAGGGTCAGAGCAGGCAGCACAAGGCAAGGGTGGGGAAAGCCTCGTCTGAACCCAAAGGCACCAACCAGACGAGGCTGCTGCTGGCAAGCGGTGATGGAAGAGGACCGACCCCATCTGCTCCCTGTGTCACGCTGTCCCTCCTCCCTGTGCTCTCTGGCAAGCATGTGCTCCTGACAGGCTGCAGAGCTATTGATGCCATTTGCCTCTGGCCTAGAGGCATTTTGGTGATGGAAGATGCCTCCATTAATACAAGGAAAAGCAGCAAATGTCTGGAGAGAGAAAAAAAGAAAAGTCAGGAATGTTTGGGAGATTGATGCGACAGCGGCTGTCACTTCACTGCTGGAGGCGCAGAAAGAGTTAAGCACACATTCACCGTGGGAAACTGGCAACTGGAGTAGAAAAGCTTTACAAAACCAGTTCATTCTCCCAGTAGAGCAGCTGGTGAGAGGAGCAATGCTGTCACCAACCTCTGCTTGGTCACCATCTTCCTGGGCATCCTGGTAACCAGCATCACCTCCCTCCCCACCATCAGTCATTTCTGCACTGCCGCTCACTTGAGCCGTGGTTGTGAGGAGCCAAACAAAGGGGGAAGGTGGCCGTTCCTCCTCCTGAGACCTCGTGGTTGAGAAGGAGCAAAGCCTTGGCAGAAGGTCACAGGCTTTGGTGCTTTGCAAGCCCAAGCGGGCACAACCTGTGGAGATGTGGGCACTGTCGAGCTGCTGGCTCCAGCAGCAACACTGCCTCTTGTCTTTCTCTGCTCTGATCAAAGCCTTCCTGGAAGCAGAGCTGGGACCTCATCACCTGTACGTGTGATTTGCAGAGTTGAGGATGGCAGAGCCACTTCCCACTGGCACTGCCATGCCTGGCCGTGGCAGGACCATGTTATAACAGAACAAAACCTCACTCTCAGTATCCCCATCAGGCTCCAAGGCTGTTTCCTCTGCAGATGCCAGGTCCTGCCTGCAACCCAAGCCAGGGCTGCCACTTCGCTCACCCTCCAAGCCCTCTCCCTGGCACTCATGCTGGGTTTGGTTCCTCTACACCTAAGCAGAAGGGTTCTTCAAGATACAAACTTCAGAGCAGCCATGGCACTGGGAAATCCACACCATCTTAACACACACCACTGCAACAGCACCATTCCAGGGCCATCCGAAACAAAGTGCCATAGACCAGGTTTTCCCAAGGCAAAACCATCACATCAAGAAGCTACCCTTCCCAAATTCAACAGTTTTGCATTTAAAACTGAGCCAGGGACCTCTCTTCCTCCCAGCATGGTCCTTTTCCCCTTGTGAAAGCCCTGTCCACAGCCAACCCAGCCTTAGCAGACACTTTGAGCTGAGCTGTAAATGCAGTTTTTTCTCCCTCCCATGCCCATGTTACAGGTGAGGAGAGAGGGGAGTAGCTGGTGCCACAGGGCAGGGGGAGGTGGCAAGAGCTGCCTCACCCCATCCTTGTCCCCAGCCCTAGGTGGCCTTTCCCATGGAGGGATGCACCAGACCTGGGTGGGTGTTTAAATATCAAACTGAAATTAAAAAGACATTCCTAAGATTACTGAAGTGACACTCCTGCCAGAACATTAATACTCGCCAAAACTCATTTGTCTTCAACCAGACACAGCAATATATTTAGTTTTATGTCTGTTCTGTATCTATCTTTGTTACCTTGGGTCACTTCAGCTCAGAAACCTGCTCCTCTGTGCTTATCCAGGAGGATGCAGGGGCTGGTGTAGGTGCTATCCAGGGAAGTGTCCCCAAGGCTACCATGCTGCAGGGACAGGGTGGAAAAAAAATACCCAAGAACAAAAGGAAGATTTATCAAATTACTCCACGCTTGATGGTGGATCCTTTGCAAAAGTTGTTTAATTTACTTCTGGTCTGAACTGAAACCAGTTACTTTTTCCTCCTGGCCCCATCTAAAAGCAACAGTTTCTGTAAGGGGAGTTTTCCAGAGAGAGCTGGTGGATTGCAAGACCAGCATCAGCGACCAGAAAGCAAACACTGGAGGGCTCCTCCATGGCTTCCCATAGGTAACTTGCTGCATCTCGGGCACTGGGGAAAACACAACCAAGAGCTTTATCTTGCTACCAAAGCTACTTCTGACACATTTACCATGCCACTCCTGAAAAGGACACAAGATGAAATCCTTCTCATCAGTACATGGACCTGCTTTCCTCCAGGATGCTCTACAGTAGGGGGTTGCAGGCTCTGGAGAAGGCTCCTGAGCCCTGCCAGCACACAGAGGAGAGCTGGTGAAGAGACTCACCTTCCCCTGCTGAGGGGTCTCATGAGGGTGAGAAGGTTCTCCCCAGGGAGCCCCAGGACTTCTTACAAAAGTGGAGAGGTAGCCTGGGGACTGCAGCTGCAGAAGAACATTAAAAATGGTTTTGCAGTGGGAGCCTGTAGCAGTTTGAGTTATCTCTGCACCCTCCACCAAGCTGCAAGGGTGCTCTTGAGAAGGGTCCTCTGCTCTCCTGGATCCCTGGTCCTGCTCCTGGTGAGGAAGGCTGGTCATGGCAGGGGAGAAGGCATGCAGGAGGCATTTCTGAGCCTCCAGAACACCAGGATATCCAACAGGATGGCAGGACCCCAGCATGTTTTCCATTTTGCAGCCAGACCCTATTAAATCATCCCCTTGCACACCCTGCTGGGACCCCCAAGCCTCCCAGCTCTGGACAGCAGAGCCCATTCCAGAACCCTGCACATCTCCGCGTGGGCTTTGCAAGAGGCCAGCCAGCCAGCTGGGCTCCCAGTGCCAGTCAGAGCTACCCTCTCGCAAACCAAATCAATCCAGCGCTAATTTGAACAGCAACACATTTGTTCAGCCTCCAGCTGACAGCTTCGGCATGCTCAGACCAGCCTGCAGAGAAGCAAAAGCCCCAGCAAGCGAGGGGCAGGCACTGGGCTCCTGCGCACCAGAACGTGGACCTTTCTGCTGACCAGCTCCATCGCCAGGGTTGCAGAGCAGCAACTCTAACCCCAGGGGACGCAGGCACACAGAGCTGCGGGAGAACTTCCCACACAGCAGGCACAGGCCTGCCCGCAACAAGCCCGTTCCTCTAACGGGTTTGCACTGCGTGTGCCAATTAAAGAGGTCTCGCTGCCAGCACCACAGCTGGGACCCAGAGCTAGCCCTGCCCAGCATCTCAGTGCCTCCCAGCACTGGTCGCTTGCAAAGCCAAACCAATCCCTGACCCCAAGAAGAAGGTGCACAAATCCCAGAGGGAGTAAATCATAGAATCACCAGGTAGGAAAAGACCCACCAGATCATCGAGTCCAACCATTCCCATCAAACACTAAACCATGTCCCTGAGCACCTCGTCCACCCGTGCCCTAAACACCTCCAAAGGGAAGGTGACTCAACCACCTCCCTGGGCAGCCTCTGCCAGTGCCCAATGACCCTTTCCATGAAAATATTTTCCTAGTGTCCAGCCTGAACCTTCCCTCTCATCCTGTCCCCTGTCATTTGGGAGAAGAGGCCATTACCCTCCTCTCCACAACCTCCTTTCAGGTAGTTGTAGAGAGCAATGAGGTCTCCCCTCAGCCTCCTCTTCTCCAGGCTAAACAACAAGAACCTCTCTGCCCCCTCGCCAGGTACCTGGGCAGCTCTAATGCTACCCTCAACCCTGCTTCCTCCCAGAAGATGTTTCAAAGCAGAGCAAAGCAATTATTAATTAAAATAATGCTCCAATCCAGTGAGGAACACAACCACTCTGCCCCCTGGGTACTCAGGGAAGCAAGGAGGGATCTTGCCCAGAGCATTCCTAGCTTCCAAACGTCATTTCGCTTTTGGAAGAAGAGCTATGAAAAAGGGAGGACTCCAGCTGGCTGGGTCTCTTGTGGTCCTGACCTGAACGCACCCAGCTTCACTGGCTCTGTAGCTGCATGCAAACACAGGACAAGCAGTTTTGCTGCTGACAAAGTCTTCCATCAAGATTTTGGGGAACAGCCCAAAAAAACAGGCGAGAACCCTGTGGGAACAGATTCCACACTCACTGTGCTGCTTATTTGAGGAATATCTCAACACTGACTGCAGTAGTGGGCAAATAAGCCAGCAAACAACACAGCAATGCCACAGACTTTGCTGGAGGCACTACAGATGTTCAGAGTTCTTATAACTGAGGCCCACCAAACCCACCCAGAGGCATCAAGAAACGCCTTCCAGCCACCAAGCCAAGTCCTGTACATCCCTCACCCCTGCAGATCTGAGACCCGATTCACTCTGCAATGTTTCTCTTCCTATCCAAGTCACCCTCCAGATATCCAGGGAGTCCATCGGAGACGAAAAGACCTTCAGAAGATGGAAAGCCTACACCAAAACTCAGGATTTGCTTGCAAAACCCAGAGCTCCCCTCAACTTGATCGTTTGCCCAAACCAATGTGTGACTGTAGTTCAGTTTAGAGGATGATCACAACTAAGAAACAAAACTCAGAATTAGAATATTCATGACCAAACTGCACACTTAAAGCAGTCAGGAAAGGTTTGTTGAATACATTCAAATAATTAATACATGTGAGAACATTGCAATTCCCTCTTTGCTGGTCCACAAACAGAAAGAAGATAAATTCATTAGATTAATATTTGTTGAGACGTATTAGTTTAGCTCTAATTTCATGATCAGATCGCATTTTCAGGAAGTTGAAAAGCAAGCTCTAAAGATTCATTGAATCTAAACCACAACATTAAAGAGCAAGCAATTTAAACATTTTCCAAGAAGAAATCTTTGCCCAGCTGCTGGTTTGCTTTTAACAGTGTTCTTCTACCAACAGGGAAATAAGCACCTTTTCTTCCTTACCTAGTCTCAGGCCAGGGCTCAGGCTTGTTAATATTAAAGCAAATAAACGGCTCCTCCAGTTGACTCGATGGTGGGAGCCAATACTAGATCCCTCCCTGAGGTGAGCTGGCAAAGCACCTTGGCCATGCTCAGGTTGATGGAGCTCCCGTGCTCAGCTGAAGGAGCATTTTCCAGCCTGTGTCCGTCTACAACACTCAAACCAGCAATTGCCATTCGAAGTCCTCACCCAAAGCAACCAAACCAACTCCTGGGGGCATATAGACAAGTGCAAAGCAACACAGGAACCTTCTCCAAGGAGTCACCCCTCCTGAAATGGGATCACCTCCTGGCTGCAATGGTGACCATTCCTGCACACCACTCAGTACCTCAGAAGGCAGTTCAGATGCTTTTAAGTCATTTTCTAACTGACCTGGATGAGCAAGACTCGGCTAATCTGAGTGGTGCCCTCAGCAGCTGAGAAACAGAGTGAACCACAGCTCCTTTGCACCAGGGGAAGGCAGCAAAGACCTAGCACCCAAGCTGAGACTTTCCTGCATTTCATTACCATCACCTGGAGACCTCGTTCAATAAACCCAGTAACTAGGGTTTTGGCATGACAGGAACATAAACCACAGCAGCAAACCTCATCTCAATTTCTGTTGCTCCATGCATGAGATCCTCCAAGCCCTTAGACCTAGGTTAAACATATCTTCAGGAAGACTTTGTACAGCAAAGAGGACTTC
Organism: Clamator glandarius; assembly: GCA_033459285.1. Classification (NCBI taxonomy): domain Eukaryota; kingdom Metazoa; phylum Chordata; class Aves; order Cuculiformes; family Cuculidae; genus Clamator; species Clamator glandarius. Next base: position 1,859,833 of record JAUNZM010001016.1, on the reverse strand, counting down.
AGGGCTTCACTGCATGGATGGAGGAGCTGGAAAGAGCAAGAAATGCCCTGTGTACAGTTGTCCAGCTAGATTCCAGCCCCAAACCGGGCTGGTTGCAGGAGAACCTACCAGGGACATGGTCTGCTGGTGGTGGGGAGAACCTGGGCCCATCTCTCCTGGGAAGGGCACTCCACCTGGAGGTAATCACATACTTCATTCCTTGCTCCTTAAGGAAACTTTTAGAGAGACAGAACTGATTCTGAAGTGTTGTTATCTTAATTAGAACACACATTTGCCACTGCTGAAAAAGCCGAGGGCCAGGTTCTCAGCTTGTGGAAGCCACGGGAGGATCTCAGTGGCTTTGCACCAGCTGGGAAACCCCAAAGCTCAGGTGATGCTGTTGCTACTGAGATGCCAGCTACCTTCCCAGGGCTCGGGTGCAGCATATTCCTCCCCTGATGTATTTGCTTTGGCCTCAAGCTCCTTCTTCGCCCAGCTGGAAAGGTCAGCACCCTCCTGGCAGAGGAGAGGGCAGGAATAATCTCCCCCTCCTTGTGGGGACCCCTCGCCCCGGTCCCTGTGCCGCCCAGGGCTGACGCATGCCCAGCCAGCTGCTGGGTGGCTGACCCCCACGGGTCCCTGCGCTGACAAAAGGCCTATCTTCTCTCCGCCTAAATGATTTAAATTCTAATCAAACATCATTTATAGCACATCTCGGAGCCGTCTCCCGGGAGCTGGTCCCACGTGAGCCGTTGCCAGGGCAACCGGGGGGTCTCATTTCAGAAATGTCAGATTGCATTATTGTCTTCACACTTCTCTGATAACCCGGTGTCTCTCCCTCTCCTGCCGCCCCCTCCACACCAGCCAGCCCCCCCCACCCCAGCTCCTCACCACCCCGCTCCCCGGAGGAAGCCGCTGGTTCCATTTCATTCCTTGCCCTGCCAGCACCACCCTCCCAACACAATGTCCCCTTCGGGCCCCGCAGCCTGGGCCGCTGTCCTGTTATTTTTGATCGAGAGGAAGAGGAGGGCTTGGTTTGTGCTGACCACATTGGGATGGAGGGGAAGATGGTCCCATTGTCCCCTGCCCCTTCCCCCATTGCCTAGGCATGGTGGTACCTGGCGTGCCGGGGTGCCACGGGGCTGCTTGCTGTAATAAGAGGACAAGGGCAGACAGAGTTCAGAGCAAGATTTTGTGTCTGCTCAGGCGAGCCCCAGTCTCCTGTAGCCTTCACAAGAGACCTTCCCTCCCCAGGACATCTCCCAGAACATCTACAGCGGGTTGTCCTACGGGATCCCGTGCCACAGGGGGACACCACAGCTTCTCCTGCCAGGGGTGAGCATCGGGGCCCATCAACACCTTCTGGAGCACGGCTGCTCGGCTGCTCCTCTGCTCCATGGTGTTCCCCTTGATGGCAGTGGCTCAAAGCCATCCCTCTATGCTGCAAGAGCTGCCCATGGGTCTATTAGAAAACAAGCAGCACATGGAGGAAAAGATCTTTAAACCAAGAAGCCTCTGGCTTAAAGCACCTTCCAGCTTCCTCCAGTTAGGCTGGGCCACAAGTGGAGCTCCTGAACCAGCTCCAGATCCACAGCTATGTCAGGAGCCTGGTCAAGTTCTCCCAACTAGCCCTGCTTTCTGCAAAGCTATGGACTCCAGGTCCTCTCTTGCTTCACTACTGCCTTCTAAAATGTCATACAAGAGGCACTCTAATAATCTCGTAATACAAACTACCCAACCAAGTCTGAACCCCCTGCCCCTTGCACAGTACCACGCAGGAGCACGCTGAAGCAGTTCAACACCATTGGATGGTTTTCACCCAGGTCATAACCATGTTGAGTCAAGTGACTGCCTGACACAACCAGGTAAAGTAACCACCAGCAAGGAGGGAGAAGAGTGACCAGTAAAAGAGCATTAACACCTCACACAGCATCAGCCAGATTACAGCCACCAGCCACACACAAAGCCTTCAGCTCCATCTCTCCCCAGCTCAGCACCTTCTCCATGATATGGTGGTCACTCCACTTGCTGCTGCTGCTGCTGGTGTTGTTTCAGTTCCATCAGAGCCAGGACAAGCTGCTTTTCCTCAGAGCACCAACAACCCCACAGAAGCCCAAAAATGACATTTAGTTATCTATATAAGCTTCAGGTGCCCCTCATTTCCACATCTTCAGAAGGCATTGACAACTTATTGAGGCCAGCTGTGCTCTGGTCCTCCTCCAAGATGTATCTACCAGCGAGGTCCACCTCCACTCCCCCAGAGGTCCTTGCCTCCAGCTCCCACAGGCCAGGCTGGTGCATGGACACCGAGGCTGGCTGATGACTCTTCAGTGAGGCTTTGCACAGCTCTGACCTGTCCAAACCCAGCTGAGATGGGTCCAGCACAGCTGTGGTTGCCACATGCCAACAAGGACTGCCAGCTGACCTGCTGGGAATAATATCCTGGTGGAAAGAAATCATGTTTTCCCAGCCCTGGGGAGGATTTGTCTGGCAGCCAGGGACCCTATGGCAAAACTGGGGGGTTTTTTATGACTATTCTGCCTCAACTTAGGGGCTCTGAGGAGATAGACTGTGTCTGGTGGTTGGATTTCCTACAAGAATAAAAATGACGGCACATGCTACGCCTGCCCAGCTCCCACACCATCCCAACAGTCCCAGTTCCTCTATTTTTAACCCTCTTTCCCTGCATCTCATCATAGAATGGTTTGGGTCAGAAGGCACCTTAAAGCCCACCTGGTTCCAACTCCCTACTGCGGACAGGGACACCTCCCACTGGATCAGGTTGCTCCAAGCCCCATCCAACCTGGCTTTGAACCCCTCCAGGGACGAGGCAGCCACCACTGCCACCTGCGCCAGGGCCTCCCCACCCTTACAGGAAAACAATTCTTCCCAAGACCTCATCTCAATCTTTCCTCTTTTAGCTTCAAACCATTCCTTTCATCCTATCCTTGCACTCCTGGATAAAGAGCCCCTCCCCAGCTTTCCTGTAGCCCCTTTAGGGGGTTCTTCTCTCCAGAAGGTGATGGTCCCAAAGAACCTGGTCAGTGGCACTGCCATCTGCAGGGTCCTGGGTGCCCACACGAGCCCACGTATGCTGTCCTGCATCCCTCCCTCCCTCCCTCCCTCCATCTGTTGGGTGCCTTGACTGCCTGATAAACCCCTAATGAACCTCCCAACACTGCCTCTTCCCAAAGAACAAACCAGCCCTGGCCCAGGCGGTTAATATTTAACTGAATAAGGGCCATAAATATGGAAAATGGGACTTTTAATTAAATAAGCAGCTTTTAAAAGGGCCCTTGGGCCGAAGAGGCTTTTGTTTAAATATGATTGATTTGACATGTCCTTTCCCTCCTGCTTTCTTCAGCTCTCTCCCTCTCCTGCTCGGCGCAGGCATGGGCAGGAGGCTCGTGCATCGCTGTCCTGCTGCGGGACCCTGCCTGCTCCCCACAAACCTGGCATCAAGCACACAGGTTTGGGAGCGCCCAGGAGGGGTCCCAGGCAGGGACATCCCTCAGCGCATCACAGCCCAGCTAATTTTTAAGAACTAAACTGGAGCAGAAGGCTTCCCCTGGCTACCCTGCGCCCTCCCCAGCTGGTGATGCCCTGCCTTGCACCTCCCTGGTGCAGGATCCAGCCTCTCCCATCCACACAGCTATAGGGTTTCCCCCCATGTAGGTGTCTTACGGAGGGGACGGAGGGGAAACTGAGTCAGAGAGCAGCGAATGATCTGTCAGGCGAGCAGCACAGCCAGGAGAAGGGACTTTCTTTGGCCAGTGCTTGAGGGCTGGATTTATCCCCCTACACTTCAGCACACACACACACAGACTTCAGCTGCAAATGTGCAATAAAAACAGGTCTTAATAGCTTTGCTGTTCTTTGACATTTGGGTTTTATTCGCTGTAGCAAGCGGCGCTAATTACTTCTTAGTTACCCTGGCATCGCAGTGTGACTGCAGCAGGGCGTTTATGGAGTGCCATGGGCTGCCAGTGGGCATCAGGGTGTTTCTAGGCTTGAGAAGACCCTTGAGAAGCACTGGGGTGTGGGTGGCCTTGCCTGGACAGGCAGCATCACCCCACACAGCAGGCAGGTGCCCTGGGCTGACCCACAAGCAGTGACTCTCCATGCTCCCCTGACCTGCTGAGAACATCTCCAGGCTGTCAGACTTGGCTCTGGAAGAAAGAGGAATAGGATGAAGTGATGGGAGGCTGAAGGTCAGAAATTATTGGGAAAAGACGGGAAGACTGGGGAAAGGACCAAGCATGTTCGTTGTTACATCACGGTATCAACCAGAGCTGCACCCACACCTGCAAGAGAGAATGCAGCATCTATCCTTGGCTTGAAGAGGGCACAGAAAGCTGGAAATGGCACTGAGGAAAAAGATGTACCCAAAAACTGAACAGCCTTGGGCTGAGGAACAAGTACAGACTGGGAGATGAGGCAGCCTGGGCTTGGGGCTGGTTCCAAAGCAGGCAAATGCTACAGCGGAGGTTGCTCTCACCTAGTTCCTTTGGCATATTTTCAACCTGTGGTTCTCACCCATCCATCTCCTGTCGACGCTGCAGGCCTCGGGCTCCCTTTGCTCAATGCAGCCATGGCACATTTCAGCCAAGAACACACAATTAATTACCTCCACAAATAACTCAGGGGAAGCAAAGTGTTTCCTGGGCCTGAACCTGTTGCTTTGATGGGAATTCGTGAGCAAAGAGGGGGAGATGGGGGGAAAAAAAGAGAACACTAACTTGGAAGAGAGCAGGTTTGGCTTCACATTGCTTCTTGGTGTCCTCAGTCTGGAATCAGACTATGGTGCTGGTAGGACCTTCTCCCCCAGCAATGGCAGTGACTCCACCCTAGGTCAGGTGGATCTGGTGAGATCACAACACTTGAGGCAACTACAGCTTCTCCCTGGGTCTAGGAATCCTCAGTGGTGCCTGGGTCCAAAGTCTGCTCAATGCTGGGGTTCATCCATCGGTGCTGACACAGGGAGAGCTCCCCGAACTGCAAGTGCCTTCTAGGCACCCTGGTGTGACGCCAGGTCCTCTGCATCATGCAAAACCCAGTGCAAAAGGACAAGCTCCTGGCTTCAGTTCACTTAGATTTATTCACCCCTGTATCCCTCATGCTTTCAGCAGATCATGCTTCCCCATGGCATCTAATCTGGGTTCCCCATCTCAGATGTCACCCCCTGGCCAGTATCCCTCCTGGAGGACAGCTTTCTCCTGAGCTGCCTTCCACCTATGCTGACGTACCCTAATTCTTCATACACATCGCTAAATATCTTGTAATTTCCCTTCAGAGCATGCAAGGCACTGCCTACATTAGTGATGTGCACCCACACTGCACCCCTCCCATGGTGGGGTTTCCTGGATCTGCCTTTCCTCCCGCTAAAGGCAGCCAAGGATTTTAAGGTTTTGTTTTAATGCTTGAACAACCTGTTTGAAAAGCAGAGCTCAAACCTTTCCCAGCTGGCTCCCAGTTAGAAGAGATGGGAGAAATCTATGGCCCATGTTTCAGTCAAAAAGAGGTGTCCTGGGTGTCCCTGAGCCACCAAGTCCCATCACATGTGGTTCCCATGCTGCAGCTGCCAGTGTGGAACTCAGTGCTTGGTCCTCAGCAGCACGAGGGTATCGCTCCTCCGAGTCTTGCTGATCTCTGTGGATGCTGCAGATGCTGATGCTGAGAGGTTCAAAGAAATCTCACCCCAAACCAGAGCCGAAACCCCAGGCCAGAACAACTGAAGTGCTCAGCCCCCAACAAAATCAGTGGCATTTTTGTGGATCCATGCTCAAACTAAGCTCACGTGAAAAAAACAAACCAGACACACAACCTCGTGACATGTATCACTTTGGGCTGTCTGATACCACAAGCAGATCTGAACACTGGGCTGCTCCTAAGGACGTGAGGCAAAAGGCAGTGCTTGCCATGGCAGTATGGAGATAGAGTTTTTTTTTTAAAGGTATGCGGTTCTCAAAAAGAAAAAAAAACAGGGAAAAAAAAGGCCCTGTGTTTGCAGCCAACACGTGTAATCTGTTGCAGCCCTTGTCAGACAAAACAGTTTTGCCGTAAGACAGCGATTCCCAGAGGGGAAAGGGGCGAAGTGAAAATACTTTATCAGCTGCGTACATATGTAAAGCGGTACCCTGGTTGAAAAGCAAAGCCTCTTTCCCTTTGAAAGCCGGGAAGGGAGAGACGGGAGGCGATTGCCTGAGAGCGGGGACAGAACTGACACAGGCACAAAGCCGAACGCAGCAAACCCCAGGCCTCCCTCCTAAAATATGTTTATATTCCTATCAGACCAAAATAACTACCTAGCTGTGGCGAATATGTATTAAACAAACAAAGCCAGACAAACCTGAGATGTGACTCAGCTTGGAAAAGTCTTAAAATATATGCGTAGCTTTTAATGTACAGGAATTATCATCTAATTCGGACAAAGAGCAGGTTCAGCTGGTATCCCTGGGGTCAGCAGGGGAAGTATCCATCCTCCTAGGTTTCTGTGCCACCAGGCTGGGTGGTTTGGAATCATATCCCTGTTTGGATTTAAGAAGTGAACCTTGGGCAAGAGCTGCTGACAGCCAAGCGCTCCTCCTGCTCTGAATTCAACATCAGTTTAAAAGGCTGGGAATATCAAGATCTCGATGTATGGCATCATCAGCCCTTGGGTTCACAGGACGAGCGGACTCCGCTGGCAACAAGTGTGCTGGCTGCCGAGTCCCCAGTCGAAGCTTCTCCCACTCCATCCATCAGCGAGAGACCTGAGAAGATGGAAAAAGAAATTAATTCCACGTAGCAGGTCCCAGCCACCACTGGTGAGACAGTAAGGGGGACCTGAGCACAGTGCTGCATCCCAGCGGGATGGAAGAGCCCCAGGAGGGATGAGATGCCAGGGTGCTTCCTGCAAATAAAGATGCACATGGGTAGGAGGGAGGTAAGAAAAGGGATTGGGGTGGAAGCGGAGAAGAAAGGGAAGGAGAAGAGGTGGCGGGGGGAGAGGGAAGGAGCACGCGTGCGTGCCCATCTGGGCGATGCATCACATTGAAATTGTCCCGCATTAAAAATTCACCAGCCAGTGAATTTTCAAGGGATTTGTAGTAATTAGATGACAAAATGCTGGCAAATCTCAGGCTTGCCAAAGATGTTACTCAGGGGTCAAAGACTCGACACTTTTGGCTGGGTAATTTGTAAGTGTCAATCACACTCAGCCATCAGAGAGAAAGGGGAGATCTAACGGCTGAATCCTAACGAAGTCCAAGGCTCCTGCCTGCCGTCGCCCTCACTGCCAGGCGTACAGGGCTCCAGGCACAGCAGCTGAAACATAGAGTGGGGTGGGTTGGTTTTATTAAATTTGACTTTACAGTTTTCATTTTTCAGCCCCAATTTCTGGTGGGAGGATCCCGTGCCCTGGTTTGCAGCTGCCCAGGGGTGATGTGCCTGGCCAGTTTATCCTGCTGAGGGGTGGGTAGGATGGCGAGCTGCAATCCTCCAGCGTGAGCCCTCTGCAACCCTGCATCACTTCCCCTGACACACACTTAAAATTGCTCCTGGGATAGCCTGTCCGGCTGTTTCTCAGGGCTTTCTTAGGCCAGGCTGACACATTGGGCTGGGTTCAGCTGAAAATGAAATTAAAACATCTCCTGTATGCGATCTGCCCATTTCTGCCACCTCATTGGGTGTTACAGAACCACCAGCACCACATCTCTGCCTGTTGAAATAAACTGTGTTTAATTTAGGCACTGCTGGGATGCTCCCAGCTTTAGAGAAGGAAGGGTCTTACTTTGGGCTCAGCCAGCGGCCACAGCTCGTGCTGCCCACCCGCCCAAAGCCTGAGGGAGAAAAGATATTAAAAGGTTTTCTACTCCATCAGCTAAGAAATCAGACCACAAAATATAAAATTAAAGCTTCACCTGAAGCACTACGAGAGATCTTGGGCCTGGCCATACATCTTGGGTCTCTCTGGGGGGGCTCAGGCAGGATGCAGCTTTGCTGAGGCCCAGCAGAAAGGATGAGGCTGAGGTCAAGTCTGGGCTTTGCTGCTGGATTTCTTGGGGCAGGGTGGACCCCACAAAGGAAGGGTACGGCCCCATGGGGATGCCTGCCTGGAGACTTAGTGTATGGCCAGGATAGATCTCTTATGGCGCTTTGGGGGAAGCTTTATTTTGCATTATGAGGTCTGATTTCTAAGCGGATGGAGTAGAAAACCTTTGAACTGGTCAGAGGGCAGCACTCCAGCACCTCTCCAGCCCCATCAGCATCTGCAGGACAGCTGTTTACACAGGCTACACTTAACTGCAAAAAGATTTTAGGTCATCAAATGCAGCAGAGGTAGAATAATTTCCTCTCCCTCTCTTGTAGCTTATAAAGCTGTCTTCATTACACCTGCTAAATCCCACTTCTGGTTTGGGGCTGTGAGGGATGGTTTAATCTGCCAGGAAGGGACAGAGGGACATGGGGCGGAGGTGTGTGTGCTCTGGCCACCACCGCTGGAGTGCTGCAGCTGCTGAGGCACTGAGAACATCCATCATACTCCAAGGAAAAACCCTCCACGCACCCTATAACCACCTTCCAACGCACTTAAATAAGCCAAGTCACAGGGCAAAGGGAAAAGAAGGAGGTTTGCTTGCTTCATGTGGCCCAGCGTGCTACATTTTGTGAGTGTCCTCAATCCTATGGCACAGGGAGGGGAGAGGTGGTAAAGGGAGAGCGGCAGGGAAGGAGGAAAATTGCCTTTGGCCAGAGTCGTTGCAGTTTATTTTGAATCCATTGCGATTCCTTGCTGTAGGACAGTGGGACTGTAATATCTGGTAACTCAGCCAAGCAGCAGCGCGGTGCTCTCCAGCCATTGTGCTGCCCTATATAAGGGAGCTAAGGGGACTGTTAAAGTGGCTGTAGGTTTCTCCTCAATTTAAAAAGTCATTTAGCAGCTGCAAAACACTGCCTGGCAACAGCCAGCCCTCAGAGGGGCATCCTTCCATCAGCTACTCATCAGCTGCATTTTCGGCTCCTATTCTGTGCATGTAAATAGCCTGAATGACAGAAAGAGATCTGCAGAAGTGCTTTTCCAGTTTTTTATATATCTTAACTGTCTAACATCGTCTTAAGATGCTGCTAGAGGAAGCAGGAGCTGATCTGCGGTAGGGAAGGACTCTGTGACCTTCTGAGCTCCCATTACTGCTGCTCGTCTGGCATCTGACGCTTGTGAGCTGTTTTCCACAATCAGGGGGTGACCATGGGGCAAGATAAGGTGTCCTCCCCAAGATAAGGACCAGTAGCCCACCTCTCTGTGCCTGAATGCAGCTCCTACTGCTCCCTCGCTTGCTCTTGCGGGAGAAGATTGAACAGCAGGTAAAGCAAAATCTGGTTTTTAGTTGAGTGAAAAAGAAGAAAATCTTTTTTCCCCCCACATCACCTCGCCTGAGACACACTATAGACCTCTCTCTTCTCTTTCCTTCTTTGCTGAGTCCTGAGCAGGGAACGTCACACTGGGAGATGCAATGATACTGGGCCTCTATCCTCTGGCCAAGAAGCACTGCCGGGACACATGGGCTAGCCCATCAGCCCAGTAAGGTCCTGCGGCTGAGCCTTATTACGTGACACTAATTATGGACTGTAGAATGCTGGGATTCGTGCCTGGACAGCTCTGAGCCTGGCTGCTGCTGCCCCACGGCAGGGCAGGTCGGTGCTGTCCCTTCTCCAGAGTCCTCCCTGTTGCTGCTTCCCAGTTTCCCCACCCTCGTGCTGGCACCGCTTTCCATATTTCACTGATTCAGGTCACACTATGCACACACCCGCCTCAGCCAACATCAGTTGATATTCTCTCTGCCTCTCTTCCTAGCTCCAGTTTGGGGTGAAAGCTTCCCTTATTAGCCAATTTGGATACCTATTTACTGTGAATTACTGAGCCTGATTATTATTCATGAATGGCTAAGTCTGAAATCTCAAGCCCTGCCATGCGATTTCTCTCCCTCTCCAATGCATATATTTAGGGAAAACAGGAGGCAGGGTATCTCAGTCACACATAGCCGTGCACCGAAGGAAGGAAAGCTGCATGCTGCCTCCTTGCTCTCCTGTCTTATTTCCTGTCAAGGAAGGTGGTGGTGGAAGCCGGAAAGGGATGGTAAAAACTGGAGAGTGGTGGCGCCAAGTGCCGGTCATAGTGAGACCCAGGGTAAGGTCCAGACATGCTGTAATATTAAGGAGAAGCTCATGCTCCCCAAATCTCCAACCAGCATGCCAGCCAACCATTCCATGGGTTGCTACAGCCTGGGACGATGCCAGTTTGCTGCTGTCCACTTCCACGATGGGGTCCAGCTACTGGGAGTCACCTTGGAGATCACCTGGCTGATCCATGGCAATTGGTCACCCAGCGGCGACTTGTCCGACCATAGAATCACAGAATGGTTTAGGCTGGCAGGGACCTTAAAGCCCATCCAGTTCCTGCCACGGACAGGGACATCTCCCACTGGATCAGGTTACTCCAAGCCCCATCCAGCCTGGCCTTGAACACCTCCAGGAATGGGGTAGCCACCACTGCTCTGGGCAACCTGGGCTGGGGCCTCCCCAACCTCATTGTGAAAAATTTCTTCCTCGTGACTAATCCTCAAGTCTGATCCCTCAGACACAGTCAGAATATTTTGATGCTGGCTGCAGGGAAGGCAAGGGAGGTTTCCCTGAGACGTGGGGAAATGATGGGGCAGCAGCAGTGGCATCTCTTGACTAATCTGCCAGCAGGGGAGATGTAAACGGGCTTGCAATTGCAAAGGGCTGATGGAAGGAGGAAGGGACACAATTAGGAGCTGAAGAAAAGCAAGCGCCAACTGCCAGTTAAAACAGGAGTTTGCAGCACACCTGCACACCCGGTAGGGAGCTGGGTTGCTCTCAGCAGGGATGCGGGAATGGGCACAGCGCACAGCTGCTTCCACCTGTAGGTCTGCAGCCTGCTTTGCAAACAGGGAAAACGAGGCGGCAAGGAAGTTCTCCAGGAGACAGCATCACTCCACCAGCAGCACACACACCTTCACGCTGCATCTTCAGTCTCAAGGGAGCAGAAATCAAAGCATGGGGTTTTTTTCAAGCTCAAATCCTTCCTGCGTGTTTCCTGCCACACCTTGCTCAGGAAGACACCTTCAAGCACCCACAGACACCACACTTACTGCCTCTGCGAGCAGACAAGCAAAGCTGATAGAGTTGCTGGGGAGAAGGGGATGGCTGCTAACACCAACCGGCAGAAAAGCTTGAAATCCCAGAGCTCCTGCCTGGAGCCAGCAGCTGGGCTGGAAAGCAGCGAGCATGACACGGGGAGATGCAAGCTCTGCCTGCAACCCTAGCAAGAGGCTGGCAAACAGCACTTACAGTGTCTGCTGTGAGAGACAGGCTTGCTTGGTCCCTTAGCACTTCCCATAGCCCCTGCTCTGTGGGGCACACCTGCGAGGAAGACTTTGTAAAGGCAAGATGGGACAAAAAGGACGAGAGAAGCTCAAACTCATGATCCAACGCTATAGGCAGTGCAACAGTGATGAAAAGAAACCCCCTGCAGCTGGGCAGAGAGATGGGGGCATGTTGTTAGCAGCAACAATTCAAGCCCACAGCTCGGGAGAACAATAGCTCACAGAGTTGGACACTACCTGCCTGTCCCTGCCTGCGCTGAGGCCCCTGCCTCCTCCCATGGGACAGCGAGAGAAGCCACACACATTGTGGTCAAGAGCTTTCCAAAGGCAACAAGTCTCTCTGAGCAATCGAGGAGGGTGCTGTCACACAGCCTGGCTCTGAGAGCAGTGGGGAGCATCACCAGCCACAAACACCCAGCCCTGGAAGCAAGAGGACTCGCAGCGCCCAGGAAAACCAGGATATCCTCTGTGCGTTGACTTGCTTGCTGTCCCCTTAAGTAGATAACAGCCCACACAGGCCTCTGGCAACAGGCAGCAATAAAGTAAAGCTAGTTTTACATTAAAACCCGTTAACCCTCTAATTCAGTAAAAAGGCTGCATTTGAATAATATCCTAATCCAATTCCAGAGCTGCCCCGGGGAAGAGGATACAAGTGGGTGCCTGGGGAACAGTCGCAGCTGCCACAGCTCCTGCTGCCGTCCAGCCCTCTAGGGTCCCACCCTAGGCAAAGCTGTCACAGCCCAGCAAAAGCTCACCCACCAGGGCAGTGGGCTTCAACCTGGGGTCTGCAGACCCCACAGGGACCCTGCACCAGATCCTGGGGATGGCAGAAAACAGGACCCAGTGTGAACTACTGGTTTCAGTTTTCCGATGGGGACAGTATGTGCCTTGTACGAGCCCGGAGAGGCTTCCCAGAGGTCATCTGCCAGAGCCTAGAATAACCTGTGTAGCCCTCAGGATAGTTGACATGTCCAGCTCTTACCTGCAGAGCAATGGGTGATGACCCAGCCAGGGGCAGAGGCTTGGAGCAGGCTGCTCATCCTCTCCGCCATCAGCACAGCCCGGATACAACACACCCACCCCAAAAAAGACACCAAGAGCAGAGCAGCATCGCACCCTAAAACTGCTCAGATGTCCCCGGGGAGCACAGGGCAGCTGAGGGGTGACCGGCACACACCGTGCCGAGAGCGAGCAAAAGGAGGGAGCCAGGGCTACAGCTTATCATAGCCTAATTACAACAATTAGTGTGTGATCATTTGTTATAGATACAACCTTTCTGAAGAATAGTTACTGCTAAAAGAAGCTGTTATCACACCCAAACAAAATAAGCATATTGCAATGGTGTTCAGCTGCAGAGGTACCGTGGGGCTAAGGAGCAGTGGGAGGTGATTTCTCAGGTTTAACTACATGGACAGTTAAGAGAGTTTGCATTATTTTACCATTAGGATTGTTTCAGAATGGGGGAAAAGAAAAAGGCAGTGGGGAGTGATGAATTTCCTGCAGATCTACTTAGGCGTTCATTTTAATTCAGGGTAATTAGCAAGGAGACGCTCGTTTTCAGAACATTCCCATCTAACCCGCTGTAATTTTAGGGGTGCAGTGTATGGGATTCTTAATACGTAACAAAGAAGTCGAGCCTTTGCTTGCGGAGGAGGAATTAACTCAAACTGTTCTCCAGAGCTGCAATCAGCACTTTCATAATTAATGTACGGGCATGTATATCTGTATACACATACACAGTCCCCCCCGCACACATCAAACAGATTTCCTTGATACCAAATCGCCTGAAAAATTAACCAGTGTCAAACTGCTCAACAAGATAAGTATCATTAAGGGAAAAAGAAAATCTTCATTATGTTTGAAGGTGCAGGAGAAAAAAAAACCCTCATGAATGTTTTCTAGCCTGTTTCCAGACCGGGCAATAACATGTTTTAAAATATATCAAAGGGTTAAATTAATTTTCATTAAAATTTAAATTTGAGAAGGCTCCCTCTCCTCTTTCCTCCCTCCTCCCGCTTTGAACGTTTGACTGGCAACCATTTCATATTTCAATCTCGGCAGAACAAATTGAATTAGATGTTGAAACCAAACTCTGCTCTGTTCTCTAAAGCCTACATGCTCTGCTTGCGCTAATCCTTTTCGTCGCCGCTGCAGACCTCAGAGACGCTCAGCAAGAAACCTGCCCCGCCACAAAAGACAATGAAGTAGCAGGGGGAAAGAAGAAATAGCAGGAAAAAAAAAAACAAAACAGGAAAATCCAACCCCAACCTGCAATCCTGCAAAGCTTCGCTTAAATTGTGTGCTGGGTGGTACATGTGCCTGGAAGGGTCTCTGCCTGGCTCCTCCATCCTCTGTGCTGGCTGTTGGCCGTGTTGAGCGCTGCTGCTTGGTTCTTCACCCCTGGGATGCTAAAACTCTGTTTCCCTGTGGTGACTTTGCCTGCACAGAGCCATCCTGAGACCACCAATGGGTCCTGCTACTGCCACCCCTGTGCCAGCACAGACCGCAAAGGCAGTTGAGGAGCAGTGGAGGGAGCAGGGATAGGGACACCGCTGCTCCACGCTGAGCAGAATAAAGGGAAAAAGGAGAGATTTCCTCCTTCCCTGGTGAGCTGATGCCCTGTGACAGCGCTGCTCAAAACCCATGCCTCAGTTTACCCACCCAACCACTGAGCACAAACCACCGGCTGCCTCAGGGCCAGCAGCATGTATTGGAGCAGCTGTAAGGGATGAGTGTTTTACCACCACAGCCCTGCAGAGGTCCCATGGGTGCACCCCTGAATTTTGGGGGTCTGTCCCCTGAGCCAGCAGCCCCAGGTCCCAACAGTAGGAAAACCTAGTGCTTGGGACTGGGACACCAGCACAGGGTGTTAAAGCTCTCGGTGCTGAGCATCAGCATTCAACCTCCACCCTGGGGATCATGTAAAAAGCCAGGGAGCCTTGAGCCCGCTGCAGCTGAGCCCCAGGCCTGTGGGAGGACTGGTTTTGGAAAGAGGTTTGCAGAAAGCTTGGGACAGGACACGCTTGGAAGCAGGAAGCTTGTCTGAGCTCTGAGAAACACCGCATGTCCTGTGTCTCCTGTGCTGCTGCATCCCTCCCCAGCTCCATCCTGGGGCTGGATGTTGGAGAAGATGTTAACAGCACGTACACCTGGAGGCATCCTTAAATCAGAGCGGCTCCAAGGGAACAAATGTTATCTCGAAGCCCTGGTACTTACTGCAGACGCACTGCATGAAGCAGGCAGTTATTTAACCCAACTCAGATTATTCCTGCAGTCACGTAAGCACCTTCTCTTTCATCAGCAGGGCCCCAGCACTGTGCTCATGCCTGGTGCTTGCAGCAGCCCAGGAAGGCCGATGTATTAGGAGGGTTATTGGTCGGCTTCAGGGCCAGATGCGCTCGCTACTCAGGCGGCCAGCGGTGTTGTGGGTTGAACAAAAGTCCAGTAATAAGTAAGGTTATGAGCATCCCACTGCTAGGTGTATTGGGTACCGCCTCGCAGCAATAGGCAGATATTGCCGAGAGGAAAACAGCCTCTCCGGCAGTAATGTGCATTGTGCACACAAACACACGCCAGCAAGCACAGGGAGGCTTCTCGGTGCTGATACATGGAGGACAGCCCTGGTTTCTCCCTGGCACGATGGGCTCAGTGCCACTTTGGATTCTGCAGCCCTAGCAGCACCTCAAAAACCAGGGGAGCTTTAGGCTGCTTGGATGAGATACAGGAACCAGTGTAATTTCTGTGGCTGTAAAACTGGGAGCCAGAATGTGTAAAAATCATTCCCTTGGTGGTGTTGAACCAATAACAGCCTCACTGGAGAAAGCACTGAGGGACTTTTGCCCCAGCAGGAAGGATTTGTCAACCCAGTGCCCCAAGTCTTGGCCTTGCATGAACTTCTTGGCACAGGATGGGGTTTCATCACCATACAGGTGGGTGGTGAGTCCCTCAGAGGATGGATAAGAGGGGCAGAGGCCAGTTTAAAGGGACTTAGAAGACTCCCTTGTGTTTTTATTGTAATTCTTGGGATGCTGTGGCTGGTGAACAGGTCTCCTACCAGCAATCCATGGTTTCCACTGTGGCTACAAACACACATAAAGGAGATCCACGAGCCTGTCTCACCTCTCTTGAACCCATGAATGGTTTGCTAGGCAGTCTCTGGCTGAATTGCCTGGTGTTTCACTGTGAGGAGCTATTTATTCCTGGCTCCCTTTCACCAGCCTCTGCCATCCCACACTCTCCAGGCTCTAGATGTGCTACTCCAAGAAGACACATGCCAAGGAGGAGTGATGCCAGCCAAGACTCAAGACCTTGAGGTGCATGATGGCCTAGGAGGGAGTGAAGCTGTGTATGCCATGGGTGCTGGCAGCGAAAAGGTCACTGCCAAGCTATCTCTTTTGTGGTGGCAGCTGCAGGTTGATCTCCACACAGGCACTTTTTTTTCTGGCAGCCCATCTGTTCTCCCCCAACCACAGCAAGGGCCAATCCACGACTTGACAGCTATTTTTGCTGCAACAGCAATTCTGCTGGCTTCCCTTGTAAGAAAGCAAGCATGCTGGGGAGCACACAGAAACACAAGCAGAGCAGGCACTCACTTCAACACAGAGCCTAAACAGAGCCCAAATAAGGGCTGTAGTCCCTGAGACCACACCTATGAGCCAGCAAAGGTGAAAGGGAGGACAGGCAGTGGGTGAGACCCTGGCATGGAGGTTGTTGAGCCTTTGCCATGACACCTTCCTCTTCTCCTGGCACTGTTGACCCTGTGCAGCCCAAAGTATTCTGACATTTAGGACCAGCTGTGCCCAGCACAGCCCCACTGCCCAGTACTCACCTCACTGGATGCCAGGCAGCTCCTACATGACCTCGTCTTTGTTGCTCTCCTCCTCTTCCAGATGCTGCAGGATTTCATTCAAAACCTCTGATTGTTTTCTTTTCTTTGGAGCGTCTATCCAGGCCCAGGTGGTAGTGGAGGGGATGTAGGAGAAGAAGAAAAGCAAAGATTACAACCCAGGCCTGCACAAAACCACCACCAGCTCATCTCTCACTACCTCCAGCCCCCCTCACTCCCCTCTTGGTAAAGCCCCTCAAGTATCATTTATGCCTCCTCAGCAGCCAGGCCCCAGCAGGACACCACGGCTGGACGTGTGACTGCATGCCTGCCACCCGTGCTTTGGTTCACAGGCTTGGCTGGAAATAAATAGCCCCAGCATCCAAACAGGCTCATTTGTGATGCCAACCTTTCCCACTGACCCCAATTCAGCCATCCCCAGTCCAAGAGTGGTTGGTTGCAAGATCAACCTAGACACCGGCCTAAGCTTTTGGCAGCACACAGATGTACAACATCTCTGCAGCCTAGTCTGCATCTCTGACCTTGGCTGGCAGCAGGCAAAGGTAAGAAGCTGGTTCTCCCCCAACAGCTGGGCAGAGATGTCCCTGCTTTGCTTCTCTTACCCCACACCAACAGCACTGTCCTGTGACTCGCTCTGGAATCCTCACACTCTCCAAGCTGCCACGGGGCACAGCACCATGCACACCTCCCTCTCTGTGGATGCTACAGCCTGAGAGAGGGTGAGAAACCCCCAGGGGAGCATCCTAACCCCACATCAGCGCCCAGCGCCAGAGGTGACAAAGCCATTTGGTCTCTGTGCTAAGGCTGCAGTCGGCTCTGGCTCCTCTCCACCGAGCAAGAAGTGCCCTTTCAGCAGGAGCCGCGGCGCAGCCCCCTCTCCCTCTGCTCGCTCCCCAGCCAGCGGCTCTTGCTTGCGAGCAGCACATGGAGAACAGCTGTTTAAATCCTGCTTTCAGACATCAAAAGCCTCGCTGGGTTTCTCAAACAAACAAACATACCATAGGACTAAAGAAAAGGTGTAAAATAAATAAATGGAACAAGCTGTGCATTTTCGTTTAGTATTACAGCTGCTGCGGGAGATAAACAACAAGTAAATGTCACAAAACATCAATACAGAAGAAATTAACCTGACAAAAGCTCACATCCCCCCCTCTGCCTCCCCCCCAACTCCCCACAATTTTGCATTTCTGGAGTTCCCATCTAATGATTTTATTTTTCAATTAATTCCTTGACAAAGCGCCAGAACCTGCCTCCCTTCCCGCCAGGGACTGTGGGGATGAGGGTGTCGGTGATGCCCACCCCATCAAGCTTAAGAGAATTGAGGGGGCTTCAAGGTGCCACCCCAGGACCTTTCAGTGGCTCTTCCTGGTTCAATCATCCAAAGGCACAAAGGATGACTGACCCACCCTGGAGAAAGGTGCCAGCTCGGTGGTTATCCTTCCCAGCTCCTGCTCCCCTCCCCCAGCCAGCCTCATGCCTGGGGCTTGGAAACAGCATCAAACATTGTCCCAGCTCCCAAATCCACAGCAGGGAAGAGTGTGTCCTCCACCCACCATCCCTTCCCCACAACCCAAACACGTCTCTTACAAAGAGCCTGTATGGAGGCGATGCTGGGTGTGGGATGCTGGACACGGGGTGCTGGGGACTGAGGGAGCATCCCAGTGCACCCATGGGAACTGTTGTAGTGTGGGCAGCGGGCTCACAGCGCAAACAGCCCCTGTCATGTGCTCTGGATTCACCAGCTCAGCCACAGCGGTGCTGGGGAACATTGTGAGCATCCCATCATCTGCCTAACAAGGAGGAAAAGGGGGAAAAATAACCCCGGGAGGGTGGGGAAGCGAATTGGTTCGACTTCCGTTCTGCTGCTCCAAGCTGGTTAAGGTTTGCCCGCTAACGATCCCATTTGCTTCCTTTAAACAATAGCCAAAGCCGGCGGGGGTGGGCCGAGAGGGGGATTACCACGGGATTAGAACGTGGCAGGGTTGCGGATGCCACACTAATCCTGCAGGGTTTTACTCTCTGGCTCCGGCATGTGTTTGCATTAGTTACAGATGCTCTCTGAAAAAATAAATCAGAAAAAAAGGAAAAGAAGAAAGGAGAAAAAAGGGAGCCCAAAAGGCTGGGAGGTGAGGGCAAGCGTGGCCGGTCTGTAATGCAGCTGAGAGGTAGAACGAGCAGCTTGGGGACTGTGGCCAATGGCAGAGTGACCTGGGAAAGGGGATGGAGATGAGGAAGACCCTTCCCACCCTGCTAGGGAAGGCATGAGGATCGGGTCCAGAGGGGAGAATGCCTTCCCCTGCAAATCCTGTGCTTCCAGCAAAACCAGTAAACAACCAGACAGTTGCAGTGGGGCTCCACTGTTTCCCACACATCCCATACCCCTGTGGTGAGCCTGGGGGCCTTACCAGAAACGCCATCGCAAACAAAACATGGTCCAGACCCCCTCTCCATGCACCTCTCATTCAGCCACCCTGCAGCCTCTGCATCCCCTCTTTCTACCTCATCCTACCTATAAAAGAAACCCCACAAGTCATTCCTTCCACTTCCTGCGTCTCGCCTCAAAATTCCCCATCTGTCAATTTAATTCTTTGATCGATGGGAAAGAGCAGGAAAAAACGGCCCAGCACAGCTGGCTTCCCAAGTTAGCCCTGGCAGGATACCGCCAGCCCCGCTGGTGACGGCTGAGTGCAATGTTTGTGAAGCGCAGAGAACACAAGTCAATAGTAATTTAGCTGGATTGGGAGCAAGTACCTTCCCTGCACGGACTGCGAGCTCCCGAGAGAGAGGGAGCGCGCGCATGCTGAGGGTATTGTCGCCTCGCTTGCAAATCTTCTCCAGCGAGGCTTGCTGGGATGGAGCCACATAGGCAACCATTGCCCACCGCTGGACAAGAAAGGGGGACTGAGGCTGGGGCTGCAGGAGATGTGCAGGTCTGGATGTGATCCCAGATGGCTCCTTCCAGCACAGGGCATAGATCCAGATCTGTTCCTCACCTGAGGGCTGACAAATTCAGCTGCAAGGCATTGGGATCACTTCGCCTCTCTTTTGGTGGATTTAAAGTATTCTCCCTTTTGATTTTAAAGGCATTTGTGATACCTCTTTTCCAAAGAGAGGATCCCCCTCCCCAAATGAGGACCATGATGCTGCTGGTGGCAAGATTAGTGCAGCCCTCACTGCCCTGATGTAGTGTTTGCCATGACCTGGCTCCACATCATGGGATTCACTAGCAGCCCCCAAGCCAACCGCTGGGCAACCTTTCCATGGCTTCTCCTTACCACACAGCTAAGTGTCTTTACCTACAGCAGCATCAAACCCTCCCTTGAGGCTGGCCAAGCACTCTGGCTCTCCAGCTACCTTGCAGTAGAGGGTCCCACAGATTAACAGTGCAAGGTGGGGTGCAATAAAAACTCAAACTGGTTGGTATTTTTCATAGAACCATTGAACGGTTTGGGTTGGAAGGGACCTCAAAGCCCATCCAGTTCTTTCCCCATGGCAGGGACACTTATCACTGAATCAGATTGTTCCAAGCCTCATCTAGCCTGGCCTTGAAAAACCTCCTGCAACAGAGCAACCACGACTTCTCTGAGCAACCTGTGTCAAGGCCTCCCTGCCCTCACAGGAAAACATTTCTTCCCAAGATCTCATCTCAGTCTCCCCTCATCCTGTTCCTGCACTCCCCGATCAAGAGCCCTTCTCTGGCTTTCCTGGAGCCCCTTTCAGTACTGGAAGCTGCTCTAAGGTCTCCCCGCACCCTTCTCTTCTCCAGGCTGAACAATCCCAACTCTCAGCCTGTCCTCATATGGGAGGTGCTCCAGCCCTCGGATCATCTCTGTGGCCTCCTCTGGACTTGCTCTAACAGATCCATATCCTTCCTGTGCTGAGGACTCCAAAACTGAGCACAGGGCTACAGGTGAGGTCTCATGAAAGCAGAGTAAAGAGACAGAATCCCCTCCCTCAACTTTCTGGATATACTTTTGATACACTTCTTTTCCTAATATAAGACTTTCCTGCCTCATGATGAAGAGAAGGTACACTCAGGGATGAGCCAAAAGACTTAAACCTCCTATAGACTGTGCTTCAAGGCAGGAGAGCAAGCACAGGGGGCAGTGCTGCAGTCCCAGCTATCAGGGTTGGGCTGTGGCTTCATTCCTAACAGCATTACTGAAGCCATCTCTAGCAGCCAGTGACCACTTCTGGGGTCCTCACTTTCTCCTGGAACATTACCAAGACTCAGAACAAGCCATAAAGAATGACCTGAAAACTACACGAAATGGGAAGGAAGCCTATTCCATTTTATTGCACCTATTAGACCTATTGAAAAGATGGCTCAGAAGTGGCTTGATTGCCACGACAAACGCCTGCACGGAGAAAAGATTTAGGAGACCAGACCTCTCTTTAACCTAACAAATAACATCAGAGTGAGACCTGGGAACAGGAAGCCACATTTCTATAAATGGTGTCTAGAAATAAGGTGCATAACTGTAGCAGAGAGAAGTCAGTGGCAGTACTCTTGCAGCCTTGTTCTAGACTTTATAAATTATTTCCTTGCTAAAACAAAATGATGGGGCTCACACTGGACACTGGGTGAGGGATTTTGGCCACTGCTACTCAAGACAGCAGCCTGAAAGATCAAGGTGGCTCCTTCAAAACTAGAAACAGAAAGATGCTGTGATGGCAGCAAAACAGAGCAGGAGGAGCTCATTGCTTATGTCAAACTTGCCATCAGACCCAGGGGAGTGCAGGTCACCATGCTATCCCACCAGACTTGGGTGATAACAACCCCCCAGGCCCTACAGCAAACTTCTCATCCTCTCTGTTAGCACCCTGTAGCCTCTCCTAAGTGCAGATCCGCCATGTACTAACACCCACGCATCACTCTTGTGCCCACAGCAAACTGAAAGCTGCACAGAAAAGAGGAAATGGAAGAAGAAAAGGGAGGAGCTTTTCAAAATACTTAATTCCAATTGTATAAAACTTGGGAGACATTTGTCCTGAAGGCCCCGTGAGATGAGTAGTCTCAGTGCTTTGTCCTGCTTGAACACTTTATCCTCCTCTGGCATGTACAAAACCCTCAGCAGGCTCCCTGGTTGCTTTTGTATCTGTGGAATAACCAGAAAAAAGGCCAAAAGCAGCAGAGGCCACATGTCACCCTGTATGGATGGCACAGCACTGCCAACACAGCTTGATACAAACAACTAACGCCACTACAGCAAGACGAGCATCTCTAAACAGCATGGGTGGCCTGCAGTGTTGGAGAGCTCCAGGTTCAAAAGGATCACAGAAGACTTTCAGGTAAGGGGAAGAAAAGAGGAAGACTCTGCAGTGGAATGGCAATGCTCAACCCTACACAGAAATCCAGAGCAGGAAATGAGGAATCCCCATGGTGGCTGAAGGCAGAGCAGTAGATGCAGTTTTTCCCTCTTTACTGCTATCACTGTCACCTTCTGCAAATCCAGAGCAGAAGACACAGGGCATAGCTCCCTCCCCTTCTTGGGGCTGCTGGGCATCCCAAAGAAATAAAATTCCACCCATAAAACTCCAGCCTGGCAGTGCCGTGTGGGGAGGCTGAGACCTGGTGCCAGGCACCAGCCAGCTCCTGGTGCCCGGGAGCCCCAGACAGGCTTTGTTATGGAGATCCACTTCTGGCAGATCCTGCTCTGCCGCAGGATTAGCTACCAGCAGTTTTGCAGTGGAGGAGCGCGTGTGCACCAGGCAGAGCTGAAATCATTGGATGTTATTTTTCTCCCCTCAAGATGGGCTGGAATGCAGCCCATGTGATTGAAGTGCCTTCAATCACATTTGCAGTCCCTAAAGATGGGGAGCGATAACCTTGCTCCTGTTTTTCAGCCCCTGAAGCCACCACAGCTCCGAGGCTGCATCCCTGCTGGGATGTGAAAATGCTCTTCTGCTGCTCTCCCAGAGTCCCCACCTCTGTGAAGAACACTCTGGACAAGCGAGCTGGAGTAAACACAGACAGAAATCAGGAGGCAAGCCGAGCTTTGGGGAGATGGGAGGTGACAGGCGGCAGCCGGCATCTGCTGCGAGTCTGCTGCTACTGTAAAGCCAAGAGTATTTTCCCCCTTAGACTGAGCAGAGTTGTAAGGAAGAAAGGAAATCCCAAATATAAAATGGGGTGCATGGAACATCACACCTTCTGCCTTCCCCACCAGGGTGGAGATCCACTGTGATGGAGCGTGATGTATCCCCCACTCCAGCACTGGGTTCTGGTGCTGCCTCACACATATGCCCCCACAGCACAGTTCTGTGCCTGGGCTATTACATGCACCTAGACACCACTGTGCTCCTTTTGGTTTCCTTTATGGCAGCACATTGGTTGTCGGCCTGTAGATCCCAGTATATCCCACTATGTTCCACAACTCTTTGGTCGTACCCACCCTCAGCCCTTCCATTTCCAAACTGCCACTTCCTCAGCCTCAAATAATAAATGCTGCGCACACTACTTCACAAATGCGTTGGGAGTCAGGCTTGCTAAATAAGTGAGGCTTGCTGCTTTTCCATCACCGAGGATTGTGACGTGCAGCCCCAGAACTGCTTATGCCAACCCCCTGGGCAATGGGCACGTGTGTGATGGTGACAGGAGGCTGGGAGGGGATGCAGGAGGAAGAGCATTGATCTCTAGCTTAGCCCTCCAGCCCTGGGGATCCCTTCCTACATAAATATTTGCCAAGCAATGCATTTGTGCCTGTCGATGGCTGTCAATAGGAGCCTGCAGTGCTGTTATCTGCGGAGCTGTCATTCTCAGGAAGCTGAGCCAAACAGCCTTCTCCGTATCTCAACCAATAACCATATTATTTGTCTTTTCTAATCTATGTGCTGCATGCACAGAGCCTATCCCCAACTATGGAGCATCCCAGGGTGCAGGTGGATGGAGGCAAAAGCATTGCAGCTTGCAGGTGGCATTGAGGTGCCTCAGTAGAGCCAGCACACAGAGAGTTAACTGGCTTGTGCACAGACAGAGAGCTGTCAGACAAAGCTGTGGCCTGCTTCCCCCTGTGCTCGTCTCATCTCGTCAAGCTCCAGCATCTACTTGCCAGCTCCAGCAAGCCAGCAGCAGCAGAGAAAGGGCTGGCGTGGACTGGCAGCGTGTGCCAGATGGGATGGTGCCAGCCAGGGCTGTATCGACAGGCCAGAAGGATGCTGCTACATTACCGTGGAAATGGTCTGCTGTTTTCCGTCTCAGGGCCTCGACTGTCTCCTCCGTGTCTGCCCACTCCAAGACCAGCCTCCGGCCGTACAAATGTGTGCTGTGGCACAAGGTGTTGAACGCTTTCTGCAGAATTAAGAGGAAAAGAATAAGGGAGAAAATAAACCAGCCTCACGTGAGGAAAAGCAGATATCCCTTCCTCTGCCCTGACTCTAGAAGGCCACCAGAGATCATCCTATGTGGAGCACATTGCTCTGATGGGGCAGGATTCATCTCCATCAGAGCCTTTGACTTGATCATTTATCTTCTCCATAGCTGCAGCAGAGCACATACCTCTCGCCATTCCTGCAGGCTGCTGCTGCTCGCTGGGGAGTGAGCTGAAATCCAGCACAAGAAACAGCTCAAGGTTGGCTGCTGCCTTGCACCCCCCTGGGACCACACCTGAGCCAGGAAAGCTGTACTCTGGAAAGGCTTGTAACAGCATTAGGTGGTTCAACCACAAACCAGGGCCTTCACAGGCAGTGCAGCAGCGCTGGATTAGCACAGGCAGAGCAACCTCGTGACTCTCCACCCATCCTGTTCTCTGCTGGCATGCAGAGAGTAGGCAGGTTGTTTTCTGCTCAGGGGCGATGTATTTCAAGAAGTCCAACCTCGCCGATGAAAGCTGTCTTCCTCTCACCAACTGTTTGGTGATGTTGACCATGGTGGCAGTAAATGTGGCACTGCTGAAGCCTATCATAGAATCATAGGTTGGAAAGGACCCACTGGATCATCGAGTCCAACCATTCCATTTGGACTATGCCAAAGTCCTCTCCTTTTTCTGCCTGTGTGTTATAGAAATGCAGAGGTTTCCTCATTGTCCCATCCTGCTTAATAACATCTGTACAGCTATAATCTCTCACTGGTGTGGAACACAAGCGTGCCAGCCAGCACAGTAGCTCAGATGGCTTTCTGTATCTGTAGGCCACCAGCAGAGGCATCCAGGAAACAGTGACTCAGAATCACAGAATCAGAATTGTTTAGGTTGGAAAAGACCTCCAAAATCATCAAGTTCAAGAAGAGGAGACCAAAATGATCTTTCAAAAACCCCAGCTAAGGCTGGGATTAAGTAGGATTACTACGATCTCAAACTCACATCCCTGGAACACATAATGGCAGCTCTAGGACCACAGAAACACATCCTCCTGTCCTCCCTCTGGAGGCACCATAGCAGCACTGAAGCTGTCCTGGAGAAGCCCAGATCTCTTCTCCGAGCCCTTTGCCAAATGGCAATTTTGATTCATCATAGTGTGTCAAGTCTTTGGCCAATGGCTCTTCCTGCAAGGGGCTCTGGCTGCCTGCAACTGCTCCTTGGAAACCACCTGAGCTGATGCGTTATGAAACTCAAAAAACCCCCCATTTCTAGTGACCAGCACTTGGTAGCTTGTGTTTTCCTTTCACTCATGTAATTCTCATTCAATATAAAAAGAGAAAGGAGGAGCACCAATTCCAACTTCTCCACAGCATCACCAAGACTCCCCACCTTTGCCAGCTCCCTGGGGCTGACCCTGGCAGGACAGCGTGCCTCCTTTTCCCTCTGAAGGGATGCAAGCCTGGCTGGTGCTTTTGCAGCTACAGCTGTTTTTATTTGCCACTGCCGTTGTTTTAAAGGCCTATTTTCACTTGGAATGGTATCCAATTAGCAGAGCAATGTGTTGGCTTAAATAAACACTCGGGGGGAGGTGGCAGTAGGGAGTTGTGATGGCTGTTTACGTTGGCACAAAGAGCCATTTCCAAAGCCTGGCAAACAACTGCAGCTCTAATCGCAGGGTCTCATTTGTTAATTTATACTTTTTAATTTCTCACTTCCCTCAGTACAAGGAAGAGGAAAGCTGGAAGATGGGATATGGTCCCAGCAACCTGAAGCAGGTCACAGGAGAGAGCAAACCTTGCTGAATATGCCTACAATCATGGCGCAAAGTGCGGTGCTTGGTGGGCTCTCATCCTCAGAGCATCTTGCTCTGCCATGTCCTCCTTGTTGCAGAGTTGCTTTCATGCCCCACTGGGTACACAGAGCTGCTCAGCCCAGTAAAGGATGAGGCCTCCTCTAGATTTGAGGGGAGCACTGGGAAAGGTCACAGAGCAAGAAGGAAGGCAGATGCATCAAGCTGAATTGCATGAAAAAAACCTGCTGGGAGGGACACATTTGCCAGCATCCTGGGAACACTGACCCTTCTCAGCCAACTGCACTCCCAAAATGAGTTGGTTTGCTCTGGTGATGAAGCAAAACCCAGGATGAGACTGCAGGGACGTTCCCAGCCCACCACTGCTCAAGCCCGGGTGGAAAACATCACGCTGGGACCCACACTCCACACAGGTGGGCTCCTGGGGCTGGGGCTGCAGAAGAGAAGTCATGCATTTCAGGTGAAAATAAACTTAACGTCACTTCATTTGGAAACGATCTAAAAATAAAACTTAGCTCTTCACTGCTCTGAGAGGAATTAAGACTTTTTCAGGGGAAAAGAAAAGAGAAGCCACCGATGATTTAAAAGACAAAGGGATGAAGGAAAGAAATGCCATCCCCATGCATCCACACTACTGGAAATCTTCCAGCGAGAAGAGGAAATCTGCCACTGCTGCTATTTCAAATGAAAAGGTAGGTAAGGAAAAAATATATTTCAATTAGATGAGACATATGAAATGAGGACAAGTGGACTGGCTTTCAAAGGAAGTGGGGCTGGAGGTGGGAGCTATTCTCAGGGTGCAGTTCTTCCACACGAGTGTCTCCTTCTCACGACATCTCCTTTGAAGACCAAAGAACCAGAACCAGAGGTTTTTTTAACTGTATCTGAATGAGCAACAAAGTGTGGTGTCTGCTCTTCCAAGAAAGCCTCACCAGAAAAGAGCTCTAATACCATGGCTTCACATTATCCTACTCCTTTAAGAAAAGGGAGGCTCCCACCATACAAAGCTTGGTATCCTTTAATGTCAAAAAGGATTTCATTAAAGCTTCTGCATTTGGTAGTACACCCACTGCCAGGTAACACTGAAAGCTGAAGAGCCCTAGCAAACCTCCTCCCAAGTCTCTTTTGCTTTCCAAATGCTTTAGGGGATGCATGAAAACCTCATGGCCTTCTCTCCCTAGAAAATAGGATGCGAGTATGCTTAAAAGTGTCATTTCCAAACAGTTCTCAGTCTGATTTTGCAGAGTTTGGTTTGAGCTTAAAGTCAAGGCTCAGCGCGGTAGGATTTCATCACTAGCTATGAGTACAGCTAGGGCAGGGCTACAGCCCAGGCAGTGAGAGGAAGGGGAGAGGCTGGAACAGCAGCTTAAAAATGTTTGTGGGATTCAGAAAGAGAATTTCAAAATTAAGACGTGGCTGATAAACTCACATGAAGCCCAGGATGCCAGGACAAGATGGACACTGCTTTGGAGAAGAGCCTGCTGTGCCAGGGCATTGGAAAGGCAGAGATCAAGAGAGCAGACCCCCAAGTGCTACGGCTCCATCCCCAAATGCCATATTAATTTGGAGGACAGTGCTGCTCTGCCTATAGAATCCCCCTTGCCCTATTAAATACTCAAGCCAAAGAGCCTCCAGGCTGGAGTCATTAGAGGGACAAAGGGTCAACAACATTAGGAGACTGATGAATTTCCCTTGCTCGCAAGAACCAGTCCCAGCTGAGGATGCTCTCTGTGACACCAGCTGCACACAAGGATTTTTCCTTCCGTGTGTGTGCATTTTTAAAGGGTCGACTGTCTTTCCCAAATGGGCAATTTCTATTTGGAGAACAGATGTATTTTTATATCGACAAGGGAGAAAAGTGGAAACTCGGCTTCCACTTAATAGTTCAAAAATAAAAACAATCCCACAACAGGAACGTCAGGAAACGTGTCAAATGGTTAATGTTCCTTAACTGGAGTTAATTTCTTATTGCCAGCAGACTGAAGTTTCCCTTCTCACTCTCCAGCTTCCACACACTCCTAGCTTGACCAGTGGGTATGCAAACCCTCTTTGTGAATATGACTTTGTCCCTTCCATTGCAGTCTTTGATGTGGGTTCCTCCCCGTTTCCTGGCTTCGCATGTGTGCATGCTGTGATCTGCTAAATGCTTGCAACAGAGAAGAGAGAGCGCTGCTAATTTCAACTGATGGTGGTGTAATACTCCCAGTCAAGGACCATCCATCACCCTGGGAGCCGTCAAACGACCCAAGAGGCAGCCCCAACTGCAGACATCACCGTGGGAAAGCCAGGCATGAGACTGGGGCTCTGAAGATTGAGCAGATGATGGGGAGAGGATGCAACCATCAGCAGCACCCTGTGACCTGTCTGAACATTCCCTCTCCTGCAGGCAAGGTGACCCATTGCATAGTGAGGGTGGCTTGGGTGATCACCCCTCCCACGACAGCACCTTTCGGCAGGACTAGCTTTCCTTGAGTGGTTGGCAGAGCATTAGGACAGTCCAAGGGGATGAAATGTAGCCTGCTGGGACAGGTCTGCAGGCACAGCATCAGGTAGTTCAGAAGGGGAACCCCACATCTCTTTCCCAGCTTTAGAAAAAACTCCATCCACACTCCCACAGCAGCTGTGATTGCTCAGAGAAAGACAAACACGGGAGGTCACAGGCTTTAAATGCCCAACAAAGCCACCTGAACTATTCTATTACAAAAACATCATGTTTTATAAGATCCTTATAAGTAATTTCCAGATTACCACTCTGAGCAAAAACGTCATTGACAGTTACAGCTATTCAGCTCAGAGATCTCCAGGCCCACTCCCCCTTTCTCTCATTTCACTTAGCAATAAACTCTAAGTCAATTATGTTCGTGTTTACAATATTCAGGATCCTACTCATCAATACAGGCATCCTTTTCCAGACAGCCAATGGAGTATACTTGATGTGCCACTTGTAAGACAATTAAATCCCTCAAAGAGATAAGTGTGGGGAAAAAAAAAAAGAAGGAAGAGCTGCTTTGCTGGAAAAGAAGACTCACCCCCCAAGCAACCTTCCATAGGATGGCTCACTCCTTGCATGCTCACCTCCCATGGCACCTGTGAGCTTTGAGAACAGTGCCCTGAGCGAGCATCCTGGCCAGCTCTCTCCCTTCCAGCTGGCTGCTGTCACTCACCAGAGAAAGATGGGTTTCCCCCTGCTGAGAACTCGATTTGTCCAGTGCAGATAGAATCAGCCACAGGGTCCCCAAGTGGCTGAAGAGGGACTGGATGCAGATACTAAGACTGCCATTTCCTCCAGAAAGCAAGCAGAAAAAGGGGTGCTGTTTCATTCCAAAGCCAGCAGCAGTAAAGAACCAGAGAGGTCCCTGTATGCACCTTTCTATCAAAGGCTTAAAGTTTCCATAGGGAAAGACTAATTAAAAAGCAAGAACAAAGCCTGAGTGACTCTGTTGTGAAGCAAGAAGTTAAAGCAATGCTGCCCAGAGCTGGGGTCTGTGCAGAGCTGCAGGCACAGCTCATTGCCTGGGGAGGGAATCATGCTCCTGGGACACCTCACACTGCCCAGTGAGCCGGACCCCAATGGGAGGATGAATGCTGAGGGGAAGGAAGTTTGAATTAGGATCAATATAGGACTAACAAAGAAACTCTATGTACTGTGTTCTACGGGAGGTCACACTGGAAAGGATGATCTAATAGTCCCTTGAGATGCTGGATCAATGAATTCTGTCTAAAAACATAAACACAGGCTACACTTGCTCCCCCTCCTCTCTCCTTCCTCTCTGCTCATAGTCTCAAAAATCTGGAGCCTAGAGGAGTCACTGGAGCTGTGGGGTCCTTTCCCTTCAGCAACAACATCTCCTGGCTTATGCCCACGATCGTTCCTCTTTCAGATACTGTACAAATCACCAGGAGCCAGCAGTGGGGACGAAACCCACACTGCTCTGGTGCTGGGAGTGCCCACCCAACAGCTCACAGCAGAGCTGAGGACCCTCTTTTGCCCAGCACAACTAGGTCCTTTCTTTGGACCAGGACAATGACTGGATTACACAACTTCATCTTTGTTCTTATGTTCAGCAAGGTGAAGCAGACACAGTCCTCTCTCTTTTTTTGCCCATCTCTTTGACCAATTCACAACTATTGGTCTTTTGTTACATTCACGACCTGAAAAATGCTGATCACAGGGGGTCTCAAAACACTCAGAGGAACGGATGACTGACTTGAGCAGTTTCCAAATCAGTAAATAGCCACAATAACCGAAACACTCCTAAAACCAAGGCAGTGGTGGAGATACCACATGTGCTCAGGTTTCCTGATGTTTTACACTGGGCCAAACCCATCCCTTTTCACCTTGCTTTTGAAGCCTCAGTGCAGCTTTGCTGGTGAATGCTAACAGCCTGCCCCAAATTGGTTGGACTCCATGATCCAGTGGGTCTCTTCCAACCTGATGATTCTATGATTCTATGAAATCTGGGCTAAGTCTCAGAGGAACAGAGCCTCCAGGCTCCCCTCCTGGTCCGAGATGAGGCTGGAAGGGTGCCAGAGGGGCGGGAGAATGTGGTAGGTCTATGTCTCACCTTGGCATCCTGCTTGGTGAGGAAATCCACAAACCCAAAGCCACGGTGGGATCCTGTTCCTGCCATTTTCTTGGGCAGCCGGACGGTCTTCAGCTCTCCAAAGGTGCTGTGAATCAGAGGGGGAGAAGCAAAGACTCTGTGAGATCAAGGGAAGAACCATTGCTTTATCACAAACCAAGGCAGTATCAGCTGCAGAACCATGCTGCAGGCTTGCCAGTGCTGAGGTGAGCAGCATCTTGCAGCCACTCTGCTTCCTTGTAAGCCTCATGTCTAAAGGACTTGGTAATAGCTAAAAACTCAACTTGGGTTTTAAGGGTCATCCTTTCCAGTCCCAAACCTTAAAAAGGCAAAAAACTTCTTTAATAGAACCACTATGCTTCTCCTCCCTTTAGGAGACCTGCAGAAACCGAGGACCCAGACTGTACGCTGTGCCCTGTTCAGGGCAGACAAGAGGCATCTTCAGGTTACCAGGAGGCAGCGCTGTTCCTGAGCCCCATGCAAACAGATTTATTTGCATCTTTGAAGAGGAGCTGAAGTGTACACGATATGAGTACAAGCCAGAGCACAGCCCCACGGGGACCTATTTTTTCTCTAGAATAGCCTGTTTTGTGCACTGTGTCTGCAAAGGCGTCAGCCTTCTGCTCCTCAGATGCTGGACGTAATTTTTAGGAGTGGATTTCCTCCCTTTAATGCTGCACTTGGGTACCTGCACTTCCCATTCTGCAGCCAGCCACTCAGCCTCTTTCAGGAGCCAGAATAAACTGGTTTTATTTAAGCTTGGTAAATGTATAAAAGGAAATGGGTGAATTCAGCAGAGCCAAGTCCTACACAACAACCTCCAGATGGAGCAGCATTTCAGACAAATTTCCAAGTGCCAATGGGACAGGGGAACAGGGGAAGAAAAGGGGTTCCCGTTTATCTGGAGGGTATGGGGTTAGGATGGCAGCATCCATGCTCGGACATGGCCCAGCAGAAAACTTGTCATGGAACACCTGTCCTTGCTGAAGAAACTTATCACTTGAGCATCAAAGCACACAGCTGTCCCACCAGGTTTGGACCTAGTCCAAAAGGCTTGAAAACAGACCCAAAGGCAGTGCCTGCCGGACACCTCTCCACAGTGCCATCCCCTGGTAGAGATTCCAAGACAAAGCCGATGTTTTCTCTGCATCCGAGCTCCTGCTTCTCCTTCTCCTCCCCTCATGCCCATTTATCAAACACATATGCACAAACTGCAGGCAATAAATATTTAATGTGGACTGGGTCTGAATAGATGTGTTATTTGATTTGAAAATCTGCACACACGCACGCATACACAAAAGGAGTCTGGGATGCAGCAGTGCCAAAGAGCACCTGGGAATAAACACAGTAAAGGCCATAAACGCTCTTGTGAAATGATATAAGCTAAATCCTGGGAGTTAACCTGGTGCACTGGCAGCATGACCAGGCATTCATCTACCCAATTTCCTTAGGCAACGTGGTGTGTAAATGTACCATTATGAAGCCTCAAAATGAATCTGCACGTCTCCTCCTCACTGCTTTCCTTCCCTCTCTCCCTCCTGCCCCCTTCGAGCTGGCGTTCCGCAAACAAACAAACAAACCCAAGTGGAGGCAAGAAGCAGCCCTGGCTAGTGGGAATGCTCGGCTCCAGGAGCAGCAGGAGTGCCGTGTGGTTTCCAGTGACCTGAGTGTCCTCCAGCAAGGGGTGCAGGTGATAGGGCCCTGGGAGCTCTGCAGGTGCCTCTGCAGAACCTATAGGTTCTGGAATCCACAGCTGGATTAAGGGAGAAGTAACAAGATTGCTCCCGGCCCAAGAAGATGACAGTCTAGCTAGGACAGTGGGTGGCATGGGCCAAGGGAGTGCTTGTTCTATCTAAGTGGAAAACATTATGGGCAGTGCCGAGGGGGAGCCTAATATTTGCTAAAAGGGAGGAGGTCTTAGACAACACCTGCTCTGTGCACTAAAACACCATGTGTCTCCCTTTGACACCAAGACGCAACACAGAATAGGCAAGGAGGTGCCCAGCAGGAGCAAGACCAGCACAGATCCCAGTGTTGGGGTCCCAGAGGGAAGCTGGGGTGACCCACATCGTCCTGGGCAGAGGTGGGAGAAGCTGGCTCTTCCCTTCTCATCAGCTCAGAGTGGCCTGAGACACCCATGCTGGGAGATACGCAAAGGCAGTGGGGACCTGATCTGGAGTGGGGCTGGCTACAGGCATCTCCCTAGTGATAGGGAGGAAAGTGGTGCCCAGCACGGGCTCCCACAGAGATGGGTCCATCAGAGGAAGCGACAGTGCAGCTCCTAACAGGGAGCAGGCAAAGCAGGGGAGTGAGGAAAGCCGAGAGGCTCAGCAGAGACAGGGCTGACCCCACCGGGGCTGCACAGTGAAACACCCTCCCTCCCACTGTGGCGCTAATTAGAAACCACAACACAGCAATTACCATCCCAGGAGCTGCGAATGAAGTGGAGAGCCTGGGCCTTTAATGTTCTCCTCTCCAGCGCCAGGCAGAGACTCACACCTCTCTTTTCCAATTATTTCCTCTGGATTTGGGAGGAGAGAGGCAGAGGAGGAGGGAACCCAATTACCCCCCGCAGTGCCAGGCTCCTGGCACCTGGGGAAGCCAGGTGCTGCGGTGTTTGCTCCCATGCCGGCTGCATCCATGCTACAGACTTCCAGCTCCAGGATGGCCACGCGCACATTGTGCCACAGCTGCCACAGGCAAAGCCACAGGGGTGGTGATGGCAGAAGGAAAAGGGATGCAGCTTGTCACCTGGGTGAAATCCAAGCGAAATGACAGGGGAGAGAAGAAAGCAGCTTCTATACAGGCTGCTGAACTGCAGCTCGCCTGTAAGATTCCACCATGCCGCCTTAAAACGTGTGCTTCCCCAGGGGTGGGGATGGCTACAGAGGGGCTCACTGCAAACTGATGTTCCTGCCACCTCCTACCCCTTCCAGTAGGGAAAGCTCTGATGGAAGCAAATGGCGTGAAAACACAGCATGCGCTCCAGGGGTAGGGGTTCCTCTTGGAGCTGACGTCTCTCCTCTCTCCACAGCAAACTGGACTGAAATCAGAAAGCGCTGGCATCAAACCCCGCTGTTGGCGCGGAGCACAGCACTGTGCCAGGCTCCTCGCCCTGAACAAGATGATTTACAGAGGAGTCCCAGAGCTGGTGCGACTGTAAAACCTGAGTGACTTCTAGATCTGTACCCATAGGCACCCATGCCTTTTCCAAGTGCTCGCAAACCCCTGCATCAGGGCTCAGCCACAGCAGAGGCACTAAAGGACCTGGCAGTTGTGAAAGCAAAGCACTTCCCTTCTCGAGACATTGACTTGTTTGTAGTCAGCCCAGTTAACTGCAGAAAACTGTAACCTCCTTTCTGGTCAGTTGTGTCCTCACCAGACCCATGTGCCTGGCCTGAGGCTGCATTACTGGCACGGCTTCCCCACAGTTCTTGGTGGCATCGTACCAGGCTGCGATTTCAGCTGTAACAAGTGCAGCCAAGGGGCGTGGCAAACCCAAATGTCTTGTATAAACGACCTCATGGAGCTGCTCACAATTCATATAGGCTGTTCCAGGAGGGCAAAAGCAAAGAGCAAGAACTTTGCCATGAAGGCAGAAGGTTTGCAAAGCCCACAGCAACTTCCAGGTACATGGCTGCTCCGTTGCCTCCCAGCTTCCTTCTCCACATAGTCACAAAAAAACAGTGTCCAATCATCCATTCTCTGAAATCCTGAGCGGAGGTCAGAGCCCAGAGGGGAGGGCAGGGTGCATGGAGAGGCGTGCGGTGTGTCTGGAGGATGTGGCTCGCCCTCTTTTCCTCTGCCTGTGCTCCCCATGTGCCACAGGCAGCCCACCAGCCAGGCTAGCAAAATTCATCCTCATGCCTGTGCTCGCTCTCCCAGGCTTGGCATGTTTTTGTGCCGTTGGCTGGAAGGGGTGACAGCCCCGAACAAATGCTGCAACTAAGATATTTCCCAAACGAGAACCTTTGCTTTGTACAGATCCAGATTTACTGGGAAATCATTAACAGCCTATGCTGGCACTGGCTGAGCAACGATCCACACAGCTACAGAATAAAGACAGCCTCAACCTTTCCATCAACAAGTCACCCACCCCAAGCTCAGCAGAAACACACAATGTTCCCAGAGATGCCAGAAGGGACAATCCCTTCCCTCCCACCCACATGGGATCCAGCACTTCTACATGGCTTTGGCAGCTTTTTCAGTGGTGCTGCCACCATCCCCTTGCTTCCTTGGCAGAACAGAGGGAAGAGAAGTACGTTTCTCCTCTACGCTGTAAGATGTACGCTGCAAGCTGGCTGCAGGTCAGAGGAACATCACCCCTTGGGATTGTAATTACATCTTTCTGGCACAGGCCAGCTGGGAGGCAAGTCCTTTGCCTGCTAATTATAAAACATTATATTGCTATTAAACAGAGTGCACTCTAGCTCGGTAGACAACACACTGCTCACTTGGCTTTGCCTGTTTACTGAAAGGTGCTTGTTCATCCCTCATCTACACCAGCCAAGCAGCCAGAGGACAGTGATACAGGCAGTCTCCATAAACCCTCTTCCCTCCTCTGCAAGCAAGACAAAGTTCCTCCCACTCCACCACCACTCTCACAGCCCCAAATCCTCTGCACTTCCACCCCAGTTTCACCAGGCACACGAGTGCCAGCACCATCTTCTGACACTGACTCCATCATCTCTTTTCACACAGGATTTTGTTGGGGTTTCTGCTCCCAGCTTTCAAGTTTCTCCCTGTCCTTCCTCAGTCCCCAATGTCCAGGTTTGGCTCCCCAGGCAGCCATGACAGCTGTACACGCTCACTCCTGGGACAAGGACTTGCAGGTCAGGGTAGATGTTACCCAGCTGGAAAAGTGTCCCCGCTATTTCATCCTGCTCCCTTGAAACTGCAAGCTCCTTAGGAGAGGCCAAGGCCTGTCGAGACCTGGTTGTTATTTTCAAATCCCAAACACAAAGATGCATTCATCATGGTTGATCTTGGTGTGCCCTCAGCTATGAGCTGATCCAGGACTCTTGGGTTGCCAAGTTCTGTAGGAGAAAGCACAACCTATACCACGAATCCATGCGATGGCTGGGAAGACCAACTGCTGTCCACTGCCAGGAGAGCAGACCTTATTGGAAATCAAACAAAAGAAACCACCCTTAGGTTTCTCCAGACATGAACAGATGTCCCACTGCATGGTGTGGCCCTAAACCCCTCTCTCTGGTTTATATCCATTCAAGAAAAACAAGCTAAAAATAGCCAGGTTGGAAAGCTGATCATGAAAACCAAGGCTGCCAAGTTACCATCTACTGCCACCACCTCCTCCTCTCTCCTCTCCTCTCCTCTCCCTGCCTTCTCATCCCCAAGCCCTGCTGCTGCCTAAATCCCTCCTCATGACTGCTGGCAGCCTTAGGACAGAGCTCAAGCGAATGAGCCAGGCAGCGTAACCGCTCATCAGAAATGGCTCTGGGCAGGGATGACGAGTCCAAATGAGACAGAAGTCCTTCTCTTCCCTTGCTTGCACAACCTCTTCCCCAGCAGCAGGCTGCAGCCACACGTCAGCCCAGCAGAATTCAATCAATCGCTTGGCAATGGTCGTCTTCATTTTATCATTTCTTCCCCCCTCGCCCCCATATAGGACCTTCCCTCCCCCAACAAATTACGTCTCTGGTTCTGTGCCGATTTGCTGATTATATATTGGGGGGGGAATAACAATGGTCCTTTTTCTTTCTTCCTCCTTTAGGAACGCAGGACCCTGGCAAATGGTTTTGCCCCTGGGCTGAGCCATGGCCAGTTCCACCCCCTGCATGAGAGAGTTAATGAAATACGCAGCAGAAGGTCCCTCCCGCCTCCCGCTCCAGGACTTCAGCTGACTCCAGTACGGCTAATCCCATTACAAGAAAATAACGTGGATAATTCAAGCTAATGAAATCGTTACAAGAATGTGGACAGCCAGGGGTGGACATTCAGAGCCAATTTAACACTCCTTGGTGTTGTTATCCCCAGCACAGGAAATATCTCAAAGGAGGAAGGGAATGGAGAGAGGGAAGAAAAAAGCCCTGCTCTCTTGTTAGTTTAAATCCTGTTAGAGAGTTCAGGAATTAATCTGCCACCTATCTCCCCTATTACCATTATCATCATCATCATCATCATCATCATCAATAACGTCTCCTCGGTAACCTCTGAAAATTAGCAAATGAATGCACAGGAGGGCAAGGCAGGAGCGAAGCCTCCTGACACACTAAACCAAGCGCAAACTGCTGCTGCCTCCCTCTCTGGTGCAGCCACGGGGCAGGAGATGCTGGATGGAGGGACTTTGCAGCAGACCAAGTGCCCTGGTGGAATCCCAGCCCATAGCTGCATGGATGAAGTGATGCAGGGAAACAAGTCCTTGCCTGTCCTGACCCCACTGCAAAGCTGATCCTTCATTCCCACAGCAGCTCCTGCACTGTATTGTCCTGCTGGATAATTAAATCACCTATGAGACCCCCTATGAAAAGCTGCTGGTACACGGAGGAGGACAGCCACATGTGCACCTCGTTCTTTGCTACATGCATCATCAAGTTTTTCCAGTTTCCTCCCCTCTTTGCCCAGGAACATTGTCTTTGTTTGGAGGCCTCCTGTTCTGCTGCTGCAGCAAAACTAGATTTTGCTTCATGCAATTCCTGTTCTCCAGTGCTGTCGGGAGAAGTGCTGCTGTCTTCTCCTAGCTCAGCTGCTTCCAAGCGATGGACCCCTTCCTGAGGCCAGTTTTCTGAGGCATACCTGGCTCCTACAGCAGGTCTAAAGCCAAGCTCCCCTCCTGGCCGCCCATACTAAGGGAAGCCAA
Organism: Clamator glandarius; assembly: GCA_033459285.1. Taxonomy (NCBI): domain Eukaryota; kingdom Metazoa; phylum Chordata; class Aves; order Cuculiformes; family Cuculidae; genus Clamator; species Clamator glandarius. The sequence goes on along the minus strand of JAUNZM010001016.1, from coordinate 1,823,116 downwards.
GCACTGACAGCACACGTCTGAGCTCAGCTACAGCATTTCACCACAAATCACACTTTTGCCACTGAGCACTTCCAGGCAGGAGCTACTGGTCATGCTGCACTCATGGATGTGATGAGGCACCTCTTCCACGCCACGTACGTGAACTGCAGCCCTGTCTGCACGCAGTTGAAGTTACAGGAAGCCTCACCATGACAAGATTTCAAAGCTATACAAGCTGGTAACCTTAGCTCACATGGGACCATGAGTGTTTAAACGCTTCCTGCATTTTCAGTTGGCTGTGGGTGGTTCCCACTCATCCCTGTCCTGCACTGCTGGGTGAGAGCTAGTCCCCACCGAGGCAGCTGCCTTCTCAGGGTGCTACAATCTCATCCCAGTCACTATACAGCTTTGTACTCCCTGCAGAGCACCTGGAATTCATTCCCTAGAAGCTTTAACAACTGCTTGACAGAGCAGTGAAACAACACAGAGAAGCAAAGGAGAAAGAATTCAAAGCCTCAAAGAAATCCCAAGATTCCCCAGGAGAGAAGGGTCTCTGAAACAAGGCTTCTGAAATGTTTAGCATGCTCCTACATAAAGGGCCCACAAAAACGAGGAATGGCATTTTCAAACCAGGCTCTCTGGGACTGGTGATGACCATCAGGTCTTGATGAGGCAAGAGGTGGCACCAAGAGACAGAATCACGGAACCACAGAATCATTAAGGTTGGAAAAAACCTCCAAGATCATCCAGTCCAATTGTTAGCTCAACCTCAATGTGCCCGCTAAACCATGTCCTGAAGTGCTACATGTACACATTTTTTTTAATCCCTCTGGGGTTGGAGACTCCATTACTTCTGTGGGCAGCCTGGTCCAGTATTTTAACACTCTTTCAGTAAAGAATTTTTTTTCTCATATCTGATGTTGCAGCCCTACTGCAAAACAGCTCAGCAGCGATGCCAGGGGGCAAAATGGAGACCTCAGGCTCCTTTTCGACCTCAGCTCTCCCATAAGGGCAACCTCGCAAAGCTGCACCTCTCCCATTTCTCCAGCTCACTGCCTGCAAAGCCACAGCTGATGCCTACCAACGTCACACACAGACAAGTAATGCTTCAATCAATCCATGAAAGCAGCAGAGAGACTCAGGATTTAAAAAAGAAATCGGTGCAACCTGAATACGAGCGTCTTTGGTACAAGAGACAAAACAAAACCCCATGGCAAATGCAGCAGAAAAACTGGAAGGTACCTGGCCTTGCAGGAAAGAGAAGTTGTCACTTGGGGACTTCTCTTTGATGAGAGAATTGGGGTCAGAGAAAGGTGTACGAGAAGCATGTTGCTATGTGGGCTGTGGTGATGGGTCATGTGGCGGCCACTCTGGGTGGCTGTCCCCTCTTTCTCCCATGGAGAGACTGACATGTCGGAGAGGAATTTTCCACCTTTCCCTTTTCCCCAGCTTGATTTCCACTAGACTTGTAGGAAACCAACACCAGCCAGATTCCCACCTCACATCCCCTTGAATTTGACTGGAAGCAACCAACGCTTTCCAAAAGCAGCCTTGCCCACTGCAGCGGTTGGGGGAACAGGGCGAATACCCCTGGGACGAGCCCGGCACAAACAGCACCATTCAATGTCTCCAGGATGCTCTCTCACGAACACGTCTAATTACATCCAGACGGCGCTTTCGGCACACCTGCCACAGCAACTGTTTATCTTGCCGACGACTTAAAGAGCATCATTTGCAAAGTTTGCAAGGAAGGAAAGCCAATTAGCACGTCGCCGGCTAGGCAAAAAGATCCTCTGGCTTTATCTCCACTGCGGCTGCTTAGCAGAGGACCCTTTGGTGCCAATTCCCTCCTGCTGCTCCCCTTAAATCTCTTTGGCTCCTCCAGTTGGAAATCCTGCTTTCTACCAGAGAGACTCAAAAGCAATGCGGGGGGGGGTTGCAAAGGGAGGAAGCAGAGTGGTCAGCCAGCTTGAGCTGCCGAACCTGCCCATACAGGAGACGTTGAAGGAGGAGAGCCCCAGGTATGGGTATGAGGGGGGTCAAGGTCCAGAGGCAAGGGGGACCATTGCCATATGCATGGCAGAGGGTCTTACAAATGAAGCGCGTGTTTTACCTATTTTTTAAACCTTTGAATCTGGAGAAGAGGCAGGAACTGTGCCCATGGCAGAATAAAACGATGCTTTGCCTCAAGTACGGGTCAAAAAATTTCATCCCAGTAGACACAGTGGCCAGGCTGACATGGTCTGGCAGCAGAGGGGGTCCACAAGGCTCCCGCAACCCCATCCCTATGCCACCCTCCCAGATTTCCCTCTCTGCCTGCCACACTGGCCTGGCACATCTGCGCCAGTCAAACCTTGCAGCTCAGGGCCTCCACCAGCCCCCCTGCACTAGCCAGTCCTCACTGATCCCCCCTCCTTTATCCCCATCATCTTACCAGTTCTGGGTTCCTCTATTCCAGCTAAAGGCTTTGCCAGCACTCTCCTCGCTTCCACCTGAAAATCCTGCACTTTCTGCCCCTCCTTATCTGCTCAGCACCCATCTCTTGCCAGGGACCACCAGCTGCCCCATTTACCCACACTGTTGATTTAAGTCTCACTGTGGTGTCCCCCTGATATACTGTCCATACTTCTTGGATTAAAGACAGCAGTGGTTCCAGCTCTAGTGTGCAGAAGAATCCCACAAGATCCATCTAGAACCCAGTCCTGGGGAAGCTGGTCCAGCTGTTGGATTACGCTCACTCCCCATTTCTTCTGCACAGGGAAAACTAAACGAAGTTTAGCTCTTTTTTGGATTTATCACATTTTGGATTAGATCTTCAAAAGATATTTGGATGCTCAGTCTCACGAACACTGCCAAAGGCCATATGGACTTAGATGCGCTTATTCCATGTTGTGAATTTACCCACAAGACTCCTGGTAATATTAAGTCCCATTTTTTGTGGATAGCTCAGTCAGCAGCAGCCTCCCTTGGAGCTGGCAGTGAAACAGGATTGGAAATGTGACATCTTTGGCCCCAGACCAACACACAGCCATGGGACCTTCCCTCTCCTCAAGATCCAAGACCCCAAGGCAGTAGCTGTTTCCCATCGCTTAAATGGCTTATTTAAAAATGTGGCAAAACATTTTACCCATTCTTGATTTATTTTCCTTAACAGTTGCTTATGAGGGACCTTATCAAAAGCTTTCTAAAATTCCAAGTAAATTAGTCATTAGGCAGGTTTTCAGAACAGTAATTAGGCCACTCCATGCCCCTGATGTATTATTTACCTGAGAAGATATACATAATTAGGGCTCTTCTTTATAACTAGTATTACACACACTAAATTCTACTCCAGTCTATCGTGTAATTACGCAATTAGGCTGCATGCTAAACAGAAGCAAAAAGAAAAGGAAAAAAACCCAACAGTAGTTATTTTTTTAAATCCTCCATCACCAGCACAGTGGCAGGTCTTAAAATTTTAATATTCCTCCACTTAAGCCATTTTTAAACAGGTGCCACAACCAGGTTTGGTTTCTTAATTTTGCCGCATTTAATCCTACTTTGCAAGGTTTAATGTCGTGCGAGAGATTCAGTTCCTTAAAGAGATTTGCTTTAGGCTAATGTTAAAGGGGACTTTCCTTTCCCTGGCTGGCAAAGATTTGCCATGCTGGTGGAAGAGGCATCGCATTGTCTCGCAGCCTCCTCTTGCCCCCCCAGCTCCTCCCAAACGATGATTAGTTTTTCAGCAGCTTTCTGGCTGGCGGAGGCAGACAGGTACAGTTGCTATGGTAGGACCGTCACAGTGATTTAGCCCTACAGAGCTGGCTCCCACACTTGAATTGAACGGGGCAGCATGGCAAAAAGGAAGGTGGGGAGCGTCATGGGGGATGAGTGCCAGCCCTTGGCGTCTGCAGCAGGAGATGCTGACGTGCAGGAAACCAGCCAGCAGCCTCCACACGCCTTTTGGACAGACTCGATCCAATAGCTCGGATAAGCTGTTCCCATCTTTCTCCTGGGATAACTGGAAAGCAAGATCTTGGCTCTTTTGCAGGTCCCTTCCTACCTGTGCCTGCCTGCAGGGTGCAAGCAGAGTCATGTCTGTCCTGCCTTTGTTTCCTGGTCCTCACTGATAGAGGAGCGTGTGCCATCAGGTCAAACATAGGGTGGGGAGGATTTTTTAATCTACCTATACATCTATGTTAGAGTTGGTGAGATCAATTAAAACACCCAGGACTCACTGAGCACGCTGACACCTCCCAGAGAAGACATCTGTGTATTTTATTTCCATGCCCTAAAGACTCTGATGATTTGTTATATAGTTTAAGTATGAACACATTTCCTCCCAAAACTTTACATCTCCACACTTAAAACTTCCAAGCCAGTTCCCAAGGCACAAGGGAAGGTGCAGAGCTGGCACAGGCAATGCCATAAGCTTTAGGAAGCCCCAGGTTTAGACACCACTGTTAAAGTTGCGTTGAACTCTGCACAAGAGCTGGGGCCTCAAAGTCTGCTGGTCCCAAAGAGTGTGAGCTGGTGACTCAGAGAACTTAAAAGTGGCTGTTGTTGGACATGTGTGACTGGATGAGACTATTCAAAACCAGCAGGGAGGCTGACAATTCCCCTCTCACATTGTTTAGATTTTGTTGCTACCTCTCTCCACTTCTGCCACCTTACAGAGACATGAGCTCTGCTCTCAGCCCCACTCACTGCAGCGTTCACCTCCCCTCGGCTGCTGTGTGAGAGCCCCACCTGGGCTCTGGCCACTCTCAGATTTTGTGATTTTCCCTAACCAGTGGCTTTCTTCTTGATATTACTGTAATTTACATTTTCTTTTCAGGAGGAGAGAAAGAATATTCAAGTAGAGCAGAGAAAAGTCCAGCTCTATCAGGACAACTGAAAGAGAACTCTTTTTGAGCCTTCCCCAGTCTATCATCCAAGTACCATGCCAGGACCAAACTACAGCTTCTGATACCCCCTCCCACGGTCTCCACCTCACCAAGATGTACAAACTACCGGAGTCATGACCCTTATATCCCAAACCCCATGAAATCTCAATCCTTGCACAGACTTCAATGAGAGCCTCCAACGCTTGCAAAGCCTTTCGCAGAGCTTGTGCTCGTAAGCCACAATTCTCCCCGCACACAGCACCTTGCAGGACCAGGGCTTAAGAGCCACCAAGTCACCGGAGTAATCATCAGTGGGTCAAAATTTCAAAGGAACCTGCAGTTCCAACAGCGCTGAGATTTGGGGATTTATCTCTCCTGGGCTCTTTTGAAAATCCTGATCAGAGTGCAGCTCTGGTCAAAAATAAGTTATGCTAAAAATAGTGCTCACAGGAGGGCCCAGTATAAATCTCTGCTCCTACAGGATTCTTATGAGTCAGCTCGTTTCAAAGACAAGAGGAAATTTGTACAACTAGCAAAGCAGTAAACATACAAGGCAGATTTAGCCATGGCTCGCAGGCCCCCAAAGGGGTACCTAGGGCATCCTTTGGAGAAAGCAGCCTTGCTGTTAAGATACTGGTTGCATCAACAGTTAAAAAGCCGTATGTACATCTCGGATTCAACTGTCGAACCTCCTGCACTGAGCAGAATAAATATAGAAGCAATGAAGTATTTATAGTAAGATAGCTATTTTAACACAGGTCTGCTTTAAAGAGAATCCTTACCTAAGTGCTGTCCGTGTATAGCCACAGGATGACTTCGAAAAATAACCAGATTAATGATTTTCATAGGGAGAACAGAGAAACACATAGAGAAGATCAAATGCATGCAAATGTACGAAGAATATGGGAGCTTGAATGAAGTGCTTCTGTTCTGGTGACTCAAATACAATAAGGACAGTGAGATCCCCTGAGAGCAGTCTATTCTCCCAAGAACCCAGCCTGATCACATTCGAAATCCGCCAGGGATCGGAACAAGACATTAAAAACAGGGACACATCAGCTCCTTGGCAAGGCAGGCAGGACCCACCAACAGTGCTTCCCTGACCAGCACTGTCCTTTCCAGAGACAAAACCAACATCAAAACATTAGATTTTCTCATTGTACTCTAAAAGCAGTGTGAGCACATAAGTATTCAAAATCATGGAATGGGGAATGGTTTGGGTTGGAAGGGCTCCTAAAGCCCATACAGTTCCAACCTCCTTGCCATGGGCAGGGACACCTCCCACTGGGTCAGAGTGCTCCAAGCCCCATCCAACCTAGCCCTGAATACCTCCAGGGATGCAGCAGCCATAACTTCTCTGGGCAACCTGGGCCACTGCCTCATCACCCTTACTGGAAAACATTTCTTCCCAAGATCTCATGTCAATCTCTCCTCTTTCAGCTTCAAACCATTACCACTTGTCCTATTCCCTGCACTCCCTGACCAAAAGCCCCTCCCCAGTTTTTCTGGAGCCCCTTTCAGCAGTGAGAGGCTGCTCTAAGGTCTCCGCAGAGTCTTCTCTTGTCCAGGTAAAACAACCCAACTCTCTCAGCCTGTCCTCACACAGGAGATCCTCCAGCCCTCAGATCATCTCCTTGGCTTCCTCTGCACTCGCTCCAACAGATCCAGGTCGATGTCCTTCCTGTGCTGAGGACCCCAGAACCGAACGCAGGACTCCAGATACTTCAGTAACAGTCCAATTCAACCCTGTCCCCAAAAGAGTAGCTTGGGGAACAGCCCCAGCTCCAATGTTTGCTCTCTTCCTGCTCCTGGCATGCTCTGTCCTTTGGTTGCCCTTTCCCAACCTGCAACAACTACAACACCTGCTGAGGCTCAGACTCTATTTGTGCAGTGAGACACATCTTTACAGGACATTTGGAAAACTCTCCAAAGACAGGGAGTAATTGCACGGTACAAGCAACAAATGAGACATATTGGGATTCAACAATGATGTTTCAACTTTATTTCTGCAGAAAGCTCATTGCTTTCCACCCTTGCAACATCCAGATGAAGAAGAGAGAGAGTTGCAGGACTGCAAAGATCAGGCAGAGCCCAGGACAGAAGCCACTAAGCCCAGCCAAGCCATGACTGTGGGACTTTCTGGGCAAAGAAAACTGCAGCAGGAGAAACTGCTTGTTGGATTTGGGTCTTTTAGTAATTTGTTTCCTTATATACGTCTCAGCATGGCAAAGCATGACGTGAAGTCCAACACAAAAAAACCAAGACCAATCCTATAGCTTGGAAACCAAGAGTGGGAGGGGAGAGACAGAGAGATGGTTCTAGAACATGTTCTGATCTGTCTCAGCGAGACGAGGCTCAGCTCAATTGCTTCACTCAGAACGAGTGGACACGTGTTCCAATAGACACATTTTCTTATCCTCACTCACAAAATGTCAGTGTGCAAGAGTGCACAGAGTTCACGTACAGCTTCTTGTGAAACTGAAGAAATCCGCAATGGAAACTTTTCAATTAGTGACTTGAAGCTGATGGTGAAGAGATCCCAAAGATCCTGTCAGTGCTCAAAGGAGCCCAGTTTTTGTCACAAGATGTGAAAGCACAAACAATGTAAATCCTCACCAGCCTGTCAGAAAATGAACTGTGGAATTGCTTTGAACATTGGCAGCATCGCATGCAGCCGTGTGTCACCTCAGAAGGGAACTATTTAGAAGGTGAAAGTAGTTGATTTTCCTAATTTGTTAAATAAAGAGTTACAGTCACAGTCTTGGGGGTTTTTTTTGTATCGGAACTCATATGCGCACAGCAAAGCTGCACTGCAATAACTGCGACTGAACCGGACAAGCAGGAGCACGTATGTCCACGCGTAGGGAAGGTAAAGTCCACGCTCACCAGCACTGCCTGAGGCCAGGCACACGCATTCCACCACTGCAGCAGAGGCAGATCTGCCCCATGGGGATGGACCTTTGCAAGGCACAGAGTGAGCAACCACCAGACATGTAGCCCCTCAGCAACAGAGGAAGACCTCCCAGAGGTGGGGACGTGCCTCCCCCCACACTGCCCTCGCCCAGCATCACCCTGTATCAGTATGCAAACACCGGCAGCCGTCAACCCTGCCAATGCAACCCTGCTAATTTAATAAATGGATTTTGACGAGGCTAAGTGTCTGCTTCAGTGCTCCCCATCCCCCTGACCCAGCCCTGCCTGACCCCTCCCAACTCAAAGCATCTTCAGTAAAAGAAATTAGAACACCCAACAAAACCACACAGCCTGGGTTTTACAGCTCTGTTCTCCAGTAAGAGCCACGGAAACACGAGAAAGGAGAACTGGGCAATTCAGAGGCAGCGACCAACGCTGAGCAGGGTATCTGCATGGTAGGGTGCGAGTTCTCCCCATCATCCCCCCTTCTGCTGTGTCCTCTCCCTGACAAACCTTCAGCAAGGTTCATCACAACACCCAGGGTGTTGATCATCGATTGCAGGCAAGAGCAGACGCTCGCACCTTGCTGACAGATGTCGTCAATGCAGTGTGGCAGCTGCAGGCTTGCAGAAAAGATGAACGTGAGGTAGGAATGAGGGGCTGCAAAAAAGGAACAGAAACCATGTTCTTTTTCATCTGCCAGCAATGCCTGTACCAGCTGCCCTGAAGGAGGTGTAATGCACACATGGATATTGTGAGGGGAAAAAAAAACCCAAAACAGAGCGGCAATAACACACCTAAAAATAAATTGCCAGTGCCAACTGGGGTTCAAAACGGTCAAAGTTTCCCCTCCCCAGAGGGGGCATTTCCCACAGCTTTTGACAAGTGGCTGTCCAGGCAGGGATACCCAGCTCACAGGGAGATGGGGACAGAGCAGGGACCTCAATTCTCCATGCTGCAAAGCTTCTAGGCCAAGAGATTTCAATAGAAGATCCTAATATTTAGAGGCAACATAACTAGGTACAGTTCTCTTAGCTGGTACACAAGCTGCCTTGCCCATATTGGAGTTGATGGATTAAATGAGATGGAAGCAGGTAATGACTCCCCAAGAAGAGATGCTTTGCTCGAACAGAGGCATTTGCCAGCTTACAAGCTTTCCTTCATTTCCTGCGTTAATATTGAGCAACAGGGCTCAGGAAACCACCTACCACCATTGCTTTTCTGCCTCTGAATGGCTACAACATCCCAGGTGCCTCCCAGAAGCAAGATCTCTGCTTCAAGTGGAAGGTCTCCAACACAAGAAGGAGTAAAAGCTGATGCTGAGAACCATCACCGTGGGCTGGTTGCATAGTATGCCGGATGACAGCCAGCTGCAGCACTTGAGTCCTGCAAAAGAATGTCCAGGAGCTCTCCTGATAGCAGTTGCTGTTTGTAATGTCAGTGCAAAGGTGGGGAAACACACTGTGCCACAGAGGTGCCGCTGTCCGAAGGGATGTGTGGCTGTCCAGGAAGAACTTGCTTTCAGTTCAGACATCAGAGGCTGTGCCTCTTCATGTGCCATTTCCTCCTCAGCTCGGCAAAAACACAAGCTGCTGCATTTCTCCAAGTGCTGCAAGAAGTGTGACCATGGGGTACACGATGGGAGAAAAAGAGAGGAGATAACTCTTTCAGCCCCAATACACAAAAATAAAAATACAAGAGTACTGGTGGAAAGAAATCTGAGATACCTTCTAGGGGTAAGAATAACAAAATTTCCTCAGAACTGAGAAATCTCTTCTGCTCAAGAGCTTTCTCAGGGGAGCGAGCTGCCAGCCAGGATGGGCTGGGGCGCTCAGCCTGTGTGGGAGCTGTCAGAGTCCCAGTCCTACCTCATGTGACAGAAAGAAGTCCCTGCAGAGGTGACAGCTCTGGCAGACGCAGTAAGCAAACAGCTGAAAAGGGGGAGAGATGAGAGAGGAGGCAATGGCAGGTGGGAAAGTGATCTGTGCAAGCAGAGCCAGGCAGCGCTTGCTTGCATTAAAAAGGGAAAAGGAGGCAACTGGTTAAAGAGCGACTTTTAAACAGCATCCTTGCTACCCACAGGTAGGGCAGGGCAAGTTGCAGCTCCCCTCCCTCCCTCCTTGAGCCTTCCCCACTGCAGCAGACTTAATTTCATGGGGTTTTTGCACAAGCAGCAGGGTGGAAAATGATCATCAGGAGGCAGTGGCTGGTGAAGCACCCCATCCTCAGATCCCACTGCAAGGTGAGCAGCTCCAGTCAGGTCCCGCTGGGTCAGTACTGCAGCAAGGGAAGAGGCTACCAATGAGCTTTCCAAATCGCAGCCGCGGTGCGGAGGGGGGATCCACACTCCCCGCCCCAGCCCCGTCACCCTCCTGGATGCTGACGAGAGAGACAGCGCAGTCCTGCGTGACAGCGTGAAATTAATATGATTTTGGGGAAGTTGGCAGTGAGTAATGAGCATCTGAAATACCTCATCTCCACCCTCTCACCTCACCCCCCCCCAAACTCTTTTAACCCTTCAGATGCAAACACCGCAGTAGGATCAAATGGTGGGAAGAGTAAGACCTGGGTTAAAGAAAACCAAAGAGGGATGACACAGCCCACCTGACAACTGAATTTGCAGGGCAAGTTCTGGCACAAATCCCAACGGTGCTGCTTGTAATCAGGAACAGCAGATGAACGTGCCAATATCAGGTCTTCTGGGCTTAGAAAAGTCACTGTTGCTGCCTTTCCAAGCAAGACTCCTCAAGGAGATGTCAAAAAAAAAAAAATGGGGGGGCTGAAAGGAGACCAAGGCTGTCCTCCAAACATCCCTGGACAAGTCCCAGAAGGTCACCCATGAGGGGACAGCCTAATGCGCCCAGACCACCACTGGGCAGACCCTCCGTTAACAAGTGGGTCTGTGAGAAGCAGTATAAAGGAGAAGGCTTTAACAGAGCCATTTTCCCTGGTATCTAGTAAAATGAGAACTTGGTGAGAAAATACTTCCCATTTTCAAGGGCAGTTTATGTGACCTCCTGGATATCTAATAAGGGTCAATTCTATAACACCACCTTCATAGGAAGACAAGCCTTGGGAGCTTCCTCCTATTAACCGCATCAAATGCTCAAGTTTTAGGTCTCCTCTCCCTCTGCCAGACACCTGGAAGTGGTCAGCATACTGTTTGGGGAGGAGAAAAGGGAGGTAAGAAGACAGATGGCAAGCCTGATCCGTCTGCACTTGGTTTATTCAGGAAAAGCAACATGTGGGCAGGAGCACAGACAGAAGTGTTCATGGTGCCACCAGCTGCAGAAGCCAACATGGTTCAGGGAGTTGTGCACTAGGGGAAAAGGCTGTGCAATGCAAGATCCTTAATTGTAATCATATCCCAAGGCTTAAAATCCACTGGATTGTAGGAAGAAATGCTGTAGCAGGCTTGAGGTTAAAAAAAAACCAATAAAGCAAACAGAGATGCAAATAAAGGAGACGGTGTCATCCTGAGGAGAAAACTGTGATTCATTAGAGGCTTGTTAAAGACCTCCTCATGAAGTGAGACTGAAAAATTCCCACATGTATGTTCTAGTGAGAGACTAGAAGGAAGGTTGATGGGTCAACGTCACTGTGCAAGAAGCCTAGTTAAGGAACATAATGGAGAGAAGATCAAGACAATACACACTGCAAGTTGATTGCTCCTCGACTTAAAGGTTAAGACACAAGCTCAGAAGTTAGTGCATGGCATCCCAACCCCCCAGCTGCCAGCCCCTGACACAGCTTCAGTGGTCAAGGGACAATTCTGAAAATGAACAAGAACTGGCTACAAAGTAAGGTACAAAAATAACACGTTTTTCCTTCCTTATATAGATATGAACACATACTCTCCCTTAACAATTCAGACGAAAAGAGACCTTATAATACTAGCAGCACTGAGCGGGTTATTTAAAGGAGACAGCAGCTCCTCTAGGCTTTGAGTTTCACTTCCTAGTGAGAAGCAAAAGCCATGTGTGCACACACATGTGCCAGTCCCCTCCAGCATAGAAAAGGGGCAAAATCCCCAAACCAAAACCCCGGAGTTACACTTGAATAAGACATTTCAAAAGCAGTCCCTGCCCCATCTCTCTCCACCTCCCTAAGCCTCTCCACACTGATGAGCAATGGAGCCTGTGCATAAAACTAATTAAAGTTCCATCAGGAGATCCGGCTTGGTGCCCCGGTGTGAGATGCTTTAGCAGGAGGAAGCAGCTTACAAACTCCCTCAATTTTTTATTGGACAACTGGACTGCGCAAAAGAAGGCAGCTGAAAGCACCTCAGCAGAGGTTTCTGCCAAGCAGAAGAGGGGACCTGTGGGCACGGAGTATGTGGAGTACAGAAGAAGGGTAAAAAAATAAAACCCAAGTATTGCAATGGATGTTCAATACAGAGAAAGAGATGTGCTGAAAAAAAATCTTCCTCCTGCTCTCAGGGAGATCCACCTTTTAAAGTAACCCTGTCAAGGTAACACAGAGTTAAACGTTTCCTTATCTATGTTAAACACCTTTATGATTCAAACTGAAAAGCAGTGCTGAAAACCTATTTCACTCTCCCCCCTACCCCATGGCTCATTTTGGATCACCAAATTAAAGTGGCCTGTTACATTGCTGGTCTCTGCGTATCAACCCAGCACTGCTGTGTTTAGGTTTCCAGCACATAAAGAAAAAGCTTGAAGAAGGACCAAAAAAAAAAGTGTTGCATTTAAGCCTTTTGAGATAGCAAGAGAAATAAACCGTCCCAGCAGATTCCTGTGCTCTCCTCAGGAGCGCTCAGCTCGTAATGCTGGTGCAAGTTGCAGCCCAGAAATGCACCTGCACCCTCTATTTCTCTGTGCATCACACCCAGGCACCTGCAACTGGGACTTGGGAGCACACAGGGATTAGCAAATCCCCGGCATTAAGCCAGGTTGGAAGGATGGACGTGGTGTGTAGGGTGGCAGGAGAACAAGGTCACACACAATCCAAAGGCCGCAGAAAAGCAGATGTCATGGGGTCGGCCAGGGGTTCAGCCTAAAAGACAAGACTTAAATCTTTCAACAGCCTCCAGCAAAGGGTGATAACAGGGAGTAAGGGTGAGAGTAGAGCCAGGTTATGTAGAGGAATCACAGGGGGGGACCACAGCAGCCCAACACAACAGCACTGCAGCCAGGACCTGTTGCAAACACCAGCCCTGGGTCTGCTGGAAGGAGATACTGCCAGGGACACCGGAGGGCAGAGGAATACATAACGGTAAAGAAACTCCATCTTGCCCTTTTGAAAACTGAAAAAAAACCACTAAAAGCCAACCAGCAAGGCAGAGCTCCTCAGCCAGGAAGGAGAGAGCAAGCAACCAAGCACCTTCCTAATCATGCAAGGAAAACACATCCAAAGACTCACAGAACGATTTGGATTGGGAGGGACCTTAAAGATTGTTCAGTTCCAACACCTCTGCAGTGGGCAGGTACAACTTCCACTAGATCAGGGTGCTCAAAGACCCACCCAACCTGGCCTCGAACACCTCTAGCAATGGGGCAGCCACCACTTCTCTGGGCAATCTGGGCCAGATGCACTTAACGATGTACTTTTTGCAAGTGCCTTCAAATTAAGCGGGCAGAGAGGTCTCACACAGCAGGAGGGCAAGAGGGGCACCGTTGCACCAGAGTAGAAAGCTTCAATCCAAAGCAGCATCCCACGCCAAGCGTGCTCCTCCCTCTGACGCTCAGCAGCCCAGCACACAAACCTTGCATTCTAATGAGAACGCTGAAATCCAGCCTTAATGCAAAGTGCCACATCATCTGCTGGCATTGTCAGAAGCCGCTCGTATTTACATCTTCTGAGGATGTGGCCTTGAACCAGCCCACCACTGCTTCTTCCAATGCATGCAGCCCTGCAGTTTGTACCATGGTTTCAAAAGCTACCTTTACAATGGGAACAAGGCGTTATTATTCCTAGGGATGGACCAAACTGTCTTCAGAGTGATGTATCACCCCTTCTCCCTAGGAGGCTGCTTCTAACAAGGGAAGAACCTCTTGGTCTTCTGTAGTCTAATGCCTGTGGCCCAGCAGACTCTCTTGCTGCTTTGTTGGTGTGGGAAACCACCCAAATACTGAAGACACCAGAGCACTTACACACACCCACGCACACACTCAGACGCAAAGCACCATATCACTGAGTGCCTGTAACATCAGGGCACTTAATGGCCTAGAGCAGGAACCTGGAGATGGCTTTGGAGATCTCAAAGATGGACAAATCACTTTTTTAAACCACCCATTTGTTTTCTGGAGAACACAATACACTATTTCTCTCAACACTAAACCAAACTCAGAGGCATCATTACTGCTCACAGTGCTTAAACGTGTAGCGAGATGTATTCCAGTTCTTGCTTCTAAAATGATTTATGACCAGTTTCCTCCTGAACATGTACCTCTCAGCAAAACACACATTCCATGGTCCTTCCATGTGTTGCCATCAACATCCCAAATTCACAGTGGAAGCCAGAAAGCTGGAATCTAAAACCGACCTGACAGTTGGGTGCAGAGTGCCCACTGATGCTACCTGCTTCCCCAGAGCTTTTCTGCTTGGACAAGGCTCACTTTTGGACATCAGGCAGACTTGCAAGCATGGTATTCCGGGATGAGCCAAGGTGTGAATATCACAGAGTATCTGGTAGCTCAGTTCTGCACAAATACCTTCTGGTATGGCATAGCCCTGCTTCTGAAACATCTGAGCATTTGATTTAATACGTTTATCCTACCAGTCCTTCTCAGGAGCTGTGCCCATTCTCCAAGGCACCTAAGCCCCAACCCACAAAGGTCAGAGCAGAGCAAGGAATTAAGCAAGGAATACAGGCCAGACTAGCCTTTCTCCTCTCATCTGCAGATTGCTCCAGTGCAGGATTTTGTTCATCTGACTCCACAGTGAGCAACAAGAGAGTCTGCTGGGCCACAGGCATTAGACTATAGAAGACGAAGAGGCTCTTCCCTTGTCAGAAGCAGCCTCCTACGGAGAAGGGGTGATACGTCACTCTGAAGAACATCTCTGTATTCACCGATAATGGAGCAGAAACCATTAGCTTTAAACCAGTAGCTACACATGTGTAGGAAGAGAGACATTTAGCAGGTGGGCTTTGCTGAGCACCCAAACAACTACCACCTCATTTCCAAATCCTTCAGACTTGATCTAGAAGGACTCGTAAATGCAGCTTAATCTGTTGATGGATTTAACCCAGGTGAACAGGGCATGAACCCAACACTGGTGTCTGTCAGAAGGAAGGGCTGAAAATCTACTCTGCATCCTTCCATCAGCACTATAGCTCAGCTCACCCAATGCCTGCACATCCAGCAACTCTACCCCATTCTCCCCTTGCCCCCCAAATCATATCCCCAGCATATTTTACCTACACCAACTGAATTTTGGTTTGGTTGTAAAGGGCTAAGAGCATAATAAACAGGAAGCTTCACAGTCCTATGAATCACAGTCATGTCTGCAAAGCACTCACTTTCACCTAGACTCTGCAGGGTGCTGGGGGCAGTTTCCAGTTGTTTAATGGTGGAAAGAGAAACAATGCGTTTTCACAGGAGGGTGCGGAATCCACTGGGGGACATCACTTCCAGCCAACAACAAGGAGCTAAGCAGGCAGTTTGGCCAGGAGGCGATATCTCACCTAGGGCAGATCTGCTGGTACAGTCAGATGGCAGAAGGGAACAGGTAGACCAGTGCACCCATTGGTATTGGCAATCACTAAGCCATTCCCACTGTCTCCACACCAAATCTCCAGCATGAACTCGGCAGCTCCTGGGGCTTCTCCCCAACATCCTACCCACCAGATTCATCTCCCTCAGCTGCAGCTGTATAGCCCTCATCCCACTCCCAGCAGGCCCTTACAACACGAGGAGATGCTCGCTGCGACTTCTGCAGCTCCCCCACATTCACGGGCCACCAACTGCAGGGGGACAGCAAGGAGAGAAAAAATTTGAAGCAGCTAAAAGGAAACGGCAATGGATTTTGAAACATTCATTAGCACATCATCTAGGGTTTTAAAAGCAAAAGCATCACTTGGAGACTAATCTGACGTTAGACTGTTCAGGAAGCGATGCTTACAGCACTGTGCATCCCAAGGCTGTTTGCACTGAGTATTCTAATTAATACTACCCAGCACTTGCTTAACAAACTCACATGTTTACGAAGGGACTAATTTTTTATCTCCTCTGCCTTTCAGCAGCGAAGATTTCCACAGCTTCAGCAGGGCAATGTTACTCTGGGAAGGAGAAATTGTCTCCAGTCATGTAGGCTCCATTACTAGGAGAAAGGTGTGAACAGCAAGCATGTCTGGCAGACGGATTCATTATACCACTGTGTCCTTTATAATGGGAAATGAAAAGCCCATTCTGATAACTACACTTTATTATAATAGGTCAGAAGAAGTGAAAGGCATCATCTTATAAAATTAACTTCAAAAAGACTGCCTTTAAAAAAATATCTCTGCCAGTTTATCCACCATCTCTTTTCCCGGAGGTTTTACTCCTTCTTCTAGAAGAAGAGACATGACTCCAAAGTCTTGTCCCACTGGCTTTTACCCTCTATCAGAGGGAATAAATCTGTTTTCTCCTAATCAGTCCCAGGCATTTGTTTTGCCAGATGCAATAAATGCCATATCTTTGTCAAGACAGAGAAAACAGTCAGCAAAGTAGTTAAAATTAAAAGAGACACCCACCCCTGAAGGTCTTGCTAAGCAGCAGTGTTACTCCCTTTATAGGAAAGTCAGAATATGGAGATAAACACACCTGATAACCTATTCTGCACTCTGGCATACCTTTCAATCGCTTTTCCTGCTGGTTGCTTCTTTAGTCAAACTGAAGACGAGCGGCTCAGCTGATAATCTTATGATTTCATAGCTTTATACAATGTGTTTGAATTCAGTTGCTACAGGTGAAAGACGAGGGATGGCCAGATAGACATTAAAACGCCACAGTCACAGTGCTGACATCTGATCTCGCTTGTAATTTGGAGGGCTAGGAGCTATGGCAAATAGTTGGCAGGGAAGAGTTGGAAGGGATCATCACTGCAATTTTAAGAGAATTTATAGATACAGACCCAACGATAATTTCTCAGCTATATTTTGCAACGCAAAGAGTAAACAATGCCAGCCCCAAAACATGTTACTCAAGATTCAACTCTAAAAAGTGCTTCCCTTCAGTGGTACAAGCATCACGTATGTCCAAGTGTGTCCAGAGAAAGGCAATAAAGATGGTGAAGGGTTTAGAGCACAAGCCTTACGAGGAGTAGCTGAAGGAGCTCAGGTTGTTTAGTCTGGAGAAAAGGAGACTAAGCAGGGACCTTACCGATCTCTGCAGCTACCTAAAAGGAGGTTGTAGGGAGGTGGGGGTTGGTCTCTTCTCCCCGGTAGCCAGTGGCAGGACAAGGGGAAATGGCCTCAAGATGTACCAGGGGAGATTTAGGTTGGATATTAGGAGGAATTTCTTTATCAAAAGTGTTGTCAAGCATTAGAAGAGGCTTCCCAGGGAGGTGGTTGAGTCGCCATCCCTGCAGGTGTTTAAAAGACAAATAGATGTCATACCTTGGGACATGGTCTAGTGGTGGGCTTAGCAGGACTGGATCAATGACCTTAAAGGTCTTTTCCAACCAAATCCATTCTGTGATTCTGTGAGGTCTCGGCTGGCTTTCTACAGTTTCTATCCCTAAGGTTTCATTTGGTCAAGTAGAAGAAAACTTTAGGAAGTCTTTTTCTAAATGTAATCATTCCCCCTTTGGGGAAAAATAAAACGTACATCTCCTCAAAATGTTATATACCAACTGCAAACCCCCCCTTATTTTTAACATTCATGCAAGTTGGTGCAGAGAGGAGGAAGAAGAGAGGAAGAGAATGCTAGGAAAAAAATGGTTAATTGGAACTTCCAATGAAGGCTCCATGGATCTAATGCAACAGATTTTAAAGGAGCCTAATTTTTAGAAATTGCCAGAGCTCCCACCTGTGAAAATGTGGCCTTTCACAGATCTCCAATTCAGCTTGCCAAATCTAGAGTTCCTTTTGAAAAAATTCTTGCCATAAAGGGCCCCCAATTTGGTAACAAAACTTAGCAGCCTTCATGGGATATCAACCCCTTTGTCTCTCCTTCCCTAACAATGGCTCTTTGGAAAGAACTAAGGACCATTTGTCTTTTTGTTATTTTTCCAGGGAGTAAAGTGAAGAGCAGAATCTAATAAAGCACAAAAATGGGGGGAAAAAACCACCCCACTTCCACAAAAGCTGAATCTTCACACCTAGCCCCAAACCAGCCCCTATAATTGAAAAGCATTTCTACCTCTGAAGAAAATAACACCTATCAGGGCTTAAAAAAAAAAAAAAAAAGCCAACCTGTATCCCCTAATGGTGTGAGGGAGGCTAACGCCTCCAGCACAAGAGGGCAAGACACGCTCTGAAGCGGTGCTGCACACCCCAGCAAAGCCATCAGAACTGGTGTGGAAGGTGGGCATTCTATTGATCCCTACAAGTAGACATTTATTTTGCAGATAGAGGACTTTAGCTGTTAACCAGAGCATTCATGACCGCCATACAGAGTAAATCAAGCACCTCTTTTCTCCAGTCCAAGAGTTAGAACTCAGTATCCCCAGGCTCCAGATTTAAAAGAAAGACATTTTCTTTACTCTCCTGCAAACTATAAGCTTGGGGGAATATCCATTTGAATTTTATGCCCACTCACAGACCTTTTTTCCCCACAAGGGACTGGCTGGCCTCCTTCCTCCCAGCGATCCACCTTGTCACTGGGATAAGCAGGAGGAAACTCCTAGGGAAGGCAGCTCCCCAAATCTGCTGGTACTCACAATGCAGAGGACACAAGGGGTCGTGCGATGGGGAGCACACGTGTCACCAATCACTTCCAAACCACAGAAGGGTCCAGCCCAGAGGATGGCACAGAGCCTTTTCCCCTGGTTTGCATAGATAACTCAAAGAAGCTGAGGATGGGCACAGGCAGGAGGGTACACACCAGACAGCCACCATCTACCTTTGACTGCTGTATGAACATAAACAATGGTGGAGGGGAAGTCTAAGCGTTTAAGCAATAGACCCATAAATGCTATTAAAAAGCATGAAGACAACCAGGGCAGGATTTCCTGAACTGCAGCACTGAGCAGTTTTCAAAACTCACTATTCAGAAGACCCAGCTCACTTGTTTTGCTGTTCCATGATCATAACACCTACTGTGGGTCCTTATAAAAAGGAAGACCGTTCCCTGAGATAGCTCAAAACATGGAAATATTTGAGGTAATATATTTGGAAATATACGTCTGGATAATATATAACTATACACACACTATGTAGTGTGTGTGAATATATGCATATATTTATTTATTTACTTTCCCCTGCCCCGGCAATTGAGAAAAGTCAAAATGCAAGCACAGAAGGAAGCAGGCTGGGAGACAAGATCAGCCGCAGGGCTGGAAAGTGGCTTTTGAGCATGTGAAACAATAGAGGAGATGCTTGACCTGCAAAGGCTCCCAGCTCTGCTGGCCTGAGGCTGATGCCCTGCACAGAGATGCCTGGCTGCGTGGCCCAGTGGCCCCCAGGCTGGTAGTCCCCTGCTGTCCCCAGCCAGCCTTTTCTGGGCAGGCTAAGAGTGCCCCCTGCAGCCCTGCCATCCATACCGCCTCCGCTGCCAAGCAATTGTTTGCAATTTCAAATAAATAAATAACAAAATACAAATAAGACAGGTTCCCAAATGCAGAAAGAGCTAAAAGCTGTGGAGCAAAGGCATCTGATTTAAAACCACAAAAAAGCAATCTAAGAGGATGAAGTGTTTGGTAGCGCTCCGTCATGCCTGGTTTTAGCCGCTCCGAAGGGAAGGAGGGATGGCAGGAGTGGAGGGAGGATTGTGGGTCCCCCCCAAACTGTTGGCTTTTGTTTTGAGGATAAAAAACCACATCTCTGAATATCTTAGGTAAATGAAACGGATGTTCACGCATCGCTCCAGGAGTGCTGTCAACAGCGCACGCGGCTCGAAGCTGCATGTTCCTTGCAATATTAATCAGACTGCTCCTCTACCCCTCCCCTCCACAGCACTGAGGTGCTAGACGAGACAGGAGGAAAAAAACATACCAAAACCCCCACAGTCTCTGCTGGGCTTGTCTATCCTCGTGACATACACAAGCCTCCCAGCTCCTTGAACTTAACCCAGGGCTCTAGAAGGCAAATAGATCCCCCTGGTTTTGTTTGCTCCAGCTTTTCTAAGGTCATGTCTGTAGCCACACAGCGTTGGATTTTAAATTAGCAGAGCCTCACGTGCTGAGAAAACTCAGCATAGTAACTCGAGAGGCTACGTTTTTTGCCTCTGATAGCAGCATTGAAACAAACCCACTGGAACTACGTAGTACGAGAAAAAAAACCCTTTTGCTCTTCTACAAGGATCTTTACGTTGTGTCTACTACCACCCTTCCAGCAACAAGTGGTCAAGAGCCAAGTCACAGTCTGCGTCCAGTTAAATCTGTGGAGTGCAATTCAAAACAGTGTTGCAAAAGGGAGTTTTCCTCACCAGTGTTCACCTTGCAAGGCAACGGCCCCCCAGCCACATGGGAACCACTGTCCTTACCTGTGGTCAAACCAGGAGAACATCACATGATAATAAAGTTGGTAGAATTCACTTTGTGTACAGAAATGCACTATTTGTCCTGCCACCAATCACTGTCCGGTGGCTCCTTGCAGGGCAGTTCTCACTGTGTGATCTGGGGAGGTTTCAAAGAGTTGATTCCTCAGCTCAGTCCCTTTGGGAAGGAACACCACAGCCCTGAGCTGGCAAAAGTGCCTGCCTTCTCCTTTGACAGACCCACAGAGAAACCACCTTCTAACACAGTCCTTCACCGTGCCCTGCAGATGTGAGGTATCAACCTTATGTGGCAGATGGGAAAAACTGATGGGCAGAGCCAGACACTGATCACCAAAATTCCTTCTGCAAGCCAGCAGCAGAAAAAGGACTACGGCCTGCATCAATGAGCAAAATATCCTTGTCCTGGGAACAGAAAAGATGCCGTATACTATATTTCACAAAGTTTCACCTCTTTTCTGAGATGCATTACAGAATCACAGAATCACAGAATCACAGAATCACAGAATAACCAGGTTGGAAGAGACCCACTGGATTGTCGAGTCCAACCATTCCCACCAATCCCTAAATCATGCTCCTAAGCACCTTGTCTACCCTAACCTTAAACACCTCCAGGGACGGTGACTCAACCACCTCCCTGGGCAGACCGTTCCAATGCCTAACCACCCTCTCCGTGAAGAACTTTTTCCTAATCTCAAGCCTAAATCTCCCCTGGTGGAGCTTGAGGCCATTCCCTCTCGTCCTGTCCCCTGTCACTTGGGAGAAGAGGCCAGCTCCCTCCTCTCCACAACCTCCCTTCAGGTAGTTGTAGAGAGTAATAAGGTCTCCCCTCAGCCTCCTCTTCTCCAGGCTGAACAACCCCAGCTCTCTCAGCCGCTCCTCATAAGGCCTGTTCTCCAGCCCCTTCACCAGCTTCGTTGCTCTTCTCTGGACTCGCTCCAGAGCCTCAACATCCCTCTTGTGGTGAGGGGCCCAGAACTGAACACAGGATTCGAGGTGCGGTCTCACCAGTGCCGAGTACAGAGGGAGAATAACCTCCCTGGACCTGCTGGTTACGCCGTTCCTGATACAAGCCAAGATGCCATTGGCCTTTTTGGCCACCAGGGCCACTGCTGGCTCATGTTCAGTCGGTTGTCAACCAGCACCCCCAGGTCCTTCTCCTCCTGGCAGCTTTCTAGCCAGGTTTCTCCTAGTTTACAAGGCTGAAGAAGTCACTGCATAAAAAGGCTGAAGCTACAATGAAAACAGATCATCCAGCACACACAGGAATGCAGGCTGGGATCCTAAAATCACTATACAACACTCAGCACTATCCCAGGCAGGTCTCATGACTTACAAGGTATTTTTAGCCAGAGAGAGAATTACAGACAGCACAGTTTTGCTCCCTTACAGACACAGGGCTGCCAACCGCAACGCAACACCCGAATGCGTGAGGCACAGGCAGCAAAACGCTCGTGGAAGGCAAAGCAAGATATAAGTGCTCCTTCCATGCCAGGAAGGAGCTTCACCACCACATGTGCAAGGTAGATGGAGGAGGGGGCCAGTCCCAGTTGAAACCCTCCAACTGTCTGCAGTGGCTCATGGTGCTTGCTCCCTCCCAGCCAGGTGTGCCAAGCAGCAAAGAAAGCTGCTGCACGCCTTTCAGGCAAGAGGTAAAAGAGATATCCAATGCTATTTCATTTGTTCAACTCACAAGTCGATCACCAAGCATCCGACAAGGATGTCTGCAACCCGGTGACAGGCCACCAGGCGCTGACAGCTCCCAGTGCTCCGGTCAAAATGCCAGCTTATAAAATCTCCATCTCGCCAGGAGAATTTCTATACTGGTATAACCTGCTGTGCCATTTGTATTTTCACACAGTAAAAGGCTTGTTTACTTCCATGAAGAAAACAAAATATATAATATTTACAGTCCAACAGCCACTTTCTGTATGAAAATTATACCAGCTCAAGCACATAGCACTCCACAGACCCAGTGGAAAGCACTTTCCTACCTGAAGAGTTCCCTGATTTCCTTGACGGTGGCCTGGAATGGGATGTTTCGGACCAAGATCTTGGAAGTTGTCTGCTTCTTGACAGTTTGTTTCTTTCGGGATGATTTCACAGTGGGCCTAGGAAGTCAACAGAAGAGGCAGGTAAGGATCAGAGAGCAGGAAAACACCCACTGCTTTCTGGCTCCTTCCAAACTAGGAATGCAGAAAAATGAGCCAGCATCCTCGCTGGCATCTTACCAGCAACAATGGGAATGTCACACAGAACACTGAGAAGAAATGAATTTAAGTGAGTTAAATCCTACATCTCAAAATCAAAGTCTCCAGCTTGCTAATTACAACCTCAGTTGCTGGACTCACATTTGACACTAACTTTTTATTGACACCAAATCTTGTCCATTCAGTTGTCAGGAGAATGCACTATTTTGAAATATTTTTTTTAAAAGTCATGTAAGCAAATTTTGATTCTTTTTCTTATTGGCTTCGAAAACAGAAAATAACATTTTAAATAGATAATTAGTTACTTATCTATTTGTTTTAACTTCAGAACTTCATTGCATTTGGACAAGAGAAGAATTTACCCAATAAAAAACACAGCAGCTTGTTTCCTAAAGCAAAGCATTCTGCATTGTAGGCTGGATTCCTACTGAAGGGATTGTAAAAATCAAAATGGATGAAAACAGTTTGTGAAAGAATTGAAACATGAAGCGCAGAGACGGAGCTGTCAGGCTGCTTCTGGTCCCCACGGACCAGACTGTCAAACAAGTTTTGACATGTCAGAGATCCCTCCTCCAGCAGGGTTTCCAAAGTGTCTAAAGAACAAGTTTTAGATGCCAATATTCACCTTCAAATGTCTGGATTAATTTTCAACTTTGCACTTCGAAGATTCTGTACTGAATAAAAAATAGGAAGGAAACCCCAAGCAGCAGGACTCAAACTCCAAGTAAATTCGTCCATAAGTAACAACCATTTCTGCACCTGGCCACTCAAACAAAATAAGTGAAATCCACTTTTTTTTTTTCAAGCAAGAAATCTATATTTGTCATGATTTGACCAGAATCGGCAGCACAACATTATTCTTAACCTCACGTTCTCCCTGATGAAATAGGGTAAAAGACTTTATTACCCAGAGAATACTTGTCTTCAAGAACTCTTTATATCCACTGGAACTTGGGCTACCAGTTCATTTTGCAGTGCTGACCAAACTGTCATCAAGGTAGAAGTTTTAGAGGAGACTCTTCCTTGAGTATGGAAGAAAACTGAAATGCGTGGTTCTCCCTTTGGGCTCATTTTTGAGGTCACACTACTTAGGGATTTTAACTGGAAATGTCATTTAGTTAGTGAACACCTTTGCATCAGCTATTCACCATTTCTTTCTTCTTTTCAAATAAGACTGACTGGAGTGATTCAGTGAAGCACAACAAAGGGTGCTCGTATCCCTCATGATGCAGAGATGCTAGAAGTGAAGAACCTGCCCAGCATTACTGCAGCTTAAACACAACCACGTCACAAAGGTGAAACACAAGCTTTACCTGATGGCTCTCTCTGAGATTTTCACTTCCAGCTTATGGCCATCTACAGAGCTGCCCTAGAAGTTAAAAGAAAGAAACAACAGAAAAAAAAAAAGAAATTAAAACTTCAAATTAAAGTCACAGCAACTTCTAGGATACAAACACAGCATTTCACAACTTGCTCTTTCCCATATATTCATCCCCTTCTCCCTACCAAAGTTTTTCTCTGTTGAACACCACTTATGCAAAGCAAAGGGGCACCTTGCAGAATACTCTTTAATTAAAATTTCAATCATTGCACATTCTCTGCTATCTCCATCAGCACTAGGAAACACACTGTTGCATAAGGTCTTGTCCCTTTACAAAATACTCTTTCTTCACAAACTTGGCTTATTTTTAGAGGCTTCTCCACCTGCACAGTATAACTCACAGCACTGACAACCTCAGCTACATTTTGAACTTCCCAGTTCATCCAAGCCTTTGCCCATCATCTCTGGAAAGAAATCCAGACTGACAATGCTTAAGTTTACCTGAAGCTGGCGCAGGGCCTTCTGGGCGCTCTCCGGCTTCTTGTACTCCACAAACCCAAAACCCATTGAAAGCAAAGTGCCTGTCAGAAGAGAAAAGGGAGTCATTAAGCTAGCAGAAAATAGTGATGATATGAAGCAGAAGATTTAAACACAAGTCAGGAGCAAGCACTGATTGCCAAAACCAGGGATACAGAAAACTAACACCCCAGGGCAAAGGGCCAGCCTGCCTATGCCTCTACTCCAGTGCTCATGAGCACCCCTTACTGACTGGTTTTGAGCAAGACACTGTTCGAAAACAGCCTGGTTTTGCAGCCTGTGTCAGAGATAATTGATGTTGCATGCAAAACAGATTTTTTGCTTTGCATAACTTCAGCGCAACCTCCGTGAATAAAGCACTAAGTCCTACAAAACAACCGCTGGTCACAGTCAGGGTGAGTGATCCCATTACGGGTCCACAAACATTTGTTTATACGCAGCACTTTTTCCTCATGGCTGAAATGAGACCTTCATTTGGAAAATCTGCCAACTATCCAGAAATAGGTGTGTCTTTTGCTGCAGGACAGAGATATATTTGTGCTTCAGCTTGGCCCCAGGGAAGATACTTCTCACCTTCAACCCCATCACTTGAAAAGCAGTCAGTTACTGACCAGTGCTCTGAGCCGAGCATTTGAAATCCATTCCAGCTTGGGCTACAACGTGTTGTATTTCCCATCATCACAAAGTAAGCCCTGTGTTTCATTTAAGAGACAAAATGCCTTTGAGGTCTGAAAGGAACAAGGACTTGTATAGAACTGGGCTAGCAGCTGCCAGTTCCACATCAAAGGAGGAGATATTTATGCCACTTCCCTGTACAGCAAAGGTTTGCAGCACCTACAGTCACACCACACTTCTGAGGAACACGCTGACTAGTACAAGGCTGGGTGAGGGAAGGAAAAATCAACAAGTGAAAACATAACACCCAGCTTCCAACTTCAAAACCTCAGTGGCAGCAAACTGTAGAGATGACTACACAGTGACAGAAGGAATCGCTGTGGTAGGTGGTACGAGATCAGCCTAAACTCAAATGTTCCCCTTTGGTCATGAGCATGCCTACAGCCAGACATGTGAGCAGTACTGAAGAGCTCACTTCATTTTCTTTTCTTTCAGCGGATCAGAGTTTTCAAATATCCCACACAACAGGAGCCCTGTCAAGGCAAAATCCTGTAAAGCTGTGCAACTCCCTAGCCTAAAATCTGGAAGGACGATACAGCCCATCTAGTCAGCATTTGCCTTAAGCAAACTCTCCCCTATCCAACCGCTTAGAAAGCGAGTCAATACAGCAGACACATCCACTCCTCACCACAGCCTGCTGGGCTCAAAGCTGGCAGGCAGAAGGCAAATGAAGCCCACTCAGCACAGTACTCAGCCAGGCATCCTTGAATATCTGCCATTATTGCAGATAAAGCATGTCATATGCAGGTTTAATCATCGTGGGGCAGCAGTTCCTTTCAACTCGCATCCCACTCTCTTCTGTGATCTTGGAGGAGTTGGCTTCTCTATCTCAAGATCTCAAGAGAAGACCACATCACACAAATCCCACAATTGAGCTTAACCTTCTAGACTGAACCCTGGGGTATTTTTGGTTGCTGCTTTCAGCCATTTCAACAGATACACTTCTAGAAATATTAAGGATTTCACCAATAAGAACAAAAATGCTCAGCCAGATGAATGCTAAAGCAATGCCACACCTGAGCCCCTCAGCAACCAGCCAAGGGAAGGAATTGAACAGCAACATCTAGAGTACCTGCTTTGTCTTTCTTCTTGGATATTGTGCAGCTCTTCACTGCTCCCACTTTGGAGAACGTCTGCAAGGAATTTAGACACGTGATTCAGTTCCCTTTGTCGCAGGCTTGTAGCTCAACTTGAGTGACAATGTGGCCCTCTTCCAGAGCCCAGAGCACATATTCATAGGCCCACCTCCCCCAACACACACCTGACAAGCAGTCAGTGCAGCTGTGGCTTATAAAATTATTTCTATATAAATATACACCCACACACACACTTTTAAAGAAATTGATACACACGTCTCCAGAAATTCTCTACCACTCCTTAGGAACTGCACAGAGATCTGGAATGGCTCTGAAGAAAAACTAGAGATTAAAAGATGCCCTCACATCCATGTGAGGGCCTTACTGGTGGGTGACATCTGTGGTGCCCCCCAAATACAGCTCCTTCCAAAGCTGTGCAGGGGCTGCCCTAGAGCCACAAGCCATCTATTCAAGAAGGGACAAGTCCCGGTCCTGCTGTGAACAATTATGTTTGTCCCCAGACCCAACTAAACCAGGGTGTCTACTACAGTCCCACAGTACCAAGGTGGAAAAGCACATGTACAGGATGGACTGATATTGCGGCAACATTCTTGGGCCATGAAATGTGGCTTTCCACATAGCTACAAAAGGTGGCAGAGATGGGAACTCCCAGTTGCTTTTTCCTATTTTGCTATTACTATCCCACACAGCTTTAGAAATATTATGATCTCTCCCAAGTCCAGTGCTGAGGTAAAGCACAGCCAGCTCAGGGCTGGTAGAAGCTTACATGAAAAGTGCATTGCAGTGAAACCAGCATTTATTTCTTTATTGCCTTTTAACATACAAAGCAGTATCACAGCTGCACAAGTGCTTGTCCCAAGGAGAAGCATTACAGAAACCATGGGAAATGAGGAGTCTTAAAAGGTTTCCTATTGCCTCCACCTGTCCTGAGGTGGAATTAAACCCCACCAAAAATGTCTCGGATATATTTGTTTTAAAGGATGTCTGAAACCCTAAAGTAGAGGTTCCCAGTCCCAGTATAATCCAGTACTCCCTCATCTCCCATTAGGTCACACTGGCTGCAACTTAACTCCTTTAAACACTATCCTCAGCACAACAAAGGTAGAGAACAACTTGCTCCTTGTTTTCTGCAGTAGGGTAAAGCCCTTACTTCTAGCCCATGCTGAGAGTGGGGAGTTTACTCCATGAGCCATCTCAGTCTGGCCCTCAACCACACACTCAACTCCTCCTGCTTCATCCAAGTAGAGTATGCTAAGCAAAACCCAGTCCCCCCTCCCCATTTATGGCTCACCTCCTTCAGTGTGTCTTCTGTGGTGGCAAAGTTCAGGTTTTTGATGAACAAGGTACATCCAGGAATGCTTTCTTCTTCTTCCTCATCCTCTTCTTCCACCTCATCTTCCTGTGCTGCTGTTTCCTCTGAGGCCTTTACAGCTGCATCACTGTCATCATCTGAAATAAAAAAAGTATAAACCCAACTTTGTAACAAAGATGTAACAAAGCCGAATTTTGGAGGAGCTTGCCCACTACCTCAGCTAATAGTTACTACTCCAGCAGGAACAGGCCACTTCTCCATTGGCAGTTTGTGGGTGGATATAGACAGAAGCAAGCTCCACACATGGTATATGAATATGCTCTCATGAAAACTCAAATACTGCCTATTCTTTGAGGGCAGAAACTCCACAAACTTGGCTCCAACAGCCATACAGATGACTTCATGAAGCTGGTTCCACCCCTAGACTCTCAGGAATATCAGCATTGCTGCTTTACACATAAAGGAGCTGCAAAACAACCAGAGATATCTCTGTCTCAAATTCAAAATTCTTACCTGGTACCAGTCCTGCTTTGCCCTCCTTTTCTGGTGCCTGAACAGTTTTTTTCTGAGGGGCTGGGCTCACAAAGACACCCATTGGAGCCCATTCCAGATACAACGGCACAGAATGAAACTGTAAAGAGAACACAGGAGAGACATGAAGAATGGAGGGCAAGGCCCCAAGAAAAAGCTCTGCTCTCAGCTTTATTTTCCTCTCACTCTGTAATGGAAAAGAGCACTGGAAAAGCTGAGCAATTTTTTTCAGCTGGCTAAACTTCCTTTCACCAAAGGAGAGTCTGTATCCAGCCTCACACAGGACCGTAGTCTACTCAACCATGTACCACACTCCTCTGTTTCAAAAGGTAAGAGAAATGCTCACCAGGCCACTGAGGCTTTACTGGTGTGTCACAGCCCCCTCTTCCAGCTGTCCTCTGCAGGCTGAGTGTACTACTCAGCCACTGATGCACAAGGATGCACCAGGCATCTCTAAATGCAAGGGACAGAGAGTAACGGCAGTGGCTCTGGAATAAGTCACTTCCCTCAGAAACCCTCTGCCCCTCACATTTGAAACAAGCACTCCTTTCTGCAGCTTCACAACCAGCCAAAATTCTCACTCTCCAGGCAGGTGCTTACCCCTACTGCACTCACCTTAGAGTACGCTAGCCTGGTGAATGCCTGCTTGGCCTCCGTTGGCTCCAGGAACTCCACAATGGCTGTGACACCTCCTGCTGGCAGCAGCACCCGGCCCAGGCTGCCGTGTTTGCCGAAAACATCCTCCAACTCCTCTACACTCGTGCTGGCTGGGAGGTTCTTTACCAAGATCACTGTTTTACTCCGCTCCCCAACAGCCTGCCACATTCAGTAAGAAAGGTGAAATTGGATTTAAAAAAGCAAACCCCAGGCTAACCGAAGATTTTGGATTCAACATGCCGTGCCCCCTCACTCCATGTCTCCTCTTTCCAGAATCCAAGAGGGCCAACGGTCATTTAGAAACCACTTCCTGTAAGATCCATGCCCCAGTACAACTTGCTCGTTCCATAAATCCTCATGTATGGAGTTTTCAGCTCCAGGTCCACCCTGGTACAGATACAGGACTCTGCCTACAACAAGCTGACCATCACACTGTAAGATCTCATACTACATATTTCAACTACCAAAAGGGTGGGTGAATTTTCAAATGGACAGAACATTTCATAAACCATATAAGGGTTCAATCTTGCGAGATGCTGAGGATTTAATTACTTATTTCAAAAAGAGATGAGGATGCTAGGACCAGGTTATCATATGGAATAAGTAGGTGCCTTCAGCTGCGCATCTCACCTGACTAAAGGAATCCAGGCTGACTCCATTTTCAATGAGGAACTGGCGAATTTCCTGGACCAGCTCTGTTTCTCCCAGAGCGACCCTCACTGCCACGCTGTCTTTACTCTCCTGCAGGCAAGAACATCAGTTAAAATGTGATAACGTCGAGAAGAGGGAAGCAAAGAGCCTGATCCAGGAAGATGCTAGGCACCTGTTGTTCCTGCTGCTCTCATAAGCAGATGCAAAAAGGGAATTTGACTTGAAGGCAAAAAACTGCAGCTCTGAAGCTGCTGTTGAAGTCAGAACACTCCCCAAGGCAAAATGAAGTTTCCAGGAAGGATCCAAGCTTTAGGATGCAAATTCTCAACAACTAGTTACATACAAATGCAAAATTCAGTCACAGTAAAACAGAGTGTGTGGGGGAGCTGTGAGTGTGACTTTGTCTTCCAGTGACAAGGGGATCGCTGGCCTCAGATCCCACAGAGGGGCTACAGCACCACTGATCTCTCAGCCTGTGTGGTGTTCGTGGATATACAAAAGCTTTTGCTGTACAAAAAGACCAGGCAGGGGCTGGGCACAAGGAAACAGATAGGAAAATTATCTTCCATTCCAGTTGATCAATAACCCAACTCACATGATCCAGTACTCGGCTTTTGGAAGCGTTGTACTTCTGAGCAATGGCATCAGCCACAGCATTTGTCCCCACAAACAATGTGTTCCAATTGTGAGAGCTGAAAAGAGAAAGAAGAGCCAAGTCACACAGTCCCTTTTTCCACTTACGTCTCTATATCCAATGGTCTCAGGATAAAAACAGCCAGGATGAGAAGATAGAGAGAAAGATGGGTAGAAGATCCTTAGAGATGGGCCACGATGAGGGAGGCATGACTGGAGAGGTGACAGAAAGACAGCAGTGCAGGAAGCTTTGCTCTTCTTCCCTAGAGGTCACTGGCCGTGGCTCTGCAGTTACAGCTGGAAGTTCAGACATTGGCTCAGAGGAACACATGGCTTTTTTTCAACTAGTTTCCTAAACACACAAAGCCCATGTGAGTAAGGGTGCATTCCTTTCTCTTCAGGTTTGAAAGTATCCGCCACCTTAAAACTAATAAGTCACAAAAAGGTAAGAGTTCCTAAAAGTTTTATAAATACAGGTGGCCAAGTAAAGGAGAAAGATGCAACTGATCTGAAAACACTACCCTAAAGAACTACAACATCAGACCAACTTTTATGAGACAACAGAGAAATAAACTCATACACAAAGGCATTGAAACCCATGTCTCTGCCAACTTCTGCTGCTGATTGCACTACCAGGTCTACTTGGATAGAAGAATCAAGTAGGAAAGAGACAGAAGAAGCCGAGAGCTGCACAGCAAATGCTTATTGATTTTGGTAATCTACAGAGCCCTTGCAAAGGCTGGGCAGGTTGTGCAGACTTGCTCTGCTACAAGACACCTCTGTACCTGGCACTGTTGGCTTTATCCTTGGCCTCTTTCTGTTTTTTGTAGGAGGAAGAATCTTCTGCATCTGCATCTTCGATTTTTTCCTTTTTGATTGTAGATGGTAAAAGGTGCATCATTCTTCCCTAGAAGAAAGGAAGAAGAGGTCCAGCAACTCTGAAACAACCCACAGAAGCTTGTGAACTAAGCAGAGTGGAGGAAATTTCCTGGCACCTTTCTTAGTCAAGTAGCCTACACAGAAGGAGGAGATATTACTACAACTCAGAGCAGCCACAAAATATGAGAGACAGACTTGGATATCCTTCCTCCACCTCTAGCTCAGACTTTGGAAACTGGGAGGTTGTTCAAACCAGGCTGCTCTACCAAAAGTAACTGTATTCCCATAGAGCAAGACAGGACACTCAATCTTTCCAGCAAATCACAAAAGCAAACACTCGGTCATGTTACTAATAAGTATTTCCACCAGCTCTAGTCCAACAGCACAGGAAAACCGTCAAGTCACTGTACCTGGAATACTTGTCCATCCATTTCTGCGTAGGCCTTCACTGCATGCTCAGGAATCATATAGGTGACAAAAGCAAATCCTTTGGATTTCTTGGTCAGCCTGTCGATAGGGAAATGGATCTCCGAGATGGGTCCTGCAAAAGGCAAGGCCTTTCCATGAGAGATGTCCTCACATAACCATCACATGCTCTAAACCACCAAAAAACCAAGAAAGAAGGGAGCCAGGGAGGGCAGAGCAGCTTTGGGTGTTAAGAGGATATGCAGCGAGCTGCCAGCATCAGTGAGGAGCTGCTGGCTGCAGAATGACAAGGCAGGCCCAGCCAAAGCATCCCAAGTCTGGCTGTGCACTGAGTGGCAGCTCCCAGGGCTTTGACACACAACACGAACCAAGCAGCCTCCAAGGAGCTGTACCTAATTTCAGCTAGGAATCAAGATTTCCACAACTTAACCCTCTCTCCCCTCCACGACACTCTATAATCCCAATAGAGCCTTATATGTGATCAATTTTGAACTAGAAAAAGGAAAGTTTCAGGCTTCCACTTCACATGCCAAACATGAACATGAATTTGAGGTGTTATCTCAGAGATTCACCTCTTACCTGCGGTATCTAGAAATCTCCTGTGTGATTTCATGCAGCAGATGCTATTGGTTATCTTCTCCTCCTCGTCTCATTAGGACTCAGAGCCTACACTGACTGTGGTACCAGAAAGGCACTGAGAAGGACGAGGGCAGGCATGCATAGCAGTAAATGCTTCAAGCAAAGGTGCACGGAGCCAGAGCCAGCACTGGCTTTAAAGCCAACCAGCCACACACCATCACACCAGGCAACAAGGCTGATGGGAGCTGGTCCATATCTGAGAGGCATGAGACACAGAGCTTTGTCCGTTCACACCCAGCAAGCAAACATTCGTGTGGAAGAAGGACGTAGCCCTGCACGTCCCAGCCCCACAGCAAATACTTACCGTACTTGGAAAAGATCTTCTCCAAGTCCTCCTCAGTGCTAGTAAAGGGAAGATTCCTGACGAAGAGTCTTCCCGATTCAGATAAGTCCTCTTCCTCCTCATCATCCCTCTTCCTTCTTTGCCAAGGCTGGTTCTCAGGTTTTGCCATAACGGTTTCCTTTTGGATATTTGTGCATCGGAATACCTCAACGCATCGCCCACCTAATCCACAAACACACACAGAGCCACATTAGATGCTTTGCAAGGCCATGGGCAATCAGTATCAATGTGCAAAGACCCTGGGTTTACAGCAGTGACACAAGCAATTACAATTCCACAAATTTTGAGCAGAATTCTGCCTGATTTATAAAAACTGGGAGGATTGGAGCTGCAAGAAATCTGTTTTCATAAAAACCAGGATAATGTCTGCTAGACAACTTTTGTCTCTCTTCCTTTCAGAGAACTCCAGCTCTTCTGCCTGTGCCAACCTAGGCCACAGGCTTCCAAGCAGATAGCCCCATTCTGCCCAGGATTTTTGCAAATACAATTTCAGTAGTTCCACTAAGGGTTAGGCCAAGAACAGGTTTCAAACACAGGCTTACAGAATCATTTGTAGCAATCCCCTGCACTATCCTAACCACATTTTAAAAATGGCATTCTTATATGAAGAGCAAGATATGCTTCGGGCACATGACAAAATCAAGGACCGAAAAGCAACATGCAAAGCTCAGTCACTTGCTAATTCTATGTTGCTGCTGATATGGTACTTGATTTATCCCTTGTCAGCTGAGTGAAGGAAATCACCCCCATCATCTGCCTGGGAAAAACTAGAACAACGGGAGATACTTCTGCAGGGAACACTTCAGCAGCTGAACACTCTGTCATCAACATCAGCCAGAACAAGAAGGAACAAATAACCCTTACCCATGTATTCTTTTTTTCGCTTCAAGGCCCTTTGCACGTCTGCTTCACTCTTCAAGTCAACAAAGATATAACCTTGGAGGGAGGAAAGGTTCAACTGAGCATCATGTGGGGAACACACAACCACTAATTGGCTAATTAAGGGTGATTTGGGCTTTCTTTAGTATAGATTCCTATAGATAAAGCATTCAGCTTTCATTAAAGTTTAAAGCCAGCCTGAAAATGGTCATGTCAGATTGGAAGGCTGCCTTTTGAAAGCTTATTCTCTACATGCAAACCAAAGAAGCCTGACTTAATAGCTGAAGTAGGCTTTCACAGGTGTCTCCAAGAGCAAATAAAATGTGCGTCTGCTGTTAAGCTACGAAAGGGAAACAGCATACAGCAAAGTTTCCTGTCAGCTCCAAGGACATGCTCCTGCCCTTCTGATGGGTCCCTTCCATAGCCATAGCCTGTCAGGAAACCCACCTTGGCTACACAACTGCTCTAAAGCTGACAGGCACAGGCCAAAGTCCCTGGGTGCTGCTGTGGCCATCCCAGGGTGAAAAAACCCACAACTTTCTTTGGGATGCTTAGGAAAGCTCTGGAGGCAGATCAAAAAACTGCTGCTGCTCCTAAGGGAGTGTAGCCAACATTACTGTGCGCACAGCATCCTATGGACAGCAACTAGGGCAGGTGAGCTGCAAAGTCACAGAAAGGTCTGTCAGAATCGGGACATGAGCCAGCAATTTGAAACTGCAGATAAAAAGAGTGCAGGTGTGATTGAAGGGTCCTCTATCTCACAGATCCATCCCCCCTTTCACATATACACATTACCTGAATTTTTCCCCTGGGTCCGTTTTCCCATCCGGATTGCCACTGGCTTCAGTGGCAAGAAGAATTCACGAATCTTTTGCTACAGAGAGAATTGTGATTGTCTAAATAAGTTCTCAGATGCAGAAGGTTTCAGATCTAGGTTTTTAAAATGTTCTATAAAAATACCATGTGCAACATACAACATTTTTGCACAAAGCCAGTTCAAAAGTTTTCCCAACCACCCTTACAACACTCAAAACAGCTCCATAAGATAGAAGCCTCTATAAAGATCACTCCAAGTTACACACTGAAAACATCCTTGAGCATCCATTCCCAGCTTGGTAACAAAGCTCACCTCAGTGATGTCTGGGGGCACACCACGAAGTTTCACTGTGTGTGGTGTGCTGGCCTCTGCTGAGCTGCCTTGGTTCTGGACAGAGGGATGGCGAAACAAAAAAAAAGAAAAGAAGCTGAGTGAAAACCAGCAAAAGTCACAGTACAACAAGCTGGTCTTGTCCAACAAGAAGGAGGCTGAAGAGTGGGAGAGAATATCAAGGGATTCTTGCAACTGCATCAGTCTGGGCAGGCGGTGCCAGGTGAGGGTGCAAAAGTTTCACTGGGATTGTGAAACCCAGTCACAAAAAATGGAATTCTTCAGGACAGTGGTTCCTGCAGACTGAGATGGACAGAGGGAAAACAGAAAAGCCTCTGAAAAGGCACTAGAAACACTTGTTTGGAAGCCCCATCTTGGCAATGGTGGGGAGAATTTCAATCAGCACTAAAAGGAGACGCAGCAAGGTTTTTTTAATGGCACCCATTGAGTGAGCCAAGAAAGCTGGTATCTGGGGGCCCTGGGGACTTTAAGCTTTCAGCTTATCCCTGGAGTGACCGACAGACACGTACTATCCCATAAAGCTTCTGCTTTAGATAAGACAGAAGTCTAATTCAGCAATACCTCCAGTGTGGATCCTTTCTTCTTCTTCTTCACTGGCACCTCTTGCTGTGTCTGAGAGGCTTTTGGCTTCCCCCTTTTATCTGTAGGGGTGCTGATGGTTTCTGCAATGCCTGAATCCTCCTCACTTGCACTTTCCTCTCCATCCTCCTCACTATCTGTTTCTTCCTCTGTGCTGGATGAGGAGGAAGAATCCTTCACCACTTTGGATTTCAGGTAATCCATATCCGAGAGGTCTTTGCTGGTGGCTGCTTTCTTCCCTCCTTTCTTTGCTGTCAGAGAGGAGAGACAAGGCAAATTTTGGACACAGATGCTGCTGCTCTCTCCCCAGTGAGGTAAAAGCTGAGAACAGACACAATCACAAGAACCACCTGCCTCTCCTCTATCCCTTCCACCAGGAGGAAAGGCTTGAGAATAGCAATTTTATCTCAGCAATTCCAGACTAACATGTCTGGATGACTACTCTTCAAAGCAACAGTTTAGGTATAAAACAAATCAGCAAGGAGCTTGCAGAACTCCATGGCAGGGTAGTTAGTCTCAGTTTTAACTAAATACTTCAGATGGAGCCTAGCAAAGGTTTTCAACTGTTCTGTTTAGTTTTCCAGGCTAAAGAACAGAGGAAGCCATTCTTCCAAAACACTCCTCCCCACTAAAGATCAACTGCTCATTTCAGTTACCCAAAGAGAGGAGAGAAGCAGCAGTGAAGCATCGTTTATTCCAAAAAACAGCGTAGGAAAATAGCATATAAGGAGGGAGAAAGGTTCCAAAATCACATTCAACACTGGTGCAGGAATCCTAAAGACTAAGATGACAGACACTGTATTTCTCTGCCTTCTTAAATTATCCCACTACTCCATAAGACACAGTTTTCCTTTCAGGATCCAAAATACTGAGCTCTGCTCATTCCCATCAACTCTGACAGGGCCCAAGGGTGCATCAACATTTCCAGAAGAAATACGCATCAAAGGCTTACCAGACTAGTTCACATCTGGCAGCTATAGGTTACTAAATAGATGGAAACCACATCCAGCTCTGGAAATCATAAATCATCATGAATGGTTTAGGTTGGAAGGGACCTTAAAGCCCATCCAGATCCAACCCCTGCCATGGGTAGAGATAACTCTCACCTGATCAGGTTGTTCAAAGCCTCAAACTGACCTTGAACACCTCCAGGAATGCGACAAACATGACTTCTCTGGGCAACCTGGGCCAGTGCCTCACCACTCTCACAGGAAAACATTTCTTCCTAAATCTACCATCTTTCAGCTTAAAACCATTCCCTCTTGTCCTGTCACTACACTCCCCCTCCTCAGCTTTCCTGTAGGCCCCTGGAGATGAAAACAGCTGCTGGCTTGGAGACCATTTAAGGGAGAGATTCAGATGTCTGCCCTGTTACTTTTTTGAGGCACTGACTTAAGTAGCCATGGGAAGCACAAATGCCATCCCCCTAATATCAGGCACTGCATTTCTCACATTTCCCCATATTCGGGAAAATGTCCATCCATAGTGCACAGAGTGAGTTTCATGTTTGAGAAACCACTTTCCTGATTACATTGTCTCCATGTGGAGGCAGGACTTGGAGTTAGGCCCTCTCAGCAGACCAGCTCTTAGGTTCAGAGACAAAGAAAAGCAAAAGGTGATGGCTCCTTTCAGTACCTTTAGTTTCCTCTCCATCTTCAGAGGGTTCATTCCCATGCTCCTCCTCACTCAGTAATTCAGATTCATCTGAATCAAAGTTGAGATAATCATCTGCTGGCTTTGTTTTCCCCTTCTTGGGCTCCTCTGCTAAAGTGTCATTAGCCCAAGTGGCCACCTGAGACCGTTTCTGGTGTACCACCAAGAACTCCTGGAATGTCTTATCTTCTTCCAGCTGTGGAGAAAGAAACCAAGCAGACAAGCTGTGAATACAGACACAAGAGAGCTAGCAGTAAATATTAATTCAAAGAAATACCTCATTTCCAGCAGTGTAAAAAAAGCGCTAAGAGGGGAGGCTAGTTTACACTCACAAGGTGAGCACTTACAGTAACTAGTCTTCTCAAGATCCCTCAATCCTACTCTTTCTTTTTTGTAATTGATGTTAAGAAATCACTTTAAAGAAAATGAAACATTAAAATGAGAAAAAAAATGTACAAGTTAAACATGACAAAACTCACATATGGTTGACAATCAGAGCTTTTGAAACAGGGTTGTCCTGGATTCAGTGCTCACAGAGTAGCTGACAATTAAAAATCTGGTCCCCAGTACTGGGATTGTTAAAATCATGTTTTGTTATAGTAAAACTGTCAGGGAGCTGGTCAAACCATACACCTCGCCTGAATTAATCCGCACTGGAAGCAGTACAGAAATTCATTCAGCTCTTGCACATAATATAAGCTGGCACGAAGACTGGGATCGCAATTCAACCCAGACTCACCTCCTTTAAGTTTTCCGTTGGATCTTTCTTCTTTTTGCTCTAGGAAAAGAAACTATTTTTAGAAAGGCTTATTACAAACACAACCAAGATCATGTCTCAGGTAACCTACTGGTACAGAGAACATAGAACCTAAGGCAGAAAATACCAGAACCAGGACTTCAACATCCACTGTCCCAGGTGTGTGTCCCCTTCTCCACACACTCTCCTCTCTGCTGAGACTCCGAAGTACATCAGGGCCTCAAGGAAAGAAGCTAGACTCACTTTCTTTGTGCCTGCAGGAGCTGCACTTGTCACAGGTTTCTCAGTTTGGTTTTCTGAGGCAGAGGCCTTCTGAGTGTGCTTACTCCATGCCTTGGGTTTTGAAGGGTCACCAAAAGACTTGCATAACTCAACCTGGAAAGAATCAGATCTTTAATTAAACATATGTTCAAAAGACTGGTTCTGTAACTGGTAGATAAGCCTCACACAGGAACTCTTCTTATAACCTTGACAGGATGGAGGGGATGTATGCAGAAGAACAGACACCGTCATGCAAACATGCATTTCAGGGGCTGGAACTGGATGATCTTTAAGGTCTCTTCCAACCCAAACCATTCTATGATTCTGTGATTTTAAAAGTACAGGGCTGCATGTTCACTCACACGGGGAACAGTGTTTTGCACTCACTTAAGCATAGTCAAATAAGTTGTTCTGTTTACCACAAATCATCCTCTGCCCAGAACAGCAAGATGAATGTCTTGAAACAAAAAAAATGACCTCAAGTTCAAAAATTTAGATTATGACAGCTCAAAACCTGGCACTGTTGTTCTAACCAGCACTAAAATCACTGTTAGTGCATAAACAAAGTCTACCTGAATCAAGAACCTGCTTGAGAGTCCAGCAACAAGGCCTGGCATCAGCCTTTGCTGGTTTGCTGCAGAAGACTTGGTCTCTAGGCTTTCTCAGCCCCTGGCTGTTCATCCCTAGCACTACCAAAGTCTCCAATGACAAACTTTCTGAACAATCAAAAGGAGCTATTTTTAAAGACCAACTCACTGTGATTCTGGAGGTGTCTATGAAACTCTTGTTAAAGTGGTTCAGTGCCTTCTGAGCTTCATCTTCAGATCTGTAGCCAATGAAGCCAAACTTACGGAACTTGCCATCCTTGGTGAACTTCAAACAACAATCTGTCAGCGGTCCAAAGGCAGCGAACAGCTTCCGAAAGCGATCTTCCTTCATCTGGGAAAAGAGGGAGGTCAACAGGAAAGGAAATAAGCAATGTAACAAGAGATGCTTTGCATCCAAAGCAAAATATCTGGTATTAGAAGGCTTCCGAAGTGCTGTAGGAACCACACTATGTTGAGGCAAAACATAAAAAAATACACATCAGCTACCAAACCGCTTAATCTCCTTCATGAATCCACCCCCCATACAGATCTCTGTCTGCAATGCCCCACAGAAGGGTGCACCCAGCTCTTGGGGAGCCCATGGCCGCACAGCACTGGCTTAGAATCATTTATGATCATCAAGTCCAACTGTACCTGTCCACTATTGAACCATCTCCCAAATAACAGGACCTGGATAACAGTAGAGCAGCAATACAGCTACTCAGGAGCGAGAGGAGGACAATGACCACAAGCCCTGCTCTCCCAGCCTAGGGTATGCAAGCTCCCCCTGTGGCACCACCCTAGCCCATGCCTCAGACTCCACCTTCTCCCCCCAGAGCACTTCCCTGACCTCTTCTGGAGCACTCCCCGCTCAGGATTCCCCACCATCCTACCCCCAAAGCTGTCTACCCGCTCTCCCACAAGGACTCACTGCTCCAGAACATCTCTCCTTTCCCCCAGGGTATCTCCCTGCTCCCTCCATCCAAGGATCCTTTCTCCCAGAGAATCTCCCCACTCACCCACATCCTCAACACACTGAGGTCCCCCAGTACCAAAAATGCCACCAAATAAAACTCTCCAAGACTCATTTTGGATTTTCAGAAAGCAAGCATCCTTTATGAAGCCTGGGCAACATGAGGGAGTGATCTTTATCAATCACTTGCAGCAAGACAACAGCTGGGTACAGAATATATTTCCCACTTACATGCATAGGTATAAGTTTCCCCAGAAATCTTACGCATATTCTATTACTTTCCAAGGTCTAACTTTAATGTTATTATGAAACTTCACAACAGCCAAATTTCTTACTATGTTTGAGCTGGCTCTGGTACTCTGCTTCACATTGTATTTGAGATAGGGAAATACCGCAAACAGAGGTGATTACAGAAAAGAGATCTGTTCAGCACAAATACTGAACACAAGACATATCATCTTCAAAGAATGAACGCCCTTTGAAAGAAAACATGTTGTCAGAGGGCCATTCTGTCTAACTTTCAAAGAACGCTATTACTTAGATAAAAGTCTATTACTTTAGCTTAAATAAAAAATATTCCACTTTTTGTAACAGCAACTACTTCTTGTGCCACCTCTCCCCTCCAGGGCCCCTCCCCACACAGAGCCTGCATCCCCCCAGGGCGATCCCTCAGACCCATAGAATCATAGAATAGTTTGGGTTGTGGAAGAGACTTTAAGGATCATGCAGTTCCAACCCCTGCCATGGGCAGGGACACCTCCCACTGGATCAGGCTGCCCAAGGCCCCATCCAACCTGGCCTTGAACACCTCCAAGGATGGGGCAGCCACAGCTTCCCTGGGCAACCTGCGCCAGTGCCTCACCACGCTTATTGTGAAGAAATTCCTCCTTATATCTAGCCTAAATCTGCCCCTCTCCAGTTTATACCCACTACCCCTGTCCTGTCATTACAAGCCTCTGCAAGCAGTCCCTCCCCAGCTTTCTTGTAGCCCCTTTAGGTACTGGAAGATCGATTTAAGTTCTCCTCGGAGCCTTCTCTTCTCCGGGCTAAACAAGCTAAACTCCGGCACCCCGCGGTGGGCTCACCCCGTTGGGGAGGTTCTTCACGATGAGCCGCGACATCGCTGCGACGGGGACCAGGCTGCGACGGGGACCAGGGACCACGGAGCAGTGCAGAACCTCCCCCCCAACTCAACACCTCGCACGCCTCCGCGCGGGCGCCGCCATCTTGCCCCGCAGGGTCACGTGGGCGCGGGGCGGGTCACGTGGGCGCGGGGCGGCGCGCGCAGGCGCGGGGCCCTGGCAACGGGGTCCTTGGCAACCATAGGGCCGCGGAGCAGCCTGCAGGGGTCATGGAGTGCGGCTCGTGGGCCTGCACAGCAGCTCGGCTCCGTGACCTCCTTGGGTCCCTGAGCAGGGCAACCCCAGCCTTCTCCCCGTGTGTCTGAGGGCGTTGTCCAAACGCTTCTTGAGCGCTGTCAGGCTTGGCTCTGTGGCAGCTTCCCCAGGGAGCTGTTCCAGTGCTCCACCACCCTCCATAGGGGGAAGAACCTAATGTCCAACCTGACCCTCCATGGCACATCTTCCTGCCATTCCCTCGGGTCCAGAAAGAAGAGCTCAGCACCTTCTCCTCCTCCTCCCCATGTGAGAAATTTGTAGGGCGCGATGGGCTCCCCCTCTCAGCCTCCTCCAGGCTGAACAGACCAAGTGACTTCAGCCACTCTTCATGCGATTCCCCTCTAAACCCTTCGCCAACTCTGTGCCCTCCTCTGGATGCTCCACAGTAGCTTTAGACCCTTTTTATACTGCGGCCCCCAAAACTGTGCCCAGTGCTCAAGGTGGGGCTGCACCAGCGCAGAGTAAAATCATAGAGTCATTTGGTTGGATGAGGCGCTGAGGGACATGCTTTAGTGGTTGATAGGAGCGGTTGGACTCGATGATCCTGGAGGTCTTTTCCAACCTGGTGATTCTGTGATCAGAGGGAACCCCGCTGCCCATCCCTGGAGCTTTGTGGCCGCGCTGCTCGGTGGGGCCGGAGGAGGGAGCTCGGCGCCCACCCAGCATCCCCGCACTGGGCACGGGAGAGAAACTCCCTCTGGGAAGCTGCTCTGCTCTCCCAGCTGAACCCCACGCGGCAGGAGCCCCGAGGCACCCCTAACGGGACTAAGACAAAGCACCTTCTCCCCAGGGACCAGCTAAATAACAACACAGCTGGTGGATTTCCCACTGCAGAAGCTGCCATGGACAGAAGAGGCAAAAAAAATCGTAGAATGGTTTGGGATGGAAGGGACCTTAAAGCCCATCCAGTTCCACCCCTCTGCCATAAGCAGGGATACCTCACACTGGATCAGGTTGCTCTAAGCCCCATCCAACCCGGCCTTGAACACCTCCAGGGATGGGGCAGCCACGAATTCTCTGAGCAAGCTGATTTACCCCAGCGGTTAAGGCTGCCTCTGCCCAGCCCATGGCACCCTGGCACAGACAACTCCCACCCAACAAAGAGCGTGGGCAGGAGCACCATCTCCTAACACTCCTTTGAGGCTGGCTGTGCCCATCCCAAAGGCTCAAAGCAGCAGGGAGCACATGGAGCGAGCTGCTTGGGAGTGGCAGCCCTCAACCCAGCTGCACCACCTTGGCAAGACTGGGATGCAGACATGTAAACTGGAGAGTCCAGCCTGAGCCCGTGCTGGCCCCTGAAGTGAGCAGCAAGGCGAATACTTGCATTTTCCAGGGAAGGAGAGCTGGCGATGGCCAGGCTTGGCGCAGAGGAAACAGGAGAGAGAGCGTGAGATGCTGCTGGAACTGTCACCTGATGCCCTGTTCAAAGTGAAAATGCACAGCACAAATCCCTCACAACCCACAGCCGCACCTGGGGGTACCCAGGAGGAGATGCTCCTATTCACCTGGCCCTTCAAAGAGGCCTCCGTGAGGTGTAACAGTATCAGGGACCCAGTTCTCCCCCTGCAGTGACCTCTGCTCCTGCCGCATCCTTGGCCGGGCTGTCAGGCCTGTCACTTGGGATGAGGGCTGGCACTGACAGGACTACACTTAGACTGTCACAAACACATCCAGACCTTGCCCTTGTCAATCCAATCCTCTCCAAGACACTTGTGCCCCTCTCTCCCTCCCCATCTCCTCCTCACATGCTGTTTGCAGCCAGCAGCAGTGCCCAGCTCCTATCCACAATGGCCAGACAACACAGTTCTTGTCCATTCACGCTTCCTAACCTGGCACTGCTGGGACAGGGATGTACCTTGGCCATAGCCAGCCCTTCTGCTCTTGGTGAACCTTCACCTCCAGACACAATTTCACCTGCGTCTGCAACTGGGATTGATTCTCCCCAGTCCTCAGCTCCTGAGGGGCCCTGGCACCAGGCAGAGACCATTCTCCACTGAAGCTTGAGAGAGAAGTGCTTAACCCAGCCAGGTACCCAGGCTGACTCCTGATCCCACCAAATAAGTCTCAGGGTCCATGGAGATACTCAGCTTTTCTGATCTTGCTTCTCTGAAAACAGCATATCATTCCTTGATAGGAATGGTTGGACTCGATGATCCAGTGGGTGTCTTCCAACCTAGTGATTCTATGATATTTCAGTCCACTCTGGATGGAAAAATTCAATACAGAAGCACAAGCTTTACAAATACAGACTTTAGATTCGATTTCCTTCGCGGTTTCTGCTCTCCAGGATGGGTCAAGGTGCTAAGTTCATCAATGTGGGAGCTGGAACATCCTTTTTCTGGAAAACTGAAGATTTTGAAAGCATCAGAGAGAGCAGGAGGCTCTGCTGCACCATGGAAGGTCCTTCCCCACGGCAGGCTGCTTACTGATCAGTGACCCCAGCCCTAGGCAAACAAGAGGGAAACTGAGGCCCTGACTTGAGAAGACTCAGCAGAGGTTTTGGAAAGCGGCTCCCAGTGCTTGAATATCTGTCCTGAAGATCATCCTTAACCCTTCTGGTGCTGGCACACAAAGAGTGTCAGGGCATGGTACAACCGGCTTGGATGGTTCACTAAGTCCAGGTCAAACAGCCCATGCTCTGAAGCAGAGACTAGAGAGGACATTGAGTAAATTGTGGTTTAGTTTGGGGTTATTTTGTGGTTTTTTTCTCTCTCTAGGGTAACTATTGTCTGATAATGCCAGTGTGAGTTACTTCTGTCCCTGTGCCACCAACTGTCCCTACAGCAGTGGTGGACCTTCTCCCATCTAGGTGTCTCCAGTAGCAGATAGGCTAGGTGCTGGCAGCCTTACTGGGAGCTGTGTGGGGAAGTGAAAGGAAAAGCAACTCTGCCCAGCTGTTTTTTTTTTAATTAAACTGGCTTATAACAATGAGAGGGAGGGGGTAACTAGGAGGTCACGTGCCCAGCAAAGGTGACACATCAGCCCACAGCCAGGGTGCTGTTTGGAGAGAGCACGAGGTTTGCCCTCCCCTTCCACCAGTAAGTTCTGTGTTGGGGTGACCAAGGGGCCAGTGGCAGGGTGCAGGTGATGCCTGTCCCTTTGACCTCACTCCTCCAATTCCCTCCTCTCATGCTCAGCAGAGTGAGACCCAATGCTTTCACTCCCACCACTGAGAGGAAGGGGAAGATGTGGTCCCTCCACAAGCTCCATGCAGTCCAGCTGTCACAACGTGTTAGGTGGCCGGCTCGTTGGTGTGCCGGACAGGGGGTTGCACAGCATCAAAGAGCAGGGGTCACCTTGCTGTAAAATGGTATTATGGGTTGCCTGCAGCCAAGCAGCTGAACTTTGGAAAGCAGGGTTAAGGCAAGGGAATGCGGTGTTTGGGGCATCTCTCAGTGGGGAAAGGCAGGTGTGGGCAGAGGGGCAAATGGTTCCTGACATTGTACTCCGGGTACCCAAGCACCCCTGGTGGATGCACCAGTAGTAAAGTGCCATTGAGAAGGAGATAAAGAAAGAAGCTGCTGCAGAGCCCATCTATCCTTGCTATGATAAGAGAGAGGTCAGAAGCAAAATCACTGTGTTCTTCGGAGTGATGCTTTTCTTGGTCTACAGCCCCTACAGTGTCCAAA
This sequence comes from Clamator glandarius, assembly GCA_033459285.1. Taxonomy (NCBI): domain Eukaryota; kingdom Metazoa; phylum Chordata; class Aves; order Cuculiformes; family Cuculidae; genus Clamator; species Clamator glandarius. Next base: position 1,778,963 of record JAUNZM010001016.1, on the reverse strand, counting down.
GGGGCACCAGAGGTTTCTCCCTGATTTCCCCGGGTGCCACAGCACACCTGTCACTCCTGCCATCCTGGGCAGGCAGAGCTGTGACCTCAAGTCAGGATGGCTGCTGCGGTGACAAGCCAGCCTGCCCTTGGCTGCCTTGGGCTGGGGGCAGGCACTGGCAGCCCTGCCTGAGAAGGACGAGCACTGCCCCGAGGAGCCCTTCATGCCTGTCTGATTGGGAACACCTCAGCTGCTACTGGACACTAGTGAAGGTGAACAGGGAAGGCGAGAGCCATTTGAGCCAGGGTCACCCTTACTGGGACAGCACCCCTCTCATGCAGCCCTGCCAGTCTACTGTTCTAGTGCATGCATGATGCTGCTGAGCAGGTTTGGGGGTTCTAGCAGGGGTTCTGAGGGAACCCACACCCCTCAATGGCAGGATGTACTTTGTTTCCTTGATAGTCACAACTTGAATCTTTCCCCTTTTCTTTAGATGCTGATTATGAGCAAAATTCAGCCTTGGAGGATTACCAAAAAAGGCTGTAACCTGGCTAAGGACCTTCTTCAGCTGATTAAATTAACCCACAGGTACCACAAGGACAGGGATGAATGTGACCCAACAACACTCACTGCCTGATTTTGGTGTGCTGGCACTCCACCACGGCACTCTGCTGATGCAGATACTGTTTTATTAACAGCACCATTGGAAATGCTGCCTGAACTTCCTTGGTTTTGCTGCTGGAGACACCAGCTTTTGGGAGTAGAGATGGCTGGACCTGCCTTGCACAAGCAAACTGTCTTACCTAGTCCTGGAGAAAGGAAATAAAAGGCTGCCTTTAGTGATACAGCTGGTGCTTGGAAATGCAGTGCCCCATACACCTGCCATGCTGTGCGCTGCACAGCAAGATGGGGCCAAGGGAGGAGTAGGACAAACTGCCCTTCTAAAGAGCTTCATCCTGGGCAGCTGGGACTCTGCCCAGACTGGTCTGCCAGACCCTCTGCTAGAGGGATAAGATGCTTTACTTCTTCCCTGAGGGGTGCGATTGCTACAGTGTCACTGCAGGCAGCAGTTTGGCTTTCAACCAGATAAACCCTCACTCACCTGAACCTGCCACCTGACTTAAAAAAATGGTCTGTTCATCCAGTCTCCTTGATGCCACCTAAAATCACAGGAGATCTTGGCCATGCTCTGCTGCAGCTGCATCTAGTGCAGGCAATTGCTGTCACCCACTGATGACACCATTTCCTTCAGAAGGCAGATAAGGTCCGACTCCTTCCTGGGGTACCCCAAGCCAGCCTTCAGCACCTCTGTTTAGACCCACAACAAACTCCCCACCAGCTTTCCTGAAGCCTGCATATGGAGCACTCTGCAAGGAGACCAGGGAGAGGAATTTTGCCTACAGCTGCTCCACGCCTGGGTCTCTCCCTCACCCATTACCCCTTTCACTGCCTTCAGTTTCCTTTGTATTTCTGTATTTTTTGGGTGTATGTGTGTAAATGGACTCGGGAGGGTCCAGGCAACAGCTGCCTTTGATCAGCAGAACATGTGGGAGATCGAGCACTTTAGGAATGCCGACTCCTGATCAAAGGTGGGAACACAATGACAGCCAGGACTTGGCAAAACCCCATCTCCACTAATCCCTGCTGAGAGTTGGGGGGTCGGATCAGCAGCCTACATGATGAGTCCAACCTTCGGCCCATGGAAGGGAGCGATCATGCCATGACACAGGTTGAGTGGCACAAAGGTTGTTCCCACCTGCCTTGTGGGGCTCTGTCCCAAGCAAGATGTTATCCTCTCTACCACAAGGCAAGCAATGGGTTCTCCACTACTTCTTTTTACCTCTTGGGCTTCATCCCTGCACCCACATGTTGAGAAACCCTGACAGCTTGCTGCTGTCCTGCCTGCCACTGCCAGCAGCTCGGCATGTGCCAAGTCCCAGGTCCCCCACAGTTCGCCCTGGGAGGGAATGCTGAAAAGAAAGCAGAGCAGTGATGCCCTAACACTTTTATCGCCTCCATAAAGATTGAGATCAGGGTTGAAAGGTTGCTTGCTATAAAAACATCTGGGAGAAAAAGAGAAGATAAATTAGCCCCTTTCTGATAGACAACCAAGGGTTGGGGACAGCAAGAACATGGCTCACTGCCTCCCCTCCATCCCAGGCACACGGGACAGCCTGATGTGTGGGCTTAGCCCCAACACTAAGCTTGTCTGATGCCACCTTCCCCCATGGACACTCTTATCTCCTGGCAGGCTTTCTCCTGATAACCTTGGTGGGAAGCTGGGAAGCTTGTCTGCGTGGAGCAGGTGGACTCAGGCAAGGTGTTGGGTGAAGGCAAGCTCAGCCCCCCGGAGCCACAGCAGCCCCGCTCCACAACTCTTCTGATGGGAACCAGGTCGATGTTTTCATCCAGGCAGAAGCTCTTCCCGGCTTCAGCAAACACCCTCACGCTCTTCCAGCAGAAGTAATCACCCCTTCATGAGCCTGACGCTTCCTGCACCCTCTTGTCCTCAACCCCTCCACACCTTCTTCTACTCCATTGCTATTTAGGTATGACCTGGCTTGGCTGAGGCTCCTTTGTCATGTTAAAAAGGGAAGCTTTTAAAAAGGGCCGATAAGGGTTCCTCCCCCGGGGTCACCCCATCTCCCCAGGCAGGGTCACAGGTCGCTTCCTCACTGCACGTTGCCTGATAATGAGTCAATCAAGGCCGGGGTTATGGAGACAGGATTTATCAGCAAACCCTGGGGAAAAAAAAAAAAAAAAAAAAAAAAAAGAGACGTGAAAATGACTGCTTGTACACCATGCTGGGGGATCTGGCAAGGATGAGCCTTTTTAGTGTGGATGGAGGGCTTTGGGCTTAAGAGCTGACAGGGCTGACAGAGAGGATGGTGGGAGGGTGGGATCTGGGAAACAAAGAGCAGAGGGAACAGACTGGCAGCTCAAGGGTTAGGCTCCCGGCTTACTCCAGAGTGCTGATGCTCTGTGCTGTGGTGCTGCTGATGGTCACCACAGTGAGCTGAAGGCACACGGAGGGGCTGCAAAGTCAAGTGGGGAAGGCTGGGGTATCCCACCTCCGGACCAGGATGGATGACAGCCAGGGAGGGGGAAGCCCAGCTCTGTTCTGCACTGATGGGACAAGGCGGTGCCGTGCTGCATGTTGTACCCTGCACCAGATCCACTTCATTCTCCCTGTTGGTGCTGTTGTGATGTGGGGCTGGGGATGGCTGGGTCTCCCCAGGAGGCAAATGAAGTTGAAAACCCCTGGGAAAGATTTGAAAAAAAAACAAAACACCATAAGATCCCAGTAAGGAGAAGTAAAGCAGGAGTGATGGCCTGATCACTGCTGCCGCATCGCCATGGACATAGTCCCATCATGCAAATCCCAGCCCAAAGGATTTACCTGCCAAAATATCCCACAGACTGCTTTTTCCCCACCTCATAATAAACCGAAGACCACAGCCTCCACCTATGGCCATGTCTGTTCAGAGTCCTGCATGTCATCACTCAGAAGATGAGCACAAAAACCAAAGGCAAACTGAGGTGTAGAAAGAGGAAAGTGTGGTGACACAGCCAGGGATGTAACTGCAGCTGCCCTTTGCTGTACCTGGCCTCTTTTTGCTCCAGCCCTAGAAGCAGCCGAAGAACTGTGCCAAGGTGCTCACTTTTGATGGGTTAAAGAGGTGGTTGGAGGCCTCCTGAGCTGCAGAAGGAGCCCCTGACACAGAGATGTAGCTGAGCTGACCCATCCCATTCTAACGGGAAAAAACAGAGCCAGTGCCTGGGCATGGTGGGAGAGAGAATTTAGGGGAGCAGAGGCAGCAGCAAGGGGCAGGGAGCTATGAGAAGGAAGGCAAAAACAGTGGCCACCACTCAAGCTGCTCTGAAGAAGCTTGGGGTGACAGATCACTGCTGACATCTTGAGAGCACCACACACAGCAAATATTGAACAGGCAGCACAAGAAGGTGAGGGACAGCTGCAGCACAAGGCCACAGGGCAGCCCAGACCAAGGACTTGCTACCTACCCAGACTGAACTCCCTCCTTGGCCTCTCCTCCACCATATGCATCTTGCAAATAACTTTACCCTATCAGGGAGGCTTAGCAGGGTGAATATTGAAAGCACCTGCCTCCCTTGGCTGGGAATCAAAGGCCTTGGTGCTGGGATCCTGCCACTTGCACAGCACAATTATCCCCAACCAAATGCCGCATGCAAGAATGTAGGACACCCCTTCTCCTCACTGACCCTCCATCGAAGCACAATGCAATCAAAATAAGCAATGCCAGATGGTTTATTAGTGACTACAGTGCTGGGAGCCGACACTTGTTTTCTTATTTCAGTGCAAAGGCATCAGAAGCAGGTCTATCACAGACACGTTTCCCTCACCAGCGTACACAATCCCTCCCGCAATGGGGCAGGAGAGGTTGAATTTATTACCATGGTAATGAGTTCAGGAAGTGGAAAGATGGGATTAGATTAGTTTGTGGCATTGAGGCAGCAGATAAGGGAGAAATGGAAATTGTCACTTGGGTTAATAACCATTTATTTGTGGCATTAAAAGCTAAGTAAGGTCTCATGCCACAAGTTGCCCTGGCCTCCCTGCTCATCCTCCTCACTGAGTACAGCACTAGAGCTTGATGTGAAGACCACAAGTGATGCCAGCTCCATAGCATCCCAAGATTCTTTCCTCTTCCCACCCCATCCAAAGCACACAGCCATTCGCCAGCCTCACTCTAGCAGCTTGAACAAGACACATCAAACCACTGGCTTTTCAGTAGGGTTGTGACAGTCTGTCCTCACAAAACCCAAAGTACCTTCAGTGCCCACAAGATTTTTCCTAAGCAAATTCCATAATTGCAGCAGTGGGTGGGCTCTGCCTGACCTGTGTGGTCAGGTACCCATCCAACCTGGCCTTGAACACCTCCAGGATGGGGCAGCCACCACTGCTCTGGGCAACCTGGGCCAGGGCCTCACCACCCTCACAGGATAGCATTTTCTCCTAAGATCTCATCTAAATCTCCCCTGTTTCAGCTTAAAACCATTCCCTCTCATCTTATCCCTGTACTCCTTGATCAAAAGCCCCTCCTCAGCTTTCCTGGAGCCCCCTTTAAGTACTGGAAGGCTGCTCTAAGGTCTCATGGGAGCCTTCTAGTTCCTTAGAGGGGTTCACCAGGACCCCAGATCTGGAAGCAGATTTGAATTCTCTGCATTTATTTGCCTGTTGCTATTATATCATTGGGAACAGCCCCCCCCCGCGAACTGGGAGGTGACCTTCAACTTGGCCAGGATGCTGTGGTCCCACACAGGGTCATCCCAAGCAGCTCCACCAAGCTGGAGAGCACAGCAAGGCACAGCCCTACCTGCAGAGGACACAATCTTCAGCTCATCTCCTGTCAACACACATCTAAAGCCATATGTCTTCTTAGGAGAGCATGTTGCATCTCCAATGTACAGCAACATGCAGGAGCCAGTGCAGGAACGGCTTTCAACTGCAGAGCCTCTTCCTCTGCTTTACCAAACACATATGCAGGGATGTTTTGTTGGAAGGAGCAGTTTCATTCTGCCTGGAAGGTTAATCCCCTCTGGACAGAGCAAAACACCACTTCACTCCCTCCTTGTCCTGCAGTTTGGTCTTCAGCATCACCACCAGAGAGCACATCCAAGATGCAACATCCCGAAGACTGGCCTCCACAGCACTTCATCCTCCCCCATGTTTACAGACCTGTAAGCCACCACATGAACTGCTCGCTGGACACCTCCAGCAGTTTATATACTGTGCTGGGCTTCCCCACCACTGGGAGGGAGAATTTAGTGCTCTTTTAAGTCAAGTGAAGTGTTGCAGCCGAGCAAGCTGGTGAGGGGATGGGAACAAGCTGTTCCAATGCGGGAGAGCACTGCAGCCCCGCTCCTCCTCCAGCACATGGGCTTGGCTTGCTCCCTGCAAAGCCCTGCTCCATTCCCAGATGCTGACAAGAGGTATTGAGCTTCACACTAAGCATGGCAGCTGGGTGGGCTGCAAAGGAGAGTTCAGGCTCCCCAAACCCCCTGCCACTCAGGGAAGAACAGAGGTTTCCATTTGGTAGAGGTTTGGTGCAAGTGGTTCAATCCAAGTTAGAAAGGATGATCCATATAGGCATATCAGCCTAAGAGTCCAGGGAGAGGTCACAGGCTCCCATGCTCCCCAGCCCCTGCTAGAAGGGTTTAGGGGTCCCCCAAAGCAAATCCACATCCTGGATGGTGGAAATGGCATTTAGTGCCCTCACGTGGTATTTTCCTAAACAAATTCTGCAATTTCAGCAGTGGGTGAGCTGAATGGAGTGGTCAGGTACCATGTCGCATCTCACTTAGCATCAGTTTGGCAGGAACAAATAGGACTCCTTCAACAGTAGGTGCTCCAGTGGAGGAGGAGCCTTCATTAGAGTAACAGAGCCTGCCCTGAAGACAAGCAGAGATGCTAAATCTCAGTTATTTTTTTTTTATTCTTATTTTCCTCTTCTCTCTCCAGTGTGATGCTGCAATTGCAACTTTGCCTCCTGCAAAGCCATCTTGCAGTTTGTTTTCCCTCTGGCAAGGCTGGATGTTAGAAATTGCCAGGAAAGGGACTTTTCAAGAGAGGAACTACAAAGAGGGCTGACACCTCTAATGAATTACAGTAATACCAGCTCAGGGTGAACTCTTAAAGTGCCTGTTTACACAACCACTGACCTCCCTTCACCTGCTCTCTGGTGTGAGTCTCCCCCTGCCTTGATGGATGACAGCTGAACGGAGGCAGACCATAGTGTTTATCCCAGCCTCTTCCCAGCCTTGGAAAGAGAAGAAATAACAGTATTTCTTGGCACACCAGCCATCACCTGCAATAAAATACCCACTCAATCCTTGCTGTGGGAAATACCCTCCACATTTTCCTCTTAAGTATAACCCTTTTCATTGGGGAGGGCCTGATGCACAGGAGGTGGCTTTTGCAGCATCAGGTGCTGGGACCCACAGGCAAGCTCCTTGCATGGGGCAAGGATGGGTGCTGGGTCCAGGGTAGGGATCAAGGACAGCCCCTATACTTGCCTTGCCCTAGACTGTGAGGCCACAGTGCCCTGCAAGGTGCCACAGGGTGGTCTGCTCCTGGCCAGGAGACACCCTTATGGTGGTTAGTCCTTTTTTTTCCGCTCCTCTCCTCGCTTAAGTACAGGATTTCCCTGTGTCCTAAAGCTCGAGGGCTGTGCCAGCTCCTGGCTCAGGGCTTGCCAGCACATCTGCTCCCTCTGACTGGTTCAGCACAAAGCTGGAGGGAATGGCTCTTTCAGGAAGCCTCAAGCTCCATGCAAGGGTGAGAAACTGGTCTTTAGATCAAGTGAACAGGGAAGGAAGCAGCCAGCAGAGCAGCAAGCTCCTCCTTCCACCACCTGTAACACTTCCAGCCAGAGCTTCCCCATGGCCAGCAGAGATGTGGCCCCGGCACTTCGCTCTGAATCCAATCCTGCTTTGTAAAGGAGAGCTGGAAACTGGTCCCCAGCTAAGGGGATGCCAGATGTCCTTGTGCACAGCAGACTCCAATCCTTCCTCCCTCTCTGTTATGTCCTCTGGTGCAGGCAGTGCGTATTTCCATCTTCTGAGTGATCCCATCCTGTCCCACCTTCATTTCCAAGGACAGACAGCTCTGTATGTGGGCGTGGACCAGCACACACGTTAATAAGGGACCAGTGGAGCAGAGGAGCCCCTTAGTCCTCCTTCCTGCCAGTTATGGGACGACTGGGGTTGGGAAGAAGCTGCAGCATCACTCTGCAAAAGCCAGAGACCCAGGCAATGAGAGTTCCCACGAGCAGCAGCATAGCCAACACTGTGATGCCACCGCTACCCTGTCCGGACATGCCATTTCCCACTGCATCCCAGCTTCAACTGCGTGGAGGAGAAAAATTTGGCTAGAGGATGGGATGGGGAAGCTCAGCTACAAACAAGAAAGAAAGGTAGTATGATGCTCCATGCCATGATCACCCTGCTGCTCTCATGCGTGCCTGTGCTTGTGGTGCCACAGCTTGTTTTAGCCCTGGCAACACAGGATGGTCTTTAATATAGTGGAGCTTTCCTTCCTTGGTTACTCAGAGGAAGAAATCTTCAGTGCTTGCCCCTGGGGAAGGTAATTCTCTGCTTCCCTGCTTGCCCCCTGACCTCTTCGTTTTGTTTCAGAGTTATTTTTGGAAGTAAAAGCTTTTTTCTTCGCCCTTCGCCTGGCCCCCGTCTTGCTGCCAGCCAAAGTGGCATTTTAAGCCTCCTGCCCACCCGAGCAGAAAAATGGTGGCTGAGGCAGGGTAGAGTTAAACCTTTCCACCTGCGGAGGAAGCGGGAGACCTTCTCAACTCATTAACCCTCTGTCAAGTCAGCCGCCCAAAGAGGTGCTCTCGAAAGTCACTGTGGGATGTACCTGACCCCCACATGGGTCCATGGGAGAGGGGAGAGCCACGACCCCCAAAATAGGGCTCACCCCACGTCTTTCCCTACAGCACTACCAAATCCATTTCATTAATTGCAGCACTGCAGTACCTACACCCCTCGATCATATACCAGATCCCAGCTGCACCTCAAGTCCTGCTTCCACTAGGAGATGTACAAACCAAGAACATGCTGCCTCAAAAAAAGCCACGGTGACTCAAACCAGGGACCCTGCATCATCAAAAAATGCACATGCAGAGTGGGAGATCCATCCTGCTAGTGTCAGGGAAGGGATGTCAGAGCCAAAGAGCAGGTCCCCAGTGACCTACAGGTACCAAAACCTGCAGGGGCACTTTATTCCTTGCTTTCTGTAGGAGTTGCTTGACAGCATTGGGTACCTGAGGCATAAACGTGCCAGGGACACGCTGGGCACTGCTGGCTGCAAAGGTCAAGGCTGCTCCCATGGCACCTTGGAGGAGGCAGGTCCCTGTCAGTCATGGGAACTGGGAGCCAGGGGACAATCCACGCTCAATGGGAAAGAGAAAATCCCTGAGCTGCTCAGCGGTAGCACAGCCCTACCCATCACTCTTGCCTGGGGATTAACCTTTTCCTCCGCAGCAAGGCAGTGAGAGCGAAAAACTAAAGAATCAGATGCTTTTAAACCCTTGCCATCTTCCAAGTAAATTGCTGGCCCCATCCTCTATAGGGCAGAGCACAAGGACAGGCACTGGCTGCAGTTTAGGGTGTGTTGGATTTTTGGAGCTCTGTCCTGATTTTACATCTCAACACCTTTAGATGTAACTGAAACAAATTCCCAAAAGACCAAGTCCACAAAGAAACAGTGGCAAGAGACCAAGCCAGACACAGACCTGGCTAAGCATTCTCCCCCTTGTACCAGCATCAGGCACTGAAACAACATACACATTGTTTTTGTCTTGCCTCATCTGCCAGAGGACACAGAATCATGGAACAGTTTGGATGGGAAGCGACCATGAAGATCATCCAGTTCCAACACCCCTGCAGTGAGCAGAGACACCTTCCACTTGTTCAGGTTGCTCAGAGCTTCATCCACCCTGATCTTGAATGTTTCCAGGGTTGGGGCTTCTCCCACCTCTTTAGGCAACCCATTCCAGTGTTTCACCACCCTCAGCATAAAACCATGTATTCCAAACGTCTGGTCTAAACCTCTCATGTTATCATCCCAAGCTATTTCCAAACTGTGGCATGAAACATCCCTCGATAGTCACATTCTTCCCAAATTTTTCCAGCCCCATTTTGAGGACACTGATGTTCCTGGCTTCCACAGCACCTCACAGCAGGGAATCCACATTTGATTCAGCCCACTGGGTCTTGCTGCAGAGCATCAGGATCGACTAAACCAAGCACAACCAGATCCCGTTAAGGCATGAGGTAGGAAGAGCCTGGCCACATCTGTGCTTATGAGGATGGCTGGAATTATCACTTGTTGGCATGGATGCTGATCAGCAAAAGGGGAAAAAAGGATTTTAGCCTCTTGCAGGGCACTGGGGCTGCCTTGTCATCAGCTTCATCCTCATGCCCTGGCCGAGGATATGTGAGTGGGCACTTGGGAAAGGAGCCAGCAGAGAAGCCTCAGAGCAAGGCTGCAGCCCGAGGGACCGGAACAGCTTTCCCCACCTCAGGCTCTGGGATTTGAGCCTAGCAGGCTCTGCTGTTACGGCCGCATCACTGCGCAGCCCCGGCGAGGAGCCGTGGCCACAAGAGGTCACCCGCACCCTTCGCCCGCAGCCCCCTAAAGCTCCCCCCGCGGAGCCACCTTCTTGAGCGGGGCTGGGGTCAACCTTCCCCAACGGGTCCCCCCGACCCTCCTGGGGTGCTTTAGCGTCGACACCACATCCCCTGCAACAGCAGCGAGGACCAAACTGCATCTCAGTCTCAGCATCTTACCGTTTCCATGGAAACGGCATCCCCCAGTGACCGGTGCTGGACCACAGGATGCTGTGGATGCTCGGCACAGTACAACAGGACGAGCCCCCGTGGTCCCAGTCCTAAAGCCCTTTGTGGGCTGGAATCATTCATTCTTAAAGCTTTCATCAACGCAGACACCTGCAACCCAGACTTTTTAGATCAAAAATAAGTAGAATAAATTGCTTTCAAACTAACGATTATAAGGTTTTGGGCTCCAGAGTGCACTAGTAGGTATCTGTGCAAGAAAATTACTTTAAATTGGAGGGGGAAAGATTTAGACTAGACACTAGGAAGAAACTCTTCATGATAAGGGTGAGGAGGCCCTGGAGGTGTTCAAGGCCGGGTTGGATGGGGCTTGGAGCAGCCTGATACAGTGGGAGGTGTCCCTGCCCATGGCAGAGTAGGGGAACTGGATGGGTTTTAAGGTCCCTTCCAAACTAAACCGATCTATGACTATGAAATTTTTCAGTTGAATTAGTACAGAGGGGGTTGAGTAGTATTCTCTCAATTCAGAACATCCTGGGTTTTGCAAGTAAGCAAGTTGGAAATGTCTTTAAACCACAGACACATCAAGATATTTTGCTCCAGAGTAATTAAATTTGAGCAAGAACCTCAAAATCAAAGATAAAAATAGTTACAAGGAAAGATTGCTCCAAACCACACAAACTGCAGGACTATTCTGCAAATACAAAGAATTTTGACTTGAGGGGAAATTGGGTTTTCTAAAGCAACAGGGCAGAGTGCTCTGTACCCCCACAACATTCCCATATTGTCAGGACTATTTTTTCCAACCAAAAATACTGTTGAAAAGTGCAACGAGTGCCAACTTCAGTGTCAGCACACAGACCTGCATAAACCCTCAAGAGTTTTCTAGTGCCCTCTTTTCCTCTCCCAGCTCTGGTAGGGAGTAGAATACCTGCCAACGGGTAAAAGCCTCAGGCCCAAAGAGAAATAATGAAAGAACTCAAGGCAGGACAAGTATGTACAGGTCTTTCCTCACTGCCTACAGATTCCTCAGCCACCGCAAAGCTGCTCAGCTCTGCTCAAACCACAGCAAGCGACAATGGCAGAGGACCACAGGTAGCCCCCACATAGGAAGGACACCAGCAGCAATCAGGAAGCACAAGTTAATGGTGTTAATGTCACAGAAAGGGTCATTGGGCACTGGCAGAGGCTGCCCAGGGAGGGGGTTGAGTCACCTTCCCTGGAGGTGTTTAAAGGGCGGGTGGACCAAGGTGCTGAGGGACATGGTTTAGTGACTGATGGGAATGGTTGGACTCAATGATCTGGTGGGTCTTTTCCAACCTGGTGATTCTATGATTCTGTGTGCAGAAAGTGCAGAGGGGTGCAAGTCCTGCACTTGATGCTGGAAGGCAACAGGTCCTTCCTTTTCTTGCAGCCCAAGAGAAAGACACTTTATCATCAAAATCCATGCTGGCTCTGCTTGAGGAAGTCTCCTGGAAACACTCCTGTCCCTGTATAGTAGCCATGCAGTGCCCAGAGCCATCACAGCCACATGGCACCCAGCATGGGAACACAAAGCTACAACAAGCAACCCATCAGCCCTCAGCAGGTTGGGGACCTTTGCCCAAAACACAGCCACTTCTCATGGGCTGCAGGTCAGTTCAATACCCATAAGATCACATCAAGCCCCAGTGAGAAAAACTTTGTCAGCAAGGATCCAAAAATCCCAAACCCAGGGCTCAAAGCGTCACCAACGATAAAACCACACGGACCAGCAGTATTTTGGCCAATGGAGGCCCTAGCAACAACCACATACTCTGGAAAAATCCCAGCCTGGGTCTTTTCATACTTGACCTTCTCTGTAGCAGTGCATTGGCCTCTCTGTACAGGCTCTTTGCTGCTTGAGCTGTAAGTGGGATGCCGCTGAGTTTATTATAGAAGCGCAGGGGTTGGCTCAGCAAGATCCCCAGAGGCTCTGTCCCCTGCTGCTGTTTAGCTCAGGTTGTGTTGTTTAATGGACTGGTTTACAAAAAGCACGTCTGTTGGAAGGCCCCGCAGTGTCTTATAAAAGTCAGCACCAACAATAAGCCGCAAGCTTGGCCGTGTGGCTTCACTGCTCTGCATCGCAAACAGGTTATTGCTTGTAAAAGCCCCTCGTTGGAAGGAGCAGCACTCTGTGAGGGCGAGTCAATGATGCCTTTTGATATAGTAAATAAAAAGGCCCCCACACTTGATTTCTTTCCCAAGGAATATGTGATGTTTGTTGCTCTGGGGTGTCCAGAAAGGAAGAAAACTACTGGCCTGTTAACAGTTGCCCGTTGGCCTGGTTTTCCAGATTTAAAACAATGTACTCAAAACTGGCAGTCAAGTCAGCCCTTAAACATTTGTTTTGCCTCAGATTATTTGCAACACCCTGTAAACTTGGTGGCTTTTCACTCCCTCGCTAAAGGGATTTCTCCAATGCATTTTTCCATGTGTCTCCAACATATGGAGCAATAAAAAAACCTAGCTCCAAGCTTCTGTCACGAAATATTGGGGGGTGGGAGGCCTTGGGGAGGAGGTGTGGGACTCAGATCAGTATGACCTGGTGGAAACCTGGGCCTGAAGGAAGCTCATATTTTTATGAGCCAGGAAATTGCAGGCTCAGCTTGGGCTGTGCCAGTTGTCCATTCATGTCCAAATTTCACATCATAATTTGCATCTCAGTGGAGTCATGAAGGGAGACTAATGCAGGGACAGAGGGCAGCTGCATGGGAGTGTCAGCCCATAGAGAGTTGGGCACCAAGAAATGGCTCAGCAAGCAGGGGCAGAGAGGTGGTCAGCAAGAGATGAGCTGGTGGCTGGGTAAAGCATCTAAGATGCAGACAAAGGAGAAAAAGAATCCATCTGATCTCCAGCCCCCACTCCAAAACTGCCAAAAAGCTGATGAGTTCATAGACTTATGGAATGCTTTTGGGTTGGAAAGGACCTTTACAGGTCCTCCAGTCCAATCCTTGCTGCAGGAACAGGGACGAGATCAAGTTGCTCAGAGCCCCATCCAACCTGATCTTGAATATTTCTAGGGATGGGTCCTCCACTACTTCCCTGGGCAACCTGGACCAGTGTTTCACCACCTTCATTTGGGAACGAGTTGCCAAGACTCCCTGTTCCCTAGGATCATGAATGAGCCTGGAACGCTCCCCTGTGCCATTTAGCAGCAGAGACAACCATCATCCTGTAAGGTACCATCTCTCCATGAAGCCAGTCTACGCAGACCTTCCCTGTCCAACAGGGTTTACATTAAACATTATGCTGGGGCTGGTTTCTCTGCCTCACTTCACTCCTCGCACTGGGCAGACGTTAGAGGGTGACAAAACCCCACCGACCTTTCAGGAAAATCCCCATCTACTTGCTCACTGCCTTCTGCTGCCCTGCTTGCTGATGCTCGGTGCTGCTGGTGTGGTCCAGGCACATGTCCCAGGGGGAACAGACCATGTCCAAGGCCCACACAGACCTCGTGTCATGGCTGTGGTCTCAGAGAGGGTACTACATGCAAATATCTCAACAAGGCAAAGGGCAACAAAGGTTTCCTCCATGTCCTCTCTTGGGGCAGGCGAGCTGCTAGCAGGGCTGTAGCAAGGGTGAGCAGAAGGCTGGAGTTTGTAAAGTGGTGTCCAGCTGTCATCACTGGCATTTGTCAAATGAAGTGACCACTCTCAGGACAGGTACTATTTCAAAAGCGGACATCGCTTTTAAAAAGTGCTAATGTACAAGGCTGTCAGGTCCTGGCCTCGGGAGCAAGATTGGTTCTCTGATGTTTGGGGGAAAAGATAAGCCCCGGCGCGATCGCAAGCCGCGGCTGCTCCCCAGGAGGGACGGCAGCCTGGGCTATTTCTGCGAGTCACTCAGCCAAGGGCATTCGAATCTGGTCTTCCAGAAATGTTTGATCAACAACCTCCTCCTCATGTTGCTGCTACAATTGCGCTGGGAGGTGAGCTCCCGCCTGCTCACCTTGTTCCCAGCATCTCCAAAAGCCTTTGCTCTCCATCTGTGACCCATGTGCAGAGCTGTGTAGCCCACGATGGAGCCAGAGCAGACAAGATCGGAGGCAACAAACACTCAGTTAAAAGCAGAGAGTTGAAACGCAGAACAAAAACTTCACGTTTCAAGTCACTCCCCAAGAAATCTGTGCTGAGGGACTTATTTTCAGGGAACAGGCAGTAGCTTCTACTCCTGCTCCTTATTCTAAGTGCTCTGCTCACCAAGGGCTGCTTCATCTGAAGCATTTGAGAGCTTTTTCCAAACCAATATTCTTCTAGAGGTCAGGGGGGAAGCTACAAGCCTTTACCCTTGTGTTCATCACCCTCTGGCCCTATATACCACTTAGGGCACAAGGCACCCAAAGCATGAGCCACACCAGGCTCCTTGGAGCCCTCACCTCTTCATATTTAACACCACTCTAGCAGAGAGGTTGCCTCATCCCTCACTTCTACAGGAAAGTCACCTGAAAGCTATCTGTTAGGAGAAACAGGAAAGGAAAAAAAGCTGAAGCCCAGAACTAAATACATCCATTTTTCCTTTCTTTTTTCACTTCTGGAGGCAATAAAGCCCCAGACTAGAGGGTCTTAGGATTTTTAGAGATTATCTACCTAGTTCACCCATTTAGCATCAAAACTGACCCAGCTGCAACAGGAAATCTTCCCTTTGAAAGGCATGAAACGTCCTTTTTCTGTTGAAAGAACACAGGGCAATCTTTGTGACTAGAGGACAGTGAGGGATTTAACCCTGCTCTTTGCTCCTCCAGGACTCCACATGCAAGAACTTACCCGCAGCTGCATCCTGGACCATTGTACCTGCCCTGTGGGGCATCTACCACAAACACTGCTCGGTGAACACCAGCAGCACTCAGGGCAGAATGTTTGTGCCCCCCACAAATGACACAAATAACCAAACACCCTATATTCCTTCCCATATGAAAAAAAAATCCAAGTACCTTGTGGAAAACACATTTTGCTGTAATCCAATCACTACCAGCATCGTTACAACCACTCTGGTGTTGGGGCTTACGTAAGGTTTGCCACTCCAAGAAGGGAAGTCTTGCCCTTCCTCTAATTACCAGCAGGTTGCTCAACTAATTAGCCCTCTTTCCTTCATCCTGGGTTTTTACCAGCTGTGCCGGTGAAGACATTCCATTCCTTGTTAAAAGCAGAGTAGAGGTCTTCTTACTTTTGTCTCTGTGTGTGCAGCCCTACAGCTAGTCTGCAATGTATGGTTTGAAACAAAATGATAAGTAAAGGTATTTCCTTAAATGATGTAGTACTTATCATATATAATATAGAATATTACCTTAAATAGCAAATGAAAACCAAAAAAGCCAAAATTATGCTACAGAAATAAAGAAGGCACCTTGCTTATTGTGCAGGCTTTTGGTTGTTGACTGTTTTTTTTTTGCAAATGGCAAGAAAATACATCTATTAATAACAGAAATACAATTGTTTACTTTTTATTAATATAAGGAGATCACGCTGAGGGACAGAGCTTGGTGTTGAGATATAGAAAACAGTGAATTAATTAAGCATCCCAGATAAGAAGCCTAAAAAAAACTGTCCAAGTCCTTCATCAGGGTGCTGAGCAGTACAGCCGGTGCTGCGAACTCATCATGCATTGGCCACGGAAAGGTCTGTGGTTCTGCAAGGAAAACTGAAAGGCAACTCAAAGCTGAAGCCCTGCAAATTCCAGTGAAAAACGAGGCATGCATATTTAAGTGAGGGTGATTAACCACTGGCACAGCTCTCCACAGGAAGTGATGGATTCACCATCTCTGGATGTCTTCAAACCACAGCTGGATGCTCCCTGGGAAACCACGGGCTGGATATGACCTTCCTTGGCACTGTGATTGCTACTGTTCACCTCACAGCCCCCCAGAACCCACCCCTGGGATATGGATCAACTCCTGATTATTCAATACACAAACACGTAGTTACCAGAGACAGGTTTCCAAGAGCTCTTAGTGACACAGGGTGGGTAGATATTGTAACAGGTTAGGAAAAGAAATACAGATTTTGAGAGACTCAATTTCTCCTCCCAGCTCTGCCTTCAACCCCCTCTGTGTCTTTGTTGGAGCTATTTCACATCTTGAGCTTTTGGCTGATAGATCTTCATCCTCGCTTTGAGTGTCTAGAGCAGGAATGCCTTGCATGATGAGTTGTATTGTGCTCAGTGAGATGGGTGGGTTGGATTTTAGTGCTTTAAGACATTGTGGGTGAATTTTCAAGGTTTACATACCTTTTGGTGGGGATAAGAAGTCTGGAGGTATTTCATTGCCAGCAGGCTTCATAAACATATTGACTGTACAAAAAGTCTTTAAATTCCTCCATGAAAAGCTCCATTTCATTTGGCAAGAGAAACAGAATATAAAGAAAAAAGATTAGAGGAACTAGAATGTAAAGAAAAGGATTAGAGGATAGAGAAAGGAATCAATAAATAGACTATGGGAGAAAACCAAACCTCTCAATCAATGTAAAAAACAGCTTCAAATACGTACTAACAAGAGAAGAATGTCAATTTTCAAACTGACCATGTCTGGGAGAAGGATGAGTTCACTCAGGGACAAGAAGCCCAAAGGAGGAGGTTGTTTTTACTAAGATATCTTGAGGGGATGGAAAAACAGGAACGATAAACCAGAACAGCACTGTGGGCACAAAGAAGTAGAGGCCAGGAGGCAGAATCTGACCAAGGAGCTGGGTTGGATCCATGGAATTTAATCAGACAGAAAACCTAGTGATTTTTCTTGAAACTGTTAATATTAAGTGTTGTAGAGGAACAGAATTTTTTTACCAACTGGACTGGGAGAGAGGAGATGTCAATGCAGAATTGCAGGACTTCTTATTTAATGGACCTCTTAACAATCCAGTGGTCAAACTACTGTATGAGTTTTGACTTCTAGCCATGGAAAATGGTTGATGCATCAACCCAGGGGTCTGTCCCACCACCAGCAGAGAAATGGGACAGTGGAGCACAGCTGGGGCAGGCAGGGATGGACAGGCTGTTACACAGCATCTCACTGGCATCTTTTTTTTGGCTTCAATGATGTTTTTTTTAAAGACATCACCATCATCATCTGGGCTTTGAAACACAAGAGCCCCAGCTTGGTCACTTGTGCTAAACTGTGCTATGACTCGGGCCCCTTCTAGGACACAAATTTCAGAGCCAAGCTGAGCATCAGCTGCAGGTGAGAAACATTTTGGTGTTACTCCTCTCTCCTTTTCTTGAAAGGGTCAGCTCAGTATCTCTGTGAGCCCCAAGGAAGTGGAAACCCACCGACTCCCACCTCCGCTCCCTGTTCATCCCTCACCGGAGGACTGTACTCCTTCCTGTGCCATCATCCTGACTTAAAACCACTTCTACTCTGCTCTGCTCTGTCTCCAAAAACCCATCTTTAGGTTTTTTTGTTGGCAATGCTGCAGGGAAATATCAGAGGCACCCATTTTGCCTCCACTGGCTCATAAAGGAGGTACTGGCTGTAGAAGAAACACCCAATTATTTAGCAGCTGTCAAGGTTGAGCTAAATAATCTTGGGATGGGGAAGGCTGGGCTTTGCATGTGTGTGTTTGTATGAACGGGAGAGGCACAGAGCATCTTCTCCAAGGCAGACAAGGAAAGCACAACCCGTGAACCAAATCTATTGCACAAGCCTGCCCAGCAGGATGCCGGGCTTAGAAGAATGAAAAGAAGCCGAGGATGTCCTGGCAGACGCCGGGGCAGGGCTCTGGGCAGACGAGCTCTGCCCATTCATCAGGGCCCGTCAGGCTTCCCGAGCCAGTCATGGGATAAATCAAACTGCAAGAGGGAAAGGGGGAAAAAGTGTCTGAGGGGGAGGTGGAGGGGGGGGCTGCAAGCAGGGGGGACAAGAGGGAACGAAAAGGCAGCGCAAGGGAGAGGAAAAACTAGATCAAAGGCAGAAATTCATCAGAGATAACGGAATTATTTATTTTTCCTGCTGCTAGTGGGGATTTTTTTTCCCCCCTTTGAGGCCCCCCAGGCCTTCTGGGCTCCTACGTCTCCAGCCAGTCTGTTATTCTCAGGCGTCCCATCACCCCACCCCAGCCACAAAGCAACATGTTCACTTCATCACACAGCTCTGCTCCGCACAGCGAGACCTTTTGATCTCCGTCTCTCCAGTGTTTATATGTGACAGTGCAAGAAATGTATTTACAGTACACGGGGCTCTGTTAGACACTGCCTGCCTTCATTTGAACATTAATATTGGGAGCAGGGGAGGGGGGGAGCAGCTCTCCTTTAATTCACCCATCATTTATTAAAATGTTTATTTGGAAATCTGCAGGCCCATTTATCTGGTTATTACTCAGAGCAGGATCAAATAATAACTCAGGTTTTCTGTGTCACACAAGACAAACTAAATATACGTTGGATGAGGTCTTTCGATGGCCCGCGTATCCATCCTCACGCCTGGCGCTTGGCCGGCTGTAGGGCCCTGGGTGGGCTCCCTGGACCTGTAATGCAGCTTTTCATCTCTCGCTTCACAGGCTCAGATCCAGCCTGAGCCAGTTGCTACTGCGGGCAGTGCCCTCGCAGCCCCCCGAGAGCAGTGGGTGTCTGGCTGGTCAAGTGGGAATCTGCTAGAGCTTTTCTCCAGCTCTAGCTGACTCATGCTCTGCTTCTAAAACTGCTTTCTCACGTCTTCATTGCAGGTCCCAAGAGTAGATGGGTGTCTGCAAGAGGACCAAGCCATGGAGGACCGTGTAGAATCATAGACTTACTAGGTTGGAAAAGACCTCTCGGATCATTGAGTCCAACCATTCCCATCTGTTCCCATGTAAACCCAGTTATCATGTTTCAGTAGCAGCTGGAGAACTTGGAGTCACGGCAAAGCTCCTGTTCTCAGGCCCAGGCATCAGGAGAACAACTCTAATTCTGGGATGAATCTTGTAGTTCTGGAGATGAAGACAGTCAATGACCACTCAGAGCTTGTGGTCTCCTTCCTTTCTGTCCGACCATCTCCTTCCAACATTCACTTCTCTGTCTCATACTTTCTACTTTGGTTTGAGTTGCCCAACACAACTATGTGATGAACAATAAGGTTTGGAAAGTGTTAATTTCAGGCTCTCAGCTGCCCTAAGCTAACCCGTAAGGCCACATTCAGATCATGCAAGAGCCCAGATACACGTTTCCTGGTAGCCAGCTGTTTGTCTTCAGAGGCTAAGAAAACATTGAAGCCACTTTCAAGAGGAACTTGATGCTAAACAAGTTTTGACCAAGCAGCCTTTGACAATGAAGCAGCAAAGGGAAGATGAATATGGTCCATTTCAAATGGCAATGGTGGGCTGAGACCCAACAGAGCTAGTCAAGTTGCATTTCCCACATGGATCCAGAAGAGAAGCTGGAGGCATCAATATGCAAAACACTTTAGAGATAATGTCCATGCTTGAGGATAGGAATAATTACAGGCACTGGCAGGTGCAAAGAAAAGTAATTCAGTAGACCAAATTGGATGTATGTGGTCTCTGCACTTCATGCACCTAGCTCCACACTCTTCACACTGCTCCTGTGCCGATGCGTTATCCTTAATCACAAAGCATGAACAACCATCGAGACCTAGCTCTTCTTCAGTGCTTGATGTCATGAGGTACCTTCCATCTCAGTTTACTTGCAAGTTCTGTTTTAAAATCATTCGCTGTTTTCCACAAGATGTTGCAGCAGCCATCACCTCAAATCCACCTTGCTTTGGATTGCCAGATAAATGCTGCGTTTAGCACTGGGAATGAGGAATGAACAAGTGAAGCACAGAGTCTACAGCCAGGGTGAAAGACACGTACTTGGCCAGCATGTCGGGCAGTAACAGGAGCCTTTCACAGGCTTCACTATAGCAAAGGGAAAAGCGTTGTAAAGATGTAACGGTACTGACCTGTGCTTCCAAAAGCTTCCATGATCACGAAAACGGTCATTGGGCACTGGCAGAGGCTGCCCAGGGAGGTGGTTGAGTCACATTTTCTGGAGGGGTTTAAGGGACGGGTGGACGAGGTGCTGAGGGGCATGGGTTAGTGTTTGATAGGAATGGTTGGACTCGATGATCCGATGGGTCTTTTCCAACCTGGTGATTCTATGATCCACCCACCTCCTGACAACACAGCTCCACCATGGCCCTGCTGCCACACATCGCCTCTCTGGTGTCCACTGTGGTGTTATATGGTGATATTTAATGACAAGATCACTCTGCCTTTATGGGTCTCAGGTGTTCCCAGTGCAGAGCTGGTCCTGACGAGACCCTCAGAGCACACTGAGTGCACAGATACCTGTGACCTCCTTGGGACCCACATCAGCGCATCATCCTGTCCCCCATCTCCAAAGCAAACAGAGCAAAGCCTGCAAGCTGACACCGTCACACACAGCATGGCAAGTCCTGCCCTACTTCTGAGTGGGGACTGCCTGTAGGAAACATCCCATCTGCTGGTAGCCTCCTGCTGCTGACCCAAAGACTGCACCAGCGCTCATCAGTCGGTTACAAATGTTCATTTCTAATGCCTGCTTTCTCTACATGTAGATTTAAGATGCATATGATAAGGTGTCATAAAAATATCTGACAAGTGAGGAAACACTGAGCTGCTCCGTGCATATTCTTTTGACACTATTTGTAGAGTTGTCTTGGTTAAAGCCTGGGATTCTGTAACAGAAGCCATCCGTGGCAGGAGCACTGTGCCCTGTCACCTCCCGCAGGGCACAGTGTTCATAACCCTGGTCCACCCTGGCCTGAGGGATCCAGCCCAGAAAACACAAGCCTGTTCCCAGCTTGGGGCTGTGCGGCGCTGCAATCATACCAGTAAAAATGGCATTTGAAAGAAAAGATGTTTTTTGGTAGAATTATACAAACGGGGGAAAATTTTGCCTGAAAGAAGGTGGCATATTCACATTTTGAAAGGACAGGGAATGTCTGTTTTTTACTTCAGCAGATCTTTTCATTCTGAAAGCAGATTTGTTTCAGCTATTTATACAGACGTGCGCAGAGAGAAAAAGCAGCTTCCGTTTCAAGCATTTACTACATAAGCATGTATATGCTCTACAGAAATGCAATGTTTTGACTATATATAAAAATCATTCAAGTGCCTTCCCCTTTCCCTGCCTCATGCTTTGTAAAAAAAAAGCTTGCATTCTGGCTTCCCAACTTCATTTACAATCGTTTTATGTCTTCCAACCTACTCTTTCCAGGCAACAACCATTCATTTTGTAGCCCTCGCTGCTGAAATCCTGCAACACTTTTAATCCTTCCCGTGCACGCACATGCACAACTCCCTGATAGTCCTGATGCAGAGACCTCACAAAATTAAACCTAGTAATTAACTGCTTGAAAAATGTTCATTTTGGTTTTAATTTTTTTTTTTTTATTTTACCTTCCCTTTTGGTCCTAACTCTGCAAGAACTGGTGAGTCATGGCTTTGAAATCTGCACTGGATGCCAGCTGAAAACAGAGGCTTTACACAATCAAATTGACAGATGATTCAAAGGCGGCCCTGCTAGGCACAGACCCATCCATATTCTGAGTTAAAAGAAATATTGCATTTTTAAGGGTAAAGAAACATATTTAAGAGATAAAGGAAAAGAAAAGTTTGCTGTTCATCAATTATAATAATAAAACAGAGGAGGGTGGGGGGAAGAAATTCACTTTAAAGACACGTTAAAGCCCCCTAATCTTCAAAGAGATAAAGGAGTGTGGTTGCCCTTGAGCCAGCCACTCCGCCAGGAGGCGGCCACGGTCCTGGTCCTTGGGGGAGCTGAGGAGGATTATCCAGCCAGTAAATAAGCCCAGGATAAGCTTGGACTAAGTGTGGTTACCTTCAGCAGATGATAGGAAAGGGAGAAAAGGGGGACAAGAACACATGGTGGATCCATCTGCTTAGTCTTTGCTGACTGGGGTAAAAGGGTTGTAACAGAAGGATTCTAAACTGGTGGAAGGTGTGACCCGCTCTGAGTCAAGCAACCAGTGTCATCAGTGGGGAAAAAAAGGACCACCAGGAAATGAAACCCTGGATTCAGCAAGGAGCTGTAATATCAGCTATTTGGAGAGCCCTGCTGAGTTGTGGGGTGGAGGGAGCTCAGCACATCAAGGTGTTCAGTCCTCCCAGGACCCCACAAGGGCTGCCTGAACAAAGAGTACTCAAGAAAATGGGAATTTGCTGCTATGTGCCTCTATTATGGATACTGCACTGTAACTGCATTGCTGGGTTATTAATACTAACGCACAAAATCCATCCATCCATCCATCCATCCAGCTGGGCTTTATCAAATTAACTGCTCATCAGGTTTTCTAGAGTATCTTTTCACCAGTCTAAGGAAAACTGGACTATCTCCACTATGAACCATGCAGGCCCATGTTAAAATTTGAAGAAAATCACAGTGAAGTTCACTTCAGCTCCTGCAGCTCTGGTAGATTCAGAGCATGAAGCCCATTTTTATAGATTAACTCAACTAACGATGTGTAAGCAAAGCTGGAAAAACTCCTGCCAAGGACAGATGATGAGTGACCCACTACAAAGTATGGAGGACTCCCAAAGCATACAAGTGAGGTATAAATAAGATTGTCAGGGCACTGAAACAGCTGGACACCTGCAGGTTTGCCTGAGTCACTCTGTCCCTCAAACATATGGTGTGGAGACCAACCTCAAGGAGGAGACTGCAGGTATCCAAGCTTTGGAGATCCCCTCCAGCAGCAAGGTCTCATCCTGCTCCATGTTCCAAAGCATGACTCTTATCTAAGCCCTAGTCTTCACCGAGCTTGTGAGGTGCCAGTCTCTCACCCTCTCAGGCCATCGAGGCTCTTAAAAATTGTTTCCAATCTTAGAGTCCACTAGTGTGGAGAGTTTATCATGAAGTTCAACACCAGAATTTTTCTTCAGCTTGCAAGCCAAAACTAACATAAACAGCCGGCTCCTCATTCATTATTCTAATTCCACCATAAAACATGCCAAAGCCAGTTCTGACTGAGGTTTTAGCTGATTTACTGCCTTTTCAACAAGCAGTGTCTAATGAATTGGGTAAGCTCGTGAGTCAGATTTATAACGGCGGAGCAGCTGTAAGGAGCTCACCATCAGCATAGCCTCTCCTGGCTGGCGTTGCTGCACTGAGGGCAGCAGAAACACCACTCGCCTGCATAAAATGAACGTTCCCAAGAATTTCACCACACAGGAGAGGCTGCCTTCTGAAATTTTTCTGTTTCCAATGAAAACACAAGGGTGAAGGAACAGCTTAAGGAGTTCAGACCATCTTTGGCCTTAACTAGAGGGATAGTTACAGAGCTCCGAGGTGAGGATTTGAAGAAACATTGCCCACAGGCTCATCCAAGACTCCGTGCATGGGACAAGAGGCTCTGGCATCCCCTCCCATGCAGACAGGCTGAGAGAGTTGAGGTCGTTCAGTCTGGAGAAGAAGGCTGCAGGGAGACCTTAGAGCAGCTTCCAGTACTGAAAGGGGCTCCAGGAAAGCTGGAGAGGGGTTTGCAGGCATAGAATGGGGGGAATAGTTCTGAACTGAAAGAGGGGAGATTGAGCTGAGATCTTAGGAAATGTTGTGCTGTGAGGGTGCTGTCCAGAGAAGTGGTGGCTGACCCATCCCTGGAGGTGTTCAAGGCACCAATCAGCTGTTCCTCCTAGGCTGCAAGAGGAAAGGATGAAGCAAGCTTAAAAAAAATGGTTTCCAGTTACAAACATCATTTGCTCCCTAAGCAGGGCAGAACAAATGAAAGCAGCCGTTATTTTTACCAGGGAGAACTTCCAAGTTAGCAGCAACATGTATTGTGCAGAGACACTCAAATGGCTCGGCATGGTGTGTGATCTTCCACTCACTCTCCGGGCCATGCTCTCCAATGCCAGGGTTTTACTAATGTCAGGAGTGAACTCTCCGGAGATGAAGACATAGATAGCTCAACATCAACATCCAGGGTTTTGCTAATGTCAGGAGTGAAGTCTCCAGAGATGAAGGCATAGATAGCTCAATATCAAGGTGGACCTAATTCATGCCCTCCTCTGGGAGCAGGAGGAATGCTGTTCCTTCGCCTTAGGCTAAGTGATGCCTTACTCTGTAGTTCAGTCCTGTCTCTGCAGCGATGTGCTGATTGACTGCCCGCTGGGAATCTTCAGCCCACCCCAGGTCAGATGCAAAGAGGAAGGAGCCAGGCCAGGACAAAGAAGGGCCATGGCTTCCCATCACCAGAGTCTGAAGAACTTCCTTCGATCCTCTCCCCTTGTCCAGAAGTACCAGTTGGGGGATGTTTTGGGAACACAGTTCAAGAGCAGAAAGACTGTCTATGAATCCAAGAGGTCCCAGATCCAGCAGAGCATGGTTTGAAGCACAGAGCAGTTATGTTTCATTGCTCTATCAGCCACAAACAGCCCTGGAATCAGCCAGCTGCTTTTCCATCTTTGAGATGAGACAGCTGACTGAGCCATGGCTCTAGGGAGCTCAGGAGTTGGATAAAACCCTACTCAAGCTGCCAGTGATGAAGCTATTCAAGCAGTGCTGCTGTAAGGACAATAAGGTGCCTCTCATCCAGAGCATCCCTCAAAGGCTTTCAAGCCATCCTGTGCACTACAGTCTGTCTTCCTCACCTGCAAAGCACCTGAGGCCTTTATACCACGCTGTGCTGGAGACCATCTGGCATGGCTTGTTCCTGCCTTGATTTCTCTCAAAGGCAGAAGAAGAAACAAGGCTGCAGATGTGTGCAGGGTAGGCAATTTGGATTCCACATCAGGGTTGTGAAGCAAGCAATTTTTGGTCCTCCAGCTTGCTTTGGCCCAAGTGAAAACTTATTTCCCCTCACTCAGTGGGCTGGACCCTTAAACGGCACAGACACTTTCATGTTTCAGTTCAGCTCATTCCTATTTCTGCTGCCCAGAGCAAGACCAGTCTGACTTATGGTTGGCTACATAACACTAAGATCAGGAATTTGGGTCCTTCTTGCGTCATTGGAGTACTGGAAGAGGTAGTTTTCTCCAAGTGTCTGCAGGCTGCTTAGCAGGACATGCAAATAGAAGTAAAACAAAGCCTTATCTAGATGCCAGTGTTGGCTGAAATCAGATGTAAAACCAGTTCAAGGCATGGACTGAGGGGCTTCTGTGGATTTGGCTGTGTAAGTCAGAAGCAGCCACCCTCTGCTCCCTTCTTGCAGGGACTACGTGTGTACAATGGTTCTCTCAAAGGCTTTCCAGTTGCTTAAGACTTTTGCACATCAGTAAACAGGAGCAGGAGGGAAATCTGCAAAGCCTCTTTCTTCATCCTGCAGTGCCAAGCACCGCTGCTTTCCTGCGGCCAGCCAGAGAGGATCACCACTCACTTGGTTGTCACGCACCCCCAGTTTACATCCAGCTCTTCCTCTATCCTCAAACAGTTTTAGGGTACCTTGCCTCACTGATCTGCCCAAATATCCATCCTTTTCACTAATAAAAACATCGAGGGACAATCTCTTGCATGTCCGTGGCAACAATGGAGCATATTAGACCAGCATTTGCATTTTTCATTACCTTAGTTGGGAGGGCACATCTCTGCCAGGAAGGGGCTGTTCTCCTGTATCACGTGCACCATGCAAAAACCCAGCCGCTTGCCTCAGCCCCTGCAGGATGGGAACGTGCACTGGATTTTCTCTGCCTTCATCCTTATCTGAGATGAGAGTTGCCAGCAGCTCAGCACTGTGCTCCCCCAGGAGCTTGAGGAGGGCTGCAAGCCCTGTCTGCTAACGTCATCCTGGCTCCGCCAGCACACCGGGTCTGTGTTATACCAACCACAGCAGCTTTGCTAGAGGAATCAGCTTCTTCAGCCAGAAGCACTGATCAAACCCCCTCCATCCTTTGACTTTTGCAGTAGATACAGGGGGGAAAAGGTATCGCAGCACGTTCATTAACCAGGTGACATTCAAATCCAGCAACTTCCCCCATCTTCCTCTAGGCACAACCGCTGCGATTTAAATTACATGGAGGGGTAGGATTTAGTGGGCTGCTGGGACTGGACTTGGCGCACAGAATCCCATATCTGGAAGAAGTCTGTCCTTTGTGTATTGTGTTATGAGACAAAGGTGGAAGAAAACACCTGGAACATTGAGGCCGGGTGGGGGGGAAGAGTTGTAGCCATGGTTGCTTACAAGATTTGGGCCAGATTTGTAAAGGTCCTGGGAGACCGGCCACCTCTGCCAGTGGGACCTGTGCACCACGACTTGGAGCAGTAATCAGATTCTCAGAGACCTAGGTCGAGGCTTACTCAGGACGGTAAGAAATCCTGGACCAACCTCCAACGAACACATGTGGAGCAGCTCTGCGTTACGTTTGCCACGGGGCTGCTGCATCCCGGAGGCACCGACCTGCTCCATATGTCAAGCAGAGTCAATCTCTGCCTGGGATGTGTTGGATTTGCTGCATACACTCAGACAGGACCACCTCCTTTCCCATGTGTTGACAGGACTGTACTCAAGCACCTAAAGATATATAAAACTGCGCCTGGTGGGATGGAGCACAAGGCTGAGCTGAGTGTCTGACTCCCACTGGACTCGCAGGCTTGCACCTTGCAGACCTGCTTCCTCCACATTTTACCCAGTACTTCATCTTCCAAAACCCATGGCATCCTTTTTGGCTGGGAGAAGAAACTCTTGCAATGAGCTCTAATGAGCTTTCAGCTCTGGTCTACCCATGGGATGCTGTATGAATATCTTTTGCAGCCAAGAAGATGGATATAACAGCTGAGGGAGGAGAAAAAGGAGAGGAAACATGGATAAAAGCTCTCCCCGAGCTCTTTACGGGATATCCCCCATTGCAGGTGTGAAAAGAGGGACACCAATAACTATGTCCCCATCCTCCTGCATCTGCTGCATCACAGGTGAAAGCAGAAAGTTACAGAATAGGTCAGAATTATTGTAGAATCATAGAATCACCAGGTTGGAAAAGACCCACTGGATGCAAAGACACTGAGCATGGGGACAGGGTACCCCTGGTCCTGCTGTAAGATATTGTCCCCCTGCTCCATGCTGTATTGCTGCCAGGTACCCAGGGGGAACAATGATCTGGGGGCTCCAAACAATGAGCTGTAGAGCACACGCTTTGCCATGCAAGACACAGCCCTCCCTCCTTACAGGCAGGAAGGGAAAGCCCCATAAATAAATGGCAATAGGAAAGATATTACAGGTCCTCCTAGAAGTGCCTGGAAGCTGCCTTGGAGGCAAGGCAGGGGGAGGAAGGGAGACTGACTGACAGCCTGATTTAAGACCTGTCTGAAAAGCAAACAAAAGCAATTGAAAACTGCATCATCTAGGAAAACTTAGTAGGTTGTATTTTCACAAGTGAGGACTGATGGTAAGACCAGCTTAATCCCCCAGTGGACTTTCCACACCTCCGCACTCCGCCTGACAGGGCCAGCTGTTTTGTCTTGCAGCTGATTGCTGAAATAACATTGTTGGGCTGGCGCGATTGAAACAGGATGGGCTGGGAGGGAACAACCAGCCGGTGTTAAAAGAAATGAGCTTGGTTTCCAAACCACCCTTCTCCAGCCAGCCCTTGGTTCACTGTAAGAGTGATGAGAATGATGCTCCAAGCATTCAAGCCTGGGCACGGTGAGGTGCTGAGAGACATGGTTTAGTGTTTGATAGGAATGGTTGGACTCGATGATCCAGGGAACCAGCCTGGGCACCCACCCAGCTGAATGTGAGCTATGATGCAGCACTTGGGCTGTGACGGGGTGGCCAACTGCAGATATGGTGCTTTACACAAGCAGGTTTTAAATTACACCATGTACATGCAGAAAAAAAAAACCGAACAACCCAAGTCAAGCCATTCTGAAGCTTTCTAATGACAATATTTCCATTTGCTTTTGGCCTGAACAAAGCCACAGTGTTCCCTCCTGCTAACTGCACAATCGAAATACATTCCAGAAAGAGTGAAAAGCATCACCTTGCCCAAACCAAGTCATCTTCAGTGCCTCCAGCTCACTCTTATCTGCTTCCCAGAACCTTCACTGAAATTATGAACTGGAAAGACGCATCAAAGTTGTTAACAGAGAAAAAAACCCACAAGTTTTAACCAGCTCAACACATCTCCTGTACAGATCAGATATGCAAGTAGCCCCAAATGCATGAGCCCCTGTTGCCGAATCCCAGAGCTTTTTGTCTGTATCATTTAAAATCTATATCTGATAGTTAAAGAACAAAAGGCAAATAAACATACTCTTACATCCATTCCTTTCACAGTCATCTATTTTAACCTACAAGCTGTGAGAATATATATGTATGTTTGAGCATAGATCTGTAATTAAATGAATATGGGAGGTGGTTCACCTGGGATATTTGAACATTTAGGGCTGACAGTCTAACAAGTTCCTGCAGGGTAATAAGCCCAAGTCTGGCATCTGGGAGCTCACGGGATGTCCATATGATTAAAAGCAGCTGAGGCATCTCTTGGTAGCAGAGCTTTAATGATGAGGCTGGGAAGTTACCTCTGTCAGCTTAAGCCACTCAGTCAGAAAAATCATTTAAATAGTACTTTATATTTGCAACAGGTAAGGAACATGAGTGCAGCCAGTTACATGCACTCAGCTGATGGGTGGCAAGTCCACCAGGAGACAAGACTGATTCCCTGACACCACAGCCCACAGTGCTCAGGAGAGTGGAACAGGTCTGTGTGCACTGCCTGCCTGCACACACGTACGTACTGCTGCTGGCTCCTCTTAGCAGCAGCACTCAGTGCTCTACAGGTCTGAGCACTCTGATAAGACACAATCTCTGCATCCTCAGGTCCTGCCACAACAACCTTCCCCCCTCCAAACATCTGGAATCCAGACCAGAGAGAATTTGCTCCTTTCCTTCTCTGGGAGAGAAGATGAATGAACCTGCCCATCCACCCTGGGATTGTTCAAAGGGACAGATGATATATCAAGGTCTCTCCCTACATCTAGGTACTCTGGTTAGGACCTGGACTCAAGGCAATCTGTCCTCTGCTTGGTCCCTGACAAACAACAGCACCAGCAGGAGAGCATCCTCCGCTTCCTGCTCTCCAGGAAAACACTCTTTCCCTCTCTGCTGGAGGAGGCTGCTGCTTGTTTCCCGACACCAATTACCAGCAGAAAAAGCAGACTTGCACAAGTCACAATATATTTGCAAAAATGCTGGTGACATTTTCACTGACAACTAGGTTAGCAAAGTCTGTGTAAGAACTTCTATTTTGACTTACAGATGTATGACATCAAGACCCACCCCACCAAATATTCTTAAGTTCTGAAAGCAGGAAATTTTTCAAAATTATTTCAATGTTTGATTTTTTAAAATCATCTCTATTTCTGCAAAGAACACAGATCTCAAACCAAAGCAATTTGGCCCTCCTTAACTAAGCCAACACCATCTCTTCTTCACATGCTCAGGTCTCTCTGAAACCAACAGCAGAAAACACTGAGCAGTTTTGAGCTTCTGAGAGTTAAGTGGAAAGTGAGACAAGCAAGAGACAAGGTCATAAAACACCGAGAAGGACAAGTGACAAAAGGATGTTAACAACAACTAAAATAAAAGACTTGGTCTCAAAGCTAGTGCCTGAAGGCTGTCACCCTTCAACCTGAACTTCTGGGTCCAAAACCCAAGGCAGACCCACTCAGAAGTACATACTGCCCTGCTGAACCCATCAAGCCTGACCCATCAAATACTGCACTTTTCCTATGCTGACAAGGAAAAAAAAACCCCAGAAATATATATTCCACATCCATAAACCGTATTTTATTTCATTTATTAGAGGCCTGTCTCTGGAAATACAGAACTAATTCCTCCTTAATCCAAATCCAATCAATAAACCCATCACTATTTCAAATGTCTCAAGGACTTTTCAACTCTGGTAAAATCAGGAAAGTGTAAGGAAGAAAGCAGAACTTCAAATACCTGTGTGCTGTAGTTATGAATTCATGCAGGACACAAGTGAATGCTCTCAAGGTGTGATCAGCTCAGGGCTTTGGGTTTCTCTAACATCTGGACTGTGTACAAAAAAACAAGTAAGCTATTTCAGACACATCATGCTAAGTGCAAAACCTTCATTCACTTACTTATGAGCTAAACCTGTTTGGATATTTCGGAGATGAGGGAGAGTTCCAGTTCCACCTCAACATGCACATTGTAGGTTTGGATGGTTCTTGCTGTGCTGGACATTACGAGCAATTTTGGTGGGTGCTGTAAACGCACAGGGAAGAGCACAACATCAACTTGGAGGGCAGAAAGGCTTGTAAACATGAGGTGAGCAGGGCTGAAGGGCTGGGGAAGGGGCATGGTGGGCTTACATCATCACTGCTAAAATGCAGATACATTGTCTTAGCCTGGGAGGGGATGGGAGAGGAGGTCCGGGTGTCTCTGGCAGAACTATAGATGCAAACAGTCACAGGTGTGAGCTGAGGAAAAGCCTTGTCCAGTGCCCCATGGCTGGGCTGATGGGTCATCAGGAAGCTTTGACCCATCAAGGGGAAACCAGCAACTCTCCAGTCACTGGTACATCTGACCAGAACTGCTCTGATCAGTCTCCTATTGCCAAACACTCTGCGTTGCCCATTCACTTCCAGCCCATCCCAGGACCAGCAGGTTACCCTGCTGTTTCACCCTGACCACAGGCAGATTTAACCCCCTTCTCAATGCCTTCTCACCTCAATCAAGCTCAAAAGCCAAACACGGAGCAAATGCATCACAGCTAACATTTCCAAATCCTCCTCTCTCTCATCCCAAGCCTGAAAATTGCTAACACCTTGCTCTGGGTCTTGCAGTCTGGGCCTGGCTCCAGCACTGACGCATCTCCTCCGTGAGCATCTCAAACACACGACCCCGGCAACCTCCCCAGCTCCAGCCTCTCTCCACCCAACTTCCCAGTGGACACAGGGAACAGCAAAGAAGCACAAAGCCCCAGAGTGATGGGCTTTGCTGCACTTTAGCTGTGAATGGAGGGAACAGAAAAGCAACTGCCTCAAGAAGCAATTGCTTCCACAACCCTCACCTTAGACATCTGCCTGAAAAATGGAATAAGAGGAGGGGAAGGGAGGAGGGAAAGAAGAGAAAAAAACAACCCAAAGGCCTCACATCTAATTGATTTCCTGATGGAGGCAGCTGTTTTATTGGTTGCTATTTATTGAGCATACCTGCACTGGAAAGCTGCAGCTTTTCTGCTCCCTGGGGGTTGCTCCTCTGCTTCCCCCACCCAGCCCGCAGCAAGGATGATGGCTCCAGGCACTTCCACTCATGCTGTCAGCAGCCTTTGGACCTGACAGGTGGGTGAGAGGGTTCACATCATTCATCCTGATTCTCTGTGGGGGCTGCATGCCACAGTGGCTCACATATGGTCCTGACCCACTCCAGAGCTAAGCACTGAAATAGAATTACAGAATGATTTGAGTTGGAAGGGACCTTAAAGCCCATCCAGTTCCAACCCCTTGCCATGGGCAGGGTCATGTCCTGCTGGATCAGGTTGTTCCAAGTCCCATCCAACCTGCCCTTGAACACCTCCAGGGATGGGGCAGCCACCACTGCTCTGGGTGACCTGAGCCAAGGCCTCCCAACCCTCACAGCAAAATATTTCCTCCTAAGATCTTATCTCGATCTCCCCTCTTTCAGCTGAAAACCGTTCCACCTCATCCTATCCCTGCACTCTCTGATCAAGAGCCCCTCCCCAGCTTTCCTGGAGCCCCTTTTAGTGCTGGAAGCTGCTCTAAGGTTTCCCTGCAGCCTTCTCTTCTCCAGGCTGAACAACCCCAACTCTCTCAGCCTGTGCTCCAGCCCTCAGATCATTTCTGTAGCCTCCTCCGGACTTGCTCTAATGGATCCAAGTCCTCCCTGTGCTGCGGATCTCAGAACTGGACACAATAATCCAGGGGAGGTCACATGAGAGCAGAGCTGAGGGGCAGAGTCACAAAGCCATGCTGCACATCCTCTGAAAACTGAAAGCGTCTCATTCAAAAACCTAAAAGTGTATTGATTTTCAGCTTTCTAATTAAAAAAAGAAAACAACCAGAAATATTCCTCTGCAGCAAACATGGGGGAAAGCTGTTATTTGCTGTTCCTTGGTTCCCAGTGCCACCAAGGGGACAGCAATAACCATCAGGTCCCCAGCCACTGACAACATTGCCTCTGACCCAGCTCTTTGAGAGAAGCCCTTACTTGCTCTCTCCTGTTTGCTTCCAGAAACACGCTGCCACCTCAAATGGACTCATGCTAGTAAACCCAAAGCTTGAATTTAAGCTGGAAGGCTCGTCCCAGGGAGGGCACAATCACATGAGACTGGGTGGGATTTGGCTGAACCGTCCCATATCAGCTACCAATGTCATTTATTGCCAAGACTCATGAAA
Organism: Clamator glandarius; assembly: GCA_033459285.1. Taxonomy (NCBI): domain Eukaryota; kingdom Metazoa; phylum Chordata; class Aves; order Cuculiformes; family Cuculidae; genus Clamator; species Clamator glandarius. The sequence goes on along the minus strand of JAUNZM010001016.1, from coordinate 1,746,335 downwards.
ACCCAGCTCCACAGCAGAGGTTTACAAAAAGCATCCTCTGTGTGATCTGTGCATAAGGAATTATTTTCCCCTTCCATCCCTTTCTCAGGGCAGCTATAAGGTGATCCAGCACACACACACACAAGATAGCAAGAAAATCTATTCCAATCAGTGCTATCACCTTGTTCAATCCTTTTTCACACCCTGGGGTCTGCGTTACGTGGCTCAGTGTCTGCTCCCCACCACCTCTTCCCACCTCCAAAGCACATTGGCATTCCAGTAAATGGATATACTGGTCATATCCCAGTGCCCAGCCCAGCTCAGCATAAGAAGCTGGCACTCTAGTGTCCTGCTATGAGTAGTGATCAATGCTGTCTGCTCTAAGGATTCAGAAAGGAACCTTTGTTTGGGCTTGCAGGCCATCTCCCCCTAGAAGGAAGCATTTTTCCGAGCAGTCTAGGGAAGACCCAGCTGCAGCACTTCAAAAGGAAAGTTCACGCATGGGTAAAGGGCCTTTAAAATAGGATTAAAAATTCACATTTTTGTCCCATATTTTTTTGACATTTCTAATCAAAACTATCCTGAGACAGATAGAAGAACAGGTTTAGCTCATTATTTTTCAATGATAAGACTGTCAATCAGGGGAAGCCTTTGGTGGGAATTTATAATAAGCACTTTTTTCAATTTCTAAAAAAAAAACAAACCCTTTTATCTAAAACATTTCCCTAAAGACAAAAGAACCCACTGAAAATCTAAGTTCAAAGCTTTTCATTTAAAAAAAACCACCGCCACCAAAACTCTCTCCACAACATTTCAATTGCTGCATCATCACCAGTTTTGCATGAAGTCCAGCTACGACAATATTTCTCTCCTCCACTGAAGTCCTAAACCTAAAATCAGGTTTATCTCTTCAAAACTCGCATTTTAACAGACCCAGCTGTGATGCCCAAAGATTGATGGGATCCCCTCTTTGCCTCCTTGCCCTGTCCTCCTCAGGGAAGTGGAGCTCTATATTACGCTACCCTTTAAAGCCATTATTTCCAGCGTGAGGCAGGACCGTGGGAGGGGTTGTCCTTGGGGATTTTGTGCTCAGCAGCAGGTAGGTGCCCTTTGATCCCGCGCGCTGCCCAGGGCAGAAGGGCCAATGGATAAGAATCATGTGGAGACGGGCTCCGCAGCCATCCCTCCTTTCCTAATTCCCTTCTGAAGCGCTGGAGCCACTGTCACCTCTCATTAAAAGAAGCAAATGCCCTTGTTATAATTTCTAACCAGAGCAAACTGGATAATAATATTAATCCCGGCAGGGGGTGGTAAGAGAAGGCACCTCCTTGCTTCAAATGTTTGGACAAAAAATTTGCTCTCATTAAGGCAGAAGTCCAGGAGATGTAGTCTTTGTAGGGCTGGCAGGACAGCATGCGATGGGGCTTTGTTGCCTCTTCTCCGAGAGCACCCAGGCTGTAATTGGGGCCAGGCAATGGTCAGGAGACCAGAAGGAGAGACAAAAAGGGAAAGGAAAGCTTCAGGTCTCCCAGTGTTGCACAAAGATAAGTCTCCTCTGTAAATACACATTCTGCTGTAAAATATGGATAGCTGGCCCCACATGCTTTCAAAGATCAGAAGCAATATTGTGAGCATCAGGCCATGGATCTCTTTAGTGGTAAAAAAGGTTCAAAGCATGCCTAGTGCTTGGGCTGATGGATGGTACCCACTGCCCTAGGAGAAGTCTTTGAGGCCACTTCAGGAAAGCCCAGTACTGAGGGCAAAGAGGCTAAGTCAGATCTGAGCTGGAAAAAGAGACACACGGGAGAGACCTACAGGTGTCCATAAATCCTTTTTACCTTTAAGTGGGGAGAAAAAGGAGGTGGAGAGGGAGGGGAAAAAACCCCACCTAATCTGACCATGCTATGTTCTATTTCTGCTTGGACACATCCTCATTTGCCTCATCATTTTCAGAAGACCTTTTCTTCCACTTGGTCATTTATGTCTGCTTCTGAGTTTATCTCTGGGATGCAGACAAAGATGCTACAAAGCCTACTAGGAACACAGCTCTGCTGCTGAGGGATTTCCAGTCTCACAAACACTAAGAAGTGAGAGAAAGCTTATTTTTCCACAGCAGCGAATATTTTTCTGTGGCTTATCCCTTCCCTAGGGCATGGAGCTTAACTTGTAGGTTACCTGCTACCCAGTTCAAGGATCACAGCACCTCTCTAAAGCCATACCAGGTCCAGACCAGGAACATCCTTAGGAGAAAGAAGGATGTAATGGGGGACAGAGGAGAGCTGATCCTCCTAAATCAGGGCTGCTGCAAGACATGGTCTCTGGCTGTTGTGCAGGATGATGACAGCATAGCATTGACTAAACCTTGCCACAACCTGGAACTGATATCATGAACAAAACATCTTTTACACAGACCTCAGTAACTGTAGGAAACTCTGCTAAATGTACCGACCCAAACCTTCCTCCTAGTGCTTTCATACTTGGAAAAAGGAGCACCAAGAAGCAAGAGGTGGTGTGAAAAGAACAAAGGTCCGGCAAAGAACTGTCCAATTCAAGCAGAAAGTGATGGAAACACCGAACAACAGAGAAAATAAAATAATCTCTGTATATCTTTCCTCCATCGGGAAGCACATTGTCAGCCTCAAAGATGCAAGATCGTTACAGCCTTGGGTAAAGGGGGGAAATTAAAAGAAAGTGTGCAATTAATTCCTCATTTATGACCACATACCTGGTATATTGCTTCCCTCATTCCCCAAATCGTCCACTGTCAGTATGTTTAGACACAAGTTGGAAATTAATGTTCTTCCTGTGAGTGGCTGTCAGAAAAGATAAGGGATTTCTTTGGAGGGTCACTTTTTCATTACTTTGTTATCGTTACTGCTATGTGAAACCACAGATCTACCCTGGCTATGCACATTTCTAGAAGCCATCGAGTCAGATGTTGCTAAACATGGCATTGGGCTAATGAAGATGTGGAAGCAGACAGGTTCCCATCCATTGCTGCAACGATAATTCGGCCCCAAAGTGCAAAACTAGCAGTGGGACTGATGTTTGATGCATTGTACAACGACAGAAAAAAGCAGAAAAATACGAATTTACACCTTATCCTGCTCCAAGTACCACCAGGTTTGTCTCAAACTCCACTAAGGCTTTAGGTCAAAGAGCCTTATGCACCAAGATCAATGCTGCTGTGATTGACTGTAAATCGCAGAGCCTGGAAGAAGTGACTGCAGACAGACACTTTTCTGAAGGTCACATTCATTACCAATTTCAAGCTAGAGCTGCCCCATTAGTGGCACAACTTCCTTTAGCACATAACTTTTGCATAGAGCCCATCAATATTTTAGTTATTAAAAGCATGTTTTCCAAGTAAAGAAATGCAGCAGTGCCATTCTGTGAGGAGGTTTGTTTATTTTCAATAGGAAATTGAGAGGATCAAAAACCAAGTCTGTCATCTTCCCTGTGTTCTCTTTCAGCTTGAAACAGTTTGTAACACTCCCATGCACAAAAAGAGAGGTCATTTACTCTTTGGTCTTTCCACGTAGTATACGGATCCCCCCCAGGTAAAACCAGGCACTTCAAAAATAAAGAAACACATGCTTTGACTCTCAGAAATCTGTGTGATGACCAACCCGCTGCAGATCTGTTGAAGGTAACTTGATTGGACAAACCTTGACTACGATGGGACAAATGACAGTTGTCATGTTGTTTTCAGAAAGCTTCTCCTAACATCAAGATCAAGCAGAGCCTCAGGAAATGAGATACGACCTTCATTCAACCCTGAGTTTTGTCCAAGGAAGTACCTTTGCTCTCCCATCCCCTCTTCCAGTTTTACACCACAACAACCCAGAAAACACAGCATTGGTGAACACCAAGCACAACCTTGATGGTGCAGCATCTTGCCGGAGTAATCAGAGTGGGCAATTGCAAAAAGTTGAAGTAATAAGTCAAGATGCAAGCAAGGACCAGCTGCAGCATGTAAAGGCCCCAGTTTATTCTGTGTACAGCACAGCAAAGCACACAGCACTGTACATCTGAGTTAGTTTCAGGAAAGGGTTGACATAGAATCATAGAATTGTTAAGGTTGGAAAAGACCTCTAAGATCATCCAGTCCAACCATCAGCCCAACACCACCACACCTACTAAGTCATGTGCTGAAGCATCACAGCCAAACACTTTTTGAATGCTTCCAGGGATGAGGTTCTACCAGAGGCTCCACCACCTCCCTGGGCAGCCTGTTCCAGTGCTTCATCACTCTTTCAGTGAACAAGTTTTTCTTAATATCCAGTTTAAACCTGCCCTGGCACAACTTGAAGTCTTTTCCTCTTGTCCTATCGCTTGTTACTTGGTTAAAGCACCCGCCTTACTCCTTTTAGGTAGTTTTAGAGTGATGAATTCACCAATCAGCCTCCTCTTCTCCAGTCCCAAACTTCCCAAAGCACCCTGGCCACCACAGACAAAGTGCCAGTGCTCCTGGAGGAGCTGGGTATGATCCTCTGGGTATGGGGGAAGCACTGAGTTGGCCCCTAAGCTTGGTTTCTTCATCTTTCCCTCCCCATTTGTTCTGGCCAAGCTCTCTTTCTATAGCTTGGCTTCCTTGTCAGTAAAATGAGAATAATGAATGATTTTTCCTTCCCTTCTGAGGGGCTGAGATGATTTTATTTAAGACAACGATGAAAAAAAATTTTTTGAGTACCAAGTTGAACTTGAAATCCATGAATCCAAAACAGTTGGTCAAAGAATTATTGATGGAGACCTTCCTTCCAAAACCACATTTGGATCAAAATCAGAACATTTTGCAAGAACTTTTGATTTCTAAGAAATTTTTTAAGTAAGATGGTCAAAGCATTTGCCTTAACTTTCCAGAGACAGTTCTGGAACACTCAATTTCATTTTGGACATTATGTTGTTCAGCATTTTCTTTAAAATATACTAAAATATTTAATGACATATTGTTATATATTAAATGTCATAATGTATTTTCTGATGGTAAATTTAAATTATGTATACAAAAGTCCAAACAAAATATTTTCTCATATTAAAATGTCAGATTTTTATTTAAACAAATGCAGTTTTTAAAAGAACAGGGTCAGGAAGCACGAGAGACTTCCAAAAAACTTTTCTTTTGCTTTCATCCAGTTTTATTGCATAAACAGTTCTGGCTTCTAGAATCATAGAATTACTAAGGTTGGAAAAGATCTCCAAAATCATCAGCCGAACACCACTGTGCCTATGAAACCATATCCTGAAGTGTGATGTCTACATGCCTTTTGAACTCCACCAGGGGTGGAGACTCCACCTACTCCCTGGGCAGCCTCTTCCAGTGCTTCACCACTCTTTCAGTGAAGGAATTTTTCTCCATATTCAGTCTAAGCCACCCTTGGCACAACTCGAGGACATTTCCTCTTGTCCTATCACTTCTTACTTGGGAGGAGAGACCAGCACCCATCTCACCACAATTTCCTTTCAGGGAGCTGCAGAGAGTGATGAGGTCTCCCCTCAAACTCCTCTTCTCCAGCCTAAACAGCCCCAGGTCCCTCTGCTGCTCCTCATAAGACTTGTTCTCCAGACACTTCACTAGCCTTGTTGCTTCACTCTAATGGCTTTCCAGAACGTGAAAATGCCACTTAATTATTTTAAATATAAAAACTGCAATTCTCAGTCAGCTTTCAAGGCACTAGAATTTCTCAGACTCTTTCTGCCCTCTAAGAAGGAAAGGAAGAAGGAAAGATGGTAATTTCCATTAACATTTTTGAGTTACCAGTTAAGCAAAAACCTAAGGGCAGCTAACAGAAAGGAATTAGCTTCTGGTATGTCAAGACAATAGAACTGGTGACAAACAATTCTCTTTTCTTAACAGCTCAACAATTTGCAAACTCACTCTGAATCTGATGAGCATCAAAGACATTATCTTGTTGAGGTGGAAGGCTACATCTTGTTCCTCAGTCGGCACCACCCTTACCTGGTAAATCCTGGTGTTACCCGTCAGAAGGAAACAGAATCAATCCTCTTTGTTGCATGCTTTTCTTAAGCTTGGGAAAAGAAAAAAAGAGAAAGAAGAAAAAAAGAAATACCCTTGTGCTACAGCTTCTCAGCACCTTCTCAAGTCAAAGACTGTTTCTACGGGAGCTGATGAACAGAAGGCAGGTGACAGTCGTCATAACCCACACTATGAACTATCTCCATGGCTGTAGACAATTCACTTGGTGGCTCAGCAAGTGTGGGGTTACAGCTTGCACAAGGGGGAAAATGTGCATTTATTTCACATGCGTGGTGGTGAAAGCCCTCCTACAAACCTCTGGCTGCAGTTCATGGTCCTTATCTAATGCAAATGAAGCTGAGAAGAGAGATAAAAAGCCTTCATGTAACAACTATTCTGTATTAGCACTAGTGGCCTGTTCGTGGATAAGATTGCACAGAAATGAAAGGCAAATTTTGCGGCTAAACACCCTCAGAATGTATAGTATTTCTATAGAATCACAGAATAACTCAGTTCTGGGGTGGGGGGGAAGTCCCTTGTGCACCCCCCTGCTCAAAGCAAGGTCCACATTGAATTCAGACTGGTTTCCTCAGAGCTTTGCCCAGTCAGTCCTTGAACATGTCCAAGGATGGAGATCCCATGACCTCCCTGGGCCCTCTGTCCTACACAAAACCTCTCCCTTGTCACAAACGGTCATATCAGCGTATTGTTTTCCTTCATGACTAACATCTGTGTGTGTGTGTGTGTGTGTGTGTGTGTGTGTGTGTGTGTGTGTGCATGCATGTTTTCTTTGGTCTGATTGGGATTGTCAGATTCCAAGACCACCAAGTATTACGTGACACCATGCTCTAAATCTCTTTCCTGGGACAGAGACTTGATCTGACAGCAGCGCTTTACTTTCACCCAGTCTAGGGAGCTTCAGTTTTTCCCAGCTGGTGATTCAGCCACCAAGCAAAACAAAGGACACAATGCGATGATGTAGACACCCCTCATCTTCTGCCAACATTGCTATTAAGTCAGTTCACATGACATGTGTCTCATCCAGAGCTCACAGAGAAGTTTTTATTGGCATGAATCTGATCTGCTTGCATTACTCACCCTCTAGTAGAGCTACAAGGCATTCCCTGGTGGAGTCACAGCATGTAAGTAAACTTCTTCTTCCGTTATTGACTGTTGGGTTTATGGGACCATCAAGAGAAGCTGTTTCAGAAAATGTTCCACTGACTTCACAGCAGCAGCAGCCAGGGCTGGGAGGACCCATACTGCAAGAGAGCAATTGCCTTTCTCCTTCTCTGAGTCGCTCAGCTGGAGTCATGACCTTGCTTCCTTTTTCTACAACCGGGCATCTTGATGCTGTCTGAGGATTCCAGCCCCAGCTGGGGAAGTCCAGCTCTCTCCCACTAAGCAGCTGGCTGATGTTGGCATCACCATTCTGCCTGTTTCTCATCACAACCCATTCTCCCGTGCAGACCTTTTGCTGTGTGGTAATACAGCACCGAGAACCTCTAGAAATTTTGACATCCTAATGCTATTGTTAAAACATATGCGTGTGTATATATATATATATAAAGTACATATATATAAAGGCAGGACAATCGTATTGATGTTCTTTAGAAGCATCTCCCTTAGCAGTTGTCCTCAATATTCTCTGTAAGAAACCTTGCTACCTGGAAAAGACAACCAAGCCACAGATGTGGCCAGTGGAGGCCAGGAGAAAGAGGAACTTCATCGAAGTGCTGAACTAGAGTCCAGAATCAGAGAAAACCCAAGTGACAGCATCCCAGAAAACTCCGTACTGAGATATCATGCATCTCTGACTCACAGAAAGGTTCTGCCTCGAGCCTAGTTAAAATAGGAGAGAGATTATCAGTCCAAACGGTTCACGAGATTCTCAACCTTAAACGCAGGGCAAAACCAGAAAGATGAAGATTTCTATTGAGTGAGTCTGGAGTGGGCACTTCTTTAATGTTTCTGAGGATCTGGAATGAGGACAGTAGCCCACAGATAGCTATTGGTGAGCATAGTGCTGGTGAAAACCTCGAGCTACCAAGGAACAGCTGCTTTCTCAGAGTCTGGTTTGCAGAAACATCATCATCCAGGGCTAGGGTGTCAATAACACATGTAGGGGGTGAGCGGGTGTTTACACTGGACATAAATGATCCTCACAGTTTGGGCCGGAGGTTTGATTGCCTGACAGTTCTACCATACCTCTGGCTTGAGTGCATGAGTTCTTGAATGTTTTCATTATTTTTTCATTTGTGATTTTATTTCATAATAGTAACAAGACACCCTAGGGCAATGTGTTTCCAGGGGATTATTGCCTTCAGCTTTTTGCTTTATGACACATGCCATAATCGCCAAGAAATGTACAACCCGTCATGTCTCATTATTTAAATGTGGGTTATATATCCATGTATTAGGTGTGATGGATAGACCAGGGCCATAAAATTATATGGATATTTGGTGGCAAAGGTTAGTTTGTGCAAGCAGTTCCCAAAAAAGGCTTGTGGCTGGGCTAGCTTAGTTTGAACCCATCCTCAACTTCAGAGCTCTTACAGGTTGTTTTTGCTCTTTCTCTGCCTACGGAGTCACTCTAGAAGGTGCATTAACTAAATCTGTGGTCTCGTGCTCCTCTGGTTCTGCCTTACCTTGGCAAGGTCCACCTTGCCTACAGACAGTGCCTGAAAACACCCTTCAGGTGAGCTCAGCCCTGGGGTGACTCACAAGAGTCCTCTGAGGACTTGCAAAAGGCAAGACCCAAGTCAAGTTCCTTCTACCTTTTACTACCCACTGCCTATAAATCACCATTCACAAGGCTTCCTGGAGACCTGCAGTGTGGATAGAGAAAGAGGAGAGAACTCATAACATTGGTCATGAGCTGCCTTCTTCCAAGAAATGGCATCACTCCAGATTTATCATATAGTTTCAGTCAGTCTGGGCATCTGGCATAGGAAGACAAATGTCTGAAAACAGGAGTCAAATGTAGAAACCCTGGCTTCTCATCACCTGCCAAGGGAGAGGAGAATAGCGGTCAGTAGATATCCTCCCCCAGGGTGTGCTCTGCAAGTAATGTTCTTCTTGGCCAATAAGGTTGGGTAAGACAGGCAGGACACGCATCAGAGTGGCCTCATAGAAAGCCCTCAGCACTCTGGGATGCTTTATCTAGAGCTGTTGCACCCTGGCCAAGAAGGGATGGTAGTTAGGAGCTTTTCTCTGGTGCTTGCAGGGACTCAAACAGGAGGTCATTCATGGGGATCCAGACATACCCTGCAGCTGTACTGACTCTGGCTCCCAGCACTCCCCTTCAGCACCCTCTGCACTAGGAAATTATGTCACCCCCGAGGACCGAGTCAATGGACAGAGTCTGATCTCTTTTCTTAGCAGCACACAAGGCTGAGGCTACAGCTGCCTGCAGCCTGGTAACACAGGAGAACATCAGTGCTCAGCTAAGCACAAAATGAAGCTCAAGCAGATGACAAGGACATTTGTACAACTCCAATGTGCAGATGCTCTTCAGACCACAGGTTCCTGACCTACCACCTTGCAAAAGAGTCAAGGCCAAGCTGAAGACTATCTGTGCAGACACATAGGGCTAGAGGGGACCTCTCTGGAAGACTGTGGGGCTGGTAGCCCTTCATTATTAGTGGCCTAAATACTTTCTTGGCTAGACTTGATGATCTTAAGGGTGTCTTCCAACCTAAGTGATTCTACGGTTCTTCAGATGCTGCTAGATCTAAAGCCTCATATGTATCTGCCTATAAAAGGCAGTTATGAGATGCTGTAGAAGATTATGGTTGGACTCGATGATCCAGTGGGTCTTTTCCAACGTGGTGATTCTATGATTCTTCTGCCATACAACTGCAAGTACCTTTCTCTAGCTGGAAAACTCTCACAATAAAGTTCCAAGAGCTGGACCACCAAGAAGAGCATTACCGAGAGGTATATTGAGATTCATGGTGTGTCTGGCAGGCTCTGTTGCAGTGCAAGCCTTGCCACTCGGCTCTCAATGACAGCTCTGTGCTAGCCTGGGCACCACACACAACAGCAGGCTGGTCTTCCAGCCCAGTCCATCCTGGAGATTTCCCAGGATCATAGGGAGTTTCAGCCCCAGCTCAGTTAAGGCTAGCACGGGTATTTTGGGGGGTTGGCTGCCGAGAGCCTGCACCTAACCACAAAACCTAGAAGAATCCATGACCTAGCCCTTTAGAAACACAAGCATAAAATAAATTCACAGCAAGGTTTTTTATCCCCAGGGAAATTCATCTTACCTGAGGCTTGGGAACAATGGTGCAGGGGTAGAGTCTTACTTTCCCTGGGGAGCATTGGCCATGGGGCTCACAGTGGGTTTTCAATGTGCTGTGCCTTTAAGCTCACTGTGTGTCTGCCTGGATTTCCAAACAGCAGCCTTTTTGTTCTCTAGGCTGCTGCAGCTTGCAGATATGTGCACCATGGCCTCTTTTGCAGGGAGACTTTTTTTTTCCTTCTTTCTTGCTGTTCTCCACAATCTAAAGTTAAAGACATTCAGGTTAAAAAATACACAGCTGAGGTGTTTTATTCCAGACCACCTCCTCCCCCCTCAGAAACACAAGAGACTTTCTCAGTGGAGCAGGATCAGCCTCACTCAGGTGACAAAGACAATTTATTAAGATAAACTATAACTATGGACAGTCAAATGCTCCTCTTGGATGTATGGAGACAAATCATCTCCTTTGCTGCTGTTCTCAGATAGACACTCCACAATAAAGTGCCTACATCACTTCTGCTGTACCTGCTTGCATTCAAGTTTCCCTTTATTCTCTGCTCGAGAGCAGCTAAACATAAATCTCAGTCTTCCCAGGAGCCTCTAAAGATTTTTTTCCATGCCAAGTTTCCTTCCAGCTCCCAGAGGGCCAACAGCAACCACACAGCCCCTTTTGTGCTCCTGGGCTTGGCTAACAGACTCCACCTGGGCTGGCCAGTAGGAGGGCTGCCCTGGGCAATGCTTGGAGGGCTGGCATTCTATCAAAGTGGGCTTTGAGAGGGAGCTGTGACTGGGTCTCCAACAGGAAGGGCACCTCAACAGGCTGCAGAGCTGCTAAGGAGGTGGGGATCTGCAGGGTGGGAGCTTGGGCAGCCCGCAGGGACCTGGGCTTGGAGTGCTGGAGGAGCCTTGGGCGATGCTGCTTGCAGGTGGGAGCCAGAGCACAAGAGATCCTCCTCAGAGGGGTTCTCTGTATTTCTGTTTGAAAAGGACAAAATACAGAACCAAGCCTCAACAAGTTCACTGTCCAAGGGATGAAAATCAGACCCCACAACTGTAGAAACAGGATTGCCTCACTCCTGTTCTCCCTAGGGTGTAAAAACCCAGATGCAGGCACAGGGTGCAGATAGGACCCAGTTGGAGATGTTCCTGTCCCAGCTCCTCACCACATAACCAAAACTGCCCCATTCCCTCTGCTCTGCCAGAGGAAGGGGAAACGTAGTTACTCCAGGGCACTGCTGGCAGCACTTAAAACCACCATTAAGAGATGCTTCTGTACCTTCTTCTGCTTTTAAGGGGCAGCATCTTCAGATGAGGAATGGAAACACCATCCAGATCTCTGTGGTGTCCAGCACCTCACAACATCTGAAGCCCAAACAGCTCTTGCTCCACAGCCTGGAGGTCTCAGACAGGGCTTGGCGTGGTGTACGCAGGGTCCCCTTTGCTGGCAGGACTTGGGCATACCTGTTGGCTACTGGTCCAGTGGTTCTGGATGGTTATGGCCACCACATCTGTTCTGGACCATAAAGCTCTTCTGGGGGCCACACAGACAGTTACTGAAATCCTGTAGTCACCTGGGGACAGGCTCAAGTAATGCAGAAAGAAAACAAAACCCCAAACAAATGAAAACAATAAATCCTTTGCAATGTCTTCCCTTCCTCTTGCTTTTTCTCAGCTTCCCTCTTCCCCATTATTTTACTTGTTCTTTAGTTTTCCTTCTGGTCTTGGGATTTTTCTACATCACCTTCTTTTCCCAGTCTCTCTTTTTCTTTCCCTTTTTTTCCCCTCCTTTTTCTGCACTTGTATTTTTTCTGTTGATGCCATGGCCCACATCTCACGTACATTTTACCTGGCGTGCCTGTCTGCTATTTGTGCACAGTCACAGTCTAGGCTGTGCTTTGCGTGTGTTGGTGTTCCCATTTCTCCTCTTTTTTTTCTTTTTTTTTGAAAATCAAACAAACAAACAAAAGTTTTCCTTAAACATGTCTTCACATTAAAAATTCCCACACACCTTAAAGTCTTACCTAATGCCCTTTTTCTCTCCTATGCCAGGTGGTGACCACTGCAAAGGGACACACAGGGAGCCACCATGGCTCCAGCCCTGGCAGGAATATATCTATTTATAAATGAAAAATGAGATTGTGATCACCTGTCTGGGATGAGGCAGGTCCTGTCAAGTCACCCCAAACTACTCCTGTTACTGCAGGAACCAGAACAGCAATACCCAGCCCTATGCTCTGCTAGTGGACAGATCAGCTTCAGAAAAGCACTTTGGGAAGACACTCTGGGAAGACCAGGATATTTTTGGTTTCCAAAAAGTCCTTATGTATGAAGATAAAGGATGACAGTGAAGAAAAAGGTGGGCAAAGTGCAACACGCACAGTTCTTCCAGCACTCATGGAAATACATGTTGATTCTCCAAACCCTCTATTTCCCCTGTATTTTACAAGGGCCTCCATGCAGGAAGGGCCCCCCATCAATCCTAGAAGTTACAAAAATCCATTCCCTTCACAAATGTTCCTCTGTTCCCTGAGCTTGCCTCTCAGTCGCCTCCGTTTCTTGTGTCGCAGTGATGCTGTGGAACTAGGTGCCAGCTCCCATGCACCTCACGAGCAGCACCAGGATGCTTGGATGAGCATCACCAAAATACAGTGCTTCTCATGGGTCAAAACACATTTAAAATAGAGCTGGAGGGTACCCTGAAACAACCTCCAGGGCTTTTGGGGTGCGGGACCCGAGCATCCCCGGGTGCGGGACCCGAGCATCCTGGGAGAGGGACCCGAGCATCCCGGGAGAGGGACCCGAGCATCCCGGGAGCGGGACCCGAGCATCCCGGGAGCGGGACCCGAGCATCCCCTGGAGAGGGACCCGAGCATCCTGGGAGCGGGACCCGAGCATCCCCTGGAGAGGGACCCGAGCATCCCCTGGAGAGGGACCCGAGCATCCCGGGAGCGGGACCCGAGCATCCTGGGAGAGGGACCCGAGCATCCTGGGAGCGGGACCCGAGCATCCCGGGAGAGGGACCCGAGCATCCTGGGAGAGGGACCCGAGCATCCCGGGAGAGGGACCCGAGCATCCCGGGAGAGGGACCCGAGCATCCTGGGAGCGGGACCCGAGCATCCTGGGAGCGGGACCCGAGCATCCCCTGGAGAGGGACCCGAGCATCCCGGGAGTGGGACCCGAGCATCCTGGGAGCGGGACCCGAGCATCCTGGGAGAGGGACCCGAGCATCCCCGGGAGAGGGACCCGAGCATCCCGGGAGAGGGACCCGAGCATCCTGGGAGCGGGACCCGAGCATCCCGGGAGCGGGACCCGAGCATCCCGGGAGCGGTCCCTCCCCGGGCCAGGGACGCTAGAGGGCAATAGCGCTATGTCCCAGGCTAAGAGCAGCAGGGACGTATCCGAGTATCTTTCTTCCCTGAAGACGAAAAAAAAAAAACTTTCGGGACTTCCCTGCTTCTTTTAAGCACTGCAGGTGAGCAAGGGAAAGGGGGAGCGCAGTAGCATCTGTGTGACATCCAGGATACGCCAGTTTTTTTGAGTTCAGAGCCATCCCTCCAAGAGGAAGCGGAGAGGTGCAGCTTCAGTTGAACCACCTTTTATTAGCTCATTAGGCTAATTTAGGGAAAAACCTGCTCCTGCCCGAGACAGGAGGGTCTCAGCAGTTGGTTCTCATCTTCCTAGAAATATTGGAGCTGCTCTCTCTGGTGTGCCTCTAACTTTCATGGGCATGTGTTTCCTTGCTCTCACAGTGTACCTCATCACCTCTTCATGGGAAATTCCCTTTGCCCCACACCTGCAGGCTGGTTGCTCCCAAGTCGAGCCCTACAACCCTTTGCTCTCAGGGCAAGGGTGTGCTCTGCTGCATGCCCTCCACCACCTCCTCACCACCACAGAGGGGCTCGCAGGAGAAGCCCCCCAGCTCCACTGGCTTTGTCCTCATCTCCATCCCCTGCTCTGGGTGCCACCATCCCCTCCATTTATCAGGCTGGGGCGGTGGGAGATAGGGAGGGAGGCTGATAAGTCCTCAAGTGGCAGTGTGCTGTAAACATTCCCACTGGTGCTGTCAGATTAGAGCGCTGGGAAAATGCCTTGAGCCCCTCGGCCCACCAGCGCAGTGAGCTGGGGCTGGGGGGCTGCAGAGCTGTTGAAAAGCTCAGAAGGAGGAGCTGTGTAGGAACTGAAGTACTTCACTGGCAGGCTGCAAGGCTGGCTGCTGCCTCCCGGCGTACCAGGGCTCATCAGGGGTCTGAGCAGTGGTCCTAGGAAGGTGACTTTGGCATCCAACCCTGCAGTCAATTTCCAGCTTTATCCATAGGCTTCACTGCCTTTGTCTCCCAGCTGGTAAGAAAATTCACTTTTCCCTCCCCCTCCCAGGCCACTGGTGGTCAGAGGTCTCAGCTGGCTGGATGCACGTTGCTTGTATTTTAGCTCTTCTGCAGGAGTTCTGCTCTCCATACAAACCTCTCTTTGCATGTACCCAGAGGACTAGCACAGAGTCTATAGTTCTCCTTTCATAATAATTTGTACCATTTTAAACCCATCTTCCACCAGTAAAAACAATCAAGCACAAGGTTTAGCCAATTGTACCCTGCGTGATAAAATTTGATGTGGGCTGGGAGTGCAAATCCCTTAAGCAACTTGTCACCAAGGAAAAAGGGCTCTTTCTTTGCAGCGGCCCCTGTGCACGGGCTCAGCTTGAGCTGAGACCCTGTCACCAATCCCTCATCTGGCACTGAATTTATCTAGATTCAGATTTGGAAATACTGATGGTTGTCAAGGTTCTTCATACAGGCTCTGGAAAACAAGGCTTATCAGCAGAGACACCCTCAGCTCAGGCGCACCATCAGTGGTGCTGTTGCTGGAGCGCCCAAACTAAAAAAACACCCTCCAACCTGCACCCTAAGACCACACCACTTGCAGGTTTTGAAGCCAGGTGGTTGCAGGGTTTGAAGAAACCTGGCACAGTTCATAAACATCTTGAAACAAATCTCGGTGGGTGTCAAGACAGAAGAGCATAACCTGGCACCACAGCAGAGCTGTTGCTCCCAAAATAGCTGGTTCATAGGGACTGTTCTGTGGATTGAAGGGACTCTGCCCTGGGTGTCTGGTTCCTTTCAGGATGAAAATTTTTGAATTCTATCTCTGATTTTTTTTCCTTTTCTTCACGCGTTGAATTCAGCTCCCCCAAGGGACAGCACTGGGATGGATTCTCTCACTCCAAAGTGATACTGCAGGAGCAGACCATATCCAGTCCTTGCAGGCAAGGACAGGGCTACAGAAGCACGTGGGACACAGAGGGTGGCATGTGTCACCGGAGATGACTGGTCTTGGCAGAGCAGTGGCATTTGGAGGAAGAGCACAGCCTCCCCTGCCAGCAGCAGGCAAGGGACACAGCCTCACAGTCACTTGGAAGAACAGGAGGACAGGACATGGTCTTCAGTGTCCCCACAAGAAGTGGACACTTGGCCTTCCCCAGCATCAAGCAGCATCCTGCTCTCCTGCACACATTTCTGTGTCCCTCCTGACTTGCTGAGGATCAGCATCACCCTGGACCTTCATCTCCAAGGGGTGAACAAGGAGCAGATCTTCTGGTTGACATAAGCTCTCTCTGTCCACGTATTCCTTTTCTCCTTAGCCTGAGGAGGACCTTGGTATGCTTCTAGGTTCAGACATACGAACTAGCAGTGGAAAACCAGTGCTCAGCAGAGCAATCGCAGCTGCCTTTCCACGCTATTTGGAGGCCACCTTCCCTCCTTCTCCCATTCCCCAGCATTTCCTTGGCCTTCAGGCAGCTTTCGAAGCTCACAAGCAAGCAATGCCGAGCCATGGGAATATCCCACTCCCACTTTCTCCCTAGCATTTCCACAGCGAGTAAATCTCCATCCTTCTAGGACTCTCAAATCTATTATTTTTACATTTGCAGTGGATTCCCTGGCCCTGTTATTAATGAAAACCTCCAGGAAAGCTCCTCAAATACAGCTTTGACTTTCTGCCCAGGACCTGTGGACAAGAGGAAAAAAAATCCTAAGGCAACATTAATAAAGCAGGAGGTTTCTATTAAGTCTGAGGGACTGGACGCTCTCACTTTCTTGGATGCTGAAATCCTCTAGTGCAGGATAAATCTTATACACTTCATTTTCCCAATCTCTCCTTCAATATATTTTAAGAGAACGTTGCTAGTATCAGAGTAAATAACGTCCTAACTGCAAACATGGGGTCTGCAGAGTGGTGCAGGGTCAGCCTGTGGGCTTGTGGCATCCTCCACTGTGGTCTGCTTGTGGTCTCAGTCCTCTCTGTAATCAGGAGAGTGAGCTCGGAGAGGTTTTAATTAGCCACGAATACAAATAACAAGCAATTCCTCGGAGTCTGGGGAAGGAAGTGGGTGAGCTAACATTATGGAGATGTGCACTAAGTCACAAAATATGCAAATTGACAAGCCCTGTAACCAGCTCCACCTCGGTGTGAGCAAACCTCCCCCAGCACTCTTTCCTTCTAGCAGGATGCGTTTCCCACCCGCCTGCAAGGGAACTCTCCAGTTGCAAGCTGTGCTGTCTTCTTTGCTCAGCACTTGCGTTTTATACCTCTCGGTTCCTCCTAAAGATGCTGCTTTGTCTTGGTAAAAGCTCTTATCTGGAAGCATGCACGCCAGCTTTCGCTGCAGAAGTGAGCAAGTCCATAGGGTCCTGTGAGCCCAGGTTCAGGCTCGGAGATTAATTCCCTTTACTTTTATGCCTTTCAATACTTTGTGGAGCACACTGAATATGAGTTAAATGCAACATCATGAACGTGGGCAGGTGAGGGAATGCCTTTTGTGTCTTGTTTTGGCATCAACAGCTCGTACGCAGCCACGGGTCTGCGATGGATGTGTTGGTGAACACAGATGCAGGAGTTGCATTTTATTTGTATCTTGGCATCTCTTTCACATTGGATTGCTGTGCATTGCTGGAGATGAAGCTGCTGTGCTTGCAGAAGACTCAAGGAACCAGTTGGGCCACTTTAGAGACCAAATATAAAGGATTTTGCTAGCTAGAAAGAGAGAGCAGGAGCTTGTGTGTTTTTCACAGTTGCTTATTCTGGTGGTTTTAACTCAGCAGGACTCCTAAGTGTTGCTGTAATGCAAATGCTGATGCTTTTCAATAGCACCAAGGTATTGGAACTACCTCTCTCCTGCCTGAAAAATGCCAGGCCAGTCCCAGTCTGCAGAGGCAGCAGGTTTCAGCCAGCATAAGGGAGGAGGCTTTGAATTTGTGGCCCCCTGCAATAAATGGTAAATGAGAGAAGGGGATGGCATGGATTCAAATGAATAAGATCCAGTGTAGCTTATAAGGCAGTTCTGGGACTTGAGAAGCCAAATGCAAAGGGCTCTGGCCCAAAGTTGGGAATGTAGGGCTGGAAAGCACCATTTGGACTAGAAGTACTGATCCACTGGCAATTCTGAGTAGCCAAAAAAGGAATATTTTGGACTATTAGAGGCTATCTAGTCTGCATACACAGCCCAGTCCTGTGTAGGAGATCAAGATTCACAAGTCACAAAACAAATTTAAATCTCATTTGAAACCCACAGTGGCCCTGCTTTTGACATGCTGCATTTGTCCTTTGTAACACCCAGAAACGAAGGTGTAGTTGCATCATTTCAGATACAAAGGTTAGAAAGAACATCTTCTCCAGCTGAAGTTTCCTCAAGTGGAAAGATGTATCCAGGAACAGCACTGGAATGGGCAGTTGTAGCTCTTGGATGGAAATGATGCATTCTAGGGCTGGAACAGCATGGATCTGCTCCATTCCTAGGACAGCCAAAACTGCAATAGGTTCTTGCTGTTCGCTGTCTGGCCAAGGCTGGGAGAGGCTGAGAACTGGGACTGTAAGCAGTTCTGGGCACAAAGCACTGGGGCGTTTGGCATGGATCGGTAGCTGCTGGGTTTTAAGGTGTGTGGCTTCACACATACACTTGGGAAAGCTTCCCTTTGTTTTCCCAGTAGCCAAATGTGAATCATGTCCAGGGCTCTCTGAGAAATCAGCAGCAGATCCTTCTACCAAGGAAGTGTAATGGTAAAGCATCTTCATAGAGTCTTTGCCCTCTGCCTTACATGATCCATCAGAGGTCAAACTCAGTGCTGTCTGGATGAAATCCGTGGCCTGCTTCTATTGGAGATAAGGGCCCGAGGATGATGCTGTGAACAATTCACATCCTTGGCAGATGAGGCATGAAACGGGTCCCTTAACAGATGATGTAGCATTAGCTCTGGGAAAGCATCACATCACATCACATCCGTACAGCAGCTCAGCCGGGTGGGGCCAACAGCATGGAAGGACCTTTCTTCTCTGCAGGCTGTGCTGCAGGAAGCCCTGCAAGCAGCTGGGTACCGCATCACTCTGGCTCCATCCCCTCACAGTGGTTTTACAGGTCCCAGTGGGACTTGTATTCAGTGTAATCTTGTGAACTTAGAGGAGGGGGCAAAGAGGGAGCAACTCCCTACGAGTGGCCAAATGTAATAAACACAGTCACTAACCACTTTTTGGAATACACACATAATGATATGAGGTATTTATATTTTTACCACCCCAGCAGGACTTCAGCAACTAACTCGGATTTTCCCACCCTGACCCAAATAAACATTCAGGAGTGGAAATAACATATTTCCTTTGCCTGAAATAACCATGTGCTCATTCCAGAAGGATGTCAGCTAAGCGATCCTCACTTCTCAGAATGAGTTAGACCTTTCAAACTTTCCCCCTCTTCTCCCTGAGCTCTGTAAGGATCCACTTACACTGGGCTAGATCCAAATTCCACCAAAGTTGGTGAAAGGTCTGGGTCACACAGATTTTTAACAATCCCTTGGACATGAAAATTGAGCTGAAAAGGATGGGTGGGTAGAATCCAAACAGTTCTGACCCTCCTCAGAAAAATATTTGCCTACGTTTCAGCCCCAGACCCTGAAATGCCCCTCTATTATGAAAGGACACAAGGGGAGCAATCCTCAGCATCCCTGACCCTCCTCTTCCTTGCACAGTAAGGTACATTTAAGAGCACAGCCACCCCCTAGAATGGCAGAACAGTCTACCCCCCTATTCTTGTGAGGTCTCATCTGGATTCTTATATATCAAATGATATAAGGATCTATTTGCTTTAGGATTAAAGGAATACAAGGGTCTTTTTTCATAAAATGATTATCTTCTTTTGAATAAAGGATATAAGGATATATTAGATTTAGGATTAAAGCAAAAGTAGGATTTTTAGATAACAAACCAACCTCCTCTTCCCTCAGCTGCTTCATACAGAGCAAGAGAGAATTAAGGCAAAATTCACCAGGCTTTTCTGCCTTCCAAAGGCACTTTGTGATTGTTTGCATTGGATGTGCACACTGAGCAGTGGTCTGGTCTGCAGTTTCCAAGCAGATGCAGTGCTTCCTGCTGACATATGGCACATGCCTGCACTTTCATTAAGACTTTCCATCTTGCAGTTTCTCGTGTTGTCTGGAGACACCAGCCCATGAAGTATCAGCACAACTATTTCTTACCTTGTCCTACTATTACAACCAAGTTCCTCGTTGGTGCTTCTGGAGTAGACAATATCTCTACAGGGCACGGGCTTGGTAGGATGACCAAGGTGGTTGGTCTGCAAGGTCCCATGGAAAAAAGTTACCTCCTGAAGCCTATACTGTACCTGAGGTAGGTGTCCTTTAAAACTTTCAGGGGTTCTATGGATTTCAAGGCTCTTAGTGTGGTAAAAAGGCTAAGAATTAAAGAATAAAAATGGTTGACTTTGTGGTGTCCAGAGACCTCAGATGGTTCATTTCAAACTGGCGGTCCCCTGCCACTCCCAGCCACTGCTGAAGGATCATCATCTCAGTTCAGGTTCCATAACGCCAACAACAGGAACAGCTGTCCTCCCTTTCATGCCCTTGATCGATAGTGTCCCAATCTTAGCGTTCGATGGCATAAATTATTTATCTCTAATTGGATTGGATGCTTCCTTGGTCCCAGTGAATCAATTAATGACTATTTATCATCAGAGTTCTTGGTGCCCTCCAGAGAGATTTGTCACAGCAGCACCAGTGGAAACTGCTGCTGGAAATGTTGGGAGGAGCAGAAAGGAAATCTCTTGGGCGTTCTTTCTTGGAGGGTAGGCTTAGTTGCAATAGCTGTCAGACATCTGATCTTGGAAGAGGAGTTACATAAAACCTTTGTTCTCATTGCAAAACCTGTGTTTGAAAACCAGAGCTCCTTGAGACTCACATGAAATATGAAGAAGTCTGAAGTCAGTGTTGCCCACTCCGAATCTCCATGACTTTCTCCCTCCACCCCTGCTGTTACAACCTCAAGCTACTTTTCAAGGGCAGTAGCCATCTGTCCTACAACTCTCTTAATGTGTTTGGGGTTCACGATCAGTACAAGAATACCCTCACACAGATGCACTGTTGGGTAGCATTGATCCACTGCATGCCAGCAGCTGCCTTTGATAATGAAAGATCTTTGAGAACTTAAATGTTCTCATTTTAAGCTCTGACAATATTTAAGCATGTGCTAACAGTTTAAAGAAGCAACCCACTAGAGACAGTGTCATTTGTCAGGAGCAGTTCCTCTAAATTTCATTATAACTGAATTAAGGCAACCCAGAATGGAGCGAGTTAGAGTGAAGACAGGAGCACTGATGGATGGTTTGCACTAGCTGCTACAATAGTGCTTTGAAAACTCCTTGAACTGAGATACTGCAGATCAGCGTCAGTGACTCCTGAGTAGAAGCACGGCAGCTTGAAGAAGGCTGAACTGGATTTCTGAACTATCACGCAGAGCAACACATCAACACAATGCCTGACAGTAATGCTCCTCATCCTCCAAATCATCCCTATGCTACGTGAAATCAAATCATGGACTGTGACAGATTGCGATGACTGGACACACTCAGATATCACCTTCAGGAGTGCAGTGCAGCTTCAGGGACTACATATTTAAGATAGAAGAAAATCTACCACTACTGCCGTTCCAGATCATCTTCACAGTTCAGAGCCTTTTCTGCATTTTTAGCAACAAGACCATGAAATACCCTTGCAGCCCCACTGTTCCTGACTCCTCATACTCTGGATAACTTAAATTGCTTGTAAAAATCGAAGTGGTGAGTCTAAAGAAGCGCTTAATGCTGCTCCAATCAGGATATATACCACAATGAGGTATTCCTCCAGGCTATAAATATGAAGCGACATGGAGATTAGGTACTAACCACAAAAGGGCAGGAGGGGGTCCGAGTCAGAAAGTCAATCCTAAAATTATCCACAAGTTTGGTCCATCTATGAGGAACAGGTTCCCCAGAGAAGTCACGGATGACCCATCCCTGGAGGTGTGGAAGAACAGGATGGTTGAGGCTTTGAGCAACCTGATCCAGTGGAAGGCATCCCTGCCCAAGGCAGCATGGCGGGGGGATTAGAACTGGATAGTCTTTAAGATCTCTTCTGACCCAAACAATTCTGTGATTCTATGGGAGGAAACTGAGAAAGTCGAGGTTCTTTTACAGCAGCCAGGGCAGAGGATAGCTTAGTGCAAGGTAGGATAAAGGGCACAGAGTTCCTACACCGGTCTGGGTTTGATACGAATTGAAGTATTTTGGTATGAACGTGTTGAGACTGGCCAGCTTGGGAATATTTTAGAATTTCAAAATACAATAAACAGGATCTTTGTCCTATGTCATGGCAAGTGTAGCAGTGATGTGCATTAAACTTGACGTGCCATGCAAGGAGCTGTGCCCACGATTACAAGACACCACTTGGAATAGGCAACAAGAAGGAAAGAGATTCACCCAAGACTACATGGCTGTGCAGACCTGGGATCTGCTGATTTCAGTGACCAATGTCCTCCTT
Source organism: Clamator glandarius (assembly GCA_033459285.1). Classification (NCBI taxonomy): domain Eukaryota; kingdom Metazoa; phylum Chordata; class Aves; order Cuculiformes; family Cuculidae; genus Clamator; species Clamator glandarius. The sequence goes on along the minus strand of JAUNZM010001016.1, from coordinate 1,724,284 downwards.
GACCAGAGGCAAGTGGCTGCATCACTTGTTTATGGCTCCTAGGGAACAGCTGCCCCGAGCAGCACCCAGGACAGCAAAGACATTCTCCCTGTGGGGGAATAGTTTCTCTGCTCCCATCATAAAGCTTTTTAGCACCCGCACCAGCCTTCTCCATGCTGATTTTTAGCAGATGTTGTGCTAATGAATAACAATGTAATCTCAGTGCCTTAATATAGTGCTGGGGTGTGATAAGTTTGAAATTGCTGTCATCATCAGTGTGAGGATGATCTGGTCATTGTTCAGAACTGTCCTCCTCTGATGATTACATGAAGGGGAATGTATTTTCTTCCATCTACTCCCACTCTGCTTCCAAATATAAAACTATTCAGGCATTTGATACTTCTATTTTTCTAAGGGCTTAATAAAAGGCCAGGATGCAGATGTTCCGATAAGGCCATAACAAATTGCAAGTGGAGGAGCCATATTAAACTTGACTGATTGTGGGATGACAAACTCAGCTTGCTTTGTAGGAGCGTAGCGATGGTCAGAACAGATGGCTTACAGTCCAAGCAAATATTGCAACTCAAAGCTAGAAGCCAGAGATTAAACTCAGGACTTGGAAAGAGAGAGAGGTGGGTGAGGAGATAGTTTGGTTTCTACATTGGTATTCAGGGATACAACTGAACAGGTCAGAGAATGGATTATTCAGCAGAGGTACCAGCCAGACTAGACAAGACTCCAGAAGAACAAGTCCTGTGGAGGGGATGGTTGAGCAGGAGGGCGTAACTACTGGGCTGTGCAGCTCTCACTTTCTGGAGGTTTGGGAACAGATACTCCAGGCAGATGTCACTGCTGATGCTTCCAGGAGGTGCTTGGCAGCTTCCTGGACATGTCCCACTTTGTGTACGTCAAGACAGGCCAAACTGAAGACTGTAAACCCCATCCTGCTTTTAAAGGGTCTAACAAACATGCCCACATGGGCCATGCTCAGGAAGGAGGCAGCGAGTCATGACAGGAACTGAAATGGGAGAGCACTGGGCAGTCACAGCGTGAGAAGGGGAAAAGTGAAGAAATGCAAGAGGAAGCTCTTTTCTAGGAGAGAAGATAACCGATGGGAAGGCACCCTGGGCGCAACAAAACTTACAGCAGTGCTGTCTTGGAAGAGCAGGTGAGGACTTGGTGGCAGAGCAGGAGAGAGGTCAGGGTCGAAATGCCGTGTGTGAAATCACTCAAGCGAGTAAAAGGAAACATCCTAACATCAGCCTTTGCTCCACTGGAAAATGAGTGACTACAACCAGCTGCATCTGCTCAGACAGTGGGGACTGCTCTGTATCTACCAGCATTCACCAACTTCAGTCTTACAAAGGTGAGCAGCCATAAAAATACACACACAACCACTGAAGCCTCATTTCATCCAGCCAGAGTGCCTTAGGAGAGGGCATATCCACCTGCAAGTAGCCCTAGGGTATATTCCTCTTCTTCTGCATCTTCATGCAGAAGACGCAGTTGTGCATCATAGCAAAAAGTCCCAAGTCTAAGTTAGTTCTTCTTCCAGACTCCAGAGCCATAACTGTTATTCTGGAAAACAACTATTAAAATCTCAGACTTGCTTCCACTCTGCCAGCTTTGCCAGCAGCCACTCTGCACTCGTAAAGGCAGGATGATGGAGGAGCCAGCAAACACCACTTAGAAATGCCTTTATTATCCAGGGACAACAGGAAAGTGGAGATTCATCTAAGCTATACAGTCCTGGGGACTGGGGAAATGCTAGTTGTGCTCCTTTTCTTCCGGACTCTGCTGGACAGCTAAATCCCATTCTAAGCTTATGAAATATCGCCTGCTCTTTATTTATATATCTGATGTATTTGCTGACGGCCAGAACCGACATCTCTGTGGCTCCCTCTTTCTAACCCCGTGGGTCTTGGATCTGAAAGCAGCCCTGATAGAGCAGATGAAAACACAATGGTAACTCAATCTAGCTTGCTCGGTGTAAAATGTAATAAAAAGGGGGCCCAGAGCCCAAGCCTAAAGCTGTAAATTTTCCACCAGCACCGTGCCTGCCGTCCTGCTCAGACATTTCTCCTGCATCTCTTCCCTGCTCTGCCTGGTCCCACCACTGGGACTTGTGTGCTGTCACTTCGCCTGGCTGGTTTAAGCATTTCAAAGGAGCTGATCTAGTGGGCTTCAATTCAATAGATACTCTGGCAAGGGCAAAATGACTTTGGGGAAAAGCAGAAAGAATAGGAGAGGCTTTGTGTTTGCCAAGGCTCAGGTGAGTGAAGAGAGGGAAGCACATCTGATACACAGAACAGGCTCTGCTGTGCTCCACGCAGACAGCTGGAGAGAAGAGCCTGGCAGTACTCATCCCTGGCTTGTGTGCAGCACTGGAAACACCACCATAAGAAGCTAATTATTTCAACTTCACTAATGGCTTCATTACATACTGGGGAATAAAAAGCCATATGTATTACATACTGTCCCGACTTCTCAGTCTCGTCTCTGTGTCTGCTTTCGACCAGCTTGTAAATAAATTGATGTGAACAACAGTCTTACCTGCTGCCAGCTCCACGTCTTTCATGCTCTTACTTTGCTATCCATTTTCATCTCTCTTGTCTAGAAACAAATCAATACTACATCAGTTTGCACCTTGTCCAGACTGTAGGTTGTCATCAGAAATAGCTGGTGGCCAGCGGGGAGGAAGCACGGGTTGGTGGCTGGCATGCTCAGTTAGGGTGCAGGATATCACAGCTCAGTCCCCTGGGCTGCAACAAACAACTGCTGTGACCTTTCATAGGTTGGGAGGGCCAGACATGCACCAGCAGCTCCACGTTGCTAATGGCATTCATGGTGCAACACCCCAGGTCCAGGACCAGGGGTTCAGTGCCACCTCACCAGCCAAAAAGAGAGAAAAAGGCTTCTACAGGGGCTCTGCAGATGAGAATAGAGGCTGCAGCTCCAGGTGGGATGTGGGCTTTGCAGACAGCTCTCCCAAAAAGATTTTCAGCAAAGACTTCCATTTCCAACTGGACGGGAAAAAAAAAATCCTGTGAAAACTCCCACAGTTTTTATCTGAAACAGACTTTTTTGTTTGTTTGAAGCTTTCCTGGCAGCTCAACACAAGGGAAGTGGGATGACAGTGCTCAACTTAGTCATTTGAGTTACACAGCAGAAGAGCTAAGGGCTGGGGGACACTAGAGAGATAGCAGGTGGGGAGAAGACAAGATTTTGTTTCACAGCTCCATTGCAAGCATTCCTCGCTCAGCTCCCTAATACCTCCCTCACATCTCTGTGCTACCTGAAATCCCACAGGTAGAACATCCCAACCAGGCACTCCCTCCCTGGGCAGAGACAGGGATCCCATCCTGGGTCTCTGGCAGTTGAGTGAGGCAGATCCAACACCAGACTTGCAGAGAAGGGGGACACCTCACCTTCCCCTCCATCCCCACCATCCAGGGTTAGCTGCAGTGCTCAGAATCCAGGCTTCTGCAGTGGGTTACCCAAAACCTGCAGGTCTATTTTGCAAATCACCAGCTGCAAACAGTGTCTGGAGCCAGGGCTGCCCCAGCAGCAAGCCCAAACTTAGCACCAGCAATGAGGAAAGGAAGAAAATACAGGCCTACTGCTCATCCTCTCCCTTTATAAGATCCCTTTACCCCAGCTGAGCTCTCCTCCAGCTGTGGCAGAGATCCAGGGCTGGGATGCGCTGCACCTGCCTGCAGCGTGCTCAAGCCACTATCCGTGCCCAGGCACAGCCGTAATTAGGGAGGGAGCTGGGAGATTGAATGTCCCAAATCACATCATCTCTATCGCTTTGCATTAAAACATCCCATGATGCATGCTGCAATAAATAGGCAGACAAATAGCTGTTTTAAAATGTTATCCCCGCAAGCTGTTTTGAAAAGGAATTATCTCAGCAGAGCTTTAGCTAGAATTACCTCTGCTACTCGCTCATCTTCTGCCTCCTTTGCTGGAAAAGCCCTGAGCCAGCACATCCTGATTTACTGTGTTCAAAGACACAAATCAGCGTCATTAGGGGAGCTGCTTTTAAAACTCTTCCTTTGACATCCATGGATGTCAAAGCAGGTTCAGCCCCTAATTTGACCTCCAGCGCTAGGAAAATTTTATTACTGGGTACAACATGTCTTCCAGAGCCTAAGTGTCTGTTAGCACCTGGAGAGGCACAGGCTGTGTGTGCAGTGTGATAAAGAGGCAGCTGGCACCAGCAAGGGGAATGCTCCTGTGCCAGTATCTCCTGCTGGTACAGGAAAATCTATAGTCTCTATAAATAAATACCTGTTCTGCCTTCCACAAGGCTCCTCTGCCTTATGTTAGCAAAACTCTGACTGCCTAAAGATGATGCTGTGTGACCCACAGAAGAGCTGATAGAAAAGGAGTTTGACTTGAGCTCTGAAATGTGCTGTTTCTCAGTCAAATTCTTGGAGTCTGAATTAATTAATGTAAATGAGGAGTATTTCTGAAATGTTTACAATTTCACACTGAACAGCTGGTCATAACGTTTACTGGTCTTTTTAGCTGGGAACTGAATGCTGTTCTGGTTAAAAAACAACATATACAAACCACAAAAAGTCAAGGTGTTTTCCTCACCATCTTCTTCTGTCTTTCCACCACATAGAAATACTTATATAGAATAAAAATTTGCCCTGCTGCGCCAGTGAAGTGTGCATTCTCATACGATATCGGTGCTTGGGATTTTAACTTCAAACGTTAAATTTTATTTAAGAAAAGGACCTTTGGAGTTTTCAGTTGGCCATACATCTTCTCATTGTTAGGAAAACATGAAATTTTACAAAGGCACCACATGACCTTTGACTTTTATGATCATCCCAGGTAGGAAGCTGAAGATGTGGCTGGCCTGGAGCTCTTGCCCCTCCAGTCCTCATCTTACCCCAGGCTCTTCCCAGGTAGATTTCCATACACATGATCTCACAGGGTATTGAGAAAAAAATATCCCACAACAATGTTCTTCAAAACCCCCTAACTTCTCAGCATACCCTTTTTTCCTCTCTTATCCTACTGCCCAGCAGCACCGTGAGCAGGCAGGGGCTTTCAACCACCTATTTCACCTTAAAACTTCACACACTCCTAACCTTTCTCTACTTTTTTAATAAAAATGAACAAAAAATCCCTCCTTTCTTCTAAAATACCTCAGAGTAAAGCCATGCTGAATGGTGAGACATTGAGCTGTGATGCTCACCGTGCTGGATGCACAATGCTTGGCTTCCTCCCTGCCTTTGAAGTCAGCTGCCAGTGGGGACAAGGACAATATTTGGGTCTCCCTCCATCCCACTTGGCCATTTCCATCTTGCAAAGAGCAGGGAAGTGGGTGCAAAGCTAGCGTGCCTCTGGAAGCCCATTACTGTTTTATGGAGGTCACCCTCACCTAATTATGCCACTGTTCCTCCCAGCCCCAGCCTGACCCTGCCTGATCCTGAAACGGATTAACATGTCTTGGTCACTTGAGCGTGTGGTGTGTGTCTGCTCCAGGAGGGCAGCGGCTGAAGGTCTGGCCGTATCTCAATGTTATTTTGACCCCGGCCGTTTTTTTCCGTGGCGAGTCCTTCGCAGACCTGTTGAATGGGGCTTTCATTTCGCTGACCCCAGGGGTCATCTGTTTTCGGAGCATGAAATATGGCTGCGGGTGGACAGGAGGGAAGAGATAAACTTCACTGAGGAGCCTTAACAGGCCAATGAGCCGTGACTAATGATGATTGTGGTTTGTCTTTGGAAGGCATAATTTATTGGGCTGCTGACCACTTAGTGCACTAGCAGGGGAATTAACTCCTTCAGGTGCAGGCTCACAAGGCTCTCTGCCCAGGAGGGGTTTGGCTGCTCATTGCTCATCCTTCTCCCCTTTTTCAGAGGGAGCAAGCATTTCTCTCCATATCTTTGAACAACGAAGCTGGTGAGGGGGCTGGAGAACAGGCTTTATGAGGAGCGGCTGAGAGAGCTGGGGGTGTTTAGCCTGGAGAAGAGGAGGCTGAGGGGAGACCTCATTGCTCTCTATAACTACCTGAAAGGAGGTTGTGGAGAGGAGGGAGCTGGGCTCTTCTCCCAGGTGACAGGACAAGGGGCAATGGCCTCAAGTGCTGCCAGGCTGCACATTAGGAAAAAAAATTTCACAGAAAGGGTCATTGGGCACTGTCAGAGGCTGCCCAGGGAGGGGGTTGAGTCACCTTCCCTGGAGGGGTTTAAGGGACGGGTGGATGAGGTGCTGAGGGGCATGGTTTAGTGTTTGATAGGAATGGTTGGACTCGATGATCCAATGGGTCTTTTCCAACCTGGTGATTCTATGATTTGTCCTCTGCAATCCTTCCTGGCTCTTTTTGTGAGCTTCTTACCCCATGCTGCACCCCTCCAACACACCCAAATGTTCTTGCAACTTTTCTGCAAGCAGATTTCCTATTGGAATGCCCTCCGTGATGCCCCAGCTTTTTCTTGCAGCTAGAAAAAGGGCCATGAAGCATGGGGACTCTTTTAGGCAGGGGATCGTTGTGCTCCTCCATGGCAGGTGGCTGACGTGAGCCACAATTGCCCCAACAACGGAGTTGGCTTGTCTAACACTGCTCTTACATCTTCATCATGGGGCTCCCTCAAGGCCTTCAGTTTTCTCCTGGGAGGAAAGCTTGAGCCTGACAGCACGTTCCCAGCAGTGCTTCCATCCATCTCCGTCAGCCTGCGGGCAGACAGGGATGGACAGATGGACGGGACGCTCCGTCCCGGCTGCAGTGCAGGCAGCCCGGAGAAGGATGGCAGCAGCCCCACAGCCAGCAAGGTGTGTTGAAGTAAGAGCAGCGCTAGGATCCAAACCCTGCTTTCACCTTTTTTTTTTAAACTTGGCATTCAACTTTTGGAAGTATTCATTGCAAAAAGTTGGATTTGTCATAATCAGTAGCTGGAGGGGAGGCTGACGCTGCAAGGAGCTCATTGAAAATAAGACATTTTGTGCACATTGTTGCTTGTAGGGGGACCTGCCTCTTCTCCAGCAACCTAAAGGCTGGATTATAGAGAAAAAAATCAGAAGTTGTATGAGTGTCCTACAGCTTTAAGTTACATTAGCCACTCAATTCTGCCTTTGTCTGCATTGCTGTATTTCCCAACGAGGTCAGCCATTCCCAGTGCAATTAAGGAGCCTCACTTAGTTGTCAAGTGCCTCAGTTTCCCCACCTGAAAATATGGGGAGGGAATGCTAATACTGACTTTCTGTGTGATGTGTTTGGAGCTCAGTGGGGTGAAAAAGATCACACCCCCAGCACTTGAGGGATACGTGGTGGGGAAAACAACTTACATTTCCTTCTGCCAAAATATACTGGCTCTCCATACCTGTCTGGACAAGGACGGGAGCCTGCACGAGCCCCCAGCCATGCCAGCCCCAACCTTCCTGGCCCCAGGGTTGGAGGAGGATCCTGTGTTTTGGGGTGTTCAGTGCAGATAAATCAGTTGTGGAGCAGTGCAGGGGTAGAAGAAACCATGCCTCTGGAAATCACAGGTTTGGGGAAAGACCTGAAAGAGGCATTTTCAAAAGCAGCCACAAAGCAAATGGGCTGATCTAATTGCCAGTCAAGTTGTATTTTAAACACCGATCCCATAAGCTGGAATGAGATTGATATGCTTTAGATAATTCCCCTTAAAAGCACAGGAAAAAAGATATCAGAAAGCCTGAGGGCAGACTGGAAGAGTTGCCCAGTGGGTTGCAGGGGTACAAATATGTTTAAACTTTTAAATAACTTATTAAGAGCCATGCTGCCAGAGGACCTCCCTGCCTTTGAAGGCACAGGAGCTACTTCTGCAGCAGCAGTGGATGTGGAGACTTTGGTAGGGCCAAGACCCACAAGCCAGAAGCCACAAGGTCTCCCTCCAGAGCCAAGAGCAATCCAAAAGGCACAGCATGAGGTGTCCACGGCAGCCAGCTGGGACACAGCAGGGAGGTGGGATGGTAACACAACAACAGGTGCCTCTCCATCCCTCAGCTTAAGTCTTTCCAGCCCTTCACAGCAAAGTTTGAGAAGGGCTCTGGACATTTGGGACTGGTTTTCTGCTGATTTACAAGCCAAAGGACAAGCCATAAACCTCAGCCCCTTAATTGCAGCAAGAGCACCGGCACAGCCCGGGTCTGAGCTGCAACACTTGTACAACTGTGTCTCTTAATACACCACACAGTGACCTGGTACTCTGCAAGTTCAATCACGCTGTAACTCATTATTAGCAAATTAGAGGAGATATTCTCAACCTATCTAGGCTTGGTGAAGATTTCTGGGGTGGCACAGGAGAACAGCAGCTCCTCCAGAGAAGATTTCACTGGAAATTGATTGACTTAGCAATTCAGAGCTAAAGCAAAAGCAGTGTGAGTTATAAGCAGCCCCTAATTCAGGTGAGGGGGTTATGTGGGGATGCTGCAGCAGCAGCTGAAGGGAGTTCTGTAGTTAAATGGGTTTGGAGGAAGGACCCTTAAGAAGATAAGTGTTTTAAATTAATATTGCTAGGAGAAAAAAATACTAAAAAACTGTGAGTAGAGTCTAGGAGCTTTGAATCATTAAAGGTGAAAAAGAACTCTGAGCTCATCCAGTCCAAACACCAGCCCAACAGCACTGCACCTACTGAACCATGTTCTGAAGTGCCACGTCTACATGTTTTTTGAACCCCTCCAGGACTGGAGACTCCAGTACTGTCCTGGGCAGCCTCTGCCAGTGCTTCACCACTGTCAATATATACAATTTTTCCTAACATCCAATCTAAACCTCCCCTGACAACTCGAGGCCATTTCCTCTCATCCTCTCACTTGGGAGAAGAGACCAGCATCCCCCTCATTACAACCTCCTTTCAGAGAGTTGCAGAAAGTTGGTCTCCCCTCAGCCTCCTCTTCCCCTGGGCTAAACTATCCCAGCTTCTGTGTGCGCTCGCCTGCCTCCGGGTTTAAAGACTTTGTTTAAACCACTTTTGGAAGACTAAAAAGTTACCAGGGTTACTTAATTCTCTTCATACTTCTTGCAGAAAAAAAAAAATAGGTGTTTGGAAGGAAAGGAAGAAAGTGCCTCCTTCCCTGCCTGTGCTGTGCGCTGGCACCTGGTCTGCCCTCACAGCACCGCTCAACTCGACATTCCACCTCCTGTTTGATCTCCCCTCACGAGAGACCTTCTTCTGACTGTTATTGTTATCACTAAATAGTGCCCAAGCGGGAGAGACAAAATTACACCGCTCAGCCCTTTTTCCTACCAGGTGGAAGACCACACACGAGCACGGCCAGTGGAGTGAGAGCAACCTGTGCCCTGTGAGATGGGGGAGATAGCAAAGATGCAGAAGATGTGTGAGAGGTGGCAGCCGGTGTGGAAATAGAGATGCGAGAAATGTGAGACTGAGTTAGCAGAGATGGAAAAAAAAAAAAAAAAAAAAAAGAGGGTATGGGGGCAGAACAAGGCAGGCTGAGAAAGCGACTTCAGCGCATCCCAGAGTAGGTGGAGACCTTTAGGGGTCTGCAGCCGCAGTGATTAGGCAAGACACGATCCAGCCTTCGCTGGCCTGATGCGGGGTAAGAGGTCAGCAGCAGGCTGATAAAACAGAGTATCTTCAGCTCCTCTTGGGGGGTGAGCTGGCTAAAAATTGGATGCAAAGATCTTTGAGCAGACAGCCTTGCATTCCCCAAAGAGTCAGTGCCCACTTGGCTCAGCTCCGACTTCACCCCGCAAAATGGGCCCATTTGGACACAGATACAGATGAATCTTGCAAAGAAAAAAGGCAGCTGCTTCTTCCTACATTTGTGCTCAGATGCTGTTGTCAGAGGTTAATTTGGGAAGGGGGGAAATGGTACGACTTTGTCCTTTTGAAGTGGTATTGTTACCTGCTGTCACGAAGCCTTAATGGATGGGAAGATGGCTCTTGGCTGGGCTGAAATTCCCAAGCCCAGCCTTGTAAAAGAGGATCTGAATGTAAAAGAGAGGGGAAGATGTTTAACAGAGCCAAGACCTGGGGATCAAGTGGAGAGAGGAACATCCCAGCACATCAGGTTAACCCTTACAGTACCAACTTCTACAGCTTTGAAAGCTGATCTGGATAAATCACAGCTAAGAAACAGTGTAGAATAAAGCAAAAAGGAAAAAAGTGGGAGACTTCAACTTCAAAAACACAATAGCTTGCTTTTAAGAAATGTAGTTATTCTTACCCTGAGGCTTCTTTCTTCTCCAATGCCCCGGGCAGAAGCACAGCTCCCAGCCTCATAGCCATTGGGTGACCAGTGTTGATAAAAAAATCATTAACTTCACTACAGATGCTTTTGCTACTTTGGATAAACAGCCTGCTGTTGTTCTGCACATGTGAGTTACTCTTAGAGCTGGTGAAACGTTCTGGATTTATAGCCTTGGAAAATGATTTTTTTTTTTTAAGCCCACAGCTGATAAATTTGGGGAAACACCAGCATGCGATTTCCCTGTACCGCCTCCTGCTCAAGCTCTGCATCTCCAGGACACCAGCAACACAGAAAGGGGAGAAACACTCAAAACTAAAAAGCCACAGAATCCATTGCTCATCATGGTCGTAAACACTGTTCATGGAGGCGTTCAAGGTCAGGTTGGATGGGGCTTGGAGCAACATGATCCAGAGGGAAGTGTCCCTGCCCATGGCAGGAGGTTGGAACTGGATGAGCCCTAAGGTCCCTTAGGGGACCAAACCACTCTATGATTCTGTTACATATGGTTTCAGGGTTAGATTGGAAGAACTGCTCGGTGTCTGCTTTGTGTGCAGCATGGAAAGGCAAACCTCACACCAGCACACTGCAGGGATGTTATTGCTTTATCCACAGCTGTTTTCGCAGAATAATTTTGGGGTGTGGAATTGTTGTAACCAAGGTATAACCTCTCCAGCTATACCTAGAGATACTTTTGCACAGCAGCTTGCTAAATTACGCTCATTGGTAGTTACAGCTATGCAAAATCTTAATTAATACCTAAGTTGTCTTACCTGCAGTATTACTCCTCTACCTTGGGAATACTGGGAGGTGTCAGCCACTAGTGCCAAGTAATTTCACACACCCCTGACCACAGCACTCACATTAATGCGGGAAGATGCTGCTGCCTCTGTAATTACCTCTTACTCCAGTCTCTTGTGGGATTTGCTACATTCAGTCAGCACCCAGGTTAATATGCCTTGAATCTAGCCCTGACCTGTCCAGCCATCTCCTATAGAACCGAGACAACCACTTTCTGTGAGAAGTCTCTTCCCTCCAGCCTTTTTCATTAATTAGGGGTCCAGCAGAGAGAGCAAGCTCTGAAGAAATTCTGTCCCCATCTGCAAAGTCCTTGAAGAAGGAATTTACACTCAGGAGGCTCTTGGTCTGAAAAGGAGAGTGATGGTCTCGCATAATTAGCCCTGAGAATTGGTGGGGTAAGAGCTGTGCCCGCAGGACAGACGCCCTGGGGATGGGCTGTAGGCTGCAACACTCCTCTGCCTGATTTAGTCAAGACACAAGAGCAGCTCCATGCTCCTTGTCACTGCTGTGGCTACCTCTGACCCTGCCATCCAGCCTATATCATGTTGAGTGAAGTTACTCAGATTTTCAAGGATGAGACTCGAAAAAGGAGCTGAAGTTTGAGAAGTACTGTGGCATTTTTCGATGAGACATGGGTATATTTCAAGGCCAGGCTGGATGGGACCTTGAGTAACCTGATCCAGTGGGAGTGTTCCTGCCCATAGCAGGGAGGGTTCAAACTGGATGAGCTTTAACACCTATTCCAACCCAAACCATTCCACTTGGGTTTGGGATTGCAAGAGGGGAGCAACCTGCTTACTCAGTCTGATGTCCTAGCCAGCTGTGTTGGAAAATAATTGCAAAATGCTCTATTGACCATGTCCTCACTCCCCATCTCATTTATCCATCAGAGATGCCGGGCATTAGCAGTTTGCTGAAGCTACCCCAAGTATAGGTTCACCCTCCTTGGTCCCAGCAGGGATACAAGCTGGCAAAAGAGCTGTGGAACCCACTGGGATGAAACCGATAACTCTTGAAGCTATACCTGAATAATCAGAGGTTACTAAAGTCCTCATTAAGCAAACTAGGCTTGGATTTCCAGAAGATGGGTTGAAAGGCAAAATTCTCCCTTTACAAGTGTGGTGTCTAGAAGAAGAATAATCCTAGCCTGTTCTAGATAAGGGAAAGAGTAGGTATGCCTTAAATATTTCTATTACTTCAAAGTTCATAAATCTATTGGTTTAAAACTGTCAACAAGAAAGAGGAAATATGAGCTAGACCTGGTTATCACCAGGAAAGGAATTTCCTCCAAAGGGAGAGCAAGGCAGTAAGTCCAGGAAAGAGGGACAGATAGGGAAATGTCTCTATGAGATGTTAGGAATCCGGACAAGTCTGATCTATGAGTACCTTTTCATTGACTCCAGCAGACTTATTCTCTGCCCCAGCACAAGAGAAGGATGGCCAGGGAAGATCTGTTTTCAACTCACCAGAAAAAAAAGGTAATAGAAACCGTATGGGTTTATTGGTATATTCTGATTGTTTGTTTTGTATATTTTTTTTTTTTCCAGAAAGCCTTTGAAATATTTCAGGCTTTTGTCAAGAAAAAAAATCCTTTTGCCCAGCTGGTCTAGTCCCACTTAGTGGTGATCTAAGTCTGTGGCCCCAAGGGGAAAAAAAGCCACGTGGCAAAGAGGTTGTATGGCCCGCAGAGTACTGAGAAAGGGTAGAAACCCATGGGAAAGAGAAAGGAGACTCCAATGAAGGACATTCTGGTCTCAGCCTGAGAGCAGTGAGCAAGGAAATACAGAAGAGGAGAAAGCAAGGACTGAAGAAGCAAGTGCTGAATTCTGCAGCAGACTCTCTAACCTGCTTCCACCTTTCACAGTATGAAACTGAAAATATATTGACTCTCGGAAATGGCTTTTCTACTTAAACGTCCAAGCCACCAATGATGGCTTTGCTACCATAACATCAGCATCTCCCTGAACACCAGCCCCATTTAAGACCCTACAGACTCTGAATCCACTGATGCTGTTCATCTTTTCCCAGCTATTTAACACACCTTGGATGTTCATCACAAAGGAAACCTGAAGAGCTGATACATTCCCAAATAACGATGGGAAAAGGACACAGCCTACATCAGGAGTGTTCAGCACCACATTAGGAGATACGTGAAGGCTGCAGCACCAGAAACTGCACACAAAGCACGCAGTGTGACTGTCATCACTCCAAAGGGCAATGGGACACCCCCATGAAGCTGCTGAGGACCAATATACATGCTTCCCTACAGGTGTATCAACAAATACTTGCAAGGTGGAAAGTGGCTTTTAACTGGACCTGTGTCTGTGCAGACTTCTAGTACAGAAAATGGGGCATTTGAGATCATCTTTATTACACCCACCAGGCTTGAATAGTCATAGCCTGTTCTGGGCAGATGGACCCTCCCCATCACCTGTCACTCTAGACACAGCACTGCCTGGTGCATCTATTCTGGGAAAACAACGAGGACTCTGGTTCCCAGAGCTGTCAGAGCAGCACTAAATCCACCAAGAACATGTTCAAACAAACACATTACAGCAGATAAAGGATCAGATAGTTTGATGTCTCCAGTTCCTACCTGAGAGCAGCACAGTTATACCCTGCCTGAATTTCATTCTCTCTCTATCTGCAAAAGGCTTTTTAATAAGCCCCATCCTTCCCCTGTCCCTTCACTTCTCCTTTTATCTTATTCGGCCTAAAGTCACCATCCTGTCTCAGGGCAAAGTTCCCACCACTGCCAGCCCCTCCCCTCCTTTCTCTCGATAACCCAAAGCATTTTCAGCCCAATTTGCCTGTGCTCAGCTCTGTGGGTAAGCAGTAACTTGCTCATATAAGAGTGTTTACATTTGAATATAAGTACAATTACACCAGCCGATCTAATAGTCTTCTCTGTATATGTTACTGAGTACTTAAGGCCATTTTTTTGAAAGCCATTATGCTCATGTGATTTTCCTCAAAGCCTTTCCAAGGGATTTTGTTTTGACAGGAGGGCATTAAGGGGGTGAAACTGATAGCATAAGTACCACTTACAGACTTTGATCAGCTTGGGTCATAATTCTCTTGGAGAAACTCTTGTATATATTAGAGAGGGAAATTAATTTTATTGCGCTGTGGCTTTTTCTGTTCTGCTGGTAACATCCAAGCCCCTTGTGTTCAGAGCTGAAGCACAAGTTGGGCTGTTCCCTTCCCAAGGGGAGGGCACTGGAAAGAGTTTGTTGACTTGCTTGGGTCCTCAGCTCAGTGCCCAGGAGGATGGTTCTTTCTGACACCATCCCACAAGATAATGAGACACTTGCAAGCCTCTTTCTTCACATATGCTGGATTTAAAAGTTGTACAGATGGGTTGCAGTAAAAATATACTCTTTTTATCAGTCTGTAAATATCCAAAGATAAGCAGGCGACTGGATCCCATAGATATCTAAGTAGTAGTATTTGGGATGCCCAATTCCCCGGTTTGAGAAGAGCTACACAAGAACAAGTTAAATATATCAAATGCTTGTGCGCTTACAACTTTCCTCTCCAACCTAGCCAGTACTCTAGGAAGCAGATCTGACTGGCACTGCACCTTTTGATGTGAACAAATGTTTCCTCCCAATTTGCCATAAGTACAGCTCCTAACTCTGCATCTTAGGTGCACACAGGAAAACAGCTGAGTCTGGCACAGGAGATGAGCCAAGCTGAGACAGGGGTGCATCATCACCATAAGCCCAACTGGTGAGCCACAGGAGCTCAGATGCATATTTGAAGCAGAGTGAGTAGATGGGAAGAAGAAGACAAAGTTAAACTTGGGTTGTTGGAGCTTTTGGCAAAATGAATAACACCAAAGGAACAGCTCTGGGGAAATAGTGAAGTACCAAAACCACAGCACATCTGAGCAGGTCATAAAAGAAATAAAGAAAAAAAATTCTGAAACTCTCCCTTTGCGTTTTTGCTGGTGTTTTTGTTGTCAGGTCAGGTGGTGTTCCAGCCATCACTTTCCCTTGGTGCCACTCAGTGAAAGGAAGGGACAGGAGAACACGGACAAGCGATCTCTGGGAGCTGATAGCCATCTACAGTTGTCACATCTCAGCAGCACCTTGTCAGCAGGTAGGAGCTGGCTGTGATCGTTAGCCTGTAGTCATCAAGGACATTCTCTCCTTAAAGACAAGCTGAATGATGTCATCCAGAAGTGCAGAGTTGTGCGAATCTGTTCCCTCCTTCCCAAAGAATAGTCCGTGCCTTGGTCTCCTCCACTGGAGGAGAGAGAACTACACCGTTTGCCATCCTGCATTCACTATAACACATTTTCACAAGATACTTGGAGTGGAATTAATCCCACATAGCACTGACAATCTAAAAGTGATGTCTAGTCTAAGCTAATATTTAGTCTAACTATAATGAGAAGATGGATCAACTCCTCAAGAAGATTCTTTCCACCTCCTTAGCCATCTCTAGAGGCATCAATTTTTTGCCAGGTACAGTAGGAAAAGCACAGACAACAGAAGCAGAAATTTAACTTCCCTTTGGCTAGAGCCAACAGGAATCCTGTCTTCATTTGGTATCTCTACAGTGATCCAGGAACTGCATAATAAAGAAAAAAAAAAAAACACAAAACAACCTGTAAGGAAGATCTGTCATTCAGCAGAACTCCCTGAAAGGCATAAGTGGCTTGCGTTACCTCTGTTAGCCCATTCAGATAGGCTACAACTGCACTTCAGCCCAGCTGAATAAAAAGCTCTGAGAACTTTCCTCCTAGTAATATTGCAATAATTCCGTGCTGCCAGGTAGAACATGCTTAAGGCCTACAGCTTGAGTGAAGCCTGGATGAACTTTCAAAACAGTCACAAGCATGATAAATGGAATCTTGGAATGATCTGGTTTGGAAGGGATTTACAAAGGCCATCAAGTCCAATCACCCCACAGTAAGCAAGGACATCTTCAACTTTATCAGTTGCTCAGAGCCTCACTCAACCTGACCCTGAACATTTCCAGGAATGGGGCTTCAACCACCTCCCTGGGTAACTTGTGTCAGTGTTTCACCACCATTTGCAAAAAATTCTTTCTAATACCTAGTCTAAATGTACCCTCTTCTAGTTTAAAACCATTCCCACTTGTCCTATCACAACAGGCCCCACTAAAATGTTTGTTCCTATCTTTTTCATAAGCCCCCTTTAAATACCAAGAGTCTGCAATCGGATTTCCCCAGAGCCTTCTCTTCTCCAGGCTGACCAAATCCAACTCTCTCAGCCTCTCTTCACTGGAGAGGTGCTTCAGCCCCCTGATCATTCTGGTGGCCTCCTCTGCACCTGCTCCAACAGATCCACATCTTTCCTGTGCTGAGGGCTCCAGAGCTGGACACAGTACTCCAGAGCACAGTCTCACCAAAGCAGAAGGGCAGAACCACCTCCCTCTACCTGCCTACCACACTGTCCAGGACCTGGTTGGCTTTTTGGGCTACCAGCACACATTGCTGGCACATGTCCATCTTTTCATCCATCAACGCCTCCAAGCCCTTCTCTGCAAGGCTGCTCTCAACTCATCCTCTGCCCAGCTCGTATTGATACTGGGATTACCCCAACCCAGGTGCAAGACCTTGCACTTGGCCTTGTTGAACCTCATTATGTTCCCAAGGGCCCACTTCTCCAGCTTATTCAGGTCCCTCTGGATGGCAACCTGTCCCTCAGGCAAGTCAACTGCACCACTCTGCTGCCACCTGAAAACTTGCTGAGGGTACACTTGATCCCATTATGTCATTGATGAAGATATTAAACAGCACTGGTCCCAGTACAGACCCCCGACTGATACCACTTGTCACCAGTCTCCATCTGGACATCAAACCATTGATCACTACCCTCTTACATGACCACCCAATCAACTCCTTACCCATCAAACAGTCCACCTATCAAATCCACATCTCTCCAATTCAGTAAGAATGATGATGTGGAGATCATTTATAGCTAGGGGCAGTAGTAAATAGATGCAGAAAAAAACACTGGGATCCCATTCCATTTGAAGTCTAACTCTGGATCAGCAGTTCTGTGGCCCTAATTCAACTCACATGTGAGCACTTCACATTAAGGGAGTGCTTTAATTCCTGTCCAGGTCAGCCCACCAGTCAAACAGAGCAAAGCTTGCTCTGAGATCTCCCTGGAAGCAGGATGCTTTTAGCAGCATTGGGTCCTTTGACAGGGCGATACATCACTGACTGGTACTGAAAAGAATAGCCCCTCTTCATCCTTAACCCCACTCCCTGCCAAATCCAGATTGGAATGGAGAGCGGAAATGTTTGTGCGTAGCTAGTGAAGCTGGTTGGAAAATTTTTGTCAAAACATATTTCCATCAGAAAACAACACTCTGTTGGCTTTGGCAAATTTTTGTTCGGGAACAAAGTGGAGAGAAAAAAAAATGTAAATGTCAGTGTGCCCTTTTGACATTTTCCCCAACGAAAAGGATGGACTTTCTTGCTTCGAAATGGCTTTTCCTTGACATTCATTTTCTACATTCAACTCAAAACAAATCAACTTTTCTACCAAAATGGAATTTGTCAACTACTCTAAGAGATTGTGGGATTTTTTTTCCTTTTGGAATTCAATACACAGAAATTCCAGGATGCTGGCTATTTCCCAGTGCAGAATGGGATCAGAAAGAGAAAAAACAACCTGTCATTTTTTTTCTGTCAGGTCAAAGATTCTTCACACCAGCTAGGTCCCTGTAATCCTCTCACCTGATTTTTTTCCTTTTCTTCTCATCCTGGAGAGACATTTATCTTCAACTTAACTGTTCCCTGAAATTTCAGCACTAGCACTACCTTTCCTGCTTCTCTTCTCCCAGGCCTGAATTGACATCAGACCCCTCAGAAAAACCCAAAAGCAACTCGTGTATCACACATTCAGCTGGAATGCAGCAGATGTGAAATATTTACCCTAGAGATCACCAATTATTTGTTCTCCCAGGGTTCAGCTGTGGCTCAGCCTGGGAGCAGCAGCAGTAGCTCTCTATGCCCTCTCCTACTACTGCGGCCATAGGAGCAACCACCTCTCTCATTCTGCCTTCACCCAAAATCCCATTCCCATCAAGGACTGCAATCTGCAAGGACTTTTCCCTCCCTCTCCTGCAAAAACACATATGCTGTGAGAAAAATTGACTGTGTCTTCTATAAAACCAGCTCCAATTTTTCAGCTCAGGCATTGTCTGGTGAAATGTGATCTGCTTTTTCCTCTATGCAATAGGTTCCCAAAACAACAGGGAATTTAATTCAAGAGAGCATAATATAGATGCATTTTGCTTAAGTTTAACCATCTGCACCAAAGTGCCTCGTCTACGCTGACTGTGTGGCCGTCTTCTGTTGTCAACAGATGGTAGATCTACAGGGAGAGAGATCCCCGCAGCATCACTCCATTAGCTATAAAGGGCACTTGGAGCTACAGCTTGCTAAGACGAATGGCACATCATTTCTTACCTTGGAGCACAGTTCTGGACTCAGACCAGCTTTGGCACACAGGGAACTGGGACTCTGCTCCATCACTGCAGTATTTCCCAGGCTCTTTGCTGGAAAAATCAGAATGAAAAGGTATTAAATACACTTTTGTCTGACCTCAGTAAACACCGCTCCCAGTTACTGAGTACTGACATTACAAACAGGCTCTTTAATGAACCTGGAAAATGAGCAGTCCTCAACACAAAGTCCTCAGCTTCAGCTTTTTAAGCTACACGTGCTGCTAGCATTGAAGGTCGCAAGTGCATATCAGCAACCACAAAGCAAGACAGAGCAGAGCTGTGGCCTTTACTGCGCCATCCTGAACACCACAATGATCAGGCAACAGCTATCAGGCCCTCACAGAGCCACTGACTGCTACAAAGGGATCTGCGAGAGATCCTAGGGAAAGCAAGCATATAATCAGGAGCTTAAAATGCCTGTACAAGGCTCATGGGGAACTTGGGGTGGAATCTTCAACTCAAAAAAAAAAAAAAATTGAAAACAGCTAGACTAAACCCCTATTTTTTACTCGGCCAAAGCTGATGAAATGTCTACCTCCTCATCCTCACATCTCTCCTACATGCAGTAGATTTATCTTCCTTGGAACTGTTTAAATGTTCCCACAGGGACTTTCCAGCATAGGTCTGCTCTCCAGCAAACAAGCAAACCTGCAAAGCCAAGCCACGCTCAGGTCCTGCCTTGCCCAGAAGCACAGGAGTTTTTGAAGCCAGTGCCAAGGATTTCCCTTGGGTTTACAGCTGATTCAGAGTTAGGGCCAAACTCCAACTGTATTTCACCACAGGCAAGACCAAGCACCTCAGAAAGTATAATTGCACCACAAAACAGCATCTAGATACAAATCAGCCACCCTGGCATCTCCCTCAAGCACTAGGGAAGAGGACTCCGAGCATAGAGCCAAAAAGTGGTTGCAGCATTTTTGGTCAATCTAATGCACTCTGGGAGCTGCGGATTTTACCAGGGGGTTATAGGCTGCCAGACCTCCCTGGTGTGATGAAACTCAGCTGCTGGAGGCAGGAGAAAGCACTTTAGATAAGAGGCCAGCAAAGGGGGGGAAAAAAGGAGCAAGCATTCTAGATATTTGAAGCTGTCAATCACAAATCTCACAAGGTCCTTGTGGAAGAGGCTGGAGTTCAGAGCTACAAACATTCACACCTCTGTCCCTCCAGGCAGAAGGGCTGTTGCTTTCAGCTCAGATGGCTGGGCTGCACCTACAGATCCCTCCAACACTACAGCTAGTGACCCTCGGCAATACAGAGAAATTCAGGCTGACAATTTATTGATAACGTCAACAAACACTTGAGCTTCTCTGTGGACCTGAGCACTCCCTGCTCAGAAGGGCACAGGTGGTGGGAGCCAGGGTGATGTGCCACCTGGCCTTGCACTTTCCTTCCCCTCACTTCCAGGTTCCTTCATCAGGGACAATCAATGCATTCCAGCCCTCTCTCCCCTTATTGATAAAAGGAGAGAACTCCAGGGCTTTGCTCAGGTGCAGCAGCAGGTGCTGTGCTGACAAGGCAGAGGGAGTAACCCCAAGTCTCCTGTACAGAAGAGCTTTCCAGCATTGACTTTCTTGGCTTATCTCTTTGTGGAAAGGAATAAAGAAGGAATGGAACTGAACAGGTATTTAAACTACACATATACTTACTCAGTAGATCAAATCATTGATACAAATCAGGCTAGATTACAGAGCAGTGCTGGAGGCCACCATAGAGAATCTATCCCTAAACACTAGTCAGAGTATTTAACTGCATCATTTTTCCCCTCAAGAAGCATCACTGTTGTAATGTTAGAACTGCTTAATCCAGCCTTTGTGAAGGGAAAGCTGATGTCAAGGAGCCACATTGGCCATACTCCATTCCTCCATGAAAGGTAATTAAAAGATTATGTTTAAGCACAAACTTGCAGGAAACACTCTGCACAAGTCTGGTGACACCACAAGCTTACAGAAAAGAACAAGGTCAGCCACGTGTTGCATTTGCTTTGCCTTAAGAGCAGTGGGACCAACTGCCCTTCACACGAGGAGTCCTGGAAAATAGCAGCATTTATTTTGGCCAGCTGAAACATAAAACAATGAAACAGATTAAAGGATGAATAACTGTTTTTTTTGTAGATACAAAGAAACTCTTGAATGGAAATATCTGTTTCCCAATATTTTGTTTAGACCATAGCATCTGCAAACAAAATTTGTTCTGTAAATATTTAGACTCTTTCAGAATCATTTTCGCATGCTTGACATGAACAGTCCAACAAGCCAAAAATCTCAGTTTCCTCCAAACAGTCCAGCATCACATTATTTTATCCTCTTGCATAAAGGTCCTCTCCATGCATCATGGAGACTTTACTAATTGTCAAAGGCATTTCAGACTTACGTGCTGTTGAATACTATCTAGATCAGAAAGCTTTTCAGTCCCAGCTTGCAGCTGTCAGCATTGCACAGTCACTCCACCTCCTGCAGTAGCGCTGTGGATCGCAGCATGGGCAGATGTGGTAGTGTGTTGTTTTTTTCCAGCCTCATTAGCAGAGACCCAGGTGCTTCACTGTTCAGAATCCAGGCTCCTCTGCAGCCAGGACACTGACAACAGCCAGAGTTAGATGTAAAACTATGGAAGCACAAGATCCACTAAAAACAGGACAGCATGGATAGCAGCCTAGGGTTGCTACTCCTGGCATTTAGAGCAAAATCTATTTTTACTTATTGCCCTGGTTCAAGACACAGGAGTTCAGTCTAACCTGGAATTAGCTTCCAAGTACCACCAGTGGAAATAGAACTCCTGTATTTCTTGCCCATCACTCTTTCAATGGTTGACCAGCCCTCTGGAACTGCCCATCCTTCTCCAGTGACTAGAGGGGGCGCCTGAAAACTCAGCAGCATGCTGCTTCTCTAGGTGACTCAATATCAGAAGGTAACCCCATCAGGGAACAGCAGGAGCAGGGCTGCCACACAGAGAGATGAGCTAGCAGCTAAGGGTAACCACAGCACAGACATTGCCCTCTCCAATGGGCTGCTGTCCTGTAAGGTCTGAACGTGGCAGGGTTCACTGACAGTGCCAGAGAGTGCAAGTTGTGAACCAAGACTAAAGCCCACCCAGAGCAGAAGATAACAAAGCCAAAGACAGAACTATAGGTAAGATATCCATCCAGAGGACAGCTTACCTACAGCAGATACCCCAGGTCCAGATAGGACAGGAGACAAGTTACTTACATGCCCAAAAATAATGCAGGAAATCAGGTTGGAGATAAACTACCTACAGCAGAGGCACCAGGTACATTAGAGGCAGGGCAGGAGACAATCTACCTACAGGATAAATCACCAGTCCATCCAGGAGACTAGAGACATCCCAGACACACCTACAACAAAACCTAGGAAAATAAGGAAGAACCACAGCCACCCTTAAATAGAACTCAAGGGTCATGGGAAAAGGAGGAATGGGTGGAGGCCCCAAGTGAAACTTGTCAGGTTAATTAAGGCCACTTAGTTCTTCAAAACAATTAGCTTACACCTGCTCCCGCTGTACTGTTTGTTGTAACAGGAGAGAGGTTGGTGGGACAACCTCAAGGGACCTTGGGTCAGGATTGGAAAAATCACGTTAAGAAACAGTTCTAAGAGAAGCAAGGACCTGAGTGCATCCTACTGACCAGGCTAGTGAAACAGATTGATGAGAAGCCTACGGAAGGATATGATGTGCTGGCGCTGCTGAATGGTGATGGGTGAGATGGACATGCCAATTCTGCCTCCAACAGCAAATAGGAAGAGAGTTGTTTCTCACTGTTACACATATGACTGTGAATTGCTGAGGATGTTTCAACTATACCTGTTCTAGATGAAAATCAGAGCAAAGGTCTTCCCTCGTAGCACTCCTTCCCAACTAACAGACTAGCAATGCTGATAAACATCCCTGTTCATCAAACCACCTCTTTGTTTCCCGGGCTCAAAATGCTCTGATTTGGGCACGTACACAGCAGAAAGGAAAAACCATCCTCATGACGTGGAAGACAACCCTCAAATGCACCTTCTGGAAATGACTTTGAAGGTGCACGAAGTCTCATACAGCCTGAGACTTCAATTGTTGCTCTGTGTCACGTTTCCATCGGACGTGCAGGACAAAGTGGGTTGCCAGTAGCAGGCAGGGGAGGGTAAAACTCGCAATGCTATCTGCTGATTGCTGAACTGCAAGACTTGAGGGCAGTTTCCAAGAACACATTGCTGTATTGTACAGCAGAGGGAGGCCTTCAGAGCACGCTTTGACTTTATGCCAGGCCTAGGCAGTGTACTGCTTTGTATTAATTTGTGTAACTTCATGAATAAACTGTGCTTGGCTTGTATATGAATTTTAAATGAATTGTTAACACATTTTTATGAATCGAGGAGGAGGTGCTAGCAGGGGAGGTTGACTGTTGTGTAAAGCAGAGGAAATCAATCATGGTTTTTCACAAAATAAAACTTTATTGAGCTGTAATAAACAGACACTTCTAAAAAGCATTTAAAACCACATAAAAACCAAGTGGAAGGTGCTTAGCTGCTTCAGCATGAATCGCAGGTCCGTGAATGCATATCTGTATTAAAGCTCCTCATTTTTTTTTTTCCTAACATTAAGGAGGATGCATTAATGTGCTACATCAGTGCCTTCATAGCAGGTGGAATACGTACCTACAGCCCAACCTCTAGGGTCATTGAGAGACCCCGTGCAGCAGCTCCCAGGTTCCAGTTTGGAGATGTTTTGGTGCAAGATGCTCCCTGCGTGTTACACTTTGTAACGCAGGAATACACCCACCATCTGTGCTTTCTGCTCCCATCCATCCTCTCCCATACGAGACCTTTGAATTGTAAGGTGGTTGGGAAACACAACAACCCGCATCTATTTCTTCATCCTTCTTTTAGCAGTGGCAAAAAACTTTAAGCAAAGTGCTTAAGGTTGTTGCTGGGGAACAGGGAAAACAGAAGTGAGAAAACTCTGGGGGTTTCCCTATGAAGATCAGGAGCAAGGTGGATTTAATTAAAAGCAGAGGAGCTGCTCTCACTATGGTGAGTCCCTCCCTCTCCTGCTATCTACTGGCTGCTGCACATGGGAATAGGAAGTCACAGAGCTACAGAAAAGACACCTACTTTAAAGGGACATCATTTTGGTGGCCATTGCAATGAAATTACTCCTCTTCCTCTATTCCATAGCCTCAAGAATGAAAAACTTCCAATGTCAGCATGGATGAGAGAGAGAAGAAAAATGAGGGAGCCACAGAGGAAAAATGTGCAGGTTTACAGGACCTCCAAGTTTTTTTCTGCTAGGTGGCAATTGGATCTCCAGTGGGAGGGGGTAGAACATCTCCTGCAATAGAATGAAGGCAACTCTCTCACTCTGTAATAGAGGTGTAAATAACAGAGAATAAAAAGGAGACCCAGAACAAGAGAAACCTCAAATGGAGAAAGTTCACATTGCTGCCTGTTCCTGCAAGCTGAGTAAGCCAAAACTCTTCCAGCCAGCAGACAAACCAGTTCTACTCCTTTCCCTCCTCAAAATCCAAGTCATTCATCTTGGAATGGGAAAATCGGACTGGAAAACCAATAGGCTGGATCTTGGTGCTTCCATTACAGGCTTGTGTTACAGTGTTTTTCATAAGAAGTCCTGCAGACTGAATGACCAATTCCTGGCTTGCTTCCAAGGATTATTTAAACTTTTCCATATTTTGTAGGTCTTGATTTGAACGTGTGACTCTGGTCAGTGTAGTGATTGATGTTGCTAAAAGCACATGTTCCCTTCTTCCCTTTCCCTTGCTCCGGAAAGTATGTGTTTTGGAATGTCTTTGGATTGCTTTTAATATTGAGCGTCTCGCTTGCTGGAGATCACTGGTGTTTGTTGCTAAAATAAGTGGATTACTTCAAAATGCACCTCCATGCACGCTGGCTGCCATTCTGCGGTGGCCAAGGACAGCAGACAATTTTTGAACGTTCATGAACAGAGGAAGGAAAATACAATACAGCTGCAGAGGGCAGGTTTCTGTGCCTTTGTATCAAAAGGCTGCAATCTCTGATGGCCCATGAAACAAAAGATTGGATCATTTTATGGCATGTCCATCCCACACATAGCCCTGATGCTGATGTATGGGACCAACAGGGTTCCTCCCTCACCACCAGGTAACTCTATTTCTCCATAGAATATCCCAGCACAGTAGCATCAAATGAGCTGCTTCTTCTCACCTAGCACTAAACATCAAAGTTGAAGGACAGAAAAATAGCCGACTAGACATCTTCAAAATTTTGATAGGAATGGTTGGACTCGATGATCTGATGGGTCTTTTCCAACCTGATGATTCTGTGATAATCAAGGGGGGAAAGGCAGCTTCTCTAACATGCCATTCATCCATTCCCACCTGTGGCACATCTACTGCTGGGATGGGCTGACTCACCAAAGGAAAGCATTTCCATTTCTCCTCTAGACTTAAAAGACTATCTTAAATTATATGTCATATTCTTGAATAACGAAGTCCAGAGTGAAACTTGTGCTGTCCATAGCTGCACAGAGCCCAGCACATCTTGGGGTGCTTCCTGGGCAAGGTTTATTTGTGCCTGAAACATCTTCAGCCCTTCTATGTGGAGTTAAAAGAGGCAGGGAAACAAGTCAAACAAGAGACTTCAAAGTTGTGACCAGAACATTTGCTGCATAGGGATTGGTGCAGTGTGGGATTGTGGTTTGCCTGAGTCTAGGAAACACAGCATCGCTCAGCAGAATAGAGCTCGTAAAAAACTCAGACTCTCATGAGAGACAATTAAATCTGAATAGTGTAAACCCATGATTTTCTGATGGAATTCAAAACAAAGGATGGATCCAGGACATGCAGAGACAAGACAAGTCATAACAGCAATAGGTTGTTCTTTAGATTGGGATTTGCTATGATTTCACTTACCTTACCTTGCACAAAACTGTATTTCACCAGGCAGAAAAGTATCGAAAACAACCTCTTGAAATCAATGGACCTGAAATGCTAACACCACAAAGGTGTAAATCCCAGATCATTCGCAACATTGCAAGACTCAATGAGTAGACAAAGAAGACTTCCAGTAACCCCAATCTGCAAGAGAAGATTGTAAAAGCCATGATGTAAAATTAAGCAGAAAAAGGAAGAATAAGAAAGGGTAAAGGTGGAGTTTCCACTACGTGGCTTATGAACTCATAAGAGGTCACAATTTTCCAGCCATTCTTTGAAAACACAAGCGTTAGAAATAGGCTTTATTTAAAGAAAATGAAGGCTCAAGTAATTACATGGCTTCAAGAGCCAGGACTCTAAGAAAAACACCAAGTATTTCAAGAGCTGGCAACGCTGTCTATGGAAAAGGAGTGAGTCATGTTGTCTTTTTGGACTTCTGGATGGTGGAGGGAGACTGGTACAGCTGCTCCAGAGTAGCAGAGACTTTGCTCAGCTGCTAGTGTGGTTTTGGGTCCACTGGCCATCTCCCCAGCACCACTGCACATGGCTGTGATGGAAGACAAGGGAGGATGGCATCACCAGTTCCAGGGATGCAGGACCTGGTGTGCCCTCAGCTACCTGCCTGGGTGCAGAAGGGTCAGCAATGCAGCAGTGTGGGCGAGGAGCGAGAAGGTGATGAAGAGGGAGCCCCTGGACTTGCAGGCACGATGGGAGCAGGCCTAGGAGCACGTGTAGGAGGAAATCCATTGCAAAGCAGCAGCAATGAGCCTTGCAGGGTTGTGAAATCCCTCTTTTCCCAGGCAAAGACTTTGAAATCCTGAACTGTTTTTCCTTTAAAGGAATGCAAACTAACCTGGACTCATCCTATCTAACGCTCTCAGAAAAGGGTAAAGGGAAGATCAAGACACTAAAAACAGGTGGCACAGTGGGAGCAGGGATATATTATGCTTTGCTTGAAGACTGCCATCAATATTTTAGCAGTCCCAAAGCTAGTTTGTTATTTTTCTTGTACTTGTAACATCCTTGCAGCCTACCACTCCCCTAGCCCTCCCGGTCCTCTTTGTCCTGCATGTGTCTCTGGTCGCAGTGTGTTTTAGTTTACTCTTTCAAAGAAAGAGTCAGAGAACTTCTTCAGCCCATTTTAACCTGTATGAAATGGTCAGATCCCTGGAATCAGGTATGACTGGTATCTTGGGTCTGGAGGAAGAACCAGCCCCTGCCTCCCCACAGCAGTGCTGTGCATCTCAGAGGACACTCACTAAGCATCAGAAAGCCTCTGAAGTCCTTGCTTGTGTGGCAGTGGTGGGACAGAGGGCAGCCCTGATAAAAAAGATAGGGAGACATTGCTGGCTGGTGATGCTGTCAGTGGGAGAAGGGATGAGTGGGGTGTTCCAGGTGAGCAGCAGAGCGCACCCTGAGCATCCAGCTCCCCAAAGCCAAGCTGCAATCCATCTCAAGGACACGGGGGCAACTCATTACAAGGATTACTTCCAGACAGCCAGCTGCACAGACCAATAAGCTCCTCATTGATTTCTGGCTTCCCTCCCTCCCAGCAGAGGGAGTTTGGGAGATACTTCTGCATTGATCCAACCTGTTTTTTCTATAATGGGGTTGTTGCCAGATGAAGTTCACATTAAAAACAACAACAAAAAATGTTATTTTAATGTGTGCTGAATCTCCCACTGCTCCAAGGAATAGGCATTGGTACCATGTCAAAGAAATGATCCCCTTTTCCTTGACAGCCCAGTGAGCAGGGTGACAGCTTCACTTCACCTCTCTTGTAGGCACCATGTCATTGCTGATGCTGATCAACAACATCTTGAATTCATAGTTAATGAATTGCAGCCAATGTTGCAGTCAATGGCCAAGATCCCATGGCTATTCTGAGGCACAACCAGCCCAGAAAGTCCCATCACCCTGTTCATGCTCTTTGTGTGGTCAGCCAGACCATCTGTACTAGACCCGACTGTAAACATTGGGATCAGGAGCTCACAATTTGGGACACAGTAAAAGCAAGCAGTTGCAGGGCTGTCTGGCTTCCCTAAGATACCAGAGAGGACTCCAGGGAGCTCTGGTGACTCCAGTAGGTCCCTGAGAATGGGAAGGGTCCTACCAGCAGAGTTGCTGACTGTATCAAGGTCTGAGGAGCAAGCTATCCAGCCAGAGGTTAGGTGATTTAATCTGGATCCTATGAAGCCCACCTTCAAAGTCATATAACACACACAGCCTTTTTTTTTAGTCTAGACTAAGCTAGTTTTATTCCTCTCTGTCATTTAATTGGCTCCACTGGATGAAGAGACACTTATTTTCTGTCTTACAGATCTCTATTTCCCCTCACACAGCAATTGAAGACACTAATAACTCCATCTAATTACAGAGTGAGTGATCCCTGTTAAGGGGAATGGCAGATACACTGGTATTATTTATGTCACCTGCTTTGCTCCATGCAGTACTCGAGCCAGCTACACTTGCTTTTCTTAGCAAGCACATTTCATTTTTCACTCCCCACTGTCATCCCCTTCCATGTCTCATTCAGAAACTTCACCCACTCATTCTATCACAGCCTTTCTTTCTGCTACTCTGTGATATAAATCAGTATTAATTATGCTGGTAAAATCCTTTAAATCACTCATTGTCCTCATTATGATTATTAATCTTAGCTTGAAGGTGACACATGCAAACGCAATCTCTTCTGTTCCCCTAGCAAGGATTTTAATGGGCTTACTGGCTTGGCAACCCAGCTGCAGCACCTTACACAGAGTGTCCTGATGAGGCTGTCTCTGCCTTGTTCTGCATCTCTCATTTTGGGCCCATTGGTTCCCTGCAGGATGATTCACAGCCTGGTCTGACCGCTCCCTTCATAGATGGGGTTGAAATGAACTGCTTAGGGGTACATTTCCCTGTGAGCATTGGGCTTGCTTCGGGATCACTGTTACAAAGACTCTGTGCTGGAATCAGCTAATTAAAACCACATTAATGTATGCAAGAAAGGCAACAGAGGCAACATTTGTCTGGGATTTTCAGAGTGGTTAAGCTGACAGGTGTTAACATCTTTTCCCCCTCTCAGTTATCTTACATAGCAAAGGAGTGAAAGTTCTGTAATTCTGGACCGTGCAGAAAAACAGTGTGCATAAATAAACAAATAGACCAGCCTCTTTCCTCCTCTGTTTCCCTTGATCAGGAAAGACAAACGTAAGAAATAAATTGAAACTAAAAAAGCTGGAAGCCAGCTCCTACTCCTGGAACCAACCCAGACTGAGCACAGAAACCAAGGTGGCAGCTTCTGCTTTGGAGACAGTCCCCAGATTGCAACCGCACTGATGGCACGCAGCCTAAAAACCCAGCTCTCTCCTCTGATGCCAGCCAAGTGGTGTATCTCTACCCTTGAGTCTCCATAAGCTGTATTTTCCAGTCCACCTCCCCCGTGCCTTGGCAGGACAGCACGGGTCCCGCACAGCTGCGATGGTGCAAGCCGACCTCCAGCCCCCCAGGAGCAATAATGCATGGAAGTATTGATCCTCGCACTTGTCACTTCGGATGGATGTGCCACTGCTGAATCCCTAACCTTTAGCTGTGCCTGCAGTCTATAAACTCCCACCCTCTCCTCGCGCTGGGCAGCGAACACCATGTCCAACAGCCTATCAGCAGGAGAACAGCCTGTCCCCTGTCAAAACACACAAGGTGCCACGGTCCCAGGGGAATGCCGAGGGCTGCTGACAGCACTCTGGTGTCCCTGCCTGCACCACCGTCCTGCCAGCATCTCAAAACCTGCGGTGAGCAGCAGCACCAGGGAGCTCTGGCTGCTCTGCAAAATGTTTCTGCACAGGGAGGAGAGAAGGTTGCATTGTCTGCTTGCTGGCTTCGAGACACGCTTTCCTTGAGACACAAAGGGGACAGTGCTGGCCTTCCTCCCGTCAGCCTTCCTCATCATCAGCAGGGGAAGAAGGGAAGCTTGTGTGGGCAGGATGCAAGCAAGGGGAATGATTTTAGGCTCATACTCTGTTAAATTCAAAGCATTTATAGCACTAAGGCCTGATTCTCTTCATCTTATTCATTAAAGAATTATTTGTAAGCACTGAAGTTTTGCAACGAGATCAGGAACATTTTTATAGTTTCTTTGTTTCAGGGAAAATGATGCAGACAGATGAAGGCAAGTAGTGAACTCAGGCAATTTCTAGTAGGCAACTGAAAATCCCCATGACAACTTAAAACAGTCATTAACTATTTCAATAAAGACATGACCACACCAGTGCTGGATCCTGCCTGGAACTCAGATATCATCTCAGTTTTAGAGACACTAAAAACCTTTGTGGATCCTGGCAGCTTTGAGGCATCCTTGGTTTAAAATGAGTATATTTCAGTAGGTAAAATGGGACACACACAGCCTGGGCTGGTATAAATCTGTTGGCAACCTCATGTTCATGGTCATCCTCAAATCACAGGAATTAAGCACTCCTCAGACTCTTCAGAATAAACTATTTGCCTGAAGCTTAAACTACTCCTGCAGGGCAATTACATTCCCATGCAGCAAATCACACTCCAGATACATGGGTTTGGTTCGGTCTTATTAAGCCTTACCCTGGTAAGACCTTCTCCTGCTACTCTGCTGCACAGGGGCTGCATTTCCCTGTGTCCTATTGCTCTGACAGCCTTTCCATCACTCCATCCCCTGGACTAGACTCCTGGCTGAGCAGTCCCCACAGCTATACTGTTCATAACGTTTGTCCTAAGGTATGACCGACACCTTCACGTGGCTCCATCTTCCCTCACCTGGTCCTAAATATTCATTTACTAAGTCTAGGTTTACCATATGGTGGGTTGAACCCTGTTAGAGTTGAAACTCCTTCACTGTTTTCCTCCACTTGGGAGCCTTGCTAACAGCATCCTGCCGGGATGAAGGACACCAGCTCTGATCCCAACTCAAAACTCTTTTTTTCAGTCTTTTGTAAGGAATCTCACCATCCCTGTGGGTTACCCAGGATCCTCCAGTAATAACTTTTGAAAACCATGGGTCCATTTCAATCAACTCGGACAGAAAAAGCCTCAAAAGCATTATGAGTTGGCTCATTTTGATGGCTGTAGGCAGCTGGATAGAGGGAAAATGTATTACTGCCCTGGCTGGGAGAGGGGCCACAGCTGGAGCTCAGCGAGGCTGTTAGATGCTGGAAAAGGCACAGAAGGCCCCAACCTCAGGAGATGTTTCATTCAGAGCTTGCACCTTATTAGACACGTGATAATCCAGCCGTGAGACACAGAGCCACAGGAAACAAAGCTCTCCTTGTGGATCAGCTTCAGCTTATAAAAAACAACCTTGCAAGTCAAATACAACTTATATGAATACGACAATACAAATACAACAAAAAGCATTTCCTAAAGCAGAGGCTTCTGGAGCAGGGTCACTTCTGCAACCCCCTGCCACAACCCAGAGTGGCTTGGGGCTGCTTGGAAATGCAAACACTG
This sequence comes from Clamator glandarius, assembly GCA_033459285.1. NCBI lineage: Eukaryota > Metazoa > Chordata > Aves > Cuculiformes > Cuculidae > Clamator > Clamator glandarius. The sequence continues at coordinate 1,693,436 of JAUNZM010001016.1, read as the reverse complement.
TTGCTAAAACAGAAAGAGAGATACTAAAAGACAATGAAGAGCATTTCCACCCATATTCAGAGCGGGTTGTAGGTGTCAAGTTCCACTTCAATGAGTCTGAGGAGCTAAAAAACTCTGAGAAATTCTACCTACTTCAGGATGACTTGGTTTTAATAGCAACTCTTGCCTTTAATCTGGTTTTATCCTGTTTCTATGAAAGTTGTTACAAGGTCAATAAAACACTTAAGTTCATATCAAAACCCCATTTCTCTAATTGGAGAAGATCCCCTTGGCTAATGTGGTAGCTACAAGCCAGTAGCAAACAAGGTTTGATTAATTTGATCTTGATTAGAGCTAAAAGACTTTTTTTGGCCAGAGTTATATTTTGAAGCAAAATAAGTGGAAATTCAACCAGAGCAAACCACTCTGTCATACATTTTTTAAGTAGAAATTATTTGGCAAGCTCAACAACAGAGAAAACTCCGACACTTTGTTTTGTTATTTTAAAGCAAACTGTTTAATTACAGTCCACTTTTACTTAAAAATGTCTTTCCGTTTCCTTAAAAATTATGCTGAAGATTTTTTGAATAAAAAACGAAGCTCACTTCAAGTGGACTAGGAGTTTTTTTTGGCCCAAGGTTATTGTTGCTTATTTTCTAATTCATGAAAATAAATGTAGCTGTGCTACTGCTCATTCTCATGCGAACTGAACTGACACCATTTCTTTCCTTAGTGCTAACAAATTCAAAGCTGCAGACTACATAATAAAGCGTAATATGAACTTCTATGTGGCCAAACTTGTGGCCCAAGTGGGGATTTGAAGTTCAGCTTCAAATGCTGCTTGGTCCTGTAGATGAAATGCAGGTTTGTAACTATGTTCTTAGTTGCGGAAGAGGACACATACTGATGTTTTCACTTAATATATCACTAATTAGAGGAGCTTTAGGAGTCCTGAGCTGTGACCTTCTCTTTCCCAGCAAGCTGCAAGTCCTAGCCCTCACTGGAATGGCAACCTCAGCCAGGAATTCCCTCTGATTTCCTACTCAAACCACTTGATTCCTCCTGCTTCCTTTATTATTACTTTTAACGATCCCCAACATGCTTTTGGCAACCTCCTCAGAGATAATCAGGTTGTAGCGCTTGAGACCAGCTCCGCTCAGATAAAGCAAAAATGAGTGATAAAAACCAGCGATGTATTTGCAGATCAGAGGCAGGGCACCAGAGAGCGTGCTGTGGTTTAGACTTTTGATCAGAAGAGAATGCATGTTCCTCATTAGTGCCGTAATACAACAGTCACAGGATTTTTCTGTATCAATTGTCAGGACAAAGTTAGAGCTGGAGCCTGCAGTCCTGTCTGCAAGACTTGGTTCCCTTCCCCACTGTATTGGACACAGCTCCTATTTTCTACTCTCACAGATATTTCTTAATACAAATCATGCCAAATACTAGCAGACCTCAATTCTCTTGCAGCTATCCTTCAAATCCCAGCCTTCCCAAGCGTTACACCTGAAATATTTATAAGATAACAGAAAACTTAATGGAAAAGGAGAGGGGAAAAATAAAAGAGAAACAAAAAGAAGGAAAATAACCCAGCAATAATATTACAGAAAAAAAAATCCCAAACCAAAACAAAACCCAAACCCAAATGACCCAGTTGTTTCAGCAAAGATCTCCACTCTAACTCTATTGATTTCATTGCACCTCTGCTGCCTGACCCTTTAAGCATGGCTCACTGGCAAGGTGTAAGATATTCGACATCTCTTGTGCCTGGAGATGTTCAACACCTCTGTAGCTTTTAAATTTTCTTAATTTAGTAGCAAATTCATGTAAGCTTCTGAGTGAGAGGAATTTGTTCATAGCCTAGTTTGAAAATGCTCCTTCGAGTCTGTGTCTTGACACATTAGGGTTGATACTAGGGCTTGATACTGGGTGGGAGTTGTTTATTCAACATCAGTCATCAAAAGTTGGCTGTCCTCAGGCCACATGTGAAGATAATGTGAAGGGACTGACACCTCATAAGGTCTTTCCTCCCACCTAAAAATGGCAGTTGGTTTGAAGGATGGTCTCTTGGGCTGCTCATCTATTGACTATAGATGGAGCCTGGACAACTGGAATTCTGATTTGTAGGTGAGGAGAGTTACTTAAGAAGAATCCCTAATGTTATTTCTCATCCCCCAGTGATGGGCTCCAGACATGCTCCCAGACTTTGACAATCAAAATACACTGGGATACACAACAGGGTTGCATGTCACAGCCTTTCCGTAGAGAGCCTGCATTAAGTCCTGCCTCTGCATCCAGGATTGACATGAAAATGAATGCAATTCTGGTATCCCAGATGCTCTGAGGGATGAAAATCAGTGCCTGATCAGCGCTGGGGTGAAAACTCCACCAGAGAAAACTCTTCCACATGCAACACCACTTTGGAAACACCCGCCCCAAGTCTGCAGTAGCTCCTGCATCTTCCAGTGGGAGAAATGGTCTGTGTTTCCTAATTTTCTTCTCAAGCTTCTCCGTATGCTTTCCAATACACTGTACCTTTTCCTGGAAGACGATTAGGTCAGTGGTTTTCCATATAGTGGATAATGTAGCCTCATGGGTCAATGCACAGATTTTTATCTCAACTCTGAGTTCCCATCAGCCCGGCAGCTTAAGCTCTGACTGCTCATAATGGATGTGCCTTCACTGGTGTTTCAGCTTGATCCTGCTTCTTACCCATAGTGAATCGTAGCCACTAGTGAAAAAAAGACAGTATTTATCCCATGAGGATGACTGTCTTCTCCAGTGCTGGGTACCTTAACAGAAGGTGCTGGCCAACTGCAGGATTTGACCTGTTACTTTGGGTTGAAATTACTACTACTGGTAGTACCTAATTTGCTACTAACTTCCAAGAAAAGCTGATATGAGTGAGGACTCCTTGAGAGCTGAAAACCTCCTGTAATTCACATTTAACAATCCAGCTCCCAGGCAATCCCATTTACTGCAGAGGCACAACAAGCGTGTTCTAGTTTTATTCTTCAGGCAACAGAGAATAAATAGAACATTACGGAAATTTCTTACCACAGCCCAGGAACAGATGCTCTGCAAGATCAGCTTTTTCCAGGCAGATCTTGGATATTTCCTTGTTATCCCCTCTTGCTGGAAAGTCTTTTCCTTCCAATACTTTGGAGCTTCCATTGCTAGTCTCACCCAAACTCATGAAATAGCAAAACTTCTGGAGCCTGGTGCACAGGTCTGCTGTGACTTTGGGTGTAGTTGACCATGACCGGTCACTTAACCTGCTTTAAATGCACAATTTCATGACACCTGCTGTAATGCACCCTGAAACGCTCCTGAAGAGACACAGGAGAAATTCTTAAGATGCATTTCTCTCAGACCACAATATATTCCATATGCTCCAACAGTGGAGGAGAAGGGAACTGGTACATCGAGTTACCTCTGGTAAATCTATCATTCCCAGCTGGGGGGACAGAGAGGGGGGAGTAGGCAGAGCTTATCAGTGTTTTCTCTGGCTTTACAGCTGGAAGAAATTTACAGCCAAACACACACTTCTGTTGCAAAGGAGGGATAAGCCCTCCCCAAGCGTGCTTACAAGCCACTGTTGTTATCAGAGGATCAGGGGGCTTTGGATTACCTTTATTGCTGGCCACCAAGGGCTCTTCTAACTTCTGCCCTTTGCAGAAGCTATTGGATGAGCTCCTCCAGCAAGGGACAGTGATGTTGCCCTCAGCCATCCTCCTGGAAAGCATATTGACAAAATTTAGATTGTTTCTGAACACAGACCTTTCTGAAGACTGCTGGTATGGTAAATTTTGTCCCCTCTTTCCAAAGCTCCCTCTTTGGGAAGCCCATAACCAAACTTCTTTTGCCTGCACACTACAAAACCATTTTCTGCTGGGGAGCTTTCGGGTCTTGTAGCCTCCTCTTATTGCAGGAACCATGCAGAAGGTTGGGTGCATTTCTGTGGGTTCTGTTTTACAAGTGTCAAAAGCTAAGCATGTCTGGGACTCAAATGTCTACCTGATTTGTGGTTCCATTTGGATCTCACTCTTGGGCGGGGAGCATTTTGTAGCTGAAATTCACCTTCTGCTTTTGGCAAACTAGCAGCCTTCAGATACCCAGCTACCTTTTTTGTTTCTGAAATGTTGACAGGCACTTTAAAATGGAATTTTACAGGCTTTTTAATTACTTACCTTTCATTAGCCTTGCTTAATCCTCAGGTTTTAAATCCATCACTGAGCTCTTCCAGTCCCGTCGAGAGGGTGAGCCTGCAGCGGAGGAAGCTCTGTTCTGGTCATCAAGGCTGAGCATGTCCTCAAGAGCTGTTGGGAAATGGGAGAGCAGCAAGATAATTCATTGTTATCTAAGCAATTTACCTATTTATTATCACTTTTTACAATTAACTTAACATTGATTGTTGGTTTATGTTTAATGGATAATTACCTAACTTGCTATCTAAACTGCAGGCAGACTAAACAAGGCTTAGGAGATCTGCATCCTTCTGACTAATTTCTGCTTTTAAATATAGAATCATAGAATCATAAGATGTCCTGAGTGGGAAAGGACACACAAGGATCGTCGAGTCCAAATCCTGTCCTGCACAGGACAGCTCAACATTCACACAGAGTATCTGAGGGCATTGGCTAAATGCTTCTGGAACACTGTCAGGCTGGGTGCTGTGACTGCTTCCCTGGGGACCTGTTCCAGTATTCCACCACCCTTCCAACATCCAACCTAATCCTCCCCTGGTGCATCTTCCTGCTGTTCCTTCAGGTCTTGCCATTGTCCACCAGAGAGAAGAGAGCAGTGTCTGCTCCTCCTCCTTCCCTTGTGAGGAAGCAGTAAACTGTGATGAGATCTCCCCTCAGGCTCCTCTTCTCCAGGCTGAACAGACCACGAAATATGACATATATGCTGGTTTTCCTTCAGAGCACGTTTTTCCGCTTTTAAGTTTTTCAGAAAAAATACCTCATTGCTGATGAGTGTCTCTAGAATAATAAACCCTGTATACACCTGTGTGCGCACATGGCCCACAGTTCCCCAAAAACCTGTTCACCATTAAACTGGGGTTTGCAACCCAGAAAGCCAAATATAAAACCAAAGTGGGTTCATCACAGAAGGGAAGAAAGTCCATGAGGAAGCAGATGTAATGCTCAGGCTTTCACTACACTCTAGCAAATAACCAATGAAAGAATAACAACTTGAAAGACACCAGGCCAAACACTGCACTGGCACAACTCCATCAAAATCGGTGGACAGAGGCCAGCAGCGGATGTTTCCCACTTCATCAGCTGAATGTGAAGAGTTTATTCTCCAAGACACCCCTCCTCTGACTTCAATTCCCTGTCATTGATCGATGGGTGTCCCAAAGATGCTGAGTGGAGTAATCTGTTGCTTGTAGAATTGGTACTTTGCTGTATATAAAAAAAAACACGGTCTCCAGTCTGGAAATGGCAAAGAGATATTTTGCTTCAAGCGGCTGCCAAAAAAAAAGATAAAAGAAAAATTATAAGCTAGAGGCTGTGCTTTCTGAGGCAACTGCCAATTTCTCAAAAGGATAATCCCTGTAGATACAGCATTATACGACAAAAGTCCTGCTGTGGAAAGGCTGCCAAGTTTTTATGTATCGTCATTTAATCTCTTGGCGTTAATACAAGTCCAACTATGCTTTTGTTTTTATTTTTTTACAGAGGCTAATAACATATTTGTATATATTATAGCAGCAACATATGGTCTGAAGAAGGTTAATTTGCTCTGCAATTATTAGTGCCATGTAAATCCAGACATGGCTAATACAGACTGAATCAACAAAGTCATTGATGTTAAAGCTGAAACATGGAAAGGAGGGGGACATTTGCCAAGCACCTGACTCTGTTTCAACTCTTATTTCCAGAGCAGCTGATAAAGGCAACAACAGGTTAAATCCAGTTCTATTAAATCAAAACTCCTCCTAGTATTTTTGCAGATGAAATTATGTGGGATTTGAAAAAAGGTTTTAAGGAGCTGAGACTCAAAAAAGGACTCAGGGCAGGATTTTTCCAGGCAGCAGAGCATGAAGTCGGGATCCTCACAGCACCAGGCAATGGGAGCAAGAATGCACTGGCGAGATGTAATGAAAAGCCAAGTGGGAAGAAGCCAAGATGGAATGGCTGTGAAAACACTGCTGGGGCACTCAGATCTGAGTAAGGAAGGAATTACACTTGTTATTATTATTTGTACATAAGCGAAGAAATATCCTTGCTATTGCTATTGGTATGCAAAACATTTAAAGTTCAGTGAACTATATGTAGACACACATTATTGCTGAGCCATAATAATAGTGACTTTGCACAGACAATATATACCAAAGAAATAATTGCAAGCCTCATTACAGCTTGTTCACAGCAGCCCTGTCCCTCTGCTCCCTCCCACTGCCCGTTCCCCTCTGTCCAAGACAGAAACCCTGGCTGTTCATCACCCAGCCCCAACCCTCCCATTGGGACAGGAGCCAGTCGCGTGGGATTGTTCACCTGTCATTTTGTTTTGCTGTAAGTTCTTTTATGAGAGGGCAGGGCTGGATACAGAGAGCAGGGCTTTGAAAATGGGCCCCCCGTGGAGTGGAAGAAGGCAATAAAGCCCTACCCTTCTGTGCATCGCAAGGGGCTTTTGCCTTGCAGCAAAGCAGCAGGAGTTGGGGAGCAAGCGAGCATAAGGTCATCGGGTTTTGAAGAGGAAGGCTCTGCTCACAGGGGGAGGGGGAATGTCTCTGGTCTGCCTGGCTATAGGATTTCCTGGGTCTTTTATAATGATGTGGTTGCCCAGGGTTGTTTGGCTTTAATGAAGCAATTCATGTCCGGTTTGCTAATAGCGTTGGAGAGGTGCGGAGCTACCCCTGGCTCACGTCTCTTGCTCTGAAGATGTGTATTTTCCATCTTGGCTAAAGGGAAAGGAATTAGGTTAGAAGGTTTATACTGCACAACCACTCTGCAGGAGTAGTATAGCAAGTCGTCCCCAATGGGCCACGAATGCCCATAAAGGCAAAATGCCCAATTCACTCAATGTAGCTGAAATCATTTGTTTCAACTCTATTAGGAGAAAGGCTTCTTCAGAAACAGGCTGACCCTGGGAAAGAACTCGTGTCCCTTTCCTAAACCTCATGACAGCAGACTTATTTTTCCTTTTTCAAGCCCCAGCTTCCATGCAATTACAGGGTAACTCAGCTCTAATTAAAAAAGAAATAGAAGAAATTGAAAATGGTTCCTGTTTGGGGAGGCTGGAACAGTGTGAACCTGTAAAGCATCAGCAAATAAAAAGTTCCCCTACTAGCACCATTGTCAGGATTATTGCTAATGACAACAAGAATGTTTTCAGATGCTTTCATGACTCATTCCAAGTTGCAAATTTTGAATGTCCTAATTCACGCCCTAACATCGGGTACTCGGTTTGGCTGCAATGGGAGGGCAGGCTGCCACAGAGTGGTGGCAGCACTGGCTGGCTGCTCTAGGCAAGGCATTCCCATGGGCTGGCAGGGACAGCAAAGCTCTGGATGGGGCAGGAGCTCATGGCCACAAAAGAGAACACTGGGACAGAAACGCAGAGACGAGCCTCACCAGAGATTTCCACCATCCACATCTGCCAAGACGGAAGCAAAGCAGAATGATTTCCCCAAATGGAGGTTTCATTGCTTAAAAGGACTCCCCGCGTAGCACACTATGTAGCTTTGAAAGGGTCAGCAAGGACTGGCAGCAAGAGCTGCCCTCGCAGGGGGATGCAGGGAGGGGAGGAGAGCACTAGGGGAACGCATTCACGTGCATGGCTGCAAACAGGAGTCTCCTGCAGAGATGGCCCCTCTGCCATGCTCTTCGGTATCTCCAAAGTGAAATAGATTAGCAGCTCACTTTCAATCAGGCTGAGTTATTAGTGCAGCGATTTGCTGGACATTTTACATGAACCAGAAGATGTGTTATCTGATGAAAATTGCTTAATTTAATATCCTGGCCTGACAAGTAATGAACTGTACATCTCCTGGAGAATTTACCAGTGCAGATGATTTTACTTAGCTAGAAGGAATAAGCAGTCAAACCACCTTTCTTCCCCCCAAAATTCATGACAGAAAACTGACCAGAGAAACACTGAGGAGCTGGTGGTGCCCAGGTTACCAGCATCCTGAGCTAAAAAACCAAAGGGTTGTTTTTTTCCAGCAGAAACCATTGCAGAATTGCATGCACTTTGTCACTGCCAAGAACACTTCTTGGGAAGAAAAATTAAAAATCATAGAATCGTTTGGATGGAAAAGACCTTAGATCTGCGAACCCAACTATACCTGTCCACAAAAATACCAAGAAGCAGATCAGATCTAGCTCTTGGAGCTACCTTGAGGACATGGGACATATTCCCCTATCATAAGAAGGCCAAGCTTCAGAGCAAGTCTTTCAGTTATGTTGCTCCGATAGATTGGAAGCCCTCCTGTGAGCTGTCTGCAGGATGAGGAACCAGAAGTAGACCTCTGTCTCCCATGCCTCAAGGTGCCTCAGGTGAACGAGTGTGGGCTCATCCCAGCAAGCTCTTGCTAACCCAGGTTTGGGGAGAGACAAACAGGGGGTGGGTGAGGCTGTTCTTCAAAGCAGGTGCAAGCTCTCACTTACCTTATGGTAAGATCCTAGCCAGAAATTATTTTCCCAGCGGATTTCTCTGACAGAGCCAGCCATTCCTCCATGTCCTGTGAGTAAATAGCACAAGCCTATGCCTATTTTCACAAGGAAGCTCTTTCAGATTGATCCATAAGCACGGAATCAGTGGGCAGGCTCAAAACACAACTACAGTGCAGAGCAGAATCACTCCTCGAGCCTTTGCAGATTCACAGGGAAATATAAGTCATAGGAAAAGCATCCATTACCCTGACCTTTCTCCTTACACAAAAGAGACCACAGCAGTCTGCAAAGATGGATAAACCTTTCCTGCTAACTGCACTGGGGGAAAGAAAACAGATGGACAGCTCTGTATAAACCAGACCTACCAATGAACATGCCGTCAGGCAGCTGAGAGATGAAGGATCCTGAATTACCAGTCTCTCTTGAAGATCTTGCCATAAGTATTCCCCACGCTTGGTATGATGCTCCTGTTGCTGTAGACATAATACATGAATGTTATTACGTAGACTTTATCCACGCTGGCAATCTTATCCAAATTCAAGGCTTTTATTGTAATTGAAGGCTATTCTGATCTATGGTTATGTTTTTAAACAACACCTAATTAAATGGTAAAACTCATTGTCACAGGACATTGTAGAACCCAAAAGCATGAATGGGTTCAAATAACAATTAAAGACATTGAAAGATTCGTTAATGGCAATTTTACACAAGGATGTGGATATGATCCCATAGCTCAGGAAGTCCTTCAGCTGCAAATTGCCGTGAGTTGGAAGAGCCATAGGAGGTATCACCAGGGGCACGCAGCAGTCTTATATCTTGCCCTAAGCATTTGCTACTGGCTCATTAGAGATAGGATACTGGGCTGGATGCATCTTTGATCTGAGCAAGCCCATCTATTCTGATGTCTACATAGCATGACCTCTAACAGATCGACTCTTTCCAAAAGGCGCTAGGCCAGGGCAAGCCTAGATTGTGGTTTAGGCTCAAAAGATGCAGAACTATCTTACAAGCTGTACCTTCTCCATCTAGAAGACAGAGCCAGAACTTCAGGTCAGGAGACTGGCACGTCTTCCAAGATCCAGTCTCAATAAGTCCTTCAAAAGGGAGGATTCATTGAAGGAATTTTCTATGGCTGGGAAGAAAATCTTGAAAAACAAATGTTGCGCTGTTTTTTACAGTTTTCTGGTTGCTTAAGTTGGCAATGCTTTAAAAAATTAGTACCAGGGGAAAACATCATATCAACCTAGTTCAAAAAACACACAGCTGAGTTTCCTGCAATTATGGTGGCGGCAGAGACCAGCATAGCCAAAGTGAGAGAGATAAGCTTCAGCCTGGGGAAACAGCTTAACGTAGCATTTAAGCTGAAAGAGGGGAGATTTAGATGAGATATTAGGAAGAAATATTTTCCTGTGAGGGTGGGGAGAAGTCACAGCTGCCCCATCCCTGGAAGTGTTCAAGGCCAGGTTGGATGGGGCTTTGAGTAGCCTGATCCAGTGGGAAGTGTACCTGCCCATGGCAGGGGGTTGGAACTGGATGGGCTTCAAGGTTCCTTCCAACTCAAACCCTTACTTGATTTCACAATTCTAACATTACAGGCAAATCTATTTAATTCAAACAAAATAGCTAAAAAATGATCCAGTCAAGCCCTTTGCTGCACTAGGAATAAATCAAGGGAAGAAAGGTTTTTCATACCTGTTGAAGAGCTGCTTCTAGAATACCTGTTTCAAAGCATTTCCTCTGCTGGCAACGTTTCGATATACATTAAACAGGGCAAAACTTCAGACCTGCTATCCCACAATCACTGAACTACCACAAAACCCTCAAAGCATGGCAGAAAGTTGCATTGTTTTTGCAGGAGCATGGGATACCAGATATCACAGGAGATCTAAAGCACCATCACCACAAGTAGCAAAGAGTCGTTCCAAAGGATGGTGAAGAAAAAAGGACTAAGCATTATTCTCAAAGCAAAGCTCCAGTTCACAGTACTTCATTAAGTCGAGGAGATCAAATCTTCCTAGGGAAACAAGCATTTCAAATGGATCCACGTTACCACAAAAGTGATATATCCATGCAACAACTAGGAGCCCGCTGAGACCAACCTTGACATGATACCTGGTTGGAGCTGGGTGGCAGGGAGAGAAGATCAACCTCACATTAAGGTTATATATTTAGGCAGAGCTGACAGCTATCTTTAATCTAAAGGAACTAGCTGTTTGCACTCAAAGATGCTTTAGACGAGCCTTAAATATACTTGAGCAACCTGGAACTTCATCTGCTTGAAATAAATAGCTAGAAAATGAGGTGGATTCCTCAGTAGTCACATTTGATCAACTTAATATTAGTGTTGGTGCAGGAGGTCGCACAGATCTCTTGCTGGCTTCTTGATATGGCACAAACCTGATGGTGAACATTCATCAGCAGTTGGAGAACAGCACATCTGGAATTTCCCACACCGCAGCTCAGGGAATTCTCCATCCGTTACAGGTACTCTTTTGTGTAATAAAAACAGGGCTAACATGAAGGAAGCTGGGTTCAAACCTAATGGTATTTAGGCATCTAACTCTCATTGGTGAAAACTAGGTGCCTTTGAGATCTTTGGCAGGATCCCTTCAGCCACGCAGAGGCTGCGTGGGAGAATGGAATGTGAAAATGAATATATTTACAGGCATTATTCAGAGCTGTAGATGATGGCACCAAATAAAATACAAAGGACAATCTGGCCCTAAGATTTAGGCCTGTGCCTTTTAGTGGGGGAGTATTTTGCAAGAGCAGAGAGATGTCATAATCAAAATTAGCTCTTTAACTTGTTCTTAAATGGAAATCAAAGAGACCATCATCTGAGAAGTCATTTAGTGTCTGAAGATTTTCCACCCACTGAATTTTTGGCCAGCCAGGGCCTAGAGAGGACTTCCCTGCAGTGTCTTGGGCTGGCTCAAGAAAGCCTAAGCAATTAATAAACACCAAGCTTGTGGGCATGGAGGGGCTGGATTACACAGCACCTCCCTGTCATAAGCCTGGGAGCATCCACAATCGCATTAGGCAACACTAGAGGGGAGGTGACAGCCCTGCAGCAGCCACAGCAGAGTAGCAGGGGGAGCTGGATGATCTGGAGGGTAGACAACAGCTGTAGCCAAAGCAGAGCATCTTGCTAGAGCTTGAGCAGGGGGGAAATGGCACATGAATTACACTGCAGATAGCAGGGCTGCTATGTGGGATGGAACAGGCTCAGGAGCAGGCTGGTGGAATGTCTTGCTCTGGTTTAGCAGCAACCAGAGTAGTAAGTCTTGGCATAGCCTGTTGATTTAACAAAGACCTCAAGAGCTCCCCAGGAGAGCCAAGCAGGTTTAGGACACTGAACAGACCTGAGAAGCCCTGCATGGTAAAAAACACCTCCCTTGAATCAGCTTCCTAATTCCCAGCACCTCCTATAAGTCCAGGTGGGGCAGGGACACCTTTCCTCTGCTAAGGACATTGCTCCAGTCTGACTACAGCTGAGAATCCCCATCATGAAGGTCTCCTCAGCCCACTGCAGCCACTAATCCACACTCATCTCTCCATCCCAAAAGAACCTACTTCCTTCTGTCCAAACCCAGCACACCTGGGCTAATAACATGCCCTTGTTTTTAAACTAGGTATAGCCTGGATGGCCAGGTACCACTGTAAGAACACAGCTGTCATGGAATCATTTGGTTAGAAAAGTTCTTTGAGATCATCAAGTCCAACAATACCTGCCCACCACTAAACCATATCCCTGAGCACCTACATCATCTACCAGTTTTTTAAATCCCTCCAGGGATGGTGCTGTGTCCTAGCACAGCACACCAAATACAGGAAAGGTATCCCTTTTGCCAGGGAGATTTTGAGAGGCCAGTTTTGTCAGCAGCTGCCAGATTGAAGCACAGACTGAAGAACAAACCTTTTAGCAAGTGAATGAACGTGTCACATAGCTGGAAAATAAGGTATTCCAGAGAAAGAAATATTTTAGGCTCAAGAGAGGAAAGGATTCTTTTCAGCTTTCCAGACAGATTATATGGGCCAGTTCACGTACCAGTTATTACCCTCCCTAGCAATTTACAACCTGCAGGGTTTGCTCTTTTTGTTGCTTTTTTTACCCCAACAAAATGCTCTTGGCTTTGCACACCCTGTTTGGGTGAAGTCTTCAGGCTGACACAGGTCAAACTGCTTTCTGCCCATATAGAAGTGTTTATGTAGCAGGACACTTTAATTACAACAAATTTGCTTAGGTAAATGAGCCAGCTAAGATTTCTTATTGCTGTCCATCGCAGGAAACATAAGTGCTTTTATAGTCACAGCTTCAAAGCAGCTCCTGGATGACAAATCCCTGTTCTGAGAAGAAACAGGGGAGTTGTTTTTGTTTGTATGGTTGATTTCCTTCTCTATTTGTGATTTGACTTAATGTGGGAATATGTTCGGGTTGTAGGAGGTGACTTGCTTAACTGTCAAAAGGCTTCTTCAAAGGCACAGCCTTTCCTCCAGGCAGCCAAGCTGTGAATTTACCCACTCCTCTTCAGAAATCGATTGTACAGCCAGATCCCTTCAACCAAGAATGCAGACCTGTCAAATCTCAGGCACTGAGCAGGAGACACACAATCTGCTCTGACCCTCTGCTCCCTTCCAGCACAGCCCAGCAATCCCCTGCTCCCTGACCCCAGGTGCCAGACACGGCCCCACTTCTGTTTGGCAGAGCACCCATGCCTGGTGCTGGGGGTGGTCGTGGTCCTGGAGAGCAGCTGGGAGCCTGCATCCTGATGCTGGAGGATGCCTGGTGCTCAGAGGTTTCTCTAGCCATAGCTGTCCTCCAGCTCTCCCCTGGTGCCTTTTCCCTCTTTGCTGCATTATCTTCCATGTCAGTGATGGAGAAACGAGAGAATGGTCCACCTCCACTTTGTAAGAACTTCTATCCTGGCTTGCGCAGGGTATCCCAAAAGAATGCAGCCATCTCAGTCCAGGATCACTATTGCAAAGCAGGAGAGAAGATAAACTCTTTCCCCTGCTTTTTCCTGATTTATATTTTCATTGCCTAATGGCTTGTCCAGAAACATCCCAGCTTGGTTGAATCTTTGACATGTAAAGCATTTCCAGAAATTCTTGCTGCCATCCAACAAGAAAAATGAGCAGGTCTTGGCTTTTTTTTTTTTTTTTAAGAAAAAAAAAATAAAAGAGACTCCTCACTTTTCTTCTGTTTTCTTCTTTCTAGTGTGACTTTGTCTCTGGCTTTCCCAAAGCAACGCGCTCATTTATCAGGCTTGTGAGTTCTTACGCATTGGCAGACTCCGCGGCTTTCTACTTGGCTCAGAGCTTTCAGCCACCATATGGAATGAGTTGCACATTTTCACTCCTTATCGGAGTTTAAGATGGAAATATTTCCTTGGTTCTTCTTGGGGTATTTCTGCAATTGCACACATGCTGGGAGCATTTAACCCTGACATTGCTGATGAGTAGCTATTACTGTTAAAATGCCATCAAAGATTGAACTGAGAATCTTTTACAGTGAACTATGCCAGCAGTTTGATTCTGTTCATAGTTACAAATAGTTCCTTTAATAGCTTTGGAGTTACATGCATATAACAGAGATGAATCTGGCTGGCTGTCTATTTGTCTGTCTGCTTGTCTCTCTAAAGAGACAATTTTTTCTCCCTCTCTTCATATTGATCCAGTTTTGCTTTAGTGTTGTTGTAGCTGCAATAGTCTAAAGAGGTAAGAAAAGCTATTCCTTCTCCATCCTGCCTCTGTTATGTTAATGACAGCTGAAGACAGACAATATTTCAGGCACAGCTCTTCCATGCATGAGTCTACCACTGCTGTGCTGAGGAATTTTCTCTCTTCCATGCAGAGACACACATCACATTCAGGTTTATTCAAGCCCCCTTTGTTAGCATAAGCTACCAGTTAGCACAGTTATGGTAAGCTGAGTATGAGCCCACCAAAGCAAGGCTCCCTAGGTTAGTGGTAATAGAATTGGAAGCAGAGTTGTCCTCCAAGATCACCTGTAGCCTGGGAAGTTCAGGACCTGTAAGACTGGTTTGAACTCTTGCTCTGCCTTCCTCCCTCAGGTCACATCAACACACCAGTAACAATACTGGGATGCAGCTTTCCTGCATTTCCGAGACACTTCAGGAGATAAAAAAGCCAAAGCTGATCCTGGTGTAGAGATCAGGAATGGCCTCCCCGAGCCCTGATTCACATGTCATAGCTCTGCTGAGGATTCCCAGTGAGCGAGAACCTCAAACCTCAGCAGGTGCAAAGGTCTGGCTGCCTCAGCACAGGTGAGGGGAAACAAGTAGGGTAATAATCTTTCCTGCTCCTTCCCTGTGCTCTGCACAGCAAAAGTTATAATTTCTGCTCAAGCTGTCACTTCCAGCACTACAACCGAGGCACTGGTGTTTCCTCATTAGACATTCAAGCCTAGAAACTCTTGGATGATATCAGTGATGATGGGTGCATGTATTTTTCTTTTACAAGTTAGGACATAACAATTTACACATCCTCAGTAAGCTGAGAATGAAAGATAAAATCCTTAAATCCATGTGCAGAGAAGAATTGCAGCAAAATTTAGAGGGTAAATGTAATGCAAGACCTGGGTCTTAGACCTCAGTGTCTCTTCCTTAGGGTCTCTTCCAAGGAGGTGGGCAACTTCCATGATTTCCCACAACAAAGGCTAGAGTCTGCATCTATTCAGTCTTCATTACATTTGACATTATGTGGCAGCTCAAATACATCACTGGACTCTGTAAAAATAGACTTTCCACACTAGTCAATTCTGCTTTTCTCATTGTGCGTGGTTTCTGGACATATTAAGACCCATCCTCTGTTATCCCAAAACTTAGTCCACAGTGGCAGAATACATGGGTCTTCAGTGTGAAGGGAACTGAATACAATGTTTAGGCTATGAAACACTGGAAGAAAGCTGTAAAGCGATATTTTTATAAAGAGAAAATAGGGTCTTATGTCCATATATCTAAGATTAGACATTAGCCCTCCATTTGGTTATTTTTGGTTAACTTGAATGGCTTTTTTCCATATTAGCTTTACCTTATTTGTATGGATGTCCTTAGAACATTTCACTGCAAGCCACATTGTTTTCCATGTTAGATCCACTGGTTTCAGCATTAACTCAGCGAATTTCAGCACTAACTCCAGGTGCCAAAATTTCATCTTCAGTGAACATACATCAGTCTCCAGAATTGTTAAAAAACTCCATGGTTTCCATGGAAATCATTGTTGATACTAGTCTAAATGTCTGTTTGCTTGCTTTCTGTGCCTATAGTTAACGTAGCAGCTAAAGAAACATTCAAAGCCCTGTTCTGCAAAATCTCTCTCTTTGTAATGGAAAAACAAGTATGCCTAAAAGATTGAGAAGAGGGAGGGAGTTTGATTTCCATGTCCAGAGTCCAAGGAAGCTGGCTGCCAGGAGCTGAAGCCACACTGATCCTGCAAGCTGGGCAGGAAGGTGCTGGTCCCCTACACCTCCTGCCTTTCTTGAGTGAGACGGGACAGTGGTTGCACAGTATTCATTTATCCATCCATGTTTGCATTAATCTGGAGGCAAGGGAGCTAGTCAGAAACACATCCTCTGCAGTACGAGGTCTTCTACCTGTGGTTGAAGAGAGACACTGAAGTTGCTGGCAGAGGATGGCTTGGGTAGAGATGGTGTAGATACATTGAAGGACTAGAAAGCAAGAGCCCATTTGTACCATCCAACAGAGCACATGCATCACCTACGGTGGGTGTGACTGCTCAGCCTCCCTCTTTGGCTGCGAGTCTCAACCAGCCCTCTCTACCTCTAGCCAAACTGAGACAGCCAAAGAGTTTTCCTTCTTTTTCCTTCTAGTGTACCTGTGAGAGCACTACAACCAAAGACCTCTTTGGACACTTGGGCAAAGCAACAGGAAAAAAATACAAAGCCATTTACCAACTTTAACCTCCATTACAGGATGGCCAAAAAGCCTCATGTGTCTTCCCACGTGCTTGTCTCTTCCCACACCAGACTGTTCAATACAGAGAGACATGACCCAAGGGAAAGTTTGGGTTGAAAGTTGGTTTCCTAGCAAGAAAATGACATTTCCCCACTGTGATAAACCTGGAAAGGCACCATGTTGACACCGTCCTAGTCAATTTTTTCCTTATGTTCAAAGGAAACCCCAGATATGTTTTCTAATTGCTTTCCAGTCCTTTCAGTGAACAGGAGGCTTTGAAAACACATTCTGAAATCCTCTCCATGTCAATGCATCTGTTCTTTTTCTTCTCCATCTGGGCAGCAGCACAGGTACACAGACTAGACCCTGGCCTTTGGCCGACATGATCTTTCCAAGTAATTTTTGGACATGAAATGAAAAATCAGTCCAAAGCTTACTCCGCAAAGGGCTTTTATTTCCATTTGAGTCCACTTCAAGGGGCTGCAACAGGCTTAGTTTTGTTATTTTTGTTCCCCTTTCCAAAATAATAACCAAGCAATCCAAAGTTTGGATTTAGAGAATTATTGGGCTGTTGCTGAAAAAGCAAATAGCAGAAGCTGCATCGCTTCGCTTGTATCTCTAGAGCCGAGTCTCGACCACTAATTGTACATGAGATTAAGTCCTTGCTGTCATTCTCTAATTCAAGATCAGACTCCTGGACTGACTTCAGACAGTCGCATTAGGGAGAAGTAAGGGCTGACACAGCCAAGCAATGCAGTTATTCATCCTGTAGGAAGAGCAGAGCTCTGGAAGTGACATTGGCTGGTAGAGAGCAGGCACCTCTTGAAGGCAAGAGGGGACTGCTGGCTGTGAGGTGGCATGCTTGTGGAGCCAGGACAGAGGGCTCAAGCTGAGACATCTATCATAGGTAATCTACTGCCACTTCTGCAGTTAAAACGCAGCAAGAGGAGGGGCGCGGGAAGAGAAGTTGGCCAAGAGAAAGAAGAAATAACTAATGAGGCCGTTTGCCAGATGCTTCAGGAGAGAGAGACAGAATCATATTTATCTGCAATATTTAAAAAATAATACCATGCCAGGAGGAGCACCTCTGCCAACTTCCCTCAAGGATCTGAGTTCACAGAGCAGGTGTTTTGGCTTCACACAAAGCACTTTGGAAACTCCTGGAAGTAGTGAGCAAGGCGAAGTGTGGGAAACCAAAGAAGCCAAGGCTTCGCAGCAGGGCAGCACCACAACAAGTTTGAGAAGAGGAAACCAGCTTCCAGCTTCACCCTCCTCTGCCAGGAGCTTCGCTGCCAACAGGTGACAGTGACACTGTGCTCTGGGGAGGGACAGGGCCAGCAGGAGGGTTGGGAGCACAGCTCCTCTTCCTCCCTGGAATGCTGGCCAGAAAGGCACAAAAGAAGAGGGAGGTGAAGCACATCCATGCGCAGATGAGGAATTTGGAGGTTGCTTTTCCAAAACAAATGCTTGTCTTCCAGAGCCTGACATCCTGCCTCCTCAGGCAGACAGGACATGATTTCTCGCATGTAACGAGCCACCCTTTCCATGCACCAAAACAATTCTCTTTCTCTCTTTTCAGGGCCAGATGGGAGGAAGCCTTTAGTGCTGAATTAGAAATGGCCAATGGCTTTTCTACTCGTGGTAGATTCTATCGTTTCCTTGTGCGGAACACACAGTCCCTGCCATGACCTAGAATTAGACAAGCATTTCCTCTTTAAAGATTTCTTTCCAACCACTTCCTATTATTTTGTCCCCCCTTTCTTTGAGCTGCAGAGGGGTACAAGAGGAGGGAAGAGGTTAGGATTTTAGCAGAGATTAGCAAGCTCGGATCCAGACTGAATTAATTTTGATCAAACACCAGTTGTCTATTTGGTGAGTGTAAAGCTGGACAACGTGCACTCACAGCCCAGAAAGCCAACTATGTTCTGGGCTGATCAAAAGCAGTGGGGCCAGCGGGTCGAGGGAGGCGATTCTGGCCCTCGAGTCTGCTCTGGTGAGACTCTACCTTAAGCACTGGGTCCAGCTCTGGAGTCCTCATCACAAGAGGGACACAGACCTGTTAGAGCATGTCCAGAGGAGGCCCACAAAGATTATCAGAGAGATGGAACACATCTCCTATGAGGAAAGGCCATGATAGTCAGGGTTGTTCAGCCTGGAGAAGAGAAGGCTCCAAGGACACCATATAGCAGCTTTCCAGTACATATAAGGGGCCTACAAGAAACTTGGAGAGGAACTTTTTAAAAGGGCATGCAGTGATAGGATAGGGGGTAGTGGATTTAACAAGAAAGAAGTTAAATTTAGATTAGATATAGGGGAAAATTCTTTACTAATAGAGTGATGAGACACTGGAACAGGTTGCCTAGAAGTTGTGGTTGTCCCATCCCTAGAAGCATTGAAGGTCAGATTGGATGGGCCTTTGAACAACCTGGTCCAGTGGGAGGTGTCCCTGCTCATGGGAGAGATGTTGGAACTGGATGATTTTTGAAGTATTCTCCAACCCAAACTGTTCCAAGTTTCTATGATTCCACTTGTTTGTCTGTCCAACAGTGATAAACCCCCATTCCCTGTCCCACAGTATGCGGCCTGTTTTGCAGAGCAGCAGTTCATGCATGACTCTTGTTGACATCCAGGCTGTAAACCAGCGATTAATCCTAGTGCCGCAAGATTTTAGCCAAGTCCTAGAAAGCTTTTTTTGTGGTTTCTACAGACAGCCATTCCTCTTTCCCTCATGGATTGCCTTTCATGTTCATCTCTGAACTCAAGGAAAAACAAAAACATTTTGCTTTTTTTACTCTAAAGCAATGTTTTCTTTCTCTCAATTCACTTGGGTCAGCAAGAAAGTTTCCACAGATTTTCCCAGGTCTCTTTAAGAACAGAGCAAAATTATTCATGGAAAGCAGTCCTCATCTTCCTGCATGCTGCAATGTTTGCTTTGGAGGGTAGAAGGACATATGTGTCAGTGGGGTGAAAAATGAGAATACCTAATTCTCATGCACGTATCAATCTCCTGGGCCCATCTCTGTGAAATAGTTGAGCAGGTGCATAATTACCTAAAACGTAAATGCACAGTGAGCTTGTGTTGAAGCACAACAATGCTGGTGGAGACGCAGTAGCCTGAGCTCAGCATGTGCCCAGCATCACACATGGTTTGCAATCTGTGCAAGCACAGTGATCTTCACTGAACTTGTGGATGATCTCTTGAGATCAATGGATCTAAACTAATGGTCAGTGTTAAGTATTAGGTTGTTTTTACTGGTCTGAGGCTTGGTGAAATATAAATGCTCCCTAAGTCTAGTCCTTAGGCAGAATTCTTGGCTTTACAGAGGTCTTCTCTGTCTTCTGCACACCTTGTAAAGTACAGGGAAACCAGGGAATGCAGCACTCTCCACTGGCCTTGCAAGCTCAAGCCTACATCTGCTGGAAAAGTTCCCCACTCCATCACCTAGCATGTTTGCCAGTCTCTGTAGACGTTGGTTTGGAAGGGATTTGCCATCTGTGGGAAGAACAGCAAGAAAAAGGCAACAGACTCGGTGAAGAACTGTAGGAGCCCAAGACGGGCCAGATCTGATGAACCACAAGCTGCACAAAGCTCCTCCTTTCCAAGCAGGAAGAAGTTGTCTTCTGTTTTATCATTGTACTTTGGTGATCCATAGAACTTTCTGCTAAAGAATCCATCATTTTTCTAACACTCAGAAGTCCACAGCTACCTTATACCTAAAGTGAAAAAGAGGTCCTAGACCAAAGGGCTTCATCCAAAGCGTGGTTGTGTCTGTGGTCTATGTTCCATTCACCTCGCAGATGCCTCAATCTCAGCATCTTTGTTTAAAGCAGAGATATTTCAGTTTTAGCTAGCAGATTAACTTACTGCCCATCAAAGAGAAAGGAAAAGTTGCCCTTGATTTGCAATACTGCATCAGGCTCCAGGGTGTTGAACCACAAAAGTCAGCCCTGGAGAAAGCCTCAAGCCAGTCGGTTTCCTTTTGTAGGGCTGTATCTCTCTTTCTATTTCTAGTGCACTTCAAAGTACAGGAGGTTGTGTGCTTCTTATCACTTCCAAGCAGTGCTATAACACAAGCAGCAAGCAGCAGACAGTCTGTGCCAAAGCATGAGTTAGGAAACAGGTCTAGTGGGGATTTTTCTGTTGTTGCTGCTGCGATTATTGTAGTTTGTTGTTGACTTTGTCTCCGCTTTGCAAGAATATAAACACCGAGAGCAAATACCAGAATAGAAGCTGCATTTCTGTCGATCCAGCCACTGTTTCTTATTTCTGTTTATCTTTCTGTCTAGTCATACAAGAGGCTTGGAGCAGAATTCTGACTCTGTGCCAACATCATGTCCTCACACAAAGGCAGAGCACCACCTCTCACTGCTGGGCCACCCCTGCAACCATGAGCTTTACCTGCCTTACTGACCTGCAGCATCTCTAGGAGCCAAAGGACACGTGTGTTTCTTGAAGAAAAGCCTGGATGAGTATCTTGGATTTGATGCCCAAGTTTTCGGCTGCTAAAATTAGATGATGAGGACACCCAGCCCAGACTGCAAGATCTCCTGATCTCTCTGGGAGGTAGTCTTCTCCCACAAAGAAAGCACACACAGGGTTTGGGTTACACTGCCAGCAATTCCATGCTGCCCTGGAAGTGTAGTAGATGCTGCTCTTTTCAGGATATTGCACATGCTGGTACAGTTTATGCAAGGTGAACGTTCCCAAATGCACTTTGGCGATTTAATTATTTTTTTTCCAACAAGTTGATGATTACAGCACTTGTAGGAACATTCTTCAGCTGGACACAAGTACAAGATGCAGCTCATAGGCTCATTCCCCCAGAAAACTGCCCGGGCCCTGCTCTATTTGGATCTGCTCTCCCCACATCTTGGCTCAAGGCAGCCTCACATACAACAGGCCAGAGTGGGAGTTTGTTGGAAAAGCCCCTTTCAGGTAGGCATTGGGCAGGTCAGGACACAGATCACAGGAGACAACCATTCAGAGAGTTCTCAAGAAGGGCGGAGAGCCCCAAACACACCCCTGTTACAGCTTATTGCATCTCACCTCTCTCCCCATTTTCTTACACTCCCTTCCATCTGAGCTCCACACTCAGTTCTTTTTCTATTAAAATATCTAGCTGGGTTTTAAAAGCACATAAGACCCTCATGGCCTTCTTGGCAAATGCCTCCATTTCACTGCCCTGTCAGGGAGGCTTTGCCTGGAATTCCACTCTTACTAATAACCAATGACCCCACTAACTTTGAGCCTCCTCCCCAAGACCAGTACAAGACGTTTACACTGCTCAGTCCCTTCCTAATTTGGAAAACCTCAGTTTAAGAGGTCGTTCTCTCCCCCAAAGGGTATGCTTTGAACCTGAGCTCATTCCGATTGCTCCAGTCCATAGGACAGTAACATCCTTCTTTCTGACCATAAGCAAAGGATCATTGTTTTAAGTATGATCCCTCCCTCATAGCGATGCCGCAACTGTATCTTGTCTAAGTTTCCAGCTGATTCCTAACTAAAATGAACCCCAGTGTCCCATATCTTTTTCTGGCTGAGGCTTTTACCCCATTGTAGCTTTAGAGCAGAAAGCATCAAAAGATTTCTATGATATATGAGAAGGCTTTATATGCCTTCCTCCTCTCCCTTTTGTTCTAGTCGTCTGGCCTCTCAATATGACCTTGAAAGCATTGTGACGTCTCGTCATATGGTTTCAGAAGTGCACATATTTGTGCCAAGAGTGATTATTGACCAAGAATTAAAGTGATCTTGTTGTCTGGACCCTGGAGAGCAGCGCAGAAAGAAGCTCCTTGGTGCCTTGTCTCATGTAAGAGCAGAAGCAAAGTCTATAAAGCTGTCTGTGTCTCTGCCTTACTCCCTTTTGGACACATCTTTCAAAGCTTCACCTCCAAATGTGAAATTCCAGAAGTTACAACCTTATCAAAGGAGAGGAAGCACAGCCCAGCCATTGTCATTCCCTAGAGAATTAAAAATTATATAAAAACAAATAAACCCAAAAATTACATCATGAAAAATTTGAAAGACTATATATATATATAGGGCTGTATATTCCAGCCCCTTGAGCATTGCAAGCTCCAGGGATACTGTAACTCCTTCATTTTGAAAAAGTTAATAAGGCTTATCTTGAGGTCATTGTTCACACCAAAAACCAAAGCTATCAGACTTATCTTATCTGCTCCCCTGTCCTTATCCAGCTGGAAAACGCTGTGTATTCATTTAGCCATCTTTCAGACATAGTCTAGTTATTTAATTAGATCCCAAAATCGAGGCTCCAGTGCCTTGGACAGAATGTTAAGCACTTGAAAGGAGAGGGATGGATTTATTCAAGCCATGGCTTTCCACTTGTGGCCATCATTCCTTGGGGACTCTGTGGCTCACCTTCAAAGGGAAAGGCTGGTGCCAGTGGGCTTGATGCTCACCCTCTGCATAGGAAATTTTGCAGAGATTCCAGACAGACAGCTGATCAAAATGATGGTTGTGAAGAGGAAAACCAAAGAGGTGGAAGCCCCTCAGGAGATAGAGGAGCTGAGATGAAGAGTACAGCCTAGATGTATTTCCTTTTGCTTCCAGTGTGATTTCTGCTACTGCATTTACTCCAAGGGGAATCAGCCTAGGTGGGCACCAGAGGAGACCTACAAAGTCAAGATGGAATTGAACTCGCTGGTGTTCAGGCCCCCAGGTCGCACCCAACTTCATTACACAATTCCCAGCCTACATGCCCACTTCCCCAAGCACAAAGGGCTACTCACCAGCTGCTGTATCTCAAAACACCGTCCTCCTGCTTACAGCTTGAACAGCCGACACACAGGACAGCAGTCCCTCTCCTTGCATGAGAAAACTCAAGCCTAAAGGGGCATCTCGGGAGTCCCTGAAATAATCTTCCCCCAGATGAAGCAGCCATCCCTCCACCACACCAAATTGCTCCCAGCTGCCAGGAAGGAGGAGCAGAAGTGAATGATGTTAACTGAGTAAATAGCTGGATGGACAGGCAGACAGAGATTTATATCTATATACACACATAAATACTTGTATATTCATAAATTTTGAGTTGAATGGATAGAGGGAATTGCAGCTTCTTGAGGCAAGTTTCTACTCCACTGCCTATTTGAGCTCATATTCTATTTCTCCCTTGCTAAGCTAATAATCTCACTTCTGGAAACTTATCAAGTGGTGTTTGACAATCCAGTAACTATATTGCATCCAGCAGTTTTTTGTCCTGCTCCATAGCAGCAATATCTCCAAAGAACTCCTACTAAAGCCAGGACCACTCCTCATAAATCACACACATATATTGGCCGTCTCTTAATCAATCTTCCCCGGGTGTTCCCTCACTCAACCTTACCACGATCATCTTGAGGCTTTTCCTGGCAATTCTCACACACCCCCCCAAAAAAAAAAAAAAAAAAAGAAGCTGCCTGGCCATGCTAAGGGTCTTTGACTTTTGTGTTTTCTCCCTGGTAATATCCTGCTACCACTTTTCTTTTTGTGGAAGTCTCAATGGTCCATAGGTACCTTCTTCAAATGTCTGAAGAGGTTTTAACTCCCACAAAGATATTATGCTGGCATCTCTAGTGTTTTCTTGCCCACCAATCAAGCAGATTAAAAATGTTTTATAGAAACCTTACGTATACTTTATATATACATATAAATCAGCCTGTTTCACTCCTTTTCCCTATTACCACAGAATGAAGCTCCAAACCTCCAGGAGCCCTTCACTCATACCCAGAGAAAGCCTGTTCTCTCGATATCTACTTTTCAAGAGGAAAATGTAACTTTTCAACAGAATGATAATTTTTACCTTGAATTACCCAGTATATCTGAAGACATTTGACAAATCAAGGCCAGGTTGAATGGGGCCTTGAGCACTCTGATCCAGTGGAAGGTGTTCCTATCCATGGCAGAAGTGTTGGAACTGGATGATCATTAAGGTCCCTTCCAACCCAAACCGTTCTATGATTAAAAAGTGAAATATTTCTCTGCATTGAATCATATTGTAATGAAAAAAGATAAATTTTGCCATAGCTTCATTTTTGGACAACTGTTTTTTGGCTTTCATGTGAGTCTCACATGAAAATCCTGCTGTTTGCTAGTAAAACAGCTATTACTTCTAATTTATAAAAAATCATTTTTTAAAAGCAGTGAATGTATTTTTAATTCCTATTTTTGGTAACAGCTCAGGCTGAGCACCATGCTGACAAAGCTACGTGCCTTCCAATGCCAAGCTGGCTGACATCCAGCCAGCTGAGGGCATGGGCAGCGAAGGTCACATCTGCTTGCAAAAGACCAAACAGATGTCCCCTGAAATTCCTCACAGGTTCTCTGCCTAAATACACAAGGTGGCATCAAAAAATCTCCATCCCTGAGATAGCTTTGATAGTCGTCCACAAACAGAAGGCTAAGAATTAGTCCAGGGCTGCCCCTTCTCCATCCCTAGCTTTTCCCTACCTCCTATCAAGGTCATGGAGAACGTTTGCAGTGGCGAGATGCTCTCTATGACACCACCAGGTAGGGACATCATTGTCAGTGCATCTGAAGCAGCACAGAGCTAGTTTAAACTGCCTCTCCCAGCCAGAACAGAGTTTCCCAGACCAGAGGGCACAGAGCTGCTCTGGGTACACAGGCCACTTCACAGTGGTATTTGAAGTGCTTGAATGCAGCCCAGGGAGCTAAGTGCCCTTCTCCAGTGCAGCATTTGGTTCCTGTGCAGAGTGGGAGCTGCCGCCACTGTTGGCTGCTGCTTCCGACATGCACACAAGCAGCTTCCCAAATATCTGTGCTGAGCTGGGGATCAAAAGTGTCCTTTACTGGCTGCATTTTGGGGCTGGATAAAGCACAAATGTCACAAGTCTGGGTAAAAAAGCTTTTCCAAGTAGCATCTCTCTACTGCTGCACTGAAGCCCTCTGGGTCAAAAAAAAAAAACCATAGAAAACTGACATGTCTCAGCTTGATTTTTTTTCCTTGCTGATAATAAAAGTATGATGTCCATAAAATTACACTCTACTCTCCTTCTCTTGGGACCATTTATGTGAGATGCCTGCTCTGAACTATCACTGGAGCTGCCCAAAATCCTTGGGTTGCTTCAGGCGTCTGAGTCTATTTGGGATGTTGGAACAAAAAGGATTTCCTAGAGGAAAAAAAAAAAAGATGCTGTTTCTAAGCAGCTTTAACATATAGCCAAGGGAGACCAGCTCCTCTGAAATTAAGCCTGTTGTGTCTAAAGTGTTAGCCACTTGAGATAGCACAGAAGAGTCATAGTCCCTGCCCTTTTTATATCTATTGCCTAGTTCTGGAAACCATCCTCTGAGTAGTCACTTGGACTTTAATAGGATGAATCATTGTTAAATCCATCATGTGCTTATAAATGTTTACATGAGTGGGCCTTAAATAGAGATACCCTGGGGGGAAAAAAGATACAAGCTGCAGCCAGAGCTGAAAGACACTTGTCTGGAGGTTTTCAAATCTGCTCTTTCTTGATTTGAAATCAAACTATCACCCCAGGTACAGAATTACTAACCTCATCACTTGGGACATCCCTAGAATTTCTTCTGCTAATAAACACCACCAATAAAAGAAGTGCCCAATACAGAGGTATTAGCAACACTAAAGAGGTAACTAATTCAAGTTAATAAATATCTCCTGGCCCTGGGAGCCTCATTCATATTTTGGAATTGTCTCATGGAAGAGTCTAAACCTACAATAACAAGTCAACGTTCATCGAAAAGAGATCATAGAAAAGCAGCAAAGGGCAGCAGAGAAAGAACAACCTGACAGTGCCTTTCCCTTGAAAAGCACCCAAAGCACACATGCATACACCTATTTACTCCATTGAATGATGCTGCCCTCAGCCATCTACCTTTATAAGAAATTCCTGACACATCATCCCCTCAGATATTAGTTTACTGTGTCTGTCTTGGTTTATCCTTTATTCAAGGTATCACATTGTATATGTGAGATCAATTCTAGTCTTAGACCAAAGTTTAGGAAACTTTGAGACTGTTTCTTCCAGCCACATGTTGTTTCTAAATAATATGTACACACTGAATACTAATACTGTCAGATAGGCAGGGTGCATTTAAAGGCATGGTAAACACAAAACAAAACAAAACTCCCCAGGGTTAGTGGTAAGATTCCCACCAACTTCAACAGCTTTCAGATCAAGCCCTCTACGAGATAAACCTTAGGCACTTACAAGACTTCTCTGGCATGGGATCTAGGAGGTTTGTCTTTGGCTTTGAGACTTTGAATCAGGGCCAAATGATTGCAGCTCCTGGTTTAAGGGAAAAGGAAACAGAAAGGAACTGTGGGCTTAAAGGATTAGAAGGAAGAGCTAAAAATAAAGTAGCAATGCCAGACCCTAAACTTTTACAGCTTTTGTTGCAAAGAGAATGTGTTTTCCTGTTGTTTTACTGCAGGAATTAGCCTCCTGCACAACTTAGGAGAGCAGGACATTGATGGAAATTTTAGTGATATTACTCTCCAAGAGCAGAGTTGTTCCGTTGTTCTTCCTGCTTCCCGAGACTCATCCTCTGCCTAAACATTAAGAGCAAAAAATATTTCACCCTCTTCCTGGTGAGCATTTCTCAGCACTTCATCTGATTTTAATGAAGAATTAGAGCCCATCAACGCCAAAAGATAACACAATTAAAAGACACTGGGCATTTCTACTCATGCAGCCTCCAATGGGGACCTAAGACCAGAGAAATATCCCTACCTTTACTTCCTCTTCTGTTGCCAATCATCTCTTGCCTTTTCCTTCAGGTCTATATTATCCTTTTTATATCATCCAGACAGAGACAGCACTGAGGAAACAGAGGTGGGAAAGAACTTGAGGGAGCAATAAACAGGTGGATACCAGGCTGATTGGAAGGTTTGTGTGGTGGGAGGATAAAGAGGGAAGAGCTGCATGGATGATGCTGCTCTTGAGATGGGGAAAGGCAGTCTCACAGGTACCTTGGGCTGGAGGTATTGCTATCACTTAAACTGGAAACTAGACATGATTTCAGCTGCAGAGCCAGGCAGGCTCCAGCATCACAGTAAGCCCAGCTCCCAGGTGAGCATCAGCCCAGTCATGGGATGTTAGCAGAGGATCTACTATGCTTTTGAGCTTCACTTGCTGCTGACATCCAAATCCAGTGCTGTGTGAGGCCTGGCTCATGGCTAGGATTACCAAAAATCCAGCCAGAGCCTTTGGACCAAAAAAATCAGAGTTTTCAATCTAGTTGGATCCTGCCTTAGGACCTGGATGGCCTTTTGAGGTCCTTCAGATTGTATCTCTGACTAGTTCCCTTGCAGGTCTCCCCGCCACAGATGAACAAGAACAAAAGCAGGTGCCACCAGGAGATTGCTCAGCCAATTAAGGCTCAAGAAGGAATTTTCCTGGGAATGAAAGAACAACACAGAACCACATCCAAACCTTTCCTGAGCAGACTGTTCACTCTTGAGAAGGAGCCCTAGGACCTAAAAAACTATACACACGCAGATATGTTACATATTTATTCAAGGCAGAAATTGGCCAGGAAATGGCTATAAAACACACATTTTGAATAAAAGGAGGGAGATTTATGGCTCTTTTGCGAATCTGAGTCATATCTTTCTGCATCCCCCAGGCAGGAATACCCTAATCACTAACATACCCCAAACATGTACACACAGTGGGCTGAGAATTGCTTCCTTCTGGCCGTAGCTCCAGCTAAAGACGTGATATGGATTGAGCTACTTTATCTGACAGTTGGTAAATGAATTGCCAATTCATTCTGAGCTTGGAGGGGGATTTTTTCCCCTTTAAAAAAAAAAAAAAGGTCCTTTTATATACTTCTTTGATCAGTCAGGGCCTTGACAAATTATTTTCCAAGGAATTTCTTGAGCCCTAATGCCACAAGGAAGGAAAAAAAAAAATGGATCTGCTCTCAACAAAAAGCTTTTATGTCTCAAAAATTACAACAATGTAAGGGGTTTTCCTCCATTTCCCTTCATCTCCTTCACTTCAAGAAATGGAGGCAGGTAGCCTGAAGATTTTTCCATCCCACCTAAAGCTGGAAGGTGGGTGGGGAGGAAGCACTCCCGGATCTCCCAGCCTGATTCCTCCCCAGCATGGGGGAGCACTGTGAACTCTAGCACAGCCTGAACGGAAAGGTCATGGTCATCAATGACACTAATAAAGAGGCCCTTCAGCACTAGCATGAGCAATGGGAGCAGAGAACAGCTCAGGGTTGTGTCACTAAGGAGCTGCTTGCTTGCCACAAACAGCAGCACTAAGCACTTGAGAAGGGTTGAGATACAAGGGAGCATCTCCCCACCGGCACTGCCGGCTGCTAGGGTTATTCCAAAGTGTGAGAATAAAGCAATATTTAGTTGCCTTTGAACTAGAGTCTGGGCCAGGGGGGAGTTTTTTAGGTTTGCCCCTCTACTCTTTTTATCTTATCATTTAATCCCCCTTCTCCAAGCAAGTATCCTGTCCTTGATTGAATCCCAAGCAGTGCAGACAATGAGCTGCACAAGCCAGCTCTGGGCAACAACTGCACTTTCTATTATCATTAATGTACAAATAGCTTATCCCCCAGTTACTCCACTCATCTGTCGTGCGGGAGGGCAGACTTCCAACCGCACAGGATTCGATCAGTACCCTTCCAACTACACTTAACTTCATCAGGATGCCTCAAGTTCAAAAAACAAATCGCCACAAAATCTTTTTTCCACCTAACCCAGTATGGGCACATATGTAACCTTCCTACAAGGAATATTCCTACTAGAATCCCAATAGCAGTCGCACAAGACCAATGGATAAAACCTTTTGATTAGGGTCCAGGGAGTACGTTAGAGCTTAATTTCCTAAAGAAATGAGCCTAATCAAATAACTGCAGCTGTCTTTTGGGAGCTTTTCACCTTCATGAGTGAAATTCAACACCCTTCAACAAAAAGAAAGGATTAACGATTTCAGGTTGAATATTGTTGAGGGTCCTCAGGAAGCAGACGTTGAGCTTGAAAAGCTTTTTGAGCTAATTTGCTCTTTAAGTAGCACCTGTTAAACTTCTCCTGGCTCACAAAGCTTCCAGATTTGGCTTCAGATTAAGTCCTAATTTAAGTTCTGCATAGCTACCATTACATCTCAGCTAGCTGCACTTCTCAAACATAGGATTACCTCTCCCTCTCTTGGAAGTCAGTCGTCTTGGAAACAGCAGCAGCCACCTGCCAACCAACAGGAATAGAGGACAGCGTAACAGACTGGACCCACCTATGGAACCAAAGGGGTTCTTGCCCCATCCATCAATAACCAATCAAACTGTTAAAGTTGTCCTAAAAGCTGTCACAATCAGATGAGAAAGGAGATATACAGAGCTTTCCTGTACTTCATTAACAGCTGTGTAAATACGAGTAAAATCCAAGCAAACCAACATTGAAAATAATCCCATATTAGGATCAGCAATACCCTGCGATGGTGATAATCCCACTCAGGCCAAGAGCTCACTTCCTTATGGGCAAAAGTCTTCAAATGTTGACATAGACTGAACCACGATGCCTGGAACACAGACATTAGGAAAATGTTTAAGACTCTCTTAGATTTTTTTTTTTTCTTTATGCTATAGCACAGCTAGGGATGAAGCGTCCCTCTTGCTTCCCAGTCGTGATTTTGCCATATTTCTTTTTTTATTTTGAAAAGTGATAAAAGCTTAACAACATTGAGGATGGTAGGGTGGGCAGAAGATGAGAGTTGTCTTTTCCCCCTCCACCAAAAAAAGCAGATTAGATATAAATACATAAGATTTTAACAAAATAATTCGGGTACTGCTATGAGAACTACCCTCATCTGCCTTCGCAGAATTTTTTTATGTCAGAAGCTTTGATGCTTCCTATTCTAGGAGATGCTTTACATAGAAACTCACTTTATTGTTTCATGAAATTTGTTTCAAAATTGAGGGTAAAGTATAATTGTTTCTTTCTAAGCTAATCGTGTCATTCAAGCCTGAGAGGCGTTTTGGTGCTGATTAAATATACAGCCGAAAAACCACTTCTCCACATTGGTCCAATAGCGGTATTTAATTTCCTTTGCAAACTGTTTTTGGAGGCTTTGAAGGTCAACCTAGCAGCATAAGGTTGCCTCATCTGTGGCCCGTGACCCTGGCTCTGTGCAGAGCCGCCTCCCTCCCTTGCTACACAACCTTAGCGTAGGACACTTGGAAATGAACCAAAACAGAGTTTTATTATATGCTACCCACACAGGCAAGTGCTGCAGTCACTGCCAAGCTGGGTTTGTCATCATCACCTTGGCTGGCACTGACCCAAAAGTAACATTGGTGTCTGTCATTCAGTGAGGCTGTTAAAGTGTCTGTGTAGAGGCACATGCTCTCATAATTCACTGACCAGCTCCAGACAGCTTACACCATCTTGGACCATCCACAATCCATTGACCCTCCACCTTAAATTAAAAGATCTTCAAGTCTGGAATTACCTCTCCTTCCCTGCCTAAGCATGCTGAATGCCAAGGTCAGGCAGGGTAGCCAACACTACTTGGACAGCAGCAAATACATCATGCTAACCTAGTTTTTCAACCAGACTTCACCTAGATGTGCTTTCCCCAGATACGTGCCCCATAAAAACGTCCTGCATTTTACTGGGCTGCAGTGTTTCTAATTAAAAAGCTTTGATAAAGAAGGTGCATGCAAATGTCCTCATGCTTACAGCAACCTTGAAACGGACAACGTCAGGGGACCTTCCCAGCAAGTTTCCAATGAACATGAGGACTTGTGACTGCCTTTGACAGTCTCCCATAGTGCTCTTCAAGTCCAAATTGATGAGGTATGGATTGGATAAATGGTCAACAAGGTGGGAGGTAAACTGTCTAGACCACCAGGAGCAAAGGTGATCATTAGCAACAAAAAGTCCAGCTGCTGGTTGGATACTAACAGCATCCTTCAAGGGTCAGTATTGACACCAATGTTCTTTAATACCTTAATATGTGAACAACCAGTATGCTGGGACAGAACACACCCTCACCAGATTCGTGGATGATACTAAACTGGGAGATCTGCTACTCAGAGGGATCCCAGCAAGCTGGAGAAGTGAGATGGCAAGGAACCTCACGAAGTTCAAAGGTTCAAAAGCAAAGCCCCTCCTCTGGCACGGACAACCCCATGCAACAGGGCAGGCTGAGGCAAGAAAGCAGAAAAGGACCTGGGGGTTCTGGCAAACAACCAGTTGAAGAGGAGCCAGCTATGCACCCTTGCGGCAAAGGTCAGCTGCACCCTAGGCTGTATGAGCAGAAACATAGACAGCAGGTCCAGGGATGCGATCATAAAACATGTATTAGAAATCCAAACAACAAGAGCAGAAAAAGAGGAAATAATACTCCATCGAGACCATCTCATTACATTTTGATGAGAATGTTCCCCAGAAAACCCTAAGGACAACAAAGAAATTTCTGATTCATCAGAGCTCAGGTCCTAAATAAAAGCTGAAGTGAAATATTGATGACACTGGGATCCTGGGAGCTAACTATGGGGATATCACAACAGCACAAAGCCCCACAGTGCTACAGACATGCATTAGCACTGATGTTCTCCACATGCCAGATCACACAAAGCAGAGGAAGGGCAAGAGTATATTAGTATTATCATCATCATAAAAGCATTAATATACTTGTTTGGCCTTATACAACAGAAACATCTCAACACCAGCATTTATACATGTAAGTACTACCAGAGCCCTTGGTTTTTGCTATTAAAAAGCTCACTATGTGCTGCAGTAGGTTTCTACCCCCTCCCTCCTTCAGTTCAGCAATGTACTTTCTGTTCATAATTCAAGAAACTGTTTTTTGCCTGGAGGCAGATTACAAGTCATTTGTTATGTCTTAAGTAGAGAACAACCCCCTTCCATCTTGTAACATATTACACAGCACTGGGACCACTAGTACAGGTTACACAGGAACCCATTCACAGGCGCTACTTTCCATCACATCCTTATTCTTGACTTACTTGTGCTTAAATACGCTCCCCAAGCAGCTTCTGAGCTGACAGCATCAGCAAAAACTTCATGGTAAATCCTAACCCTGTTCTTGCCTCTGCCTTTAATCCCTGTGGTGGGAAGGCACACCCAGGTGGAAGTGATGCTGGTGGGAAGCTCTAGGGAGTATCTACAGCTGCTGCTGCTGCTCAATTCACAGCAGCTCCAGACCCCAGGGGACTCTCTGACTGCTGCTGGGCAGCAACGGGCACTACCTGAGTATTCCCAGGAGAGAGGCGATGCTAATAACTGGCAAGGGTGCTCAAACAACCAGCGTTGCCCCACTATCAGCCCTTTAGATTGACACAGGAGCTATCACTCCTAAATGTATTTCTTTATCATGTAGAGGAAGAACAGTATACACTTGTTGACTTTTAGCTACACTTTACTGTAGCTGAGTCCTCTCGGAGGCAGGGTAAAGGCAGCAAAACCCAGAGCAAAGCTCAGTTAGATCCAGCCGCTGAGGCTATAAGATTCATTTCATCCAAACAAAGTAAGTAGAAGACAGCAGAGCTGCCAGGTGTGGTGGGTTCCAAGTGAAACACATCAGCATTCCAGTCTGAAATTACTTTGAGTTGAAATTTTTCCTTTGAAATTTCAAAAGAGTAAAATCTTCTAAACATAAAGAAGATATTTCTCCTTTTTGAGGATGAGAATTTATTCAAGCCACTTTCTGAACATTTTCCATTCACTTAAAGCTTTGATATTTTTATTACTCAAAAAAAAAAGCAGAAAAAGCTTTCACTTTTCCACCAAAAACTCAAAAAAGAAAAGGCAAAATATTTTTTCATAGAATGGTTTAGGTTAGAAGAGTCCTTAAGGACCATCCAGTTCCACCCCCCTGCCATGAGCAGGAACACTTTTGCTGGATCATGTTGCTCCAAGCCCCATCCAACCTGGCCTTGAACCCCTCCAGGGATGGGGCAGTCACCACTGCTCTGGGCAACCTGGGCCAGGGCCTCCACACACTCACAGCAGAACATTTCTTCCTAAGATCTCATCTCAATCCCCTCCCCCTTCAGCTGAAAACTGTTCCCTGTCATCCTGTCCCTGACCTCCCTGATCAAGAGCCCCTCACCAGCTTTTCTGGAGTCCCTTTCAGTGCTAGAAGCTGCTCTAAGGTTTCCCCACAGCCTTCTCTCCTCCAGGCTGAACAACCCCAACTCTCTCAGCCTGTCCTTATAGGCAAGGTGCTCCAGCCCTCTGATCATCTCTCTGGCCTCCTCTTCTGTCTGGTGGTGAGTTCTAATCCCACCTCCAGCAAGTTTTGGGGTTGTTTTTTTTATTGCCTCACTTTCCTTGCCAGTAAAATTAGCAACTTCATTATACATCCTAAAATGCAGCAAAGAAAAGGAGTGTGGGAGGAGACTCAAAATCCCTTGAGATTCTCATGTAATCGTGGAACTCCAGGAACTGGAAACTTCAAGAGCCGGGGGGAAAAAAAAAAGCACAACACTTTTCCAAGTCACATGAGACCCATCATAAAAATTGTCAGAGTTGGCAGCACCATAAAATCTATGATATTGTGGCCTGGATTTATGAGCAAGAATCCTGAGGCTTTAGGATATTATTTTCCCTCAGCCCTCAATACAAAAAGGCAGTTTCAGCCCTGGGAAGCAGGGAAAAAGGATGGCTCTGCTCTGGGAGCAGAGCCTGGAGCATGATTGAGCAGGAGAGGGGTGACAAGTGTCCTTGTACCTAGGAAAACATCTCATCAGTGCAGCTTTGGGAGCTACCTATCCCACACTGGGGAGAAGCCGCCTCCAAAAACCACCCAGCATCCTGGCTGATGGAACTTGAAATGCGGAGGTTGTCTGATAGGGGCAGACAAAGAGCCTTCTGTGCACCCGCTCAGAGCATCTGCAGTCTCCCCAGGTACGAGCTATGGTAACTGCAGGGAGTATTTTAGCCCAGGAAGGCAGCTGAAAAAACAGCAATGTGACCGCAGTCACTTGCGTTTGCTCTTCGAAAGATGTTTTTAGCAGAGGTTGGGTTTCTTTCTCTCTTCCTCCACTTGAAGGAACTGCACAGCCTCTACTTATTTATTATAGGTCATACATAAAGACCTGTTTTTCTTCTACCTGGTGACATTTCATGGGTACTTTCCATGCTGCCAGAGCAGTGAGCCTGCTCCAGTGCTGTCACCCAAAAGGGAGAGGTTTATTGTGAGGAATGTCCTCGGCCCACGAGGACGATGGTTGGCCACCATTGCCTTCTCCACTCACTCCACCAGCCTCCCACTCCACCAGCTTTGCAGGACTACCCTCGGTGTCCAAGCTCCCTCCTTGCCTGGGAACATGGTTCACACTCCAGGTCACATCCTGGGAAGTGGGACCAGAAAGTTTAGCTCTCCAGGACTCTTCCACCATCCCTGTCCACAGGCCCATGGCACAAACACCATGTCCAGCTCACCTCCTCATCACCCTCAGTGGTGCCTATGGTGATAAGAAGCCAGCAGACAACCCTGAGGATTGTATTACGGCTTCTGGGACTTGTAGGCAAGAGGGAAATGGGCCTTTGAACAAGTCACCTTTTTATTTCGTGTCTTATCTGACTCCTCACAGTCCTACTTCTTCATATGAAAGAGCTCACATGGCACAACTGAGCTCCATCAAGGCTGAAGCGCAGAAATGCCATATGGAAGAACGGGGCAGATAGGAATGGTTGGACTCGATGATCCAAGAGGTCTTTTCCAACCTGATGATTCTATGGTTCTATGATTGCATCCTCCCACCCACCTTTGCCTTCATCCCAGATTTTGCTGGTGTGATGTCCATCCTCACGCCACTGATGCTCTCCTTGTTCATCACGTCAACATGGTCCCACGAGGCTGCATCCCTGTGGAGCTACCTGGCTTTTCAGCAGCCAAAAACCCTGTGACCAGAGCCCATCGTGGCATCACAAACTCCGTGTGAGGAGTTCAGTGGAAATTAGGTAAATTGAAAGCTTGAGAAATAGTTCACCAGTGGGTTTAGTTTTCTTAATACTCTTCAAGATGCATGGCACACATTTCTGGTAAGTCCTCTTTACTTACAGAGTAACCTCTGGCCATTTAATTACATGTAAATTACCACAGAGTGGTAAGATGATTACATGATTAGCAGAGGGATAACAAAGCCTGGAAAGTACAATGTAATTGACAG
Source organism: Clamator glandarius (assembly GCA_033459285.1). Lineage (NCBI taxonomy): Eukaryota > Metazoa > Chordata > Aves > Cuculiformes > Cuculidae > Clamator > Clamator glandarius. The sequence goes on along the minus strand of JAUNZM010001016.1, from coordinate 1,657,749 downwards.
CTAAATACAGTGTAGTTTTCTATTCCTTAACTCAGAATGCAGTTTACTCAGTTATTTACTCTGGCTGTCCCCAGTGCCTGGCCAAGCAGCTCCCTGGGGTGGCTTTGGCTCACAAGCCATGCAGAGAAGACCTTCCTGCTGGGCTTCTCAGAAGCAATATCTTTATTTCTCTGGATATGGGTTTTTTTCCCCCATCTTGTTTCCAATCCACAAAGCATTGAGCGTCCTCCTCTCCTTGGCTGAGGCTGGGACACAGCCCCACACCTCCCCTGGGACAGACATCTCCCACCAACCTCGTCTGCATGGGAACAGGGGGCAGCTCCACCTCTATGAAGGCTTCCCAGTGCCACCTCAGCACCCACCCGGATTCCCAAGGTCACTTCTAAACCTGCCTTGACAGGGAAGTGACTCCGCGAGAGTATCTCCCTTGGGAACGTTTTGGATGGGAAGGACCTGGGGGTCCTAGATGGTTCTTTAGCAGAGAAACATGCAGCCCCAGGCACAGTAGTTTCAAGCTCAGCCCATCACTGCCTAACAGCCTTCCTCACTGGGATGCTCTACCTCCTCTGGTAGGCCAGAAATAAATAAAATTCAAACTTACAGGCAGTGAGCAGAAAGACCAAAAGAAAAAAACACCCCAAAACAAACCACAGAAAAATAAAAAAAAAGGTGGGCAGGTCCCTTGCATTGCAGAGCATGAGGTATTTATTAGACATAAACTGGCAGACACAAATAGAAAAGCCTGGCAAGGTAGGGACTATTATTTTCTTCTTAGTTAGATGCCTTTGGGTACCTGTCTGTGATCCCTCCCACATACATACCAGAGCTCCCACACGCTCACACCCACCCTCCCAGCTGCTGACACACAGGTATGGCTCTTTAGTTCATTAGAATTATTTTTAATTAAAAATATATGTAAATTATATATAGTGTGCACAGCTTGGAGAGGAAAAAAAAAAAGAAAGAAAGAAAGCAAACTTCCGTTTCAATAAAAATTTAAACTTCTTTGAATCAGCTGCTTTGCTGGCTTTCTGACATACTATGAGTTATTTGAATTCCCGCGTATAAATAAATAGTACCAGGAAATTTTACACCTGACAAATTTTGCAGTAGACATTTTTACTTACACACATTTGCTGTTTCTTCTCTTCTTGCCTCCCCCACTCCCAGCCTCTCATGGTCATTTTCTGCTCCTTTTAAGCACATTTACTTGCTATCTCACTTAACATACCCACAGCAGTACCCTTTTTTTTTTTTTAGAGGAAGAAAAAGAACGCAAAATAATATGAAAGTCCAGGATTGCAAACAAGCATCATCATGATTTTTATGAATAAATTTTTCGCTTTCACTGTCTGCGATATCTCTCCCCATCATCCCCCCTCCTCACAGCTGGCTCAGAGCCTCCCTTTCCACATGCTGGTAGAAATGCAGCAGGAGACAAGCTGTGGATGTTTTCAAGTTTGTAAGATGCCTTGAGCTTCCGTCAGGACCCGCTGATGGACCGGGAAAGACTGGGAGATGGGAAGGAAAGAAAAGAAGTGGGAAAGGAGATGAGTTTACAGGGCTGGTTCCTGCAGAGAGGTGTTAAGGGACTTCTGTAAGAAAACACAGCACCCTACAGGGAGTGATTTCACTCACGGTACAACGTAGTGAGGTAGGTACCTGCTTTTCTTATTTGTGGGTTTGTAAAACCTCTTTCTGTTGAAAAGTAACAATGGTAACACTGACAAGAATTAAAAAAAGAAACACCACTCCAAAATCCACCCTTTGTAAAAAGGGCCGGTGTCTTTTTTGAGGAAATTGAAAGAAAAAAATATATATATTATTATTTATTATATAACATTGTCAACATCAACACCACAAAAAAAAAAAAAAAGTAACATCCTAGTTGTTTTCGTTCAAGCACTCTGACTGTGTTGAGAAAGGCAGCAGGAGTTTGGTGGCCCTTGAAGAACAAAAAGAGCAGGATAGCAGAGGTGGGAGACAGGGACACGGGGCTGGCAGTGGCAGCAACGCAAACTGGGTGGGGACAGTGGCAGGGGAAAAGTGTGCCGAACTGTTGATCTTTTTCTTTTGGAACGAAAAAAAACAAAAGGAGGGGGGCAAGTCACACCAAGGCCGATGACTACTTCATCTGTGGTTTCAATCAGTGTCCGTCCCTCTCGAGTGCTATCGGTGAACATTCAGTTAAAGGAGTCTTGCAAAATACTCTCGCTTTTATTATCAACAGGGTATATATTTTTTTTTCCTCTTTCTTTCCCCATTTCTTAGTTTTCCATGGCTAATGCTCTTGCACTTTCCTGACCGCCTCGTTAGCTGTTCTCGCTCCACTCTGGCACCATGCCCACACCGTGGACCGAGTGGTACTGGTGGGGCGAGAGGGTTCGAGGCACGCCATGAGAATACAGGAACTCTGCGGGCTGTAAGCTGCTGGGGGGGGACTGGATGCTGGTTTGAGGTCCACACTGCCGGACGATGGGTTGGTGAGAAACCGAGGTTTGGTGCTGAAACATGCTATGGGTATCTCCTATTTGCGGGGAGGTGTGGTTGCCCACGCTGCTGAGCCGGGGCATCAGCGGCCCCGAGGTGAAGTGAGCAGAGAAATGCTGGTAGGGTAACCTGTCCATCGGCTGCATGGCAGACACGGTGCAACTGCTGTAGGAGGGCACGTTCGGCCACGTGTTACAGCTAATGTCTTCCAGGCTGGGCACAGGGTCCGTGGGGGGAGCAGAGCTGGCATACATACATGCTTGACGCTGGGCTGATTCAGTCCTGTATGAAGTGTTCAGTCCCTGTTGCTGGGGGTAACTGGACCTGTAGAAAGGATCCTCTTCTGCCGGAGAAGTTTCCATGTATGGTTTCTTGTAGGGATGCTCGGCGGTGGAACATTCCTCGTCTGTTGGAAGAGAAAACTCCTGGTAGCAAACAACAATACCATGCCCTCGGCTGAACCTCCCTCTCCTCACTCCTCATTTTAACAAGGACACAGCCTGCACAGAGCTGATCCAGATTCTTCTCTCAGTTATGTCAGTGTAAATCCAGATCCCTTCCTCGGAATCTGAATCCATCCTGCTGAAACAAGTCTTGCTCATGGCCCTTGCACTTGGAAAGGGATTAGCTAGGAGCTTTTGGAGGAAAATCAAGGTTTTAAGATGCTGGAGGGATCCCGATAAACCATACACACCCCCAGGATCCACACCTCCTTTCTGGTGCCAGCACATTGACCAAAGGAATAACTTCTGCCTGCAGATACAGTGCACCTAACAGATGTCCCCACTCCCAGCTGAGAGGCTCAGAGCTGATGCTGTTAACTAAAAGCCTTTATAATGATACATTTTTGTAATAAATGAGACAAAAATGAAGATCACAGTAAAAATCCCCCAGGAGAGCATCAGCGACGACACAGTTGAGACAATCAGATTTGGAGTTTTACAGCCCTGGTCTTTAGCTGTGCCAGGCCTGGGCACATAAATCCACGCAGAGCTGTGTGCTCTGTGGCCGAGCCAAGCGTAACAAAAAAGAAAAGTAAATTTCACAGCTAAAAACAAGGCGCAGCTTGCAGAGCCCTTTGTTTCCTGCAGCATCCTGGGCCAACAGAGGGAAGGAGATAAACAATTTAGGTGAAATCTCTAGGGTGAAGCAAAATGAATAAATGAATATGCACTTATTTATTCATTCTCAGGGTCATCAAATGAAATCCAGCTCTGCTGGAATAGATGGCAAAGTTCCCAGGGACAAGCACTTCACCAAGAGATTTTAAGGACAGCAAGGCAAGGGAAGGGGAGCTTGTTCTGACCCAGATTAACTTTGCTGCTGCCTCAAGAATGAGATTTTTGGTGCAGGCAGAAAAATACCTCAGTTCACTTTAAGCCCTTTTGGCTGCACCCTTTCAACAGGGGTAAAACTTGAAAGAATACTACAACAAAAACTGAAAGAAAGGGTTCCTCACTGACAGAGTGATGAAGCCCTGGACCAGGCTGCCCAGGGAAGTGGTGGAGTCACCGTCCCTGGAGGTGTTCAAAAAAACGTGTAGGTGTGATGCTTCAGGACATGGTTTAGCAGGCCTAGTGGTGTTGGGTTGAGAGTTGGACTTGATGATCTTAGAGGTTTTTTTCCAACCTTAATGATTCTATGATTCTAAGAAATGGCCCTTTTCAAATTTTCTCAGCCAACGTATTTTGAGCTGCAATTCTTTTCGCTCCCAAAATATGAAGAAAAAAAACAGAGTTCCACAAAAAAAAAAGTTAACTCAGACCTTTTGCCCCCAGAACTTGCCAAAACACAGGCGTGGCCACTGGGCTGCTCAGGTATGAATGCCCACGTCTCACTTCAAGGACGTTGAGATAAGGAGACGGGCAGTGCAGGCACCTTTTGTTTCTCATGAACATGTACACGCACACACCTTTATTGCTATAAAAGGCCATGTGTTTTCTCCTGGAAGCTGCACTCACCCTGCTTGTAAAATAACCCATTACTCCCACTCAGGTGTCTACTAAGTCCAGCTGGAACAACTGCTGCTGTTACTCTTCTTAGCCTGACAGCCCGAGAAAATGTCAGGTACTGAGGTACACACCATGGAGACTTTCCCCTTGGCATCCCTTGACTTTGTAATAGCAGCTGCCATAAATTCAGCTGGAAAACCACAGTCTCATTTCACGCTTTCTTCCTGACAGCAGCAAAACTTGGCTCCTTAGTCCCAGCAATGCAGAGCCCTGATAACCAAATTATCTGCCTCCTCTGCCTTCTCTTAAATAGGGACAGAAAGTAGGATGGGATAAGCAAGGAATGCAATCACATCTTTAAAATAGCTGAAACAGCAAACAGAGAGATGTGGAAGTGCATCAGTCTTCTGAAACCTGATCAGGTAACGTTGGGGTTGTTCTGTGCAGGGAGAGGATTTGGACTCAATGATCCTCATGGGTCCCTTCCAACTCAGGACATTCTATGATTCTCTACAGGAGTGGTGGAGAGGACGCAGTCCCCTGCAAGGCAAAAGCTGGAAGCACAGGTCTAAGCTCCCTCTATTGCAAGAGGTACATCTGGAAGGATAGCCTGAGCTCTAGTTTTTACAGACAGCCTTAGAGTTTTGGATCCCTAACCCACCACTGAGTAATAAGAACACTAGGGTGGAAAAACAATGTCTTGTAAAATGAAGCATTGTTCTGCTAATAAAGTTCTCAGCATCAAACCACATTGCTCTGCTGGCATTAGAAATCATTGGCCTGGGGTTTGACTGTTTATTTTATTTTTATTTTTTTAAATATACAACACAAAACAGTCAAAGTCTGTTTTCCGTTGTGTAAAAATGTGCCTGACTTACAACCTGAGGTTGCTGATTTTTCCATTTAGTCCAGACATTTTGCTGCCTGCCACAGCCCATCGAGGCAGAGTCACAGTTAGGGATTTGCTTCCAGAATTCATTACAGGTGAAGAAAGAAAAACAAAAACAACTAGCATTGCAATGGAAATCCTATAGCTACCTTCTCCTATAAGCTCTCACAATCTCTCTGATGGCCTCTCTAGAGCCAAGCTTGCTAATGTGGAAAGGGCATCATCACTCCAGATTTTAACATGTGTAATGACACTGTACCCATCTCCAAAGAGGACACGGCACCTAATGAAGGATTACAGCCTACCCTAATGGCTCTTGCCTGCTCTCTGGCTCCTCTTCCTTTCTACGTAACCTCAAAGTGCTAGAGAGGGAAGAGAACAGTCCATCTTCATCATCAGATGGGATGATGCAGAACAGAGATCCTCAGCTGGTGCCAGCTGATGAATTTGCACTGGTCCAGGCTCTCTAGCCTGATCTGGCTTTGTCCCACTACTTCCTACAGAGGAGACCAGAGCAGGTGAAGTGCAGCTCCACAGCATGTGGAACAGATGTAGGGGTGGGAAGAGGACATCTTCAAGTAAGAGAACGGCAGAAGGAGGACAAGTCAAACAGAGCTCTCGTGCAGTGCTGAAGGTTGCAGTTTAGAGTCCTTCCCACCTGCTCTGGAGCCTGCACAGTGCGTCCCAAGGCTATAATTCTCTTTCTGAAGGTCTTTTCACCTCCTTCAAATCACTGTATGCAGGGCATAGGTGAGAACTGTCTGGTCTGCTCTGGGTTTTTCTCTTGATGTTTGTTCTCTGATAGCACTTCATTGTCCTTCTGTTGCCACTGAACCCTAGGAGGTGCTGGGCACCTCTGGGAGATGATGACTATCCTCCACTTTAACTGCTATTCTTGGAAGCCATGGGTGGCAATCAGCTCTTGAGACTAGACCCTTGATACTGTGCAAACCTCAAAAAGCAAAAGGGTCTGCCAAGCAGGAGAAGCTGCCAGCGTTTAGGAGAAGCTGCACCGAAGTGGATCCAAGGAAAACAGAGCCTGCAGAATGGGGTGGAAACTGGCTCCCTCACAAGGAATTTCATGATCTATCTAATGAAGGAGCTTGAGCGAGAGCATAAGCAGTTCCAAGATTTCCGGTATTTACTACTTCCAGCTGGGTTGTAAATACCGCACAAATGGCTTTTTAAATGGAATTTTCCCATTCCAAGATTAGGGTGATCCAGAATGAAATACAAACACGTAAAATCTCTGGACTTCAGGGTGCCCTGGGCCCACCTCTTCCTCTAGCATAAAATCAGGAGAGCTCCAATTCATGACAATCAGCTCCCTGGGATAGAAAACAATGAAGAATGGGACCCAACTGTTTTAATTTTTAAAGCTCACCCACACTTCCAAAACATTACAGTAGGTTCATCCCAGCTTTTTGAAGGAGACACAATGGGTGATTATCACTAACACTGTTGTTTTATCCAGTCTGGTTTCTAGTATGGATCTAGCAAGAGCCTGTACAGCCAATACCACTGTGCAAGACTGACAAGGGTTGTGAAATAAAAAAAGAAAAAGACAGATTAAATCAAAACGGGCACCCCTAAAGGTGCAAGACATGCATCCTAGGACATGAAATCTTAGATAGGTAACTTGTTTCAGCACAGTTTGCAATGTGGCTGTGTTGCATTGCAAGGGAACACAACCGAAATGCTCGTGGGGTAGAGTCAATCCAACACCAAAAGCTGGAGCTTCTTTTGGAGGCAGTGAGTTGCCAACACTGACTGCAGAGGCACAGGAGGCACCTCCTGATAGAAGAAAGAGATGCTTACATCAAGCTGCTGAAACTACAGTGCCACAAGCAATGTGGGTGCACAGCAAAAGCTGGGTGCACACCACCCCCTGAATATCTCCCCACTGTGCAGGGAGGCTCTTCTTCACCCTTGGTGCCCCAGCAGCCACCTTGGTCTGGGCTCCACTGCACCTCCTCAAGCTGTAAACATCTCCAGCTGCAGCACAGCTCAAGCCTTGGCCAAATCCTTGCATCTCCTAACATCAGCAGGATGAGCAGCATGCCCTCCAAGAAGACATCCCGTACTTGACTGTTGTCCTACAGATTCTTTGAGTGAAAGAAAAGCTAGGTGGTAGGGGGGAGAAATCAGTTCAATCAAATAAAGAGGTCTATCTACCCTAACAGCATCTGTTCTTGGCGAGAAGGGGGAAAGGCATTGTTGTATCTTCACCGACCTCAGCAGAGCAGAAAGGAGATGAAAGATGTATTCTTGCCCGCAGGCAGGGTCATGTCCAAGATAGGTGGCTGAAGGATACAGTCCTCACTGGCTGAAGCCAGTGGATTCCGCCACATCCCTCTTCTCCCTCAGGGTGCCAACATGACAACTTTCATAACCTCCCCAGGGAGAGGCTGTTGCAGTCGCCTCCTGTTCAGCATCACAAGCATCCCAGAAATCTGCCAAGTGTTTGAGATTGTGTAAGGCTGGGAGGGAGCAGAGGTTTAGGAAGATGTTTTTTAGTTCACAGGAAGTCTGAGGGTGAGGATAACACAAGAGAAAATAAGGCCCGATGCCCTAATTGCAACGTAGGGCTAAAATGAAAGACAGAAAGCAAGCTGCCCGCTGCTAAGTCCTTTTGGATTTCTCCAAGCACAACAACGAGAGTATGAAGAGGTGTGGTGAACAACCAGAAAAAAGACAAAGCCCTAGCTGGTCTTCCTCGAAGCCTAAAAATCCATATCAGGAACTGAGATCATTCCCTGGTAGGATACAGGATTTGAGTTAATCCATCCTCTCTAGGCCAGTATCTTTGTGAAATGCCACAAGCAATCTCAGTGTGGAGCTGGGATACAACATGGGATGATTCTCACCTTGAGGACTGCTATTCCCCAGCCTTCAGCATGTTCAGAAGGTGCCTGGAGCAGCAACTCCATTACATCACGCTGGGGTCATTCCCAATGCTCTGACCCCACACTCCCACCCGCACACCAGATTCGGGGCTCTGGGATGTGTCCTTCCTTTCTTCCTCACCCAGAAGAGCATCAGCTCCCTGCAACAGAGGAGCCTTCAGAGATAACACCCCCTAGCAGCCCTGCTGATCTCCCCTAATGTAACTCCATATCAGATCTCCAGAGTAAATCCATCTTGACTTGACAGCTAAGAACAACACTGTCAACCACAGAGCTAAGTCTTTGTCTTAGGTCACCAAGGAAGTAGAACAAGTTGCTCAATACAGACTTATTCTTAACCAAGCCTAAACCAAGGCTTGACCTCTTGATTAAAAAGGATGCAGAGAAGCATCATGAGATGTCAAAGCTGGAAGGAGTAGTATCTAAGAGACTATCTTGGAAAACAGTGGTGGTACTTGTTACAGAAAATACAGACACCAGCTGGTCTCAGCCCCAGTCAAATTGCCCTCTACCCCTGTGAGCCCTCATCCATAGCTGCAGCCTTGAGGAAAGGAAATAATCCGCTTGAGACAAATCATAAACTGACTGAGGAGGAGTCAATGTTTGAGGAGTTGATGATCTAATGAAATCAATAAAACTTCCAGTCCAGAAAACAGGGGGAGGCATTAGGGGTCAACATGTTCTTGCTTTTTTTCTTAGATGGTGAGGCTTGTTAGAAGTTATGCAGAAAAAGATTTAAGTAGGCAAGCAGGAGAACTGTGAGGAAAAGCTTATTATTTCATTTAGTAAGGAGAGACTGGAAAAGGAAGAAGAGGAATATTATAGGTATTTTCCAGAGTTCGATAAAGATCCTTCCTCAGAGTTAGAGGAAAACTCCTTGCTCAGTCTGAGTTTGAGACAAAACCTTTGATCACATTCTGATTTATCCGAGCAGAATTGCTCATCTCTAGTGCCTTTTTTTTTTTTTTAATTAATGTCATTTTACAAATAGCTGCTTGGCAGCTTATGTTGGCCCTCTGTTTCCCATTAACTTTGTGTTTCTTTTCTGTAAGCCCTGGTGGATGTTTTCGATTTACTAGATGCATGGGGAGGGGGAAAAAGGCACAGGGAGGAAAGCAGAGACTCAGGCTCCTGAGTCATACAGCTTCACGGAAGAAGCCGGTGGTATCGGACAGGACACTGCTTCTCTTTGATTAAAGCTTTTGGTGGCTTTGATAAAAAAGCCTTTAACTGCTTGTGCCACTCAAACCATCGTAGAGATAATGAGGGGCCATCAGCCATACAGACAAGGACCGGCTTTGCCAGTCTCCTGTACTTTCACAAGGGCCACACAGGCCAAAAGGGGCTGGGGAGCTTATTACAGGGCAGATAGTCGTCTCTTTTGTGACAATAAGAGGAAGTGAGATAATTGGGGGATTGAGGGAAACCACCCATGGAGACACCACTTAGCGGGAATCCCAAAACTGGAAGGAAACCTCTGTTGATTCCTTATCACGTCACAATGTGGAGGCGAATGATGAATTGCCCTGCGGTGCAGGGACAGGCAGCAGTCAGAGATTGTCAAAAGGGTTTGTTGCCATTTGAGCCAGCCTGTTTTGGTTAGTTTTTGCAAAGGGGAAAAGGAGCCGTGAAAGCTCAGCTCTCAGGGCAAAGGAGGATGGATCACAGGCTGGAGGACACCAACATGACCTGCCTTTCAATCACCAGCAGAGGGGCTTTGCAGCAACCCAGCTGTGTCCCAAAGCCTCACACCAGCACTGGGGTAAGCAAGAGCCACGCAACCCACCTCTGACCTTAGGGGACACTCTGGCAGTCTACTGCAACTCCTCATTCCCTACCTTAAGTCTAGCATCACCATTTCCAATCACAGCTTTGATGCTCTCTATATGAGCACAAATACGATCTGGTCAGCTGGCTGGGTCAGAAAACTATGCCGTTCTTTTCCACTGTTAGGCTCAATCTCACATAAGGAAAACACTAAGGTTTATCAACTTTATGTACATGTATATATTTATACACCACACATATGCTCTTAGAACATCCAGGGGATTCACCAAGGATGTGAGAAATATTTCCACTACTCTCCTCCTGCCTCATCTGCCAGCACTTCCCAGCATCCGCTACCTTAGACTGTGTGTCTACACTGCACATCCCAGTGCCCCAGGGGTTACGTTACTAAAAATAATGGCATGTGGCTGACTGATAGGACCGTGCAGGGAAGCAGGAAGGGATCTGCTATGGGGAGAGGCCACCAAGCTGAAGAAATTCTTGGTGCATTCAAATGCCATGGTGCATGCTGACTTCTGTTAGCTTTTCCTGTGCAGTGTAGGCTAAATCCTGAGAAAGGGAGTAGGCAATAACCATCTCCTGCCCACCCCATAGGACTGCAGTCAGGCCTGGAAATTCCCTATTTCCTTCTGAATGTCTGGGGCAGAGCTGATCTGGCATCCGAGTCCTGCAAGAGTTCCTGCATCTAAGCATCACCATTGCTTTGGGAGAGGAAGGGAGAGACTGCAAACCACTCACTCCTGCCTGAGAACAATTATCCCATCGATATCATGGGGTTCTTCACGCCAGGACGAGCAGAGCAGCCAGTGTAAAGCCCTCACAGTTTGACTCCTCAAGCTCTGTCAAAGCAGGTCAGTTGTGCCAGAGGGGAACAAACATGGATATCATGATTTTTCAATCCTACACCCCATTCATTAGACTGTGCATTTAAGCAGAATTGCTTTCTGCGTGTGGACAACTGTCTCCCAATTGTGATACTCTTAGTTGAAAACTGTGCAAAATCCAAGCTGTCAAGGTATCTCTGCCTAGAGATTAACCCCGTCTGAGAGGCTATGGAGACAGATAAGTCATCTTTATCTCTGGCACCAGCTATCTTACTGAATGTGGATTCAACATGGGTGAAGGGTACTGTAACTCCTCCAAACAGCTCTCTCCCAGACCATCAGGAGAGATGGGATTTTAGGCTAACACCAGAGAGAGGAGTTTCCCAGCCCGGCCTGGGGGAGCTGCCCAGCACCCAACACACGACCTTCGTCCCTTGCTCATCCTCCAGTGTCACCACAAAGCAGGCTGGGGCTGTCCAGCCTGCGGGCAAGGAGAAACATCAGAAAACAATGCTGACAGTCATGTTAGGAAAGGGAAAGTGCCAAGTGAGGAGCAGTCAAGGTCTGACCTTTTCTCTTGGTGCAGTGGTAGATCTGGTTGTGCTCCTGGGAGATCGGGTAGGGGTTGGCAGGCGGTAGCAGGTCCTGGGAGGTGCTTGACACCCCGTTCTCACACTGGTACTGGGAGCCCAGGTTGGAGGAGGCAGAAAGAACCCTGGTCTCGCCACTGAAGGGACTGTGATTCGAGGACACTTTTTGTCTCACTGTGCTCCTGGGAACAACCGGGTACTCCTTACTAAAAGCAAAGAAATTAAACAACAAAGCAGAAAACCAATCAATTAATAAATAGATCAGTGGATTAATAAGTGAAAGCAGCACATTAGTGTCATGGTGTTTGCTTAGACTTCCAGGGAAATAGGCACATCTCTCCCAGTAGACTACAGCCCTGTCAGACTTTATCCATGCAGCTCTCCGCTGTTTCACTTTCCTTGTAGTATCTTTCCCTTTAGATTTGTGCCTCTTCCACCACAACTGCTATTTCACACTCATGCATCAAACAGATATATGCAGTTATAGCAAAATATACAAGATTTATATTTACATATTATGATAGCATTTATAAATTTTATACTACTTACATTTTATTTGTAGATGTGCACATGTGTGTAAATGAAAACCTCAGTTCTGCCTAGCAGTGTTGGAGATGGATTAAATATTTAGGTTTACTTTCCCCCCTTATGGTTGTTGTCCCTATTCCTTTTCCCCAAGGTCTGCCAGCCTGGTTGTCCTGAATGGGAGGTTCCTGGACCGGAGAACAAGCTCCACTCCAGAGCACTCAGAAAAGAGAAATAAATAAATCACCAAGACCTGATGCATGCCAGAGCCACAAGCCTCAGCAGAGCCAGGCTAGGAGGGTGAGCACTGATGGAAAGTCAGGTTTGTTCCCTTACTCTGAAATCCAGTTTGATGTAAGGGTGCTTTGCCAACACTGGCTGGAAATCCCGTCTCCTACAAGAACCTACAGTGTTTTGGAGACATTTCTCCAAGCACATCTGTAACATGGCTGGACAAGCTTATTCCTGCTCTACAGCGGGGAGAACTCAAGCTGACTAGGGGAAATCAGAGACTTCAGGTGAGGTGCAAGCCTCCTTCTGAGCTGTCTCCAAGACAGCAGAATGCTCCCTGAACCCAAGAACTTCCTAAAATGTGTAAAGATCAGGTAGTACAGCAGCCTCACAAAGTGCCACAAGACTCAGAGCAGCCACAAACCAAATCAGAGCCTAATTTCCAACACAAGTTTCCTTCTTTGAGGCTAAACCCATTGGATCAAGGTGGCTCATTTGCCCAAAATCATTATGGTGGAGGAAGGACAGGTCCTTAAATGCCATTAACAGGCTCACCTGAACAATTTCATGTGGAGAAGGGGCACTGAATCTCCAATTATATCCCTTAGAGAGGGTCTATCACTGTTGCAACTCAGAACTTATTGACAAAATTTAACAATACCAATTATATAAACCTACTCACAGCAGGGAGCTTTCATCCAAACCACTGCTGTGGTGGCTGCCAGAAACATCAGCAAGCAAGCTGTAATGGAGGGGAAATTCGCTCAGGAGCTCAAAACCAAATAAATGTGTCTCTCATTGTGCCATGAAAGCTTTCCAAACCCTGGGCACTGGTGGCTTGCCAAGCAGAGCCTATTCCAAATCCAAAGGTGGGATTTCTTCCCCTGGAAGCCCAGCAGCTCCTCCCCATAGGGCTGGCAGAGGGATGGATTGCTACCCATTTGGGCTGACTGACCAGGCAGCATTTTCCCAGAACTGAATTCTAGAAGCAGCAAACGATCCCTTATCCTTCAGATATGCAAGACAGCAATAGATGGCAGGGATTGCAATGGGCTTCAGAGGATCTCTTTGCCTATGGACACACAGCACTTGTATTTCCATCCCAGGAACATTTGCTGGAGGGCAGCTTTGGTGGTTTTTCAGGAAGGCCAACTACAGCCTTCAATCCTTCTAGGTTCTTGGGGATCTCTCTACCCTACCGGGTCATGGTTTTGAGCTGCCTGCTCCTGTCATGTTCCACCTTCACACAGTACCTTATGGGCACAGTACCAGCATGACCCTCTAAAGCTACATCCCGCCATGTTTCCTTTCCAAGGAGACAAGACATAGAAAAGCGATGCATGGATCATGCCTTTACCTCTCCTCCCTAAAGAGAGGCTGCTACATGGAGTGGTTGGTTCCTTCTTCTTCAGCTCCAATACCACCACCCTCTGCCCCCTCACCAAGAACTGACAGAGCCTCTTTTTTTCTCCAGTGGGATGCCTAAAATCTACGGTGGAGGAGGAGGAGGGACATACCATAACATGATGCCACATCATGTTTTCTGTAGCTCTTTTGGAGGACATATAGATGCCTGCTGCCACAGTTTCTCCTAGCATTGTTGGAAAGAATTGGATGCCTTTTTAAGAGTGCCTCCCCCTCCCCATTCACGTATGGGATGAGATCTGCATGGAGGTTTCTTACAGTAAATTCTCAGGGTAGTTCACAAGGACCCCATCAACCTCAGACCTTCAAAGTGCAAAGAACCATGCAAACACAAAGAAGCCATCCCCCTCCCAAATAGTTCTCACTTAAAGGGAAACATTGACAACATAATTATGTTTTCTTGAAAAAAAAATACTTCCTTTCAGTAAAGTATCTCTGTGCCTGAAACAGCAATATCTTTACCCTGAAATTCCAGCATAGGTGATGTCAAGATCCCACACTGGGGACCAAATTCCTTTCAAAATGCATTTCTCATGGGACACAACAGCCTCCATGGCTGTAAGACAGGAACCTTGGTGCTCTGCAGGAGACCTGGTGGGAGCAGGGAGTCACGCTGGAGAGAGAACAGGTTGAAAACACCAAGTTTCCCAACAGTGCTTCCCAGGAGGTATCGCTATGACTTTTCCCCAGACTGAAATCTTTCCATTTCAGTCAAAACATGTTGGGTGCTATTTTTGCCAAAAAATGAACTACTTGAGTAGGGAAAGGAAGGAAAATATTTTCTAATGAAATATCTAAAATATCTTTTTTCTTTCACTTTGCCATTTTTCTCTGCACAAAGGCATTCATTTCTATATTTCTACCTTTTTCTTCTTTATCAGAGCTGTGCTCTAATAAGAGGATATATATGGTACCTAGTAAAGCAACAGTCATCTTTAAACATTTATACCATTTCCTGAGCCCACTCAATATGCATTGTGTAGAGCTACCATTGTAGTTAAAAATGTATCGGTCTCCTTTTTTTATTTTTGGTTCCTAAAAGTCACTATTCCCAAAATAGCTGGTTGTAATCATGGGCCATAGTTTAATGGAATGAAAGGTTTTGTTCACTGCTGGCACAAAATGACCTCGTGTCCAGAAATTTTGCTGTCCAAAATAATCGTAGTAAAGTAGGAAAGGGGAAAAAAAGGCGTCAAAACTTGACTTACACAGGCAATATAAGAAACTGCCCACATGGCAAGGAAGAGACTGCTGATCCTAGGCCAGAATGTGAGCTAGTTTTACATCAGGGTGTTCATGAGCTATGGGTTTTTTGCATTAAAAATTGTAAAATTAGAAAGAAAAAAAAGTTAGTTGGGGAAAGAATTTACAAGGAAGGAAGCTGTCACTGGTCTATTTAAAGTCTGTTGGAGGTTAACGATGACTATTCAGTTACCATAGTTGGTGTATTACAATAGCAGAGGGGAACAAGGAGGAAGGGGGAACCACATTGCGCAAGGTGCTGCACAGTCTCTGCACCACCAGGCTTCCAGCTGAAGGGCCACCAGCAGAGGTTATTACTTTGATTTTTATTCAAGCTTGGGGGGAAGAAAGCAGAGATGAGATCTAAGTCTATAGAGAAAGCACTTGGTCCCAAAGTCTGGATTCCATTCTTAACTCCTACCTGGCTAGATGTTTCCCAGACCCGTAGGACCAGACACCAGCTCCCCATAACCATTTCCTAACAGCACACACATTCCTCTTTAGAGCTAACGAGAGAATCCTTCCTGCGTTTCCCAAGCACTTTTACCCAAATCAGATCTCTTCCAGCTGGAATTAGCAAACTCGGTCTCATTTTCTCTTATGACATCTTCCCCCATCCCTGGCCAAACGATGCCCTCACCATGACAGACTTGGGAGCTCCATAAGATGCCACAAATCTAGCAAAGAATTCAAATGAGCAAATGCAAGAAGGTTTTGCAATCTCAGAGCTGGACATCTTGTTGGCTGCTAAACTAATAAAAGCTGTGGAAGACTAATAAATACAGACCTCCACAGAGCAACTTCCAGTCCTCTTTCTTGCTTATCACTGCACTGTAAGAGAGTAATAATTTTCAACATATTTTCACTTGCAGACTTGAAGTTTCGTGATGTATCAACAAGTACATAGTAAATGAGGCTCCCAGGCAAAAACCTTTTTAAAATATCTCTTTGAAAACCTATGGTTTGTAACTAGGAAACTTCTGTGCTGAAGCACTCAGTCCCTCCTGGCCCTAAGTAAATAATTTTAGAAGATGCTCCTGGTATTTCTGCAACAAAGTATTATAGAACAAGGCTGTCAGAGCTGCTGTAGCTCGTGGGACAAGACTCCAAAAGACTTATTAAATGTCAGCTCTCAAGGATCATGCTGATGCCTGAAGTCAAGTTGAGGCATGGTACAGAAGAGGATTTCCTCATGGTTAGCTACTGCCACAGTCTTACAGCATCCTTTAGAGCCCCTGAGCTGGGCACTGTCCAGATCTTGTTCACGGTGGCAATCCCTAATCTAAACCCTGACCAAACCGTGGCCAAACACAGTGATTCCCCTCCACCTTTTCCAAACTGCCAGGAGATATTGAGTCCTCTTGCTCAGCCACTACCAAAGGACAAAAGTTTGCCATCCTATCAGTTCTGTTCCCTCCACCCACCCAGCACCTGTGGATACAGTGATGCAGAACGAGACCCCAGTTCCAGATGCAAAAATAGAACTCAAACTCATTTGGATTTATATTCCCAGGCCACCAGTTGCTGTCCTCCCTACTTAGACTTGAGAGTGGGAAAGAACTGGAAGTCAGCCATAACAGATATAGAAAGAGGAAGAGGGGGAAAAAAATGAATGGAATAAATATACCATCTCCCAGGAAAAAAAAAAAAAAAACAAGAAAATAAGTGTCAATTGTCAATGTGCATTCATTTCAGCTTATTCCCAGCATACTGAAATAAAACCGTACCACTCTCAAGAGACTGTCTGCAGAGCCTGAAGGGAAGTAGGAGAAGAACTACTGAGTACTTCCTTCAGTCTTACCTCAGATCAAGTATGAGCTCTTTCTGCATGGGAATTGCAACCCCACTGCAAACAACATTCTAAACTGCAAGGCTAGTAATACAAGTCAAAAGGTCTACTGAGAAATAAGGGAGGTTGTTAAATGCAGCATGCTCCACCAACTTATCAAATATTCTTGCCAGAATATAAGGGTCCAATAATACTGTTTTATGTGCACGCATGGCATCATAACAATTCCAGTGCTTCCATCACTCATGGAAGCAATTCCGTCACTTTGGATCACTGCGACAAATCCAATAGCCAGCAGTGAAAAGAACCAGCTAGACATCTCGAGCCCTCATTATCAAGAACATAAAAAGCCAGATTCCCACAGACAAATACTTCTGTTTGTATTGGAGTTAAAGGAACATGAGAGGAGATGGAGGAAGGATACTGGCCAACAGAAACAGCATCAGCATCCATCCATGCTGGGCCAGCCTTCTGCAGGTCAGCTACTGCTGAACAGGACCCCTGGAGAAGGGGCAATAGAGGAAACCACAGCCACCCTGTGTTTCTTGAGCTGACTTTCTCACCTTAAAAGAGCTGTGGATATCCTCTAGTGAAGTCTGCAGAGTCTTATTTTGGATTTCATCCGAATTCCATTAAAATCTATAGAATACAGTTCAAGCCTGCAGTTTCCACTGGGGCTTTGACCAGGAAAATTTCCTTGGAGACGTTTGTTAGAGGAAAGCATCATCTCTCCAACAGATGTTTTAACTCTAATTCTCACACTGAAAATGTTTCATACAGCATGTGGCTATTGGGAGATTTCAGTGACAGAACACGGGAAATGAAAGCTGCTGTAAAGATGCAATGAGAAGATGCAGGGAGAGCGAGGTCATTTGCAGTGCATTGAGACCTACTTGCATTCATTGGATCGGTGCCTATTAGCCCAACATGATGTTGGCATGCCAGGGCAGACAACCTTTTTGGAGTCTAGAGACTCGTTTATTCTACTGGCACACACAATGCACCATCTTCTCTGTTATGCATGCTCTGAATTATGTACGGATTTTATGTCCTTTCTGTCTGGCCCATTTTCTGTTCTTGGTTACACCAGGAAATCTTTGGAATAACTCCTTTAGAGCCAGGAATATTACTGCGGATTAATGGCAAAGGCAGCAAACTGGCTCATAATCTTTGACAGAGAAACTATATACATAACATGGAACTACGCTGCTACTCATTGTAGAGTGGATCTTTCTGAATCTCTTTCTCACTTTGAAATGGCTCAGGATATCCTTCAAGGGAACTAAAAGCCACCCTTTCACATAATCATCTTTCCCAATAAGAAGCTTCAAGGGCTAATTGCATTACGCTAAGAGAGCAGCAACAGGAGTCTAAGACTTCCAGAAGATCTTCAGCACACATACTAACCACTGAAGACAATGGGAGTTGCAAATGATCAGTTAAAATTGGTTAAAGGGTTTAACAGAATTGCTCCTTGCAGTGCTTTACCCCAGACCCACAAATACTTCTCCCCTACTGTCTTTTGGCAGTCACAGATTAAGAAAAAAGACTAAAATATATGACTTGCATGCAGCCCCCAAATCACCCAATAGGTCTGGTTTATTAGTACAGCTCCACCGACTCTCGTGCACAGGGAACTTTAAGGGCCAAGTCCTACACTGACATCTGTAATGTAGATCTCAGTATCTCTCTACATAAACCACACCCTTTGCAGATTTCTACATGTTTTGCTCTTAGCCTCGACACCGAATTTGCTTTGGCACCAGCAGAAGTTCTAAGCAGAGACAAAACGAAGTTTTACATACAGTGGGACAAGAGATCTGAAAGGAAGAATTTGCCTAAAATTCCCAGCATCACAGCTACATAATTGTTAGCTCCTTGATATTTTTCAATTGCAGCATGACCACAGGATACAGATCCAGTACAACTCACATTCATCTACACATTTTCCTCTACTCCATTTCCCTTTTTCTTTCTTAATTAATTTTTTTAACTCAAGAACATTAAAAACTTGGTCTGATGCTCAGAAACTTCAAAACTTAAAAAAAAAGCTGTTCTTCCAGAGCACACATCCTGTCAAAGAAACAGCCAAAGGGGTTCCGTGTGTCTCAGGAAAGAAAGGCAGTGCTGGATAAAATAAACATGTACCAGAAGTCTCTGTTCACTGGAATTCAGGTGTCTCTGGAGCTCATAGCTCTTCTTCTTGAATGAAATCATCTGCTGCTGAAAGACTTAATATCACTACTGAACGAGGCGTTCTACCTGGACAGACTTATTAACTTTTCTTCTGGGAAACAGAAGGAGAAAAACTAACATGAAAGCCAAGCAAAGGAGAAAGCCACAGAGAGGGATGGGCTTGCAAATACATCCCCATTCACCCTGCAACGCTCCTGTCCCCAGAGGCCACTTGGGCCAAGGCATCACTCTTGATTGGCCAGAGCTCATGGAGGCAAGCAGAGATGGAGGGAGAGTCCTCCAAGAGGCATGTGAGACCTTGCTCTGAGCTCACTCTTGGCATTGGAAGTTGTCTTTCTTCCCTCTCTTGTTTTCCATTCTCTCAGTCCCTACCGTTTGCCAAAGTTAGGTGTTCAGTGGATGAATCATCAGGCCAGGTCTCCCTCAACACCTAGACCTACTTCTACTTCTTTCCACTGCAAGACCTGCTCTGAGGTGAGTGAAATCAATTTGGACCCAGCAAACAGGTCTCCCTCCCATTCCCTGACAATCTAAGGTGCAAGGAGACCACCAGAGTTGGCCAGATGGCATTTCTTTCTATGAGAATGGACTTCATCTCATGTAATTTTAGCTATTTAAAAGGCAGGCCTTTAAGCAGATCATTTAGACTCTGCAGGTGAGACAGGCAGACAGAGGGATCCTCACCCACCCTGCCATCTGTGGTGTGAACTCTCCAAGGAAAGATTTGCTTTCTCAAAGTGTCCATCATGCTCTGGTTTGCTCAGAGGGAGCCTAGACATCAGCCCAGCTTGGGACCACTGCTTCTAGATAGTATCTTCAACCATCACACCCCTACTCCCATCTGATCCAAGCTTCACACAGCAAGAACCTGAAGGTTTAGTGCTGGAAGCACATCTTGACTAGGATTCAGGCCTCCGAGGCTGCTCTGAAGCACGTGAGTGCACGGGGATGAGCAGAGAGACACATTTTGGCCACAGCTGGGGCCAGACTTCTCCAAAAAGGGGATGCCACAAGCCAGCTCATGCACCCAGATGGGTTAGCACTGCCTGTCCACCTCATCTGCTGGGGTTTGCTTCTCCCAGGGCTGCTTTTGGCTAGGAGATGCCTCTCGGCAATAGCTCTGTGCAGGGAATTAAGAAGTTTGAGATTTAAATAAAGAACACAGAGGCGCTGAGGCTTTCCTCAGCATGAAAAATTCATTCCCTTCATTGCTATACCCCTTAACGAGATGACCAGTGACCTGATGAATGTCAGGTCACCAGTTTCCAGTGCAAAAGGCTGTGCATTGTTTTAAAAAAGTGTGGGTTTTCCAGCTATTTTTGTTCTATAATGAAGAAGCAGCACTTAAAATACTTCCCATCATATTCTCCAAGGCAGACGTCACTCCAGTGAAGCCAAGATAGACACACCTGTACCTGCCAGCTGGGGAGTGTGTCCATCACTGGGAAACAGCTTCACTGCATATGCACATATACAGTTATATATTAAAATATATTTTATACCTATTTAATTGTATTTTAATATAACTTTCTGTATGGAACCTTTATAAACCCACAAAGGCAGGTCATACTTCCTTAACATACTCAATCCTGAACGATTCTTTATCTTAAATATGCACTGGATTTTATACATATATATAATGTATTTTATGTATTTTTCCATATATTTACATGTATATTTTTAATGTATTCAGATTATACATGAAAAACTCAGAGGTGGGCACACATTTCTCTAATATTGTCAACATTCAATGGGTCTTTATTTTACTGCAATAATCTTATCCTTCTCTCCCTTAAAAAAAAAAAATCTTTGTAACATTACAAAGTCATTTCTATGCTATCAGTACAGAGGATAAGTTATTAAGGAAGTAAGCATCAGAAATTATCCTTTAAAGTTACGCTGTGGATTTTAACCCTTTCAGCCCTAGCAGGTCTGAGTGGGTTTATTTATATATTCCAAGTGTTTCTGTTCACTGTATCAGCAAGTATGCCCGCAAGCCCGCACAGTAATACCAAGCAATTTTTAGCATATGCACAGCATGGCGAGATGCCATGCTCTTCATATGGCATGAAGATCTTCTAATAGTCCTCACTGTTTTACCTCCTCCCTCCCATTCCAAAAAAACCCACGATGAATGTAAACCTTCAAATCTTTCCAATGGCCATAATGAAAGGATAGTTTGACAGCAAAAAATATGTGGAGGACATCGTTGCTCAAGTTCCAGTAGAGGTTGGGAGGTTGGCACAGGAGGGAGGAGAAGGAGGGAAGTTATTTCAAGTGGTAGTACACCCATAAATAAATAAATATTGACATATTATGCCAGGATCCGTGCTGTCATTGGAAAAGGCAGGCAGGCAGGGAACACAGGGTACATTCAGAAGACCACAGAGATGATTTAGATTGAGAAAAGTGTTATATATATTTATATACGCCTGTGTGTTTATTTTCATACATATATTTATTGTTTTTTCTGGGTTTGAGCCTGAAAATGTTTGTATACAGAGCACATTTGCCCATTTGAGCAGGATTACAAGCATTATTTTTTGCCTGCCAGTAAGATATGCACAACTAGAGAGAGCCATGCCCAGGTCGCCAACTGCGGCAACCAAAAGAGACTTGTGCATCTGCACCGGCATCTACACTCCAGCCTACAGTGAGCACATAC
The DNA here is from genome assembly GCA_033459285.1 of Clamator glandarius. Lineage (NCBI taxonomy): Eukaryota > Metazoa > Chordata > Aves > Cuculiformes > Cuculidae > Clamator > Clamator glandarius. Next base: position 1,636,237 of record JAUNZM010001016.1, on the reverse strand, counting down.
AGCCACATTCTATGTGGGCGGTGAGGAGAGCCCCCCCAGTAGAAGGTCAGAATGCAGGTCCCTACAGCTACTGAGAGCCAGCTCTGCTGGTCCTGGAGAATGAGGGATTTGAGTCACTCCTACCCTCCTGGATGGAAAATGCTATATTGAGCGTCTACATCTGTTTCAGGTATAATCATGGGTATGGCAGGGTTCCTGCAAAACATTTGCACCAGGAAGCAGCTTGACACATAGACAAAGTTCCAAGTGAAGTGAAAGGCACGAAGTTAATTACTGGCAGAACCTGACATTTAGAAAAGGACTTCAAACAGGATTTTTAAACAGGGTTTAGGGTTGATTTTCAGTTTAAATACTTACATCCAAAACTGAGATCTAAAAAGACCTCTTCAGCCACCTGGCCCTGGAGATTCCAACAATTTCTAATACCCTCCTTCTTCAACCTGAAACCTCCACGTCTACACTCCAGTTCTGCACGTCCAGAACCAACCTGGCAAACACTCCCCTCCTGCCAAGGGCCCTCAGAAAGTCAGAAACCAGCACAACATATGACTCCACACCAAGGTCTCCAGAGGCATCTGGAGCATCCCTAACAAACCTGCTCCTAGAACAGGGCTGAGAGCTTTGTCTACAAAGCTCTGCCACCTGGGGAAAAGATTAGCCAATAGCTCTTCTGCAGTAGCTTGATGACCAGAGCTTCTCAGAGCTAGTCCAAGTCTCTTGTTGCTTTAAACAGATTTATGCCCACATGCAGCCACAGAGACATTTGTTTAGCACAAAGCAAGAGGTTGTTGTGGATGATGACATGTCAGAAAAAAAAATACAAAGTCCCTGCAGCCAAGAGGACAACCCATAAGTGAAATCCTGCCTCTGTGACCCCGTCCTTAAAACATTCACCTCAGTGGGAAGTCCTGGATTTTGGCCCCACGTCTTGATGATATTTCAACAGCTTGATGTAAAATGCACAAGTAGATGCCAGAGAAGGGACGATTGCTAAGTCCTGGCTTAGCTCAAACCACGTGTGACATGCAAAGCAAAGCCCAGGCAGGTCTCCCAAGCCTGAGTGGGTCCCCACGATGGAAGCGTATGTTACCTCTGCATCCTGGACATCCTGTGGAGCTCCATGTCGTCACTGCCACGGAAACCTTTCGCAAAGGGGTTGTTCTCAATCTTTAACTGGGTGATCTGAAAGGGAGGAAATGCAATGGGTTCAGCGCAAGTCCAGGGCATGGCCTGGGAGAGAAGGGATATTCTTTATTAAACTCAAGCCAATTGGAACATTGGGGAAAACATCTTTAAGGAACTCAAGTCATCCTTCAGCTCAGGCATCGATCCCTCCAGACTGAGCCTTCCTCTAGATCTCTCCAGTGGAAAAATACCTCTTGTCAAACAACCTCTCGCTTCTCTCAGGCTCGTTCCATAACTAACACGTGGGACTGCATACAAACATTTCTTAATGGAAGAAACCTGCTTTCTTAGAGTTACTTACTTTCTTTTTGCTGTGGGGGCAGAAGGGCCTGCACTGACTAGAGGACCAGGGGTAAGACTTATACTGCCTGAACAAATCCCATGAACACCAACAAGTATTTTCCCATCCATGTGCAGCCATGACTCCAACCTTATCTCTCAGACCTCAGATCCTCTTACTCAGATGGATAAGGCTCACACTTTCTGAATTTCAGATCAGCTAAATGTACTCCAAGTGCTCTGCATCTGATGCCTGCCCCACAGCCCCACACCTGTAAGCAATGTATGGTTCTTGGAGGGCAGCTCCACCTCTGACCATCATGCCCTAAAAGAATATTTGCCTCCTCATTAATTCTAGAAGGAATTAAGAAAGACTAGTTTCCTTGCCTAGATTAGTTACCTTCAGCATCTAAAATTTGTTGGGGTTAACCCCCTTAGACTTCTAACTTTGGTCCTCTTACAACATCTAAGTTGGCCTTCCTTCCTATTGAAATCTGGTAAATGGTAAGGAAAGAGCTCAAGATTAGTGGTGGTAGAACAGAGAGAGGTTCATGTTCACCAAGTCAAGCATATACAACTGCACCTACCTCTTTGCCAAAATTCATAGAGAAATATCTAGCTCAGCTTGTGTCAATAACAAACCCTGCCAGATGTCTGCACAACCAGATTATTTTGCTATTTTCTCATCTTATAGTCATTTTTTTCTAAAGGCCATTTATTTATTTGACATTTTCGCCCAGTTCATACCCAAATCTCACATAAAGACCCCATCACCCCTACAGTGGTCCTCATGAACATTCCCATTAAATCTGGACCTAATTTAACACATAAATGGAGCATTGCTTTTTTTTTTTTTTTTGGTCACACATTTCAGATTTAGAAAAAAAGAGCTGAACAAACAATCTGTTTGGTCCAATTTGCTACTTGAGCTGTTCTGAAACAGTAAAACAGGGGTATATTTTATAGTTAAAAGCCCTGAAGAATCAGACAACCAGCTGTGCATTTGGCAAAGAAACTGCCTATCAGTTTCCACTGGAGAGGTGGTGGCATTTCTATAATGAATAATAGGCATTATTCAACATTTCTATGAAATTTGCATTCTGAAGCACACTAAATGTACGGGTTGTCCTCACTCACCGACCCCAATGGCAATATTTGCTTGCATAAGTGAAGCCCTTCACTGAGCAAGGATTTATAGCATTGGCACCAGCACACAAATGTACAAAGGGCCGGATTCATCCCAACCTAACCAACGGCATTTTAACCAAGGTACTTGGGAACCTCGTCTCCCGACATTCTTGCTAGAATCAATGGAGAGATATGGGGACTGCCAGAGGGCACTGGGGCTCTGACATGGGTAGCCTTACCCTCACAGGTCCCCAGTGCTCTCCATTTCCATCAACAAGCTAGCCCCTAATTTAAGGACCTCAGCTGAATGCCCTGTTTGATGAATCAAGCCTTTAAATACCCACAAAATGCTGGACAAAATATCATATGGGACCTCAGTCTTGCAAATACATTGCTTTATGGGTAGAGAAGTCCCCTAACCCTCATCAGAAAGTTTCTTAGAGCAACAGTATTAGCATACATATTGGCCACAAAAGATCCATGTGAAGCACAGCTAATTTCAGCCTCCCTAAAACTAAAGATCTGCTGGATTAAAGGCGTCTAGGAACCAGGAACTAAAGAAGGCTTTAAACTAGGATCTCAGCTCTTTGGTCAGCTTGGATGAGGCTTTGAGCAACCTGATCCACTGGGAGGTGTCACAGGGGGTTGGAACTGGATGGGCTTTAAAGTCCCTCGTGACCCAAACCATTCTATGATTTTGTAATAACTGATGGCATCAGCTCTATCACTAAGCCAGAAGAGCCCAAGCCAGATTTAACAAAACCATACACAACAAAAGAGAAAGCAGAGAAAGAGTTAGTGAATCCCTGCTTTAGAAAATAGCCTGTGCAAGATATTTTGTTTGCTAGTTTTTGTCTGACTAACAAATTATTTGGGAGGTGGAAAGGCAAACAAATGGGTGGAAATAACCACCTTCTGGATCAACTTTACCGTAGCAAACCCCTGCTTAATTGACTGTAACTTATTGCGGGGGGGGAAGGAAAAGCTGTCAGAAAGTCAAATGACAATTACATCATGAAAAATAAAAAAAAATACAACGCCCTGCAAGTTCATTAAGACAAAGTGCCCAAAGCTAAGTTATACAGCACAGATTGAACAAAACTGTAGAGCTCTGTTTATGTATTTATTCCTGAAAGGAACTGATGGCAAAGTTTGCTTCTGATCACCAATTTCTAAAGCTGCTGCAGATCCTTTGAGACAAGAGCTTTCCAGGGTGAAGCTCCCAGATTTACACTTTTCAGAGCTCATCTGACCCATGGGTTATCTTCATACTAGCAGGAAGCGACAGTTCCCAATGAAATCTCAGTACCACTCCTCTGTGCTCCTTTCTCTGGGCTAATTGACCACCAAACGCTTCTGCCAAGACATTTCCCACGGCATCTTTAGCTCCTGCATGATAATATTAGTCACATCGAGGAAAGATCCTTTACTTTTTCATTTATTCATTTTGGGTATATGTGTCTACAGGCTCTTGAATACTGTTATGGCTGGAATCAAAACTGCCAGTAATACTTAGTATTACTTCTTGTCAAGCACTTGCCATAAGATGATTTTTTTTCAACTGCTTCTAACTTTACAAACCTTTGCTAAAGCTGAAATATTCCACACTGGCTATATGCCCTGGACTCCTTTTCATTTACTTATTTAATTATCAACCAGTCCCCACTTTTTTTGAGCACTTCAACTAAAGGAAAACAGAGCACCCTAAGGCTTTTCTGCAAAGCGTCTTAAAGGTTGGGCATTTTGGAAAAGGGACTCGTGTTCTGCAGCGGGAGATCTTAGTTTATGAGTTCTCTTCCTGTGAAAATCTGCTGCGCTTGAACAACTTAAAAGCCTGAGTGGGAAAAAAAAAATCACCATTCAGGTTGCCCCATTTAGTGATGAAGAAGGGTGATTAACCCTGAACCGAGCACACATGGACCTCCCCATGCTGTTGGGATACGTGCTGAACCCACCCTGCAGGTGACCGTGGTCTTGCTTGGCATGGCAGAGACAGGCAAGGAGCATCCCTGCCACCACTGCACCGGCTGTTCTGTGAGAAACTGAGAGGCTGGGCTTCAGGACTGAAAGCACAGAGCCTTTTTCTTTTGCACTCTCACGTACCCCAGGTGGAAACCAAGTCAGCAAGGAGGAGGAAGGCAAAACAGAGAAGTGGGAAGGAAGGGAAGGAAAGAAATAGATGTAGGCAAGGTGCCTGCTGAGGCTGTGTACATCTGGCTGGGCCAAACAGAGGAGCTGGATGGGGAGCTGGGACTCAGAATATGAGGTAAAGGCCAGGGAAAGGGAGGGCTGCTGGCTGGGGGAGAGGATGCTGAACCCAGAAGCCAGTGAAGGAAATGGGAGGGACTGAGAGCCAGTAGCTTGTCAGAGGTACCGGTGAGAGACAGAGGGGCTCATTGAGAAGGTTGTTGGCTGAACTGGAAGACAACAACGGAGGATGAGAAGAGACAGACCTTGCACAGTATTGAGTTGGACAGGGAGAAGTTGGGTCCGGAGGTGGGAGTGAGGCAGCACGTCCAGCAGCAGCTGCACCTACACAACCCTACAAGATGCCTTGACAGAGTGTCAAAAGCCCACATGCTCACAGGAAAGCCACATAGGCAGCTCCCCAAAACTCAGCAGGACAGAGCACCAGATGACTTGGCCAACTTACCTGCATTCTTTTAGCACAGGGGTCTTGCTGAGAGTGGGATGAACCTATATATTCTGAAAGCCCACCAGCACGTTCCTCTATTCCCACTGGCTATTTGGAGCAGATTAGCCTCAAGCCAAGCCCTTCTCTCACTCTCTACATGGATATGGTGCACATAACATTTCTGGGTGCTTATAGCATCCCAGCTGGGGCCAACATTTCCTCAGAAGAATTTGGGCTACCAAGACTGTTAAATAACTTAAGGGGGAGGGGGGGAATCTCAAATCAGCATAAAAACAGGTATCCTGAGGGAGGAAAATCAATATAAAGCCCAAGTCCACCTAACGGGGAAAGTAGGTTGTAAAAATTAATGAGAATAATTGTTGTGAATTCTTGCTTTTGAAAGAACCCTCATGAGGGCAGAACCTTAATTATTTCTGTCTATTAGGGTTCATTTCCTGGACCTAAGCAGTGAGCTAGTACCTAATAAATACAAGCCAGTTACACAATGATTTAAGCTACAGCAAAATGGTACTTAACTGCAGGGGAAGTTAATACTTGGGAATCAACCTGATTGCAAGCACCCATTGTGTAAATGGCAAGGAAATGAAATGTGCATGTGACCTATTTTAACACCTCAATATTTCTGGGGGGTGGGTTTCAGGGTTTCAGAGAGGGGGAGGGTGCTCAATTGAGCTGCTGACAAGGACACTGAAAACTTTACCAAAACTTTCTTCGTACCTTAAGCCTTTTGGGGAGAAGGGTTGGGGAAGGGGAGATCCCAATGTGCTTAAATATCTTTTCAGGCTGTCTAAAATATCAGGGGAAATAAGCACAAGCCCTCCCCATTGGGCTTGCAGCTGTGCTATTGAAATAAACTGATGGATCAGAACTCAAGCAGCGATTTCTATAAGCTGTGTAAGCATAGACTTAAATGCTCTTCTAGGCAAATCATACAATTAGTCATAGAATTATAGACTGGTTTGGGTTGGAGATGACCTCAAAGCCCATCCAGTTCCAACCCCTGCCATGGGCAGGGACACCTCCCACTGCATCAGGTTGCTCAAAGCCTCATCCAACCTGGCCTTGAACACCTCCAGGGATGGAGCAGCCACCACTTCTCGGGGCAACCTGGGCCACTGTGTCTCCACCTTTACAGGAAAACATTTCTTTCCAAGATCTCATCTCAACCTCCATTCTTTCAGCTGAAAACCATCAAAACCATTATTATATTAATAGTGTAATATAATTCACATATAACACAGCTCTTGAAACCTAAATTTGTGTAGATGTGTGTGTGTTTAAAATACACAGATTTATATAAACTGTGTATGATTGCATGGATAGGAAAGTTGGCATGAAGGCTACGCTGTAGGTGATGGGTGGAAGTGGGAGCGAGATGGCTGTAAACAGCAAAATAGGTAGCACACTGTCGAGAAGACATGGAGATAGACAGACAGACTCTCCTTGGGGAGCTCAATGCAGACAACAGGCAATACAGAACGAATTGCAACATGAAAATACATTTTGCCAAGCAATATCTTAAAAAAGCTAAACTCTGTTTTCTGCCTGTGGAAAAGACCCCACTTGCCACTCAATTCAGCTTCATCTGCAACAGCATCAGCTGCATGTTGCTTCAGCCCTGGCATTATTCTCCATCTGCAGTGGGGCAAGCTACAAGTCTTATTCCCTTCCCTGGAGGGAGATGCCATTCAGGGTAGATCATCCCCTGGTTTATTTTTATGGCTCTATCTCTCTCAGTTGGGTCTTTATCTTGGGGCTACAGCAACTCTTTATTTGTTCCCCCAACGATTCACTGCAGCAAGGGGAGGAACGTGGGGGGGGGGGGGGGGGGGGGCAGGGGGATGTCAGTGCATGTAAAACGTGTAGGGGGGTGTGTAAAATATGTAGTGGTGTCTGGGTGCGGGTGACTGCTGGGATGCGAGCTCATGTGTGTCTGTAGGGATTCCTGTGTTTGTCAGAGCATGTGTTTTGACAGAGATGGATACACAGATGTCATTTCTTATCAACCAGATGTTGTTGATTTACAATCAAATATTCCTGCTCCTCCTAATATGGCAGTTTTCCCAAACTACTGTACTTACATGTTTCTGCTTTGGTTTTGTTTTATTTGCATGATCATTTTTTTCAATAAAACAGTCCTATTTTTCTTCAAAGGAAGGCAGTTAAATTCAGGTCTGTTTTCTCATAGGGAAATGTCTTTAAAGTGAGCAGCGTGTCCTGTATTATTAACTCCCTGTTCTATTAATATTATATTCTTTCTCCAAATCCATCAAGCAGAAGTTAAACTTGATTTTATAGCATCCACAGCGGAGTTATAATTTAAGGCATAATTTGGCGAGGACTCAGTTTGGATTCAGTTTGCTTGTTCTGGTTGTGCCAACAGCTCCTATTTTAAAGGGCAGGGAAGTGTTTTCTTTTCTCCCTAGTTACGGGGAAACACTCTTTACTTCTCCAGCCTGACTCTGCTCTCTGCATCTCCCTTGCTAACTGAAGAATGGAGGAAACACAATCATTTCACTCAGGTTTAGGAGCTTCCTACTTACATCTCCAGGAAAGCATCCAGGATTTATCCAGGGTGTTAAATGACCTTTCGCTGTTTGAATCAAGCACATGATTTCACTCTGTCAAGAGCAAAGGAGCCATCCTACCTGCCCGTAAGTACCAGTTAGAGCTTGTAGTAACTGCACAGTTCTGTGCGATTTGGGGAGAAATCAGCTTTTTCCCCAAAGGAAAATTGGCTTTTCATGGGGCTTTGTCTTCGAGAGGGGCTATTGGGTTCTGTGGGCAGTGGTGAGGGATGCTCAGTGGAAGGTATTGCTAAACAGGTCTGCTGATAATTACCCCAGCCCTGAGTGCTAAAATGCATCTGCTGACAACTACCCCAGCCCTGAGCCTTCTTCCAGTTCATTCCTTGATGAATGGGGAAGCCTAAAGCCAAGTAGGGGAAGGAAGAGGGACAGCAATCCCAAGGAGGTTTCCCCCTGGTCGGGCAAGCAGAGGGGAACAGCAGCAGGAACCCATACATGTCCCACAGGAGCACCCCAAGAAAAACTTATTTGCTTTTTTTCCCCCCTTGCTTTGTTTTGCTTGGGCAGGCAGGAGCTGAGAGCCTCCCTTTCCTTCCAGGGCCTCCTGGCTGCCAAGCCCGCAGCCCCCCGCCGACCTCCCCACAGGGCTGAGGAAGGAGTCCTTCCCAAACAAAGGGCTGGAGCACGGGCAGCCTGGGTTATCAGCGCCCCGACTGTGGCGGGGAGTGCCGGGCTCCCTCTGCCAGATTAGGGGGCTTTGAGCAATGCGGGGGAAAGAAGATAAAGCCAACTTCCTCTGTTGGTCATCTCCTCTCCAAGCAAACCGTCCTGTTGAGCTCATTCCCCCTTGGCTCGCCCTAAGCCCCATCTTTAGGCGCTTTGTCTGTGTCGCCAGGAATAACAGAGCAGATGGGATGGGAGTGGAGTGAGGGGAAAGGGAGAAAAAGAGGGGACAGGGAGAAGGAGAGAGAAGCAGCAGGGGAAAAAGAAGAATGGGGGTAAAGCAGAAGTAGTATTGGGGTTAGAGAAAAGGAGGAAGAAGTAGTGGGGGAAAGAAGAAGGAGGAGGTTGGGGGAAGAAGAAGGAGGAGGTTGGGGGAAGAAGAAGGAGGTAGGAGAAAAAGAGGGGGTGTGGAAGAAGGGGAAGGGAGAGCCAAGGCCCTCAGGAGGAGGAGCGGGAGGAAGAAAGGAGAGAGAAGGAGGTTTTGCCTGCTCAGCCCCTCACCTTGTGGTTTTGGTAGGAGGTGACAGCGATGAAGGCAGTCTCCGGGAAGACGTGGGTGCAAAAAGCGGTGTTCTTGGAGCCGAAGCCGTTGTTTTCATCCGCTTTCACGATGTGGAGCCGGGGCTGGTATTTGTGCATGGAGTTCAGGATGATCTGGACGAGGGGAGAAGGAGAAGATAACCCATGGGAATGGAGGGAGCACAGAGCGGCACAGCCCTGTCTGGGAACAGGGAGAGGAGAAGCCACAGGTCTTCTCGTCCCCATCCACGTAAGCTTTACCCTCTTCAGGGGAGATCTCATTGCTCTCTACAGCTACCTGAAAGGAGGTTGTGGAGAGGAGGGAGCTGGGCTCTTCTCCCAAGTGACGGGGGACAGGACGAGAGGGAATGGCCTCAAGCTCTGCCAGGGGGAGGTTTAGGCTGAACATTAGGAAAATTTTTTTCACAGAAAGGGTCATTGGGCACTGGACCAGTGCAGGCTGTAAATTGGAGGAGGCAATATTTAAGCTAGACATTAGGAAGAAATTCTTCACGATGACCGTGGGAAGGCACTGAAACAGGTTACTTGGGGAAGTTGTGGCTGCCCCATCCCTGGAAGCGTTCAAAGCCAGGTCGGATGGGGCTTGGAGCAACCTGATCCAGTGGGAGGTGTCCCTGTCCCCGGCAGGGGGGTGGAACTGGCTGATCTTTAAGGACCTTTCCAACGTAAACCATTCCACGATTTTACAATCCTATATGTGTGTAGGCACCCTGAACCTGCGGCTGGGGGCATCTCTTCATAACCCCCAAAGCCCCACCTAGCTCATCAACACCCCCACGGCCCCAAAGGAGAGCAAAGAGGCAAAAAGGGGGGAGGGAAAAGAAAAGATTGGGGGGGGGGAGGTTGTTAGTGTTCCCTCCCAGCAGAGGATGGGAGAGGAGGGTGGCGGGGGAGACGCGCTGTGTCCAAGATAAAAAGCGGTCCCTGCTCCGTCCCGGGTCAATCTCGGGGGGGTCAGGGGGCGGCGGGGGGTCGCTCTGTCCCGATAATGACTGCCGGACCCTTGGCGACAGCGAGACGCAGAGCGCCCAGCCGCCGCCTCCCCCATCCCGAGGGCTTAAGCGAATTGCTTTGACATCCAGAAAAGTCGTAGACATCAACGGTGAACGATCTAATGGTTTTTAATTTCATTACAGCGACTCTAATTGAGAGACTCCTGGTGTAGCTCCTCCTCTGAAGTCCCTTATTGTCCCTTTCGGTCTGTTTAGAGGGACTTTTTCCCCAGAGCCGCCTGGTCGCAGCGGGGGATGCTCAGCCCCGTCCCCCTGGGCCGGATCCGTGCTCCCCAAAATCACCCCGGGGAGTGGGAGATGCTCCCCCGGCTGCGCTGCTGCGGAGCCCCCGCTCTCCTCTCCCTCTTCCCGAGGGAACGTCCTGATCCCTGGAAAGCAGCGCTCGCGAACCGCATTGTCCTCATCTCAAGAAAAAATGTAATAAAATTTTTTAAAAAATGAAATTAAAAAAATAAGAAAGAAATCACCCACCCAGCTCCAGGCGCTCATAAAAAGCTGCTCAACACTGAGGTGGGTTTGGGGCTTGTCTGGCCACTTGCCCCAGCAGCCCCTTCCACTTCTTAGCGACCACATGGGCGAGGATTTAATAACACCAGATTTATCATTAGAAGAGGGGGGGAAAAAAAAAACTTGGAAGAAAAAAATAAAACTGAAGTGTTGAAACGAGGCTGGAGAAAAATACACCCTTGGAAAGGGATGCTGGGATCTGGATTCCCATACCCGCTTAAGTAATTATAGATATATATATTTTTTATATATATATATATTGTTCATACATGCACATATATATTTGCTCAGAGGAACAAGCATCTTTGGAGACCGTCGAAGGAGGGCTAGTTCTGGCTGCAGAATTCACACAAGCTTTCACAGCCCCACGAGCTTAGCAAAGACCTTTTTACATCCAAGAAGCTCTAGCGGGTTTTCAATTTGTTTTTTATTGTCTTAATTCTTGTTACTTTTTTTTTTTTTTTGATGGAGTTTGGGTCCCATTTCCTCCAATAATTATACCTGATTAATTTTACCTGTTAGCCAAATCCACGGAGGTAACGAGCAGATTTAAAAGCTCCAAGACTCTCATGAGGTTAAAACCAGTTAGCTAAAGAGTCAATTAAGCCAGGAGCTTTCTGCCCACTCGTGAACTCGAGACTCAGGGGGTCTGTAACCAATTTCCACGCAGCGTTGTGAAACAGACCGGGTTTAACTTTAATGCTTCCATCCTGGGGATGGGGGGAAGGAAGAGTATCCTTCATTGGGGTTAATCCCACCTTTTTAGGGAAGAAAAGAACATCCCTGCCAACACAATGGATGCAGGGATAGGTGACGTTGCCCTGATGGAGGTGGGGAGGCTACACGTGGGTGAAGGACACGTCGTGGTGCCCCGTCTCCCGCCGCCGGTACTTACGTGTCCGAAGGGATCGAGGTGGTTGTTGGTGAGTTTGAGCTTCTGGAAGGAAACCAGCTGCCTCATCCAGTGGGCACCGGTGGCTGGGGAGTCAGGATGCACGTACAGCCTCCCGGGCATGGCCGGCTCTGCCTTCCCCGTCACCGACCTGCGTGGGGACACGGGCACTGAGCTCCGGGCACGGGAAAAGGCTCCCGTGGGCTCCTTGCATCCCGTCCATCCCCTCCCGTGGGCTCCTTCCCACGGGCTCCCGCTCCCCATCCACCCTTTCCAGTGGAGTTCCTCCAGTGGGCTCCTACTTTCCATCCATCCCCTCCAACGGGATCCTTCCCACGGGCTTCTGAACCCCTTCTGGGGGGACCCTCCCGTGTCTGCCTGCTCCCTTTTTATCTCCTCCGGTGGGGTCCTTCCCACGGGCTCCTGCTCCCCGTTCATCCCCCCCCTCCCCGCTGGGGTCCTTCCAGCGGGGTCCCTCCCCCCCAGGTGCCCCTGCCGGCGGGGGGCACTGGGGTGCCGGGCGGTCAGAAAAAGCATTTGCAAACACTGCTCCGGGAATGAATTGAACTCTTTGGCACCTTTCCCGGCGGAGATGGCTCTCGCTGTTTCCCCGTTTAACCCCATCCTTCCCCGCCCCCTCTAATCACCGGCACCGGGTGCAAAGCAAGGACCGTGTACCGATCCTCAAAGATTTTCCTGCCTGGACATCTATTCCTTGATATAATTAAACTGTTATCTCCACGATAGGCAATAATCTCATCGTCAAACAAAACTACTCATTGCGACACGTTTCCCTCCCCCCCCCTTTTTTTTTTTTGATGTATTTCTCTCCCAAAGACTGTGGGAGCATCCCAAGAGGCTCAGGTGAAGCCCCTGCAGCCCAGCAACTCTCCTTCGCAGGGAAAAAAAAAAAAAGGATGAGCGGTTGAGTCAAGGGCATCTTCCAAACTTTGCTGTCCAAGCTGGGCCAGCCCGGCAAGGCTGACACAGAGGTCTCCTCCCTCCCCTTTCCCCTACGCGTGCATACCATTTATTATCTGCGAATTTGTATCTGTGGTCATCCGCTGGTACAATATCCATCAACAGTATGTACTTGGTTTTTGGATTAAGGCCAGTGACCTTCACTTTGTAACTGGGGAACATACGCCTATTAAAAACAAACAAATAATAATAATTTTAAAAAAAAAAAAAAAAAGTATAAAAACAAAGAAGGCAAAATTTCCCGAGGTATTTTTGGTCTGGGTACCCCCTTCCCCTGGGCAATGGGAGATGTTTGGGTACCTCTCCAGGTTCCAGCTAAGGCGAAAATTAGGTTATCAAGGCAGAATCGTAATTATGAGACTGGTGGGGTTATTTGTTCACCTATTCGTCTCCATGATTGCCTATTCGTATATTTTCCTAATTATTTGTTTCTCTGGGCGTTCTACTCTCCCTTCTTTGAACAAATCTGCTCGTGAGAACTTTAGGAAGCAAGTTACTTCCCTCTATACATGAGCCGCTGGAAGAGGAGGGGAGATTTGCCAAAAAAAAAAAAAAAAAAAGAAGAAAAAGAAAAAAAAAAAAACCAAGAAAAGAGGCAAATACATGTTTTTATAGAAATATATATATAATACATATATAATATATATATATATTTCAAATACTCCTATTTCTATCAACGGTTCATTATGCAGATATGAAAAGAAAACCTGCTCACATTCAGGTGTGACACCAAATCTGTGCGCAGCTTACAGAGACATCAGCAAACACACCTGACAAATACTTGGAAACCCTCGATACACAGTCAAGACAGGGGCTTTTCGAAATATTTTCCATTACTGCAAGGCAGGGACTTAAAACACTGGTGTTATTTTAGTTCGAGCTTTCCAAATATTTAAAAATAAAGCAGATGAAAACGTATCCCTGGGATTTAAAACGCGCATTAACAAAACCCCCCCACGCCTCTGTAAATACGGGGCTCTTATCGCTGCCACGGGGCATCTGGGCTGGGCTCTAATTCCGATATAAAAAAAATCGAGGGAGGAGGAAATCTACCAAGGAAGAAAGCAGAGATTTGGCTTGAACATTTTAGGAGAGAATTAACCGAATTCTACCTGATCCCTAACTCCATCGCAAACACCTGAGCAGCAAGAACACGGACTTCTCCAACAATAAACACGGGGAATTGTATAAATAAGGAAAGCTATCCTATACCTCCCCTAAAGCCCCTGCACTGTAAATATCGACTTTATTGCTCTCCAGATGAGCTTTCTGTCCTCTACGATATTTGTTTGAAATCTCGACAAGGTGGTTTATGTCTCTCTCCTTGCGCTGCTTTTTTTTTTTTTTTTTTTTTCGGGGAACTGGTTGGATTTCTCTTTTTTTCGGACGGTCCCTCAGCTCCCCCGTGTCCCAACACCAGGCTGGGGGGGTCAGCAGGATTCCAGCCCTCAGCAGTTTCCACCTCCCTCCTCTTTGTACCCCTAGGACACAAAATCCTTCTTTAAATCCGAGGTTGAAGGGGAAGACGAGCCGTGAGACAGATCTATTCGCTAAAACTTTATACAACCAGCTCGTTTTTTTTTTTTTTTTCCCATCCCTCTTCAGGCAAATTTTGAGAGACCACAACAAATACCAGATGACAGAACAAAATGAAAGTTTGACTCCACATTGTTTATGATGCCCTTGCAATCTAAAGCAACTACTATTTCTGCTGTTGGAAAGTTTCCTCCTCCCATCCTCCGAGGATTTTAATCTAAGACCACAACGAAAAAAGCCTCTGTCTGCTCCCAGTTTGCTGACGGGACTGGAGAGACTACTTTACTGGATCTCTCTGGCTTAGGCACTCTTCGCTTTAACAGTCCTCCAACGTATTAATATTAAAGATAAAGTTAAACAGCCTCAAATATACTCGCGTACACTAATAAATATCTACAGATCAAGTTTACTAAGCCGGTCATGGAATCGATTACGCTGGTCCCAATAAAATTGGATTTGCGAGGCTGTATATTTTTCTACACACCCACACAAACGCGCACACACCGAGAAATGTGTCTCTGGGCGCAGTTAGAGCCTCATGCTCTTTATTTGCGGGCGCATCTCTCTGCATCTAAACAGCCCTCGCTATCAGTATAAAAACAGTAGCTTAAGACCACATGTACTTTTAAATAGGGTGGCTTATATTCGCTTCAGTGTGCACATAATAAATAAGAAACTTCTGTAAACAGCACAAGGCGTTGCAAAACTGCAGAAGGGACGAGCTTTGCCTTTAATTTAAAAAATAATAAAAATTTTAAAAAAAAAATTAAAAATAACGAAACGGCCCGGCGAGTTGTTCTAAACAAAATTAGGTTTTGGCCAAGTGGTTGCAGCTCGCCTGCGCCTGGAAAACTTCCAGCGGCCTGAAAGTGGGATTTAACGATCCAACTGCTCTGGTAAAAGAAAGAAGCCAGAAGAAACAATCCCTCCCGGTCTCCATCCTCGCAGGGAGGGCTCTGCACCGGCTCCTTGGGCTGAGACACCCGCACGGGGCAGGAGAGACGAAACCGGAGCGATGTCAGGGAGAGCGGGGACACGGATCCCCACGCACAGGGATGGGCGAACACGCGTGGTCCCCCCCTCCCCGCAGGCGATTCCCCCCAGCAAACACGCACACGGGAATGCTTCCCCCCTCCTCGCCTTCTCTCTTACCTCCCAGCCTTTGTTATGATCATCTCCGTCCCCACTTCGTGGAATTTCAGCCACAGCTCCCGCTCGTGCAAAAACACCTTTATCCCTTCCATGCCCTGCGGAGGAGGAGGAGGAGGAGGAGGAGGAGGAGGAAGGGACAAGGAGTCAGCTCCGAGCCGGGGAGGGGGCGGCAGGACCCCTCACGGCCCCGCTTGGAACCCCGGAGGGGAAAGGATGCGCGACGGGGGCATTCCCGAGAAAATGCAACAGTTTGTGCCTTGGCAAAGATCGGGAGAATGGGATTTCAGGCCAGAGCCCCGCGGTGCCGGCCGAGAGGTGGAATCCTGCCGGCCTCGGTGCTCCCGAGGAGGGGAGAGAGGAGCAGGAGCTCCCGGAGCCGGCTCCAGCCCCGTCCTCCCAGCCCAGCCGCTCAAGAGCTCAGCCGGAGGAGATTTACACCCCTTCCCGGAGCGATTTACATCCGTCGGGTCCTCGGGTGCAGGCTGGAGACGTGTGGGGTGCCACCTCTGCTGCCCTTGCCATCTCTGTTTCCCCCCTCCATCTCATTTTCTTCAGCCCCCAGCCCACTCCTCAAAAAGGGGCTATTCCCCAAGAGCCCCGCACTTGGCACCGCGGGGACAACGCATCCCCCCAAGACGGGGTGGGAGCCGCAGTGGACACCCCCAAACCAAGCACACATTCCCCCCACTGGAGCCGAAGGATTCTGCCAAAGGCACAGTGGGGAGGGGGGCGGTTTCCAAATGCCCCCGGTAGCCCCAGGACAGACAGCACAGCCCGGTGGCAGCAGCCGCAGGGGGTGGATGTTTCTCCCCCCAGAAGATTTACCCACCAGGAGACAAGGGTGCTCACTGAAGGGGCTCCGCAGCAGCTGGAGGAGGGGCGATCTGGGTGGAAAAGCCCCTCTTCCCCACCTCCCCCCAGCCGGATGGTGCTGAGGACCGTGGGACCGCTCCCCAGCACCCCCCGACAGCAGGGGAGGAGAAGCTGAGGGGTGTTCCAGCCCTTTGCCACCTCAGCTTGCTCTCCTCCGGGAGCTTCATGTCCTGCATGGGAGCCCACGCGTGTCCCTGAAACACGGGGGTGGGGGTCAAAGGGCGATGGAGGCTTTGAGGGGCACCCCAGGCTGTGCGTGGCCCCTGGATCCCTACAGGGGTACCCACGTGGGACATCCTCACTAGCACATCGTGTGCGCACACCAGGGGTATGGGTTTATCTCCCATACAAACACACACTAACGTAGCAAATATATATAGATTTGCTGCCTGTACACGCGTTCACATCTTCCTTTGCACACTCACACTTTGCAGATGCCCCTGTGCAAGCAGGCGCCATTGGTGTTTTGGGCTCTTTTCCACGCGTGCCCCTCCGCGCGCCTCGATATTCACGCGTGCACCTCCCCGCAGGTTTAGCGCTTGAACGCAACCCCAAACCGCGCTAAAGCAGGACGAGGCCCACAGCTCTGACAACCAGGTGAGACTTTTCAACCCTGTGGGGCCTAAAACAACTCATCGTCACCAGATCAGGAGCAGCCACCCGGCTGAGGTTATATTTAAGGGGGGAAAACACAGAGAAAAGGAGGGTAAAAAAAGGAGTGAGAGGGAGTAAAAGAGGAGAGTAGGTCTTTACCTGCTGCGTGAAGGCCGCCTGGGGTGAGGTGGGGGACTTGCTGGTGGCCCCCAGCTGAGTGTCCTGTTTGGCTTCAGCCTGGAGCTCCTTGGCCTCCGAGTTAGCCGGCGTGGTCGGGAGCCCAAAGCCTTCCTCGCTATCCGCCATGTTATGAGCTTCCTTCGCTGAATCCCCCACTGCAGGCACACATCAGGGAAAGAGCAGAGATAAGAGACGCATAAGTCAACGCTGACGTTTAATAAAATATATCTCTATATACATTTGCGATGGGGAGCGAGCCGGAGCGCTCGGCGGGGCTGCCCAAACAAACCGTTGCTGCCCGCAACTCACTTCCAGCTGCCCGGCAAGGGAACAAGGCCCTTTAACTTTGGGAGAGGGAGAAATAAAGACTTTTATTTACTATCGCAGCCCGCAAGGGATGATAGGATTTGGGGAGGGTGGGAGGGAGGGGAAGGGGGAGGCGGTATTATTAAATGCATCTTTTGGAAGAGGTAAACAGCGCACTTGAGGTCTGGCTGGCAGGACGCGGGGAGCGAGGCACAAGGGGGCCATGGGCCGGCCAGCTCATCACACAAGTGACTCTGGAGGTCAGGGGTCTGAAGCTGGGGGCAAGCAGATCCTCCCCTGAGCCTTGAACACCTCCAGTTCCCCCAGGTGGTCTTTCAGTCCCCACTGTCCACCCAGAGAAGTGGAAGCTTCTACCTCACTTCAGTTTTGACCAGGCAAACACGACTGTCACGCGAGACCCTTTCTATAACCCCATTTTCCCAAGAAAATTCAACTTCTTGCACCCCTACAGGAAAGCGGGTGGAAAAAACAACCAAAACGAGCCTTTTCTTCCCCAACCCATCCAGCTGCAAGTAAAGGAAAGGACAGATGAGATAATTAAAATATAGAAGTGCAAATAAATCAATCGGTCAAGACGATGAGCAAGGTAACGTGCACTCAGGCTGGTGAAGGGGGGTGGAATTGGGGCTGAACTGAATTAAGCCATAACATTCAAAATAAAACTGCGCGAGTAAAGAAAACAAGCTTAAAAAAATACACAGTTTGTTTCAGATGTGAGTTATTGTAGTAAGTTTTAAAAGCAGTATTTCGACATAGCTTTAACGGTGAAAGTTCCAAAGCAGCACCAAAAAAAAAAAAAAAAAGATAAAAGCAATTGAATTATCTGTTAGTTTTTTGTTCTTAAGGAGTTTAGAGTTTTAGTAGCCTTTAAAAAAGTATCTCTCGTATGTTTCAAAGAAGGGGATTAATTTTTGAAAGGCCAGCCATATGGAGGCAATATTGATTTTAAGTACACGAGAGAATGTTTTGAAATGTGTTCTCCTTCTCCCTGCAACAATATTTAAAAGCCGTTTAAAAGAAAATGGGGGGGAGGGAAAGGCAATTCGCCTTTAAATGCAAAGGAAAATTGGGAGTGGAAAGGAAGGGGGACGAAAATTATCTTCTCTGCTAGTGGTGGGTAACATATACATATACATATACATATATACACACACATATAACTTAAAAGGACAAAAAGCGAGGGGACTGCAGCTCCACACCTCTGGAACTGAGGAGCCTGGACAGAAACGGCCCGTGCTCCCTCCCTCCCCAAAGGCTCTTTTCCCACCGCACACCAGCCAAGAGACTGAAGGGCAAAGCAAAACGGCTACGAGCGCGGAAAGTGCGCGGAAAGTGCGCGGGGAGCCGCTGCCCCGAGGCCGGACACAGCCCGCGGGCAGAGCCGCAGCTCCAGGGACCATTTAAGGCTTTTCTTTTCCCCTCCTCCGCTTTCTTTTTTATTTTTTTTTCTTCCCCCTCCCTCGACTGTTGTGTTTGGGTTTGAGTTTTTTTTGTTTTTTTTTTTTTCTGCAGCTTGGGAAGTGTCCGTTATCCATTTTTTAATCGATTTCTCTCCAGCCTGGAGCTCTTATTCCCCTTGAGCTGGCAAAGTTAAGGATGAGGACAAGAGGAGGGGTGTGGAAATAAAGCATGTTTATTAAAACAAAGAGAGCCCCAGCGAGCCTCCGCGATGCTCTCTGCATCCAGATATAATTGAGCAGATAGAAAAATAATAATTATTAAAAAAGAAGAGTGGGATGATGGCAAAAAAATAACCTAACAGTTATGAGGAATCGGCGATCCGTGGCTTCTAATTCTTTTTTTTTCCCCTTAAAAGAGCTTCTGAGAAGAAATGGAGCTTGACAGAACCAGGCCGCGGTGACCGTATGAAAAATGCATCACGCCTTGCTAAAGTAGCACCAAGTGGGTGTGCGAGAGAGGGGGGGGGGAAAGAAAAAAAAGAGGGGAAAAGAAAAAAAAATAACCCACCCTCTGTTTATTGTTGCAGCTTCGTCCCGGCTCCCTCAGCCCCATGGGGAAAGCAGCCCCACAGCTTCTCCTGCAGCCCAAGAATCCCGAGGCCTCGCAGCTCCTCGGCAAAGCCAATTTGTGTTTCACAATGCCCCCAGCCAGCCACTTTCTCTCTCCCTCGGTCACACACACACACACAGAGATTACAGACACCGACGGACACACATGGCAATGGAAGAGCTGTTACCTTGCTCGTTGAATTCCATGCAATCAATGCATCTCCATATATATCATGTATGTGTCTATTTTCCCCCTTTGCAATGGAAATTACAATGCGATCAGGCTTCTCGTGTGCATA
This sequence comes from Clamator glandarius, assembly GCA_033459285.1. Classification (NCBI taxonomy): domain Eukaryota; kingdom Metazoa; phylum Chordata; class Aves; order Cuculiformes; family Cuculidae; genus Clamator; species Clamator glandarius. The sequence goes on along the minus strand of JAUNZM010001016.1, from coordinate 1,616,835 downwards.
TTTCCTTTTATTTATTTATTTGCTGATCAGCATGTGAAAACCCAGCCTGGAAGGAAAAAAATCTCTCCAATGCAAGCCTGCTTGCCTTCTTCTCTCTCTCTCTCTCTCTCTCTCTCTCTCTCCCTCCTCTGCTCTCTCCAAACACTTCCAGGTTGTCAGACGTGCTAGGAAGGATCCTGAGAGCAAGATAAAGCCCCCACCCCCACCCCTTTTCTCAGCCTGATCTGGAAGATATAGGGGTTTTTTTCCCCACCACGCTCTTTCTACTCTCCACCTAAAAATAATAAATAAAAAAAATAATCGTCATTAAAAAGTGGGAGAGGACTAAAGAGAGGAAAAATAAAACAGCACCCCCTTGGGAAAAAAAAAAAAAAAAAAAAAAGGAAGAAAGGAAAAAGTTTCGAGCGGGGCTGGCAGCCTCCGCTCCTCCAGGCAGGTTCGCGGCGCTGCCGCCGTGGATCCGCGGAGCAAAGCGCGGAGCGGAGCGCGGAGGTGACGTGGGCTCGTCCAGCTCCCGTCGCCAAGTGCTGGGACCCACTGCCCAGCCAGCCAGGATCCTGCTCCGGAGAGACTCACAGCCCTCACACAGCCCTCCCTCCCGCCCCCTCTCCCCCCCCAAAGCTCCTTTTTCCAGCCTATTTTTCTGGCCGGCAAACAAGAACAAGGCACAAAGACAATCATCAAACTCTCCAGCAACCCTCCCCCCCCTCTTCTTTACCCCCTTCCCCGCTCCCTCCCTCCCTCCTCCATCCATCTCTCCCAACCAAAGAGAAAATTCAGCGTCCAGGAATATTTCCACCCCCCCCCCAATTCTCCTCCCTTACCCCTTTAAATAAATCGCTGGCTCCGCTAACCTTGCACCACCCCCGGCCCCCCCTGCCCTCAAAGCAGCTCGAGGTGTGGATTTAAACCCAGATCTATTTTTTCTAGCGCTCACTGAGGCCTTTTAGCGGAGAGCCGTGGGGGGAACCCCCTCCAACCCCCTAAATGGACTCGCTTAACGGGTATAAGTACAACCTAGGGGAAAAAAAGGGGGTGAAACGCTGCGGACTGGGATTAAAACCCAATGAAGGTGAATCCCGGGCGGGTGTGCGTGGAGTTGTGGCCCTTGTTCCCACTTCTGGAAGCATCCAGGATCCTTCCCTTGCCCTTCTCCATCCTCTTCCTCACCCCTCGCAGCGCTGCCCGGCTCTTCGCCCCGTGCTCAAATAATCAAACCGTCAGCGAGGAGCAGGGATGTGGGTTTATCTGCATCTTCCCTTCGCTCCCTTTCTTTTTTTTTTTTTTTTTTTTAAATGTATTATTTGGAGGGTAAAGTTGAATAGGTCAGCGCAGGGTAAACAGCCTCCCTGTCGCATTCTGCAGGCTGAAGAGAACCAGATTGGCGAGGCGGATTTTTGATAAGACTCGGAATAAATGGGATGGTTTAGATCTGCTCTGCCCGCCCTCCTCCTGTGCCCCCACCCGTCCATGTGTCCCCCCTCACTCCCACTTCCCAAATCCTTCTCTCTTTTCTGCCCCTCGGCCGTTTCTTTCGCATTTCGTGGAAATTTTCAGCAAATCCACCCTCGCCCGGCGCGGTAACACCGGAGCCCCCTGAAAGTTTGTGGTGGGGAAGGGAAAAGTCTAGGGGTGAGCGGCTATTGGGAAGGGGGGTGCGTGTGTGAGCGGAGTTTGGCATCCCCCAAGCCCTCTGCCATGTGCACAACAGCTACTTGAGAAGGAACAGCCGACAATAAACGGCTTGCAAATAAGAATAATAAAATAAATGCACTTGTAGCCGCAGAGAATAAGCCAGAGAACGCTACTTAAACAAACAGAACAGAGCCTGTCCCATATTTCATTATTTTTAGAGGGGAAAGGAGCCGTGGAGCCCTTCCAAACACAAACAAACCAAAGAGCAAAGCGGGCGTCCTTCCCCCGGCAAAGGCGGTGGGAGCAGCCCCAGAGCTCCAGCAAAGACTTTCCCATCGCATTCTGAAAGGTGAACATCTAGGGGGAAATAAAATAAAGGAGGAATAAAAAAATAAAGGAGGTGATCACGGTGCTGGAGGTGGGAAACGCCGAGGAAGAACCGCAGCGTCCCCCAAGGCACCCGGCTGGCTCGAAATAAGAGGTTTTCTCTTAAAAAACACGAAAGCAAAGAGAGAGGAGGAAGGTTTCTCGCAGCTGGTAGTGAGAGCGAACACGAGCTTCCCTCCCCTCGCCGGAGAGAAAAGCAGAAAGTGATAATCCCTGAAGTTTGTAAGAGCAAACCCGAGCGCGGCCGCTGCCCGGGGAAGCACTCACCTCTCCAATGCCAAACCAGGTCCCAGACACCTTGAAGACAGGTTGAAAACGATGCAAATAAATCGAATTTATTTCCGTCTGCAGGTTGGAGGGTGAAAAAGGAAGGAAGGAAGAGAGAGAAAAAAAAAAAAAAAAAAAAAAGCAGCTGGGAAAAGGACAGCAAGTCCAGGCTCTTAGGACTGTAATGTCAAGGTAAAGGAGCCTTCCAGCTAGCAGCCGATTTGTGGTCTCAGACAAATTAAATATTACTGTTTATTACCAGCCATACTCCAATAAAATAAAGAGAGTTCAAGGCGATAGCTGCTATCTCACGAGCTTTGCTCCTATAGGACACGGAGACGTCACCAGCCACGCAACTGGCCTATTCTGTCATGGTTGACTGCAGCAGTCATGGAAGGTTAATTTGTATTATTCTCCTCTTTTTAAAGCCCTATCAGTGAGATTCCTGGATTATTTTCCCTCCCCCCCCAAAGAAATCAATTCATTGCAATGCAAAAGGCAGGGAGGCTGTGTGTGTGCAACCTCTACAGACGGATGCATGTGTAAATATCCACGTAAATATATATATATTGACATGCCGAGATGCACAACGCGGACCTATATACGCGGGTGTGAGGGGGTATATATCATAAATCAGTGTGTATCACCCAAGCAGTCAAGGAGTAGCTGAAAACTCAAGGAAAACCCACTTTTCCTTGGAAAAAGAAAGGGGGAAAATAGTAGCAAAGGTCACACTACACCAGGAGTAGCCTAGTTAATCCAACAGTATTAGCATTATGCATCTTAATTCATTTTCTTTTAAAAATTATTATTATAGAGAGCAGGAAACTTGTCAAATGGATGCTCAGGCACCTCTGGAAGCGAGCACGCTGGGATATATGTAGTAAATCATAATCTATTTATTTGCAAATTCGAGCGTGTTTTGGGAACACATTAATTACTCTCATTAAAAATAAAAATTAAGCAACTAAAAAAGAAAAAGACAGAAACGAAAAAAAAAGAAAGTAGTAAATCGAAGTGATAATTTGCCAAATGAGACTGACAAAAGGGAATGAAAAAAAAAACCCAAACCACACACCCACCAGCCAAACCCCTCCATGTCCAGTGGCCGCAGAGGAGCCACCGGCTCTTCCCAGCTCTCCAGGCAGCATTTTGGGATGTACTCGGGGCCGCTGCAGAAAGATTCCGAGGAAAAAAAAACGGTGCTAAAACGTTGTTTCCTCCAGCAGAAAAAGAGAGGAGGAAGAGGAGGAGGAGAAATAGGGAGAGAGAAAATAAAGCGCAATACCTAAGGAAAAAGCGAGAAGTTCCTGCAGGAGCTGGAAGCTGCAGAGGGTGAGTGTTCCCAGGCAGGGACCCCAATCCCTGCTCCGGCCGAGGGGGCTGCAGGCAGCATCCCACTCCCTGCAGGAGAAATCCTGTATGGATTTAAACGGTTTGGCCTGGCCGAGCTGTCCCCACGGCCACCAAGCTCTGAGGGCACTGGGAAAAGGCAGGGCCCGAGCAGAAAGGACCAGCAACGGGGTGGAAAAGGGGAGAAAAGCCTCCTTGCCCCAGTTTGCCCCAGGGCAGCGCTTCACAGCTCGAGGTCCCCCCAAATAATTGGAATGGGGGAAAAAATATTCCTCGGGGAATGATGATGCACTTTGCAACGCCTTCTCCAGGCTGGCACCGCCTGCCCAGAGCAGGCAGGATAGGACCTTCCTGCCAAAGGCGCACCCCGGCTCAGAAATAACCCCCTCTCCTCGCATCCCTCCCCGAAGCGGCTGCAGCCGGGGATGCTCTTCCCCCTGGCAGCTCCGCATCCCGCTCGGCTTCCGAGCTCAGGACCGGGGATCCCGGTGGAAAGATGGGCTGCAGGAAGGGGAACACACGTATGGATACGTATGGAGTGCGTCTGTACACATGTGCACACACATGTGAGTCTGGACACACGCACACACGACGCCTTCTCGCTCAGCTCCTTAAGCGCATTTTGTATCTTTAGGCTGAACGTGCCTTGGGGGGAGAGATACGCGTGAGCATCCGCGCCTGCTTGCACAGGTACCCCCACACCAACACACACGCACATCGACAAATCGTACGTGCGTGGAGCTGGGGGGTGATGAGACCGTTCTGCGCGCTCGCACAAGAGCATCAGTGCAAGCTCAAGCCTCCCGTCCCCCATGCATCACCCGTACGCGTGAGTATTTACATTCCACCTATGGTTTACACGCAGGTTTTGGGTGCACACAAGCATCAGCCTGGTCCCTTTCTCCACTCAGCTCGGTGAGAGCGTCTGAAAATTTGCACAACCCCTAAACGCTGGCGAGTGGATAAATATGTGCATAGCACGTATTTACCATACTCCATATATATATATGCACATACACACATATATAGACAGATATATACATATATACAAGCTCCCACATACATAGAAATAAAGATCATCCATCCATCAACAGCCACGGACCCAAACCCCCACACCCTGGGCACTTACCTCCGTGGGTGAGGGGTAGTGGCTGGGAGAGGGGGGGGCACCCCGAGCTCTCTCTCTGTTGCTCAGCTCCTCGCTGCAGTCAGGGGAGCAGGATCAGGCCCGAGCACCCCAAGTTTTTTGGGAGCACATGGCCGGAGCCTGGAGCAGCATCTCTACCCTGTTGCTACCTTTGGAGGGTGCCACTCGCCCTGCAGGTTTCTCCTCTCGGATTTTACCCTGGAGAGGTGGAGGAAGGAGCGGGGGGGTGGCTGGGGTGCTGGCTTGCAGTGGGGTCGAGGTGTCAGCAGTAAGAAATAGTGCCGAGCATGAACTCACTCCCCACCCCAACCCCCAAACACACACCCTTCAAAATCTCCTTGGGGCGGCTGAACCAAACCGAGAAGCCTTCAGCCTCCAGCCGGCAGCCGCCCTCTGCCAGGGATGGGGAGCTGCTGGCTCTCCCGGCTTATAAAACAGACACACTTCGGCATTTGGGGATTTTTAACTCGTTTTTTTTTCTCCCCCCACCTCCCCTCAAGAGATTTAACTCCCCCATAGCAGGGATTATTTTTTTCTTTTCCCTTTCATTTTTAGGTACTTCTCTTCCCCTTTCCTTTTATTTCTAACTCCCTTTTCTTGGCCACATACCCGCTTAGGCAAAATACACACCTGGGAGAAAGCAAGTATTTGAAACAATCATCCTCTCTGGAAGCATTTCGGTCCATTCTCTTGTTTCGGGTTTTTTTGGGTGTTTTTTTTGGTTTTTTTTTTCCCTAAATTACGGTAGCAGTGACTGACTGCATTGATTTTAGGGTTTATCACCAAGATGTTTGTGTCAAAGAAACTCCAATACAGCTCTCCCCGTGTCATTATTTCCATTACAAACCCGTGCATTTAGTGGCCTAGAATTTGTATACTTAGACGAGCCTTCGGGGGTTGATACCTGCATAGAGCTTTTTTTTTTTTTTTTAATTATTTTGTTGTAATTACAGGTGAACAGCATTTATTTTTTAAAGTTTGTGGTTTCGGGTCCTTTTTTTTCCCGCCCTTCTGGCTACTTGGAAAAAAAAAAAAAAATGTTTGCGATTAAAACCCGTCTCCCCCTCCTTCCTTCAATCCGTTCATTTCCCAGGCGAACTCCAGGCTTCAAAACGGTGACAAAAATGAAAAAGCAGCAGCCGGGCAGGGGCAGAGCTGCACGACACTGCCCCACACTTGCCCGTGGGTTGGAGGCCACTTTTCCTTCCACATGGCAAGCAGAGAGGGGGCGAGAGGGTCCCAAAGTCAAGCTAGGAGCATCCTTAGAGCAAGAGGGACCTATTCAACTCTCTGCCTCCAAAAAGGCATCTCCCCTGGAATTAACTGCAGCTCAAGGGAGCCGAGGTTCCCCAAATTTCCTGTGGGCACAGGGGCAAGGAGAAATTAGGCTGCATTTCTCTTCCTCTCCCCTCTCAGGGAGACAAAAGGCGAGTTTTTGGCTCATGGTGCCCATGGGATCCCCCTCCCTGCCCCGGTCAGTGAGTGATGCTCCCGGTGGAGAGGGAAAGGCTAATCTCCTCTTGCCAAACAGGGTGTCAATTAGGGCTCTTATCTCTGCCCGAAGGAGAAAATAAAAGCAGATAAGGCCTTCGCTCTCGCCCTGGGAAGAAAGCTAATGGGGGAAAGAGGGGGGAAAGTCCTCAGCGCCCAGTGCCTTTCCCTGAAAATGATCTTGCAATGACCTTGAAGGGGGATGGAGGGGCGGGATGGATGGAGGTAGGGGGGGAGTAAGGAAAGGAGCCCGAACTGAAAAGCTTTGAATCAGTCGCTGGAAAAAAAAGGCCGCATAAAAGACACCTGTAATTGTCCCGTGTGTCTCCCCTCGATGGATTGGACCTGGCTCCCCCGGGTAGACGAGCCCCTAGAGGAGAGGGAGCAGCCAGAGGCACCCGCACCACTCCCTCATCCCGCTAAATTTCTTCCTCCTTTTCTTTCCAACTCATTTTTCTTTCTTTCTTTCCGCCTTCCCAATCCTTCTGGATTTCTTCCTTCCTTTTTTTTTTTTTTTTTCCCCCCCCGTTCTCCCCCCAATTCTCTTTCTTTCCCCTGCCCAAAATAACACCGAGTGAAAGCTCAGCCGAGCCCGGCCGATCAGCTCTGACCATATTAAACAGGATAGCCACAAATTTCAGGAGCCAGAGACTCTGCCAGGGAGGCAGGGGGGCTGCTGTGCTCCCTCCGCCCCACTCCAAGGATGGGAACAGCCTTAACTCGGGTTCGTGCTGGTGCCACAGGCATCCCCAAAAAAATATCAGGGGGGAATACAGATTACGCACATCACCTAAGGAGCTCCTTTCTGTTATCTTCAAAAATTGTTAAGAACAAAAACATATCCAAGAGAGGAAGAGAAATGCAAAAATAGAGCATTTGAGTATTTTTCGCCACCCCCGGCCCCCACATAGGGACTTGCCCCTGTAAATCTCGGGGTCCTGCACGCTCCACGGCCACAAGCGCAGCAGAAAATCGGTTTCAGAGGGGCAGAAACCCACGGGTGTGCGGGGAAATACCAGCGATGTTTGCGAGCACTTGGCCTCGGCCGAATCCTGCTGCCCGTCCCCGATTCTGGGGGTTGCAGGTGCTTTTCCAGGGGAGTTTTTGCAAGCAGACAAAGGTGGGGGCTGAGTATCTGCGTGCGAATAGATGCTGGTGTTGGCACTCGCTTTGGTGGATCCGATTTTCTAGGAGCGCCTCCAGAAAAAGATTTATAAACCAGATTTATACCTGCTACACCTATATTAAGCGTTTGTGCTGGGTACGAGCCTGTGTGTTTTGATTTAGGTGAATAAATGGTTGTGGGCACAGAAAAATTCTACTTTTACGCACTTAAGAAATTATTAGGAGATCATTTTGGTGCCTGGCTGGGATGTCTATTTTTTTGGAGACAAACTTGTTACCTGCAGGCTGCCAGTACAGGGGTTGTGGGTGCCTTTGAGAGCACGCTTTGGGTGCTGTTCCCTTAAAAATCGTTCATTTCCAACGAATAATTCTTTTTTTTAGGGGAAAGGAGCTCTCAAACCTCCGCGCAAAAGCCTCCCTCGGCGGAGCCGGTAGCTCGAATGGTACCTGCGGAGCTGAGCCCGGTTCCTGCACCGGTTGCAGGAGCCGCAGCAGCCGCCGTTGAAGACAATGCCTATTTTCTGTCATTAATAACTCCTTTCTTTAAAAAAAAAAAAAAAATCTCCTTTGGATCCAAGATTGTTTTTTACGATTCAGTTGGACAAGGCGGAACACATGTTAGTTTAAGCAGGTTCATGAAATAGCTGTAAATCAAATAAAGTTTACGAGTTTAGCAGGAAATACTGAAAAGATGAAGAAACAAAAAAAAAAAAAATCCACCGAGGCAGAGACCAGCGGGCAAAAAGAGTTGGTGGAGTTTTGTCCTGCTCTGTGTTTCTCTCTGTTCTCTTGTGCATCTTGCCGATTAAAGGCCTCGAGACCCCGTGTTGGCGCCAAGTGGCATGTTATTAATCAGTTATCCCGAGGTTCAGTCCACATAAGAGAGAAATTTAATCACCAGAAACCAGACCCGACATAAAAGAGAAATTTAAAATCAATTCCCGCCGCCCCCCCCCCCGCCTTCCCCACCTCCAAAACTATCAGAACGAGCAGAAGCAATCAAGATCTCGCTCCCTCTCCCTCTTAATTGCAGCGGGAGAACTGCAAAATTTGCTGAGCTTTACCCTGAAGAGCATTTGGAAGGAAAACAAAACAAAAAAAAAATCATTAAATAAAAAAGAAAAAAAACCCAACAAGAACAACGCAACAAGTTTCTCCTTGATCTCGCTATAAAAACATGATGGGGGAGAAATATCCCAGGAGGAGCTTTTAATAATGGAAAAGGGAGGGGGTTGGGGGGTGTCACATTTATCGCTGTTAAAATGATTTTTGAAGGTTCCCGGGGGGGGGGCTGGGTTGGGGAGCTCTCCCGTCGGGGTATCCAGCCCCTGGGGTTCTGATTCCTTTCCCCAAGCCCTGGTTCTACTCGGGGATGGCAACACTGGGTATGTGTGTGGGTATCTCTCCTAAACCCTGTGTGCCCCCCAACAACGGGAGCTTCCTAGCCCCCCTCCACTTCTCCTCCGAGATAGTTTGGGTGGGAATGTCCAGGTTTGGGGGTCAGGCCGAGTGGGTGGGAGGAGAAATCCTTGGCTCTCCTCACTGGGAGCAGTGGGGAAGGTCCTTTCGGAAGGGGCTAGAGGTGACAGAAGGAAAGAACAGACCCAAACATCTCAATCCTTCCCCAAAAAAAGCCTCCTTTAAACCTGGGAAAGGTGAGGAGTCACTCGGAGTTGGCCCCGCGGCTTCCACGCGTGTTTTTCGTGGGAGCATCTCCCCCGGCCGGGTTTCCTCCTGGCTGCTGGGCATGGGGGGGTGGAGGGGGGGGACAAAGGGGGGTCGTGGTTGTCCCTGTGCTGCGTCTCGGAGCCGTGAAGGGCACACAGGGGAGGCGGGAGGCCGCCCCGGGGCTATATTTGGAAAAGAATTTGGAAAACCTTCCAACAAATCTGTGCGAAAGGTATCGGCCCCGAGAGGAGAGGCTGTCCCGGGGGCTGACTCTACCCCTGAACCCCCCCACACACACACCTCGAGGGGTCACCCCATGCTCCGGGGACACCCCCTGGCAGCGTCTTGCTCCCCACCCGCGTGTTTGTTCCTCGAAAGAGAAGCGGAGCAAGGAAAAAAAAAAAAAATCCACTGCAAGCCTTTGCCTTCCCGAACACGAAAAGAGGAGACTTCTCCCTGGTCCATCCCCACCCGCGGCAGCCGAGGTTTAGCGAATGCCCTCATCCAGGGTTAAGGCTTCGTAGAGAGGCTATAAATTCGTGCCAGACAGATTTCCTTGTTCTACCTTCCAAAAAAAAAAAAAAAATTAAAAAAAAAAATAGCGGGGGTATAGGGGAACCCTGAGGACCTCGACCTTGGGAGGACAAGGAGCGATGGAAAGACAGATGCTGCCTCTCCACGTTGCTCCCACCCCAAAGTCCCACCTGAGCAAACCTGCTGGAGGTATTTTAACGAAAACCGTATTTTCCCCCACATTTTTCCTCATCATCAACATCCCCCCCTCCCCAAAAAAACCCCAAAACCCCCAAAAAACAACAACCTAGAAAACATTGACTTGATTTGGACTGCCTGATAGGGTTTCCCCTCCACTCCCTCTCCACTCTATCTGATTGTTTTCCTACAACCCAAATAGACTGGAAACCACAGGGAAAATAATCAAAGTGCAGCATGTTTTCCCACAGTGGGAATGCATGTTAGCACTCTCTCTACTTCTTGATCCTCTGTTTGCGTGCGGGCATCCAGGCGGAGATGCTTTCAGGAGCAGATGCACAGATGCAGGACGCGTTTGGGGGTGCAGAAAACACCCAGGACCCACGAACGTGCCAGCCCACGAAATATTTAAATCCACGCAGCCGCCCTCAGCCCTTGGCTGAGGGCGGCTGCGTGGATTTAAATATTTCCATATAAACAGGGGAATAAACATGCTCGTGTGGGCATAGAGCCAGCTCCTACCCACCCGCATCGGGGTATTTGTCTGCTGTGCCAGCAGAACCGGGGGGCACAGGAGCTACCCGAGCTCCTGGCTGCGTTGCCTTAATAAATCTGCTTCCCTGCCACCGGGAAAAAGGTGAAAAATAAAAGGAAAAGGCAAGAAATTAGGAACGAGCTGAGCCCTGAGGGTGGAAGGCTCCCCCGCCCCGCGCAGGCTGCGGGAAAGGGAGCGGGTGTGCTCCGAGGGGAAGGTGGGAGAGAGCTCCTTCTCCAGCAGAAAATGGTTTTCCAGAACCCCCTCGCTGTCAAGCGCATCCCTAACTCCTCCTCTGCCTGCGGAGCGGCTCCGCTCCCCCCCTCCCAGCTCCCGCAGCTGGGCGGCGTAGGTAGCTCCAGATAAGTGAAAGTGGTATTTTTATAGGCTGATAAAAGAGACTTATCTCGGCTTTCCCGAATCTGACAAAGATTCCCTAATTGGTCATTTGCCCACAGCAGCCTCCCCAGCCTGGGGCCCGGCAGACGCTATTTTCAGCCTCCAAAAGGGGTGTCGCCCCCCCACACCCCCCCCGGGGCTCCCGCTCCGCTCTTGCTCCCCAGGCTGTTCCCTTCCCAAATCCTCCCAGATCTCTTCTTCTCATTCCCAGCCACCCCCACACGCCAAGGCTGGCGTAACCAGGAAAGCCCTACATCTCCAGACAAGTATAGAGGTGCTGAGGGACCCACCGCAGCTCCACATACCCCTGGGGCGACCCTCCAGGGCAGCCACCAGGGCAACATTTCCCAACCCCATCTCTTCCGAAAGAATCACTCCCTCAGATTACCCACCGAGGAGGGTTTGCCCCTGCAGCCCAGTCCTATGAACCGCGTCTTGCCTGAGAGCAGCCACAAACTGTTCATTATGTCTTTTTGCGACGCCAAATCCATTTTAGCAGCTGGAAAAATCCTTCCCATCCTGTACAAATGCACATTCAACCAAGGTGAAAACTCTCTCCCACAGATTAACAGATAACAAGTAGAGATGCACACAGTTCTGCACCAAGCGTGCCTCCTCTGCCAAGCCACATGCTGAGATAAAATAGAGACCATAGAATCACCAGGTTGGAAGAGACCCACTGGATCATCGAGTCCAACCATAATCTAATCCCCAAGATTAAATACAAACAACAAAGCAACATCACCTCGTTTCTTCCACAGCTTCCTGGGGAGTCTGTCATGCCACAACCATCTCACTGCCAGTCTTAGCTCTCTCACCAGCTGAGATTCTTTTCCCTCCAATGCATTTTAGTCACTAGGCTACCAAAAAAAAAAAAAAAAGAAGAAGAAAAAAAATTGCAGAGGAAATGTGTTTCTGAACATCCAGACCTTGCAGCCAGTTCACATCACAAGCCTTGAAGCAAGCCGCGAAGTCACCCGCTAAACTTATTTCCCATTTTCCTTTTTTTTTTCCGAGGGAAGGCACTTGGGATTAACAGCCCATCTGACCTACTAGTGGTGTATGCACATGAATCAAACACAATCAAAGGCCCCAGTGTCAACATTAGCTTGACCCCTAAGACTGGCTCGGGTCTCAGTGTGCAGCAAGGCCTGTTCTGGCCAGAGCAGCACAAACCTTCCCCAGGGTTATTAATGCCTCCTGAGGGCTCAGCCCAGCCCGTCAGGTTGGGGTTACAGCCACCTCAGCTGCCCTGGGGTGCAGGGCCTGTGGGGATGGACCTGGCTCTGCCCTGCAACACCGGCAGGATGGCCCCACTCCATTGAGCAAAACCAGGTCTCAACCTGTTTTCTCAATCCAAACCATCCACTCAAAATCATGGAGAAGAGGAAGGGAGTTCAGCTTTTATACTTATTATGTGGGGCTGGATTTTTTGTTTTGTTGCTTTTTTTTTTTTTTCCTTTGTGCTCATATCTTTTGCCTTTCCACAACTTATTTGGCATGATTCCTCAAGTGGGTTTGGAAGGAGAATCAGCCCTTTACATCCCATCGGACCCTTTGCAGCCAGCCAGCACTGTGGGACAAGGCCAAGACTCAAGGGAACAAGCGAAGTCCCAGCCTCATCATGCAGTGATTTGGGACCCACATCCCAAAAAACGTGCTCCAGACCTGGCCCTGGGGCTCAGCAGGTGCCGAAGGACGGTGGAACTGAGCATTATTGAAGTACAGACAAATGCCCTGTGGCATTAAGAAACAGGACTGACTCCTGAGCACATCTTTTAATACCCTTTTTCCTCACAGAAAGGAACAAAGAGGAGCACAACAGTTAGTTCCCAAATCAAATCTCCAGCAGGAGAGTAGTTTTCTGTAGGAGCTAACTGCGACGTAAGTATTTCAGAAAATATCCTGTGATCCCTCTTTTCAGTGAACTTTTTGCACACCCAAAACGAGCACACGAATTAACAAGTGACCGTTGGAAGGGAAAACCATGCTGCCCTGGCTCTGCAGGAACAGTCTCTGAAGGAGGTATACGCAGTTCTGTCAAAGTTTCAACCTCACCCTCCATTTAAATGTCATTTTTTAATGGAAATAGCACAACCTCCTCTTCTCCGCACCTAGTCCAACCTGGGCTATTTTTATTTGTTTCATGCACGCTTTAACTTAACGCTGACCTTAGCTTTTAACCTGTTCCTTCTAAATATATATAAATAAAATCATGCCATTAAAAAAATAGATTCCAACAGTGTCTCTCAGTAGCACTTGGTTCCTCAACTTTAACAGGTTAACTGTCATTAAATCTCGTTTTATTTTTTTGCAAAAACTGGATGAGCAAGGGACTGCACGGGAAACCTGGGAGCTGGGAAGGGGGCTGGCACCCAGCTCTGAGCATGGACTGCATGCCTCCTCCTCACCAGTACTGAGATGGGAGCCTGCAGCAAAGGGTCCTGTCAAACCCAAGCTTCCAGAGAGTTCAGCATGTTCAGATAGCTATCTGAGCTTCCCAAGGATGAAATCAGAGGGGATTTGCCCTGGATGTTCACCCAGAGTAAATTCAGGGTCAGGAAGATGCATGAACCTTCAAGAGTGGCTGCTTAAACCAATTGCCCTGTTTTGGATCACTATGTCAATTAGCCAGGCAACACCAGAAAGCACCAGATTTCAGAGGAGCTGAATTCCAAACAGCAAGCACTGCCCAGGCTGCCTGCAAGCCACACTCCTGGTGCCAGAGATGCTCCTCAGCACAGCCAAAACAGAGACAAGGTCACCAGAATGGAGCAGGGAAGGCAGATCCACTGATGGCAAACACGGAGGCTGCAGGGCTAAGACCTCATCCAACAGAAGACCCAGTTTGGTCTTCCATGGCTGCACCTGGGAGCACTCTGCAGCACTCATGAGGCTGGAAATATTAGTCTCCTGCGTGCACCACCGTTGTCACAACAAAATCGTGAGACAAGATCACAAGAGTTAGTTGCCCACTTCAATTTCAGTGGGATGCAAATGCCTGCATTCCTGACAGCTTTTTGAAACCCCGATAGTTGGGGTAGTTGCTCATCCTGTTTAGTAGTTTCTGAGCTGGTTCGGTGGTGTCTGTAGAGACATGAGTGTTCTTATTACACTGTGCAGTCTCAGGGCCAGCAGCACGTACCATGCTTGCGGATGGTCCTAGTCCCTGAAAAGACTGGTCATGTCAGCTCCGATTCCTCCATCCCATAAAAGCAACATCTCTGCAACTCAGACACTGGCTAGAAGCATGGAAAGTCCAAGACCTCCGTGCAACCTTGGACCATTTTTTGAACAATTGTGCACCTATCTGTAAAAGAGCAGAGTACTTTGATATCTTTCACAATGTCATTACCTAGTAGGACAAATACTTTGAGATCCCGTAGTGGGCTCCTCCACTGTGGAAATGGGGGCTTCAGTATCACACAACTTTGTAAAGTATTTAAGAACAAGGGAGTGTCTACTCAGTCCCTCCCAGCCCCTCTTTTAATTCTCTTCAGAGAGCTAGTAAGGCTGGAAACTCGGTAGCCCTCTAGTCTGGATAAGTCTTACTGGCAAATGCTCCAAAATCCATCTGCTTCTACAGACACAGTTAAAGTGCAGTCTTGATAGCTCTCACTGCAATTACTGCCATAATGAGAACAGAAAGTCAAATCAAAAGGAACAGAGATGGAAAAGAGAGAAACTGGGTTGGGACTGCAGGAAACAGAAGCAAATTTGCCTTGAGAACAAGTCCTTCTGTATCCTTCAGCTGGATTTAAGTGGTATTTAGGACTCCTACAAGCCCTGTGCATCAGGGAGAATTTCATCGGAGGCAGAGAGTAGCTGTATTGTGCTAAATCAGCCACAATAGATGTACCAACCCTTAGCAAGGCTCCTCAGACCAGGACCTTGAGTAAATCCACCAAAAAGCTTTGTAGTGATTTTGAAAGCCTGAGATTGATTATAAGGAATATATCCAATATATCACAGCTGTCTGGGGACTGAACAAGGAGAGAAAAAAAGAAAAAGAAAAAAAAAAGCATCTCCAACTAGGTAAAGCCTCTTTTGGTAAAAAAACTGGGGTATTTACAGATAGACCTCCACCTAGCACCAGTCAGGTTGTGATGAGATGGAAGTACCTCACTCATTGCAGCATTTCTGTAGCTTTTCCATTTCTCCTTCTGTGGGAAGTCCTTAGTGCACATTTGGCGTGTTTACAGGATGATGATGACAATGTGTTTCTCCTAAATAAAATCCATTTTTAAAGAGTACATGTGCAATTACTTTGAGTTTTGGCCTCTATTCAGGAAAGAATTTCCCCTCGGGTCAGTTTTGGCAGGGGCTGGTAAGGTTTTCTTGCTTTCCTCCGTAGGGTGGGCCATGGTCCACTTCCTAAGATCATCTGGACATTTTCACCTAACAATTTCCCTGCTACTGCCGGGACCTGGGACACTGGCAATGCCCTTGATCTCTCCTGCATATTGGAGCTTTTGTGGCTTTTGGTCTTTTGTACTAACGGTCTTAAATTTGTTATAGGGTGTTGGGAAGTGTTTTATGGCCTGCAGCGTATGCAGTGGATGTTCTGGGGACCTCTCTGGATTAAGCGGCTATTTACATGGTCACCTGTAATTGTGAGCGCCTGTACTCAATGAGGCAGGTGGTCCCTCTCCATGGTCTATCACCCCCCCCTTATCTTCCAGTAGCAGGTCTCTGACATCCAACTACGAGGCAATTACACTCTCAGTGTAATCACGTGTGACATCTCCCTTTTCTCTTATTTGCAGTGTGGCGCATATAAACCAAGGTGATGGGGGGTATTCGGATAATAAACAAGGTGGAAGCCCTGGAACTGGGAAATTATGAAAGCTGGGCTCTGCTCCTGTCTTGCTACAAACCACTTGCATGGGAGCCTTCCTTCCTGCACGTCCTTCAATTCAACGTTTAGACTGTGCTGATTATCTTGGGCTCCCTCTGAAGTTAAAAGTGAGGTGTTTTATCTAGTCCTAAGACACCTCCTTCCAACAGCAGGATCGACTCACCCTTACCCATCCACCAACAATAAATACAGCTGAAACAACTAGCTTAAAGCAAGTATCTACGTTTTAGATCTCTTAACCCTGGGGAATACACGCAGGGAGCTTAGCACTAGGAGTCTCGCACCCCTTGGTGAGGTCTCCAGCACTCCTGCAGAACAAGCAACACGGACAGATTCATCCACATTAAGTACAAGACCTTGGAAACCAAACAGGGCAAGAAGCGGTGCAGCATGATGCCTCCCACTCTGCGACACATGTATGAGTTTCATCCCTTGTTTTGTTATTAAGGTCTCTATGCAGACCTGCAGAAGCTGCAGTCACCCTTGTCATTTCCAAGAGGGGAAGGTAACAGAGATTAGAGACATAGCAAATCAGTTCTAGATCGCTAAATTTCAGCCTAGGCAAAACCAATGCCTGCGGATCAGATACACTTTATGGATGTGCCATCACCCTGAAGCTTGTATCTGAGTGCTTCTGCAGCTCACGTCTCACCCACCTCTGAGTGACAGCAGTAATTTTGTTTAGAGCATGCCACGCTCCTTTAGACCCCCACACATCCCCATCTAGACAGAGCATAGAGTGTCAAGATCGCCTCTAGAAACACAAAATATCCAATGGACAGAATTTGTGGTACTAAGTCTTGCTTGGGATCATGGCTGAAGCCCTCAGCCGTGATCTGAGCTCCACTTCTACAAACGTGCTCTGCATAGCTCGGAAAACGGGCTCGAAACTGGAAATAGAAACACCCCTCTCAGCTACCAGATCCAATGTGCAGCACAGACAGATTTCCCCCTAATTCTCCAAAGAGAAAAACAAAAAAGCATACAAATGCCGAAACATTAATTACTACCCAGACTACTGCTAATTAGTATAAATTTACAGCAGCTGCACTACTGGAAAGTGAGCTCAGCCCTTACGCGCTGAAAATTACTGGTGAGTATAATTTTTCTACAGTTTTTCTCAACTTCTAGAAATCTACAGGAATGTTCCAGTATACTAACTAACTTCATCAACATTTCTAAGCCTTCTTTATTCTGCTTATACTGGGGGAACCGTGAAGCTCACAGGCATGAAATCCACAAATGCATTCCCTCTCAAAGACTCCTGTACACAACAAGTTCAGCGATGTCTATCCAGAGAACCACATAGGAGAGGGCGTGGAGCTCTCTAGCCTGCTCTCTCACACCTCATTCATCAGCTCTTACTGATCAGCACAGATCAATGTGGAGGGCTTTGGAGGTGTTCATCATGTTTGGATTTCGTTTCTCGCTTTCCTGTTGGAATTACTGAGCAGTGATTTTCTGCGTGCATTATGAAGGCTAGGTCTCAGCAGAATACAATGCAATGCATTTTGCTGGCAGGACAGGCTCCAGATCTGTTTATCACTGTTCTTTAGAAAGGTGGAAATACTCTCTGGGTAATGCTAGCCTTGAGTACCAGTCTGAGTCTGCAGCATCCGTCAGGCTCCACCGTCATTCACCTGCCTTAGTATCTGTATTTCTCACCAAGACTGCAGAGCTTCTCCAGTAAGTAAAATATAACCATTAATCTAATGCAACACTGACTGGCAAATTATTTAGCTACATTAAGTCTATTACAACCCATCAGATTTTCCTCCCTATGTAATTCTCACGCATTTAAATCCCGGTTCCTGCTCCAGAACTGGCAATAAGATCATAAACAGCTGATGTGCGCTTAAAGAATTGATACCACGGTAACAGCAGGTAGGCAGACAGGTAGACAGACAGACAGACATGATGATAAGCCATACATCTGGCATGTAAGTATCATGGCAGTGGAATTACCATTCCCCAGCCAAGTTTCACGCTTTAGGGAGTTGTTTTGACATGCTGTCAATGCCACACCAGAATAACCTGATTTATTTCCCTTGTTCTCTTTGAAAAGGTCTATTTGGTACCATTTATTTTGCACTCACTTACTCGCCATCCTATCAGGAGGCAGGAGGTCAGCAAGGTCACTCCTAAGAGAGTATCACGTTCTGTACAAAATAGAGAAAACGCTCTAAGTTAGTGGGAAGGGAAGAATTCATGCTGGGGCCTCCTTTCAGCCTTCGCTCTCCCACAGTGGACTCGTATACCTCTTCCCTTCCCACATCCTTGCTCTTCCTTTCAAATGGAAAAGCTAGTGCCACTTTTGCCTCTATCCCACCAGCAGCCATCCCTCCCCCCACAAAGAGCTTGCTTCGGGTTAGTTTCATTTGCGCCTCCGCTGAGCCTTGGCTGGGAATTCTCAAGACTCCCATCTCAATCCATCCTCCCTCTATCGCACAATAAAATCGTTTAGTCTTTTCTGTCTTGATATATAAAATAGATGTCAAGTCCCAAAGGGCCATGAGAGTAAGTGAAGGCACAGCAGCAGACAGAAGAGAGATGCATTGCTCATTTCAGGCAGGGATTGTTACAAAGGACTGAGGCATTTTTAAGCATAAAATATACAGTGAATACTCATATTGGCATATATGCTTGTAAACACAGCGTTCATGCCTCATGCCTGATTCACGTGTCAGCCACCACACTGTTTTTTCTCTGAGACCACAAACCTCACATCCCTCGAAGCCAACCTCAGCCAAGCAAGAGAGACAATTTGGCGAGAGCTACCCAGCCAGAGACAACCGATTCTGCCCCATGGAAGCAAAAAATTGCAGTGATAAGAGATCTGCTACTGAAACACTTCAAACTCACAAACCATTGCAGCAAAAGTGCACTTTGTGATCAAAACGCAGTTGTTTCAAAGGCAAAGAGCACAAGAGAGAAATCATGAGCATGTGACCTTTTTTTTCTTCTGGAATGTGACACGGCTGGGTAAGGCTGGCACAAGAGTTGAAATAGAGTCAGAGGTTGACTTTCCTCAGTAGCAGGAGGAGCAGCCCCGGGAAGCAGAGAGCACAGGCAACTGTCCAAGCCACTTGACTTCAACAGCAGAAGCTCAGACCTGTTCAGTAGCAAGGCAGGATTCTCCTTCCTGCTGAATAACAACCTATTTTATCACTGCCTCCTGCACACAACCACCTTTTACACTCTATTCTTGACAGTTACTTCAGTCAGTAATATTGCCTACATATCCTAGGAGCACAGCCAAGGCTCTAGCAGAACAATCTTAAGCAGAGACTCTTCAGCTGGCACCTTTGCTTTGCTTAGTTCGTTAGTTGGGGAACATCTAAGCTCAGTACTATGGAGTGACTAGAATGGGTATTAGCTCATGGAATAACACAAGCTCCATGTGCAGCTGAGAGCCGGCACTTGACACCTGCCTTCTTCCATCTTCACAGCCTGGTACTTCTGCTGCCCCAGCCTCCAGGCTTCCATTCAGTTAATCACCCTCACACTTGATAGCTACTGCCTGTCCAGCTGTCCTGGTGTTTCCAAACACATGAACCCAGTTCCCTGATCCTCTACACAGAGGAATGAGCGTTACATTCACCACATCGTGTGTGTCTCAGAAATCAGTCAGACACTGGAAGAATTATATATGGTTGAGGTAAGCACAGAAATAAAGCATAGGCATTTATGCAAAGGTCTCCTTCCCCCCAGGCTGAGCCAGCAGCATAAGAAAAGAGGTAACTTTGTTGAATCAATAATATTAATAGTAATCTTATTAATAATAATAATAATAGCTATCAGGGAAAAACAGAAAGCAAATACCGCTAGGACTAATAATAGCACCCCAGAAGTAGCAATCAAAGACTCCGGAATCGTAAAAATAGCCATGAGGTCCAAGGGAAAAGTGGAAGATATTTCTAGCACAGACATGGCAAAATTCCCTCTGGAAATGCAGACAGGTTTGCTTCATTTCCTCTTAAGCTTTTGCTGAAATATCAAACAGCTCAAAAGCCCCTGATTTGCACTGAGAATACAAGCTGTTGAGTGTATAAGCTCTCACCAAATCACACTAGGTACATTGCCATTCAGGGACCATTCTCCTTCGACTTCCATTCCTGTTTCAAAAAAAGAGAGAAATCTGAATTGATAAGCTAGTTTTAACAGGTCTATATTTACAAATCTACTTGTCTTTAGAAGGCATTTTAGTTATGAAACTTCACCAAATGAGAAAATGAAACTCTCACCAATTCCTGCATCTGTGAAGAGCAAGGTCTTCCCCAGAGGAAGAACCAAGCTCATCAAGGAGGCTTTCTCCTCCTGTTCCCTGCTGACATGCCCTCTATTCCCTTTCCCACTATTCAGTCTGAGCTCTTTCGCATCCGTATTATTTAAAATCCAGCTGCTCTTCCAGCCTCTACTACCCAGACCTGTCTCCTCTTCCACTCACAGAAGGCTTCTCCCAGAGCTGCACAAGGACCATTTCCTATTCCATGTGTTCCTCTTAAATTAATGTAGTAGCTAGAAACAAAAAAAAAAAAAAAAAAAAAAAAAAAGAGAGAAAAAGAAGGAAGAAAAGCAGACAAGAGTTTGGGCCATAAATTGAAAGCCAAGACTGACATCCAATGCTGTAAAACAAAGAAGGGCCAAGGGAGATGTAGGCAGCCTTTCTCAGACCTAGGAGCAGGAGAGGATGACAGCTGCATCATGGTAAACAGGCTGGTTGAGATCCCCAGACCAGGCTCTTAGAAAAGAGAGTTGCATATACTTGAATACTTGAATATCCTTCTTAATTACTCTTTTTACTGCCATGTTTTAGTTACCTCAAATGGAGTGCACGAAGGGATTAGTAAATAACACTTTCCTTTGTTAAGCTTTCTGTCTGCTTTTTGCTGCTTTGCCAAGATCTGACACCCTCCAAAACAAACAGAAAATACGTGAATAAATAAAGACTTCATCAGCTCCACAAGGTGTTGAAATAGGAGCAGTGCAAAGAGACTCAATCGTGTTAGCTTGATGGAGAGAACATCCCCAGAATTCCCATTACAGGATCTTTTATGGTAGCAAACGATACTGTGGGACTAAGAGAGTTGCAAGATCTTTCCATGTGTGATTTTCTGCAGCTCAGAGGCTGTGCCCTGGTTCTTGCAGTACAAAAGGGCTGATAAAATTCTCAGAGGGACTGTAAGTGCAATGCTGCTAGCAATGCTCAAACTATTTACCTTGGACCATTTGGGATCTATAGAGAACATCCTAGTAGTCTGAGCAGGGGTGCCTGGCCTGCTACCTTGTTTTAAGCCTCAGTGCCACATGCCAACGTGTGTAATCTGTGGAATTAGAAGCTCATAGCCTGCTTTCCTGATGTCTTTATATGAAAGCAAAGACATCGTGGGGACATCACAGCCCCAGGTGCAGAAGGAGGTAGTGTGCGAGGTCACTTAAGGCTGAGAAGTTATCTTCAAGACAACCTCACCCATTAAATTGTGGATCAATGAAGAAGCAGTGACAGAGAATGATCAGAAGAGTGATGGCATGAGCATGGGGCAGCCCCTGGCTTCTGTGACAAGAGAAGGATCTGCTGGATATTTGTTTCCCCTCCTGCAGGTTGATAGCAGCTCCCACAAACACAGAAGCATGCTGGATGCACAGTGTATCTTGGTCCTGTCAATGAGAAGATGCCTGCTCTCCATCTAGCCTTTGGGAAAAGTGGAGAAGAAGCTCCTGCCATGAGCCTTCAGCCTCCTGGTGGCATCTCAGGCTGCTTTACACTCAGGCTTTGCCTACCTCCACCCCGCCCCGGGTCCAGCAGAGCTCTGAGCCCCTGCTGCAGGGTGCACTACTGGGGAGCCAGGACAGCACCATGAACAACTCACCCAGGGCTTTTTTCCTTCTTCTCTCTACTGTGTATTTCCATCATATCCCTCTTTCTTGCCAATTTGCTTTACTCTGCTGGGAGGAGAGAATACCTCAGTGCCCAGACCCCAAGATCCTTCTGAGAGTCTTCTCCTGCTGCAGAAAGTCCCTTCATCATCCCTAAGATTAACGTAAAAGTGGCTGAGGTCAATATCGGAGAAGCCAGACTATAAACTGAGAGTTATATTTTAGCCTAAATAAATCATCGCTTTCGAAGCTGGGTCTGTGGTTGGGCAGGGAGAGGAGGGACGAAAGCTCTAGGGAGTGCTGGGACTCCTTGAGGAGCTGAGCATCTGAAGCCCTTATCCAGTTCCCTGGGACCAGCCTCTTTGGTGCTAGCTAAGGGAATCTGTCCTGCTTTCGAGGGGCTCCTGGATGGACCCTAGTCTTCAGCAGACCCAAGGGCCTTGGCAGAGCCTCCCCCCAACCCCAGGGCTGCTTCCTCTCTCCCCGCTGGAAATGCCCCTCTAATGATTCCCCTGCCTCCCTGCTCTGCAGTTTGTCAGGCCGGCTGACTTCAAGCCATCCTGCATCTGTTTTGCCTATAGAGCCGCGCTCGCCTACATTTTAATAAACCCTATAATTTACACATTTCCCTCATACCCTGTAATTTCACCACCCCAAGACACGACGAAGGGAGAAAGCGCAGAGCTGGGAGCACTCACGGAAAGCACTGCCAGAGAATCAAGAAATAAGTAGAGGGCTTAAATCTGCAGCAGTAAAATAATCCAGGGGAGGGAGCCAACAATGACTGAAAAATAAACATCTCCCCCTGCAAAAGCCTGCAGCCAGCCCCACTCCTCGCAGGCTGGCGCTGCCAAGAGAGCGGGTGCACTGGGGAAAGTGCCTGGGGACTCCTGGCAAAAAAAAAAAATTGATGTGGATTATATGGACCCCTTTTATAAGGCAACTGTTAGCTGCAACTAAGTTTAAATTTATATGTTCAATAAAGTCTCTTCCACCCCCCCCTTCAGTGCCAGAACCACTTGAGGAAGCCGACACACGCTTCCCATTTGAAAATGTGTTATTTGACCATTTTTATTCTCCGCTTTTGTTCTCTGGGCTGCAGCCCCTCCGAAGGCGAGGGGGGGCATTTCTGCTCCTAGATCAAAGCGGCCTTGTGTATACACACACTCGCACAAATTATGTATTTGTGATCAAGTAACGCAGCATCAGGAAAAGCTAGGCGGGCATGTGGGAGAGTGAGATATTTACACAGGCCTGGCCAGAGGCAGAGAAATTATTTTAAGTGTTTTTTGCTGGTGCCAAGTCATCTGTTCACATATACGCGTGCACGCGTAAAGATGATGAAGAGACCAGCTCGCCGGAGCCAGGAAATTCAGCATTAACCCCCCTCAATTCCTCAACGTATCCTGTCCAGGCTCCTACCACCCTCCAAACTTGCGTGTCCCCCCATGCCACTTGTACTGGGATCGTGATGGTGCTGTTCAGGGTCCCTATCGCAGTAGATCATGACCATGCATGAGCCAGGACTGCTCTGCAACACAGTCCCTCTGGCTTCCCCAGTGCAGCTTTATAGCCCACATAAAGGAATATATATATTTCCCCTATAAAGACACAGCTCAACCAAAGGATCTCAGGTTCTTCATCACTGGGAGGAATAAAAAAAAAAAAAAAAGTGAAAAAGAAATTTGGGCTGTGCTGTGGTCTCCCCAAATGGGAAACAAAATGCTGCTGCTGCAGCAGCTGCTGGGCAGGAAAGGTAAAATGCAGGGAGTGAGGAGGGAGGATCGTAGAAATCACAGAATAACCAGGTTGGAAGAGACCCACCGGATCATCGAGTCCAACCATTCCTATCAAACACTAAACCATGTCCCTCAACACCTCGTCCACCCGTCGTTTAAACACCTCCAGGGAAGGTGACTCAACCACCTCCCTGGGAAGTCTCCCAAGATGGAGGGATGGGGGATCCACTGGGATGCTAAGACCTCCGTGTCTGGGGGATCATTCCCTCCTGCTCCCCCCAGGAGCCGAGAGCACCCATCCCATCCCTTGCACACACGGTGGGAGCCCATCCCCAGGCACTCCATCCGAAAGAGGAATAAGAGAGAAGCTGGCAGCGTGTTTATGATGTAAAATCGCGATAAAACTTACACCGAAATTATTTCACAACCTAACCAAGGAGGAGAAGATGCTCAAAATGACTTAAAACGTCCCTTCTCGGCTGGTGGCCGCAAGCCGGCTGGAGGAGAGCGTGGGATGGTGAGCGGGTAAGGGTCCCTCGGGGATCTGTAAGGCAGGGACTCTCTCTCCCCTCAGCCAGCACAAAGCCTGGGAGGCGCAGACACGGTGGAGCAGCTTCAAAATAGAGCGCAAAACCGCAGCGCTCCGGAGCCTTGGGAAACGAGGAGAAAACCCCCACCAGGGCAAGGAGGGAGTTGCTGGGGTGGGGAAGGGGACCCCGACATGCAGTTGTCCCCCACCCCCTTCCTTCGCAGCCCCCGGCATCCCAGAGCATCCTCAGCCACCCTGCATCCCCAGCCCAGCCGGCTGCGAGGCTTCTCCCCTCCTCCCCTCTGTTCCCCTCTTCTCCTTCCACTCAATCTGCATTATTATTAGCAGTATTTTATCCTAGGAAAAACAAACGTCTCCCTCCCTTCCCACCACACACTCCGGGGGGGGTAAGGGGTGGCAGACCCAGATAACAAAGCAGCTGGTGTGGAACGAAGTTGTAAGGAAATAATTGATATGTAATAAGGCTGAGTGAATCTATCCCAAAGAAAATATTGCGTAAGCGGTCATGATTAAACATGCCCAGGCGAAAGGCGCTCTCATAAAGGAGTAATGGAGCTAAGGAAACAAATGATCATTGGGAATGTTAAACACAGAGGGGCATTTCATCACACAAACATAAATTCATCTTGAAAGAGACTTAAGGGGAAAAAAAAAAAAAGAAAAAAGAAAAAAAAGAAAAAAATCCCTCCTCGCAACCCTCAGGTTGTGCGATGGACGCCGTTTGAAGATGCTGGCAGTGGGGAGGGGGTGGCAGGGGACCCTGCTGGCAACGGAGGGCCCGATCCTGTCTCACGGCGTTAGAGCTGGAGCAGCCCCGAGCTCCATCCCGGCGCTCCGAGCAGTGGAGCGGGGTGGGATCCTTCCTCCTGCAGCCCGTGAGGAGCTGAGCGTTGCTCTCCATCCCTCGCTGCACGATTTCCACCCCGCCACGAAGAGATATCCCTGACCGTGCAGGGCATCCCCCACTTTGTTTTTTCCCTAGTTTAACCAACCACCAAAAAAAAAAAAAAAAAAATAAAAAAAAATCCAATATTACTCCAAATAAACGAAAGAAAAGCAAACAAGTTGCCAGAGCCTCCTTTCCTCTTAACATCGTTCTTCTCTCCCGGATAAATCCAGTTTCTAAGCCAGGGAGCGCGTTCACACAGCAGGAAAACTCGCTCCGCTTATTCCGGGGCCAAATCTCTGCCGCTTGACTCGTTTCGAGCTGGCGGCTCTACAGGCGGCAACGTGCTCTTGGCTGAAGCCCTCGCCGTCAGGCACAGCAATCCGGGCTAGAAAATTCATTAGGAGGGAAATAATTTGCTCCCCTGACCGCTCTGGGGTGATTTTGGCTCAGAGGAACCGGGATCAGCTCCGGTCCCACCTGGCTGCAAACCCAGGCGGCGTGCCGCCTCCTTATTAAGCATTTTAACCAATTTAAAGCATCCTTCTCATTTCTACCCCCTCTAAAAGTAGATGAGGGGGGTGTTTGCACCCACTTGAGACTGCAGGACCGGCTCTGCCATTGCCCCCAGCCCAGGCTGTTTGCGGGGCTGCGGGAGCTTGTTTTCGTTTAAATTAAATCCCATGAAGGTTTGGGGGGGGGGGGGGGGAAGGAGAGAGATATTTGTCTAACAACTTGAAATAATTTACCCCAGAAAAAGGAAATCTGGGCAAGAGTTTATCAGGCAGTTGCCTTTGCCAGCATGTTTAAAATGTATAAGTAATTTTAAAGTGTGTCTTCACTTAATATATTTTCCCCTTTCTCTTTCAGATGACAAGAAAGACCAGTGATTGCAAGATGTCTACAGATAGCGCCCTTTAAGAGTTTCCACATTGTATGGTCGGGGGGGGGAATGCGTTTGCGGTCGTCCCTGCAGACAACTTTCTTCCACCCTCCCTTTACGGTTCCTATTGTTCAGGCTGCGCAGGGCGGCTTTGAAATTACACTGGGCTCCCCCAGGGGGAAGGAGAAATTCAGGGGTGCCTCTGGGTGGCTAATGGGAGAGAAAAGGATTTCCTCTTGAAAAAAAAAAAATCATTTCCTCTAGAAATTTCTTATTAAAATATTATTTATTAAAAATATTATTTATTAAAAATATTATTTATTAAAAATAAGAAATCCAGGTTAAACCGTGGCGTTGGGTTGGATTTGATGCGGCGTTTCGGGGGAGAATCACCGAAGCTTTGGGTTTTGGGGGGGGGGGGGGAATAGAGAAGTTTGTGGGTAATATTAGCGAGACACCCATTTTCTTGTCAGACACAGGGTCAGGCTGCAAGGGGAAAGAGCGACCTGTCCTCCGGCAAAGCCTGGATACCTTTAGGTTCGGGATTAAAACGGGATCAGAGCCGCTCTAGTAATAAATTAGAACGGCTTCAACATAAAAGCATGAAGTACCTTTTTTTGGTTTTGGGGTTTTTTTTCTTTTTCATTTGGAAAAAGGAGACGATTTCCCTGTTTTCCAGACAGAAAACGTTTCTCTTTTACTTTCCCCGTAATTTAAAACACGAATCTCTCGCTCCGCAGAGCTTTCTCCATGCACTTGCTGGAGCGAGCACAGGGAGAGCTCCTGGGCGGCTGTGAGTGTCTGAAGAGCTTTCCCAGGACTTGCTCAATCTCGAAGGGAAGATGTTTCCTTTCTGATTTCCTCCCTGCCTCTTTTAAAGCCGAGCGGAGAGACCCTCTCCCACCATCCTGCTCTCCAACCAACTCTTTGAAACAACCTTTAAAGCTGAAGGAAGAAGGAGCCGGTTCAGTTATTAGACTCCGTGGTAAATATTAAGCTTGGCCGGACAAATTAGCCGGGGTTTCTGCAGAATGGAGCAACCCCGCAAAAAGAAGGATGGAGGAAATTGTTCTGGGCTCCAGAAAAATGTTTTCTTGGAGCAGGCAGCTCTGGCAGCCAAGAATTTGTTTGTGCACAAGCACCTACAGCAGGAGGAATAACATTTTGCGAATAACTGCACAGAGAGTTGTTTACCCGCAGACTTTCTCAAGGCATCAAAACGAGCCGTGAAACCGATCGCAGAATCGGGCTCTTGGAGAACCAGGTAGATGGTTAATTTTGTTTAGTTTAGGAGCGGAGATCGATTAGGGTCCTGAATCCATTTTACTCTGACATAGACGGGTGAAAGCCAGAAGTTACTCAGATTTTAGGCTTCTATAAAACCCCATCCTAAAACCAGCCCCCACTGCTGAGCTCCAAACTCGACGTTAATTCTAAAATCACAGATTTACTCCAAATTACCCCAATGCAAACACGTTCCTTTCCCTCTTGTAAGGAGCTACCCCAGCTTTTCGATTTACGAATTTATGAACGGGCAGGGAGGCACCTTCGAGCTCTCGGGCAAGAAGGAAATCATCGAAATGCGCTTTTCCTTGCAGATAATACATTAAAAAAAAGAAAAAAACTGGGGAGGGAAATGCCCTTTATTGGAGCCCGTGTTCCCGGGGTTCGTTTCAGCAGCCTTGGGGCCGCAGCTAGGACCCCGCAGACCCCATTCAGCCGCATTTCGTGCCTTTTTTCTTAACCGACTGCACGATTGACACAGGGAGCACGGAGCGTCCGGGCAGTGGTTCGTACGAATCATGTTTTTCATTATTTTCGAGCCTGGGAGGGAGGCGGAAATGGGAAAGAAATACATATATATATATATTTATGTTGAGCTACTTCTTGGACACGAGCAGCGGCAAAGATGCAGGACAGAGCCTCGAAAAAAAGGGGCCAGGCGATGCTCTTTAGCAGCTCTCCAAAGCCAAGAGGGGTTCCTGCCTGCCCTCCGCGGAGATTGCGCGCTCCCCCCACTCCGCAGCCGCGGAGCCGCAGCCGGGGCTGCAGCTCCCTCATCCCTCCCAGCCTCATCCCTCTTCCAGGAGGGAAGAGCCAGCCCCTCACTCTCCCTGTCAAGCTGCTAAACACGTCGCCAAACAGCGCCTTTGAAAACAAAAACAGACCCCCCCTCCCCAAAAAAAAAAATCATAACAACCCTCCAAACACAAAGCTTTGTGCCATCTACAATCAGGGGGTGCTGGATCCCCCGGACAGAGCTGGAAAGGGGAGGCGGGGAAAGGGGGTGGGTTTTTCTGTGATGAATTCCTAAACAATTCCTATTATTACTCTCTTCAACCAAGGGTGAATACACGGTCCAAACGGCAAGATTTGCTTTTCAAAGAGTATCATGAAATCAAAACACCTGTTATACATTAGCTCTCTCCCACTTCCACCTCCCCTGTAAATGAAATCATTTAAATAAAGAAAGGAAAAATATGAGAGAGAATAAGCGTATTGTTTTTCTGCCCTGACATGTGGGATCAGGGCTGGAGAACTGGGCATCGCTTCAGGTGAATAAATTAATAATAAAGCATTCGGGAAGTGACTAGGCAAGTTCTAACAGAGCATCTTTAGGCACATTCACATCCAAAACCCCACAGAGGCTCCCCCAGGACCTACCCCAAAAATCCTCTGTTGGGTACAGATACCCAGAGGCACACATCAAGTTCTCCCAGCCCCAGCCAGTGCACCCCAAACCCTCCACATCCATGGGTGGGGCCCTCAAAAACACACCCCACAGCCAGCACGTGTCTGCCCCATTCGTGCCAGGTCAACTCCACTCGTGCCAACCCACTCAGGTATCTCCCCCCACGCTTCCCCACTCCGTGCCCGTCCCATCAGTGCCAACCCCAGGCACGGCCCTGCAGCCCAGAGCAGGGGAGCTGAAGAGCATCCCCCAGGCAGAGGCAGCCAGGGGGGAGCTTGGGGGAGCCCCCCTTTACCTTGGCGGTAGGCAGGGGCTTGGCAGAGGTCTCATGGATGCCCCTGGCAGCAGGCTCAGCTGGCTACCGGCCCTATTTCCGCTTGTAACTATGAGGGGACCCAATGCCTCTCCTCGATAAGGTATCACAGTGTCTCTGCAGTCGGCGGTCAGCACCTTAGCTCGGAGATCCACGGCACCACTGGCAGCCGTGCCGGGACAGCGGGGAGATGTCGAGGCATTTCTGGGAATAATCACATCACACAAGTGCTTACATTCCGGCTTCCTTTCTCTTTATCCCTACCACCAAGTTTGAAGTCACACCTTCTACCGGATTGTTTAAGGTCTCTGGGTTGGAGTGGGGGTGGGTGGCAGTGAAGGAGAGTGTGTGTGTGTGTGTTGAGGGGGGGGGTTGCTGGTTGTTAATATATAGGGTTCCTCCAGGCCAATAAAACCAACATGGTCAGAAATTTCTTCTTTTCAATAGAAGCGTCTCCCTCTCCCCCCCAGCCCCAACCCTTAACCTTTTCTGTTTGTTTTTTCCCTGGACTTAAGGGTCTGCAAGGAGTGCTGCAAGGCTGGGAGTCCTGAAAGCTGCTTGGATGGAGCAGCAAATTAACAAAAAGGCTTTGTTTTCCCTATACAGTCATGTAGGG
This sequence comes from Clamator glandarius, assembly GCA_033459285.1. Classification (NCBI taxonomy): domain Eukaryota; kingdom Metazoa; phylum Chordata; class Aves; order Cuculiformes; family Cuculidae; genus Clamator; species Clamator glandarius. Next base: position 1,587,703 of record JAUNZM010001016.1, on the reverse strand, counting down.
GTTCTACTATATGCATACACATTGTGGAAAACACACCTGGAAAGTCAACTATATAAAAATATCTGGTACGCAGGCACATGCGCTAGGGTAGGTCTCCCAAAATGCAACTGAAGGTCTTAAACCTGCAGCATCCAGGAGGTTCAGAATACGTGTGGGTATGAAAATAATCCACAGTAAACATCTGTGGGTGTGTATGCACACAAATACCTCTTTACACATCCAATGGACACAGGCATTCATCTTAATTAGCTTTAGTTCTTAAAAGCCTGAAAGCTGGGATTTTGACTAGGAGCTAGGTGCTGTAAGTAGCTCTGGAACTCCACATTTTTCTTGCAGACAAATCACTCGCCAGAGTCTTTTCCATTGGGTATTTTGCTATATTCCTTCTCTGCTCTCCCTTCAGATTACCTACGGCTTTGTGCTACCATCTACTGTACGCTCTGCTTACCTCTTCATCCCTTCATTTGAGCAGCAACTGGAGATCTACTCAGAAATGTTAAAATCAACCTGAGCATTTGTCAGAGTAACAAGTCAGCAGAAACAAGCACTGATGCAAACTGCTGGTGGGTCAGATAAATCCGCTCTGCCTATGTTTTCTATCAGGCACTTGGCTTGTCCTCTGAGCAGTAGCAGTCCAGAAGACAGACTGGTTTATATCTTTTCCTTTTTTTCCCCCATCCTAAGATACTGAATTTTACAAAAACGGTAATTTGGCGTGGTGGAAGCTGGTTGTGAGTTATCCAGCACTTGCACAGTTTAATGGGGAAGGTAGAATCGAGCAGATGGAGACAAGTGCTCTCAGACTGAGATGCAGCATGGACTATTGCTGGCTACTACCAGAGGGCAAAGCCTTTGACAGTGCCCTTAGTCTCTCTGTCACCCTTCTCATCCTTCATTTAGGTAATTCTTTTTCATACTACAACCACCCTGGGACCAGGAATTGTCCCTCTTCGTCATGCAGCTCTTTGCCAAAACCAGGACCCCCATCACACTGTGACTCTGCTGTTTCCTAATAAATAATCAGAGCATATGTGCACCATGCCTATCACCGCAAAACCCAGGGTTTGGCTTGGATTTTTAGTTATCGCCTAGTGCCAATAATAATAACAATAATAATAATAATATGAACATTGCTTTGTGGATTCAAACCTGCCAGAAAGGCAGTAAGCCAAGTATTACACTTGTGGGAGGTATCTCGCAGAGTACTCCAAGGATCTTTTGTTAGGTCTGGCCTTACTTAATATTTTCATTAATGACCCTGTAAATGGATTACACAGCCCATTAATAAAATTGGCAGATGCTACCCCGTTAAAGGAATTAATGAAAAGCAAGAGAGGATTAAAAGGGGGGGAAAGATGACAGAGAAAGAGCACAAAATTATTTGTGTGGATCAAATTTAGGGGAAAGTGGCTGGAGGTTTATTTAAAACCCAGATTTTTCAATTGTGGTTTTATCCAAACCCCAGTAAAAAAAAAAATTAAAAAATTATTAGTCTCAAAGAGAGCATGGGGCAGAAAATTAGCCCCGAGTTTGTAGTAAGGAGTGCTGGGAGGGCAGGTACCACAGCAGGAGCTCTGCTCGCACACAGAGGTGGGATATGAGGGACATACACCCTACTGATGGGCATTCGCCTCAAAAGGCACTAAAAATTTTAAGACAACAAAAAATACTGCTCATGATGAAAGGAGCAGAAAAGATCCTCTGTTTGAGGCCAGGAATCATCAGCTGCTACACACAGCTAGTACAAAAATGGTCTCGTATCTTTTGGGGTTCCCTGTGCTTCTCCCATGTGTCATCAAATCGATCTGTTACACTTAAGGTTTGTGAAAGTGATGCAGGAGGTATAAGAACACAGTAGATAAGACAGAGGCTGCTAATTTCAGACCTTGACTGCCCACCTTTCCCTCTCACCTCTGGCATGGGCATCTTGTGGACCATCTGGAAACAACACTCCCTCACCATGAAAATGAGCGTAAAGATGGTGAACAGAGAAAACACACTTGCTCTCCCTCAGGAGAATATCTGGGATCCCATAACTGTTGTTCACCCCTTGGTTCATCCCCTAGAGCAGTGGTCAGGTGCTGGTAAGAACCACGCAGTTCTGCTGTGCTCCTTCCTGCTGGGTGAATAAGAGCCTAGCAGAAAGCATCCCAGGAAAGATGAGGAGATATAATGAAGAACATGGAAATTTAGGGTGAATGAGCTGGAATAAAAACTCCCCACAAGCTCTACTGGTCTGGGAAGGGTGGAAGGTGTTGCAATTCTCCACTGATCAGAGGCTTAAAATGAGGCGGAAGCTTGTGAACAAAAATCCATCAGGTACAAAGTGGAGACAAGAAGAAAAAAGGACAAACAATATGGCCCAACAGGTGCTTCTATCTCTTCCACCTCTGAGAGCCATTTCAGGATGCGTAGATGGTGGCAAAGCAGAGGCAGCGTGGGCTTTCTGAGCACTTACACCCAGGCTAGGAGAAGAGCTTAGACACTGAACAAATGTACTGGGTTTTTTTGGAGCCCATCTGTCAGAGCAGTTCTGTGGATTTGAACTGAACCAAGGACACCACATGAACGCAAAGCACCAGAGGTTCCACTGCTGGAAATCCAAATGGAGCCAATGATACCAGGAAACTTATAGCAACATAGGATAGGCTGAGGGTCTGGTGCATTATATACTCAAAGGCCGTGGATTTAAGCATGTGTCCTGCTTACAGAAACAGACAGGTTAACACGGACAAAGTTCTCCTACTTTAAACTTTTACAGGTACTGGACACTTAATTTTTGAGGATCTGTTATACTATGGACTGCGGCTTGATTGAAATCTGCTTCCAGTTGTCTCACTTTTGATACCGAATAATAACGATGCCGTTACTTCCAAAAGGCAAATAATGAAAAAGAAAAATCCAACACTGGACTCAGTTCACTATTAAGTTACACCTGTTTTATATCACACACCAGAAATTAATTATCCCAGCATAAAAGCTACTCGTATCAAAGAATCAACCCTCTATTCCAATCCTGATCATTTCATGGGCATACAAATCCTAAAAAAAAACCCCAAAACAAATGAGTATTTCAATATTTTCTCTTTCTTTTTCAGCACTTGATGCTTAGCTGATTGCTTTTTTCTTCTTACACTGGGTCACCATTACAAAAATCCTAGCCAGCCTATATGAAACTATGAATATGATTAAGGCTCGCTAGTACAAACAGGCAGGAAGGGTTAAAAGAGAGTGTGTGTGTCTGTGTGTGAGAGAGAGAAGGATCCAGATCCAGTTTATAAACATCCATCTCCAGTAATGAGTCCTCTAGGAAGAAATGAAAAATAGCCCAGGCCTGGTAAAGTCAATTAAGTTGCTTTTAAATAAGAGGTTACCCAGAGAGGCCAAGAGTTAACATGTAAAGGCTTATTGCCAGTCCTGTAAAAAAATAAAAGGAGGCTTGAATATTTGAAGACATTTGGTTGCTATTATAAACAAGTGGATCTAATAGTGTGGGTACATTCATAGACTAACTGTAGAAGTTGGGCATCTTATAAGGACACATTGAAAGGAAAAACTGCAAGGTTCCCTGGCTAAATAATTCCAAATGGGTCATTATAAAACCACTGATACAACACGTGTGGTTAGGACACAGGGCATTTATAAGAAAAGCTTTTCAAACCAACCAATAATGAGCAGCTAACAACAAGAGCGCAGCCAAAGGTGTATGTAATCTGCAGAGAACACATGGCAAAGCTTTACAGTGCAAATTCTTAAAATGACCTGGAGAGCAGATGGCCTCGACACCAGTTCAAGCCATTTGGAAAAATCAGCTAAGGTTTATCACATTCCTGAGATTCAGAATTGGGAAAATGAGCTTAGTGACAGCACCTTCCAGGGAGGAAAAGGCTGTATTTCAAAAGACAGGAAAAGAAATGAAAGGAAAGACAAAGGAAGAAAGTTCCTCTTTCATGCTGGGAAGTCCAAATTTTTCTCCTCAAAAATTCATTTTTGTATGGGTTTCAAGGGGAATCTGGGCACAATCCTGTAATTCCTGCAAAGACAAGTAACTTGGAGGTGGAAAGGCATCATATGACACTCAGGCACCAAACCACCTCTTCACAGAGGTCACTGATGACCCACGCACCCTTTTCCAATGCAGGGAGGTTTCCCAAGACACTGTAGGGTGTGAATTCTTCCCAGTGGAAATTACAACAGTGCTGCTTTCTGCTCACAGCTCTGAGGACTTAGTGATTGCCACAGCACTTCGTGGCACCTTGTGAGATGTAACTCATAACACATAACAATGGAGCTGCATCGCCAAGACTTGCTAGTTTTATCAAGGGAAGAGCATTGCTTTTTGCCTGGTATAATTGACAAAATCACAGCATTCCTTCCCAATGGGAGAATCAAAACATCTGGCGGAAGTTTTTGACCGCCAGCGACCCTACCTGCCACAGCCTGATGAGAAGCTCAAAGCTGGCCACTGACCTGACCTATTCATCCCCGCACACTTCATATTAAAATATCGGAGCCTCTCCTCATCCTTCACGCATTCATCTTTGCGTCGCACAAGAGAAGGACTGTAGATGGGAAAATGAGATCCCAAGAAACAATAGTGGTTGTGGTTTATGACCGTAAAGAGGAAGGTGGACAACAAGGGTGTTTTCAAAAGAATTAAAAAAACCCTTGAGTTAAGCTTTAAGCTGTTCCTGACTACTCAATAGCAGCAATTTGTCTCTATCTGTTAGATCCAGAGGTGAGAATGCCTCAGGTGAAGCTAAAATGTGAATTCCCGGGAGACTCCGTATATACCCACGCAGGATGCACGTCTTCAGGATAACGAAGGGGAATCTGGGAGCAGGATTCACATTTTGAAAATAAGATCCAAAGAACAGATCCCTCAGCATGGATGAATAAGTTGCTTCTTCCAGTCTGGAGACCAGCACGGATTCCCTGCGTGCGCTGTAAGCGGCGGGATGGTGGGAGCACGTGCCTTGCTTTTTCTGAGCTTCCTGCCTGTCTGCCTCCTTCACACCCGCCTGTCAGCTGCAAGGGAACACGAGATCAGCCAACAAGGGGTCAAGCGAATTAACGTCACCAGAAAGGAAACGGGGTCAGAGTTAAGCAGCGGTTCCCCTGCACTGACCGCAGGCTGAGAGTGTGGACGAGGACAATTAACTCAGCAGCTTGATGAGGAGACTACGTCTCCAGTCCCCTTTTCCTTCAGAGGGAGGGGAAGGAAAGAGTAGTCATCAGAAATCATCGCTGCCTTATAACACCCACCTGAAGGACCATTCAGGAGCACAGCCCCATCGTAGCAGGCAGAAATCAAGCAATCTGATAGCAAAGGTGGCTGTCGCCCCGGCTGCCCTCTGGAGAGCTGCATGGGATGGCAGAGGACGTGCCAGAAGTGCAAATCTACCTCTATTTGTTTAAGTCACCGGTAAATTAGTGCTGCAAATCTGCCAGGCTGACCCTGTGGTTTCAGCGAGATTTTTTCTGGCTTTCTGGTCTGGGGTATTATACACACAGGTTTCCTTTCTAGCCCTTGACAAACATTTCTGACCAACTACTCTGGAGGAACAGGGCGGGGGGAATATTCCCAAATCCCAGTGCGAAAACCCCAATGCCTCCCCCTGGTGTAAACACTCCTGTTGTCACAGGAGTCCTACACATGGTTCCCAATGAGGGGAATATCTCTCCCAGCCACACTACCTGCGGCAGGAAGGGTCAGGCTGGGTACCACAGTGTGTACCACACTAGGGAAGCCCTGAGATTATTTATTGACTTGTGCTGATGCTATCAAAGAGAACAGCAAGAGCCTGGAGACACTGGGGAGAAACGAAGCAGAGGCTAGATCCATGGGGTGAAGACGAATCAGGTCTGGGGACATAGTAAAGTGTCTCTCTAAATTCCCTAAAACATGGGTCCAGAAATTGTGCAAAGCCCAGCTCCTGCCCTCCGGAGACTCCACTAACACCTCAAGCCAGAAGGCAAAGCGGGAGCAGACATGGCTTGGGCAACACTCTCCATCCCTGCCAGCCATGAGCTGAGCGGGCACTTGTTCTAAAGCTGTGGCAACAAGATTCAGCCTAGAGCAAACATACAGAATAAGGAACTTAATAAAGCCTTCTTGGAGCTATTTTATGAGAGAAAATTCCCTCTTTTAGGCACGTGCTTAGTGTTACAGCACCCAGTGGTATAGGTCATAAGACCTGGGGCCATTCCCAAGGACTCCAGCTTGGTGTGATTGTCTGTAGAACAAATTCCAGTGCTTGGTCTGTTTCCCTAAGGAAAGGAGATGACCTGTGCGTAGCTGTACCTGCCTCTGTTTGTTCACTTGTCTCTCTTGCCTCCATTGTTGAGTATTTGCTCCCATTTCCATCACCTTTCACAGTCTACTGTCACTCTTACAGAGACAAAGCTCCTATGCAACGTGGAAGAAGTCATTGTCCACCCAGAGACGACTGTATGACTTCAGCCATGCCATAGGACATCAGAGAATCCACACATAAGAGCATCGTTAGAAAAGTGACACAAGCAACAAGAAATTCACTGGACTAGATAGCAGAAAAAACACTCCCTGAGAACACTTTGGCAACTGAGTTTCTTGAATTTTACTACTTGTTTGCCCTTTTCAAACATGCCCTTGATGTCTCCTGCTGCACAGGAGGTCACTGGGGAGAGGGGGTTCACACCGTGGCAAGGCTGGTTCACCATTTACTCATGCTGACCATAGTCTTTCTGCTTCTTGGGGAGGAACCACGAGTCAAGCTGTTCTCCAAGAGTGTGGGGTAACATACTGGGCAGGATAACCATGGTGGCTGGGAGAGACACAGTGGCACTGCAAGCTGAGGTCTTATTGATGGGCAGGGAATGTTCCTGGACTAAGGGACAATGGATGAGGAGAGGGTGTGGAAGCATCAGCATCAAGTGCAATGCAGAGGGCTGGCTCTAGGCATACACAGTTCAGCAGGTGCCTTGGCAACAAACTGCTATATAATCCAAGAGCTGTCATTTGTGCCAGATCCCTGGGAAGCCAGGCTGACTGCTGATGCTGTGGAGAGCAAAGGGCTGTCACATCATCCCGAAAATCTCCCCCAGCAGAAAAATCCCAAGTTCTCCAGCAGCAGCAGCAAGCCAAGCCCAGGTGGACTCCTTGCCAAATCTCCTCGTGCTGCTTTCCCTTCCCATGGCACAGGCAGCCCAGCCCCAGCCTCTCTGATGTGACTGGCAAATTCAGTTTGTTCTGCAGCGCTGAAAAGCCTCAACCCCATGCTGGCTGTGCTGCTCCCAGGTAATATCTGTCACACATATAAACCTCATTACATGCACCTCATCCCTTCTTCCCCACACACAGTATCTCTCCTAAATCCCCCTTGTGATAAAATACAAGGACAGGAAAGAGAAAAGGAAGAGAAATGTGCGATTGAGTTACAATTTCACTGCCAGGTGGGGCTAAGTCAGGTCCTGCAGCTGGAAGGAACTAGATGGTCCCATAGATCCTTGGATTCTCTGTGCCTGTACGAGAATCAGCCTTGTGCTAGCTCTTGGCTTTGTGTGCTAAAATGGTGCACAGGGACCTGAACTGCTCAGCTTAGGGTACAGAGCAACAGGCTCTCTCTTAAACTCCCCATCCCTGCCCTTTGCTTTTGTGTGTCTCATTCACCCCATCTGAAAAGGAAGATCATGACTTTTCATACAGGAAAAAAAATTCTTCTATCAGCCAGGGGACAAAATCCACTTAGTAGTGCATCAAAAAAAGGAAAAGTGCCCCTAGAGGGAGATCAGTCAGCACGGGGTTGTCCTACGCCCCAGCTTCGATTAGATCCTAAACCATGGAATAAACAACTTTCACCTTGCCGTGACCCCAGGGAGTCCTGTGGTCACCCACATGGCAAAGCTGCCAGCACCCCCATGCAGAGCTGAGGAAGAGCAGAGCCACCCATCTGCAAGGGATGACTGGGCAGCGTGGCCAGAGCCAAGCCTGGCAAGGACCCACGCCTGCCCCACCACGGTGTGCAGGACTCCTAAATCACAGAGCAATGGCAGCCTCTAGCTGAAAGAAGGCAGCTAAGCATTTGGGAAAGAGCAGAGTTTTATTGTGCTTCACCTATATATAAATAAAATTATCGTACTTCTTCAGGATTAAATGTATATTAAATATATAATGTACTGTGCTCCATAGCTGAAATACATGTATAGAGTCTGCCCGTATATTACTTCTCTACTACTTGTCAGGCATCTTCCCCAAGCTGAGGGGGGGAATCCATCTGAGCTACCAATTAAAGCCCAGCTCTCGTTAAAGGCACCATTGTAGGGAGGGCAAAAAAGAGAAAAAGATAATTCTGTCAGCACAGATGTCTCCTACGCCGAGGGGTTTGCAAAGAAGTAAAACCTGAGCAGCTATTATACCATCTGCAAAGTTATAGACTGTAAATAAACAGACCAGAGCAGTTCCTCAGCCTATAAGATACGGCAAGTCAGTGGACAGCACTGACAAGCCCGAGTCTTGCTGTAACTGGCTTATCTTTCTAATCCTCTGGATTATTAATAGTAGTAGGGCTGTGATAGAGTCCAGAGGCCACACTGTGACAGACACCACCATGTGAAGCATCTTAAAATCACACGGGGGGAGGCCAGTTCTGCCTCTCTGGAGTTTGGGAGGCAGAAGGATGGGAGCGAAGCAGGCACCGAGATATTAGGTGAGGTGCCCGAGTCCACGAAGCATACTGGTAGTGGAGAAAATTAACCTGTTTTGCTTATCTTGCCAAGTTCAGAGCAGGACTCTCATTGATCTCGTCTCTTACTTTCCCTTCCACTGTCCTTTGGCAACACAGTCAGCTTATTAGCAGCAGCCTCCCTAGTCTTGACTGTACAACAAAGCTACACTAAAGACAGTGAGAAGATCACTAAAGACAGTGAGAAGATCAGGACCGTGCAGGACCCAGCCATAAAGTGGTTGGCTCAGTACCTGACCTGACACAAAATCCACATCTTTTGCCATATTTAAGGAGGTTAATCTGCCATCAGCCTTTTCAACCCACAGCCAGCCCCTGCTAGATCTGCTGCAAAAGGTGCATCAGCAGCTCAAGAAATCGAAGCAAGGAGAGGCAGGGATTAACCCACCCCTCTCCACAGTGGCTGCCTGACACTAGACCTGAGCTAGGACATTAGAACAGCTACAAAGCTAATGAGGAAAACCAACAAACCGAGTTTCATTCAGCTGTTTCTACCCACAGCATAGAAGGGGAATCGCTGCTGCACACTGGTATTTTCTGATTTGTCTCCTCCCAAAATGCCCAACGTTTGTGACGATCATATACTGGAATATAGACATAAGGAGCAATAGCACTGCAGAGCATCTGCTGGAAGACCAGGTATGTGAGTCCCTGCCAGACAGTGCATGCGGAACTGGGAAGAATCAGCACTCTGTGTCGGGGTGGTTCAGCCCACCTGTGAGACTGACCCCAAGGAAGGGCTGCAGCATCTCATTGCCGAAACCAGAGACAGAAATGAGATGAGCTAGGAAGCACAGATACTGTCTAGGATAGGATTTCTAGGGTCGTTTGTTTTTTTTTTTTCTTTTATTCAAGCTTTAGTTAGTTGATTTTTAATTTTTTTTTTAAAGAGAAATCTTTGTTTTCTAAGGGCCTGGGCTAAAGACAGCTGTAAGAGGAGGTTGTTCTTGCCTCTCTAGCCTCACTGAGACCCTCCCGCAGGATCCCAACAAGCTCCTAGATGTCCAAAAGGAGAGTCTAAAGTTAGACAGGAGCTCACAGCAATGTTAAACCCACAATCTCTGCCTGCCTCCTGCCCCACCTCATACTTTCACTCCCTGCCTTACAGGGAACTCTCTTGCTCCTAGCTCTGCCCATACTTCTAGGACAACATGGAGCTGGGTGAATAAGACAACTCTTTTCTCTCAGACAGCTGTCTTAAGCTGCCCGCAGCCCTCAGCCAAGTCACCAGCCTGATTACTGTCACAACGCCAAACACTTTGAGCACCCCTACTGCCACTTCTAAAATTCCACATCATCCTCTTCCTGCATCCTCCTACCCGAAGCTGAGCCCCTGCTCCAAGGGGCTCCAAATAGGCTATCCTTGAGAGCATTCCCTCTACCTCTTGCTCATTTAATTTGGCTCCTGCCTGGATGCCCACAAAGCCTTGAATTTCCTGCTAGCTCAGGACTGCTCACGCTCAGCCTCGTTTCCTCCAGAGGCAAATGGGTGCATTCACTGTAGCAATAAAAACCAAGCGATGTTCTGGGCACAGGGCCTAATCCAACTCCCAGTGAGGTGGAGGAGGGTTCCTCGGCTAAAGGGGAGAAGGCTCAGCGGGGGGAAGGCAGGAGGAGGGTCTGGGTTGCAGAGATCGGACAGTGACATTGCCAGCATGGGGAACCTCTTCCAAACTCACCCCTGGGAAGGCAGCAAAGTGGTAAATACCTTCTCCACTGCATGGATGCCCCCTTGTTCTTATTCATGTTTTCTCAGTGCTACCTTGTGCTTCTTAAGCAAGCCATAAATTCAGTCATATGGGTTTTCTCTGTCCTCTTTTTTTTTTTTCTCCTGACATCCATTTAATGACTTTTCTCTTTAATATATGGCAGGCATTTTCCTTCTAAAATACCTGAGGTTTAGGACAGGTAGTAAATGGAGACCTCTCACAGAACCACTGGCCCAGAACCCAGCCTTATTGGCGCTCAGAAAAGGAGATCCATTTTTCCTCTCCGCTCTTCAATTAGCTGTAATGTTTGCCTTTAAAACATAAAATTAGAAGCCTTTTTGGAGGCACAAAGCAATATTATACTGCAAAACACATTTTTATTCTCCCCTCCCTGCTACCAGTTTAGCACAGCAGATATATTAGACAGCTGGTTTCTAGGCACTGCTCTCTTCTGAAGATTTAGGGTCCGACTTTCAGTTCCTGTGAAAATAATGACCTCCCTTGCTCTTTGTAGGCCTGTGCTTGATCGTACTCATATTAGCAGGACCTTTCAGGTTGAATACTACAGGATTTAGTGCTGGAAAGCAGAGGCATAGAGCAGACAAACATCTCAAAGTCCATCTGACTCAGCCATTCATTGGATATGTAGGTAGCAAGTTCCTGCTCAGCGCTGTCAGGCCTCCTCGCATACCCGAGAGCTGCTTAATAAAAGGTATAACACGGTCATTCTCACCCAGCGAGACCTATTTTTACAGAGGAATCAACAAAGAGGAATGGGGAAGACTCTGGATGTGGGTCACTAGCAGGACATGGTGGTTGAAATCCCAGGTATTCATCTTTGAAGGAGCTTGTGCTGAATGTGAGACGGGGTCTAGCACGAGCCTCTTCAGCCCTAACTCCTGGACCAGGCTTACGTGTGGTAAGCCCACCGTGACAAAGCCCTGGCACAGGAGCCACAGCCAAAGTACTAGAGAGCCTCATGCAGCTCAAGAATTGCAGTCGGCTTCTCCTGGTTAAAAAGACCACACCAAAACTTAGTGTTCCTGCTGAACCTGATTGCACACAACACCCTTCAAACTCCGATCCCCCAGAGAAGTGGCTTTGAATCCATCACTACTGCAGGTAGACAGGTTGAGCTCAAATTATAACAGTTGATGCTTTGGGGTCTGGAGGTCTCTGCTTTGATCACTGTGAGACTGTCCAACACAGCCATGGCTTCTCATATTTTCACAAATCTTTAGATGGGTGGGGTTACAAGGGTGAAGCTAATCAAACCCAGTGGAACAACTCAACTGGTTGTACTCAGTGGGGATAACCAGCTGGTCCATGCCATTCTCTTCCTGGCATTGGCCTTGCTGTTACAAAATAAATAAACACATTCTAGAGACAAAAAGGAGTTAACATTCATATTTTCTTAAAGTGGTTCAAATCAGCCACAACATATGAGAATGGAAAATCATAGAGTCATAGAATAACCAAGCTGGAAGGGACCCACTGGATCACTGAGTCCAACCATTCCTACCAAACACTGAATCATGTCTCTCAGCACCTTGTCCACCCCTCCCTTAAATCCCTTCAGGGAAGGTGACTCAGCCCCCTCCCTGGGCAGCCTCTGCCAGTGCCCAATGACCCTTTCTATGAAAAATTTTTTCCTAATGTCCAGACTAAATCTCCCCTGGTGGAGCTTGAGGCCATTGCCTCTCGTCCTGTCCCCTGTCACTTGGGAGAAGAGGCCAGCACCCTCCTCTCCACAACCTCCTTTCAGGTAGTTATAGAGAGCAATGAGGTCTCCCCTCAGCCTCCTCTTCTCCAGGCTGAACACCCCCAGCTCTCTCAGCCGCTCCTCATAAGGCCTGTTCTCCAGCCCCTTCCCCAGCTTCATTGCTCTTCTCTGGACTCGCTCCAGAGCCTCAACATCCTTCTTGTGGTGCCAGGATGGGAGCTATTGATCTCAAGAGGCACTGAATTGTGCTGCATTTTGGATCAAAAGGGAGTACAAAGCAGAGAAGGGTCACTTTCTCCATCACACACCAATGATTTTCCAGATGTCTTTTACGGGAAATAGTGGCACTCAGTGCACTTTTAACAAAAAGCAGCCAAATCATAGGGAAGGGAGTCTTGACTCTTTTATCTCACTAGTGTTAGTCATTCATCTCTAGAGCTAGCTGATAGCAGAGTGATTGATTCTGAAATTACAGGAAAAGGGGGGAAAGTCAATAAAATGACTGGGACGTACTAGCAGACGTACCTGCCCCAATTACTCTCTCTGTGGCCTCAATTCCCATTTGCCTTCATTATCTGTTGGGACACAGGACACGTGTTTGATGATATCAGTCACCAAAAAGAGAGGACGATGGACAGATCAGTGGAGCTTCAGCTGTTACATCAGAACCCCGGCATTTCTTGACAACACACCAAATCCTAGAAATGCCCATGAGAAATCATGACATATGTTGCCTTGACACTTGCCAGCTCCAAGTAATGGGAAAATCCCTCTTTCCCTTCCCAAAAGAATTTCCCAGCAGGCACAAAGAAGCTGATTTTTCTCTTTCTCCTATTTTTTACCAGAAATTTTGTTTACCCCCTCGAAGTTTTTGAAACAACAGGAGGGGTAGCTTCCAAGACAAAACACCAAATCAAAATACAGAAAGCACCTGCATGCATTCAAAACATCCCAGCCCAAGATCTGATAGTGATGCAAGCCCTTAAGGTCCCTTACTATGTTCTTGGGGTTCTCCACCACTTGGCAGCTGGTTGGTCTCCCCCATCATCCCTCGAGTTTTTGTTCTGGGCAGAGGGAGAAGTTTTGTGGTGCAGATGCTCTGGGAACCTTTCTGGGGCCCATTACAGTATTGTCCGGGAATGCAGAGCTGAGTGGGCAAGGTGGTTCCTCTAGACCATCTATATATCTAACTTAACACAGGTACTATCACTCTCAAGTCTTTTGAAGTTCACCAAGTACTTCAAGACCCTTACTTTGCTGAATACAGAAGTACTTTTCCTGCTTCTCCAGGTATTCTCTAAGAGGAAATGATAAAGGCAGCTGAACACAACAGCCAGTTCAAGTGTCTAATGTCACATGTGGACAGCAAGAAAAAAGGGACTAGGTTTTACGGGCGCTGAACCAGAGCTGTCCTCCTTGTCTTCGCCCAGATTTGTGAGGGTTCAGCACTTCTGAGAATGGCTCCATTTCTATTTAGGTGCCTAAAATTGGCTGGAGATGCATAAATTTAGGTTTGCCCCTCCAAAGCTTTAGTGCAGAGCTTGACATTCAAGAGCTCATTGAAAAAACATGGGATATTTTGCGTGTGTGTGAACTCTGTTCATTGACATGTCTGAGGAGCTCCAAGTTTTCCACTCCCTCTGAGTTTTTTAAAACTATGCGTTTTCACCAAAAATATTCACTCAAACCAAAACAAAACAAGTGGACTGTTTTCTGTCAAAGTTTCAAAAACACCAACCCGCTTACAAGACGCAGCTTACGAATCCCCCAATTAATAAAAATGTTAAATCAGAGGGAAAAGAAAAATCTTCAGGAAAACCGAAGAGAAGTTAAAAACAACTCCTACAGGAAAGAGAATTTTAATTAAAAATAATATCCTGGTGGATAATTTATGTTTCTATGTAAGGATTTAAATTGCAGAAGAAGCAAAGGAGTTGGTGTTTTTTTTTTTTAAATGCCATCAGCATCCAAGAGTGGAAAACACCAGATTTCAAATTCATACATTCTATATTTGAACATCTTGTTTCTATTTAATAGAAAAGGGCTTCTTTCTCTGCGTTTTTCTTTTTTCCCTCCCCCCCCTTTTTTAAAAAAAAAAATATAATTCATCCTAATATATTACAAATGGCTCACTAAAAGAGCATGCCCGGAAAATATTAATAATTGAATTCAAACGAGTTTTTCCTAAGAGCTGCTAGAATCTAGGGGAGAAATTCCTAGTGTATTTGTGAGAGAGGGAAAAAAAAAAAATCCAGACAGAAGGATTTTTTTCCAGGCGCTCTGTGAGCTGCGCGGAGTTTCTCCGAGCATGACAGAAAAGGGATTAAAGCAGGTGACACTTTGAACTTAGCTTAGATAAGTGACCCTCAAAATCAACAGTCCAAAAGTTTAGTACACAGATTCCCTGGACACGTCTAGTCGGCTCTTCGTCAAAACCTTCCCGACTTCGCTAAGTCAAATTAAAAGAAAGAAGACAGGTTGCTCGGGTTATCTTCTAATATTGTTTTAGCCACTTATTAGCGCTAATGGACAATTAGCGGGCAGCGCGGATATTTTCTGTAATACAAAGCACAGGGGGAAATTCTTTGTTTGCTTCTGTGTGCGGGGGAACTTCTTCTGCGGTTAAATGTATAAAAATAGCAGCCAAGAAAAGAAGTGTGAAAGACAGTGGTTAAACAGTCCAATTTCCAAAAGAAGAATATAGTTGAAAACAGATCCTTCTGCAGAGTTAAGAAATCCTCCTGATGCACTTGAAGCATAAGGAAGTCTGCACTTTATAAACAACCAAATATATGCCCAGGATAAAAGGCGAGGCTTTTTGAACTCCTCACTGGCGTGTTAGGAAGACCTTTAATGACATTAGCAGTTCTTCAAAACCAGAAAGGCCACGTTATTTCTGATCCTATATGGTCACCACATGTAGCTTTATACAGAGGGGAGGGGGGGGGGGGGAAAAAATCCTCTCCTCATGCCAATAAATAACTTGCCAGAAGAGAAAATATTTACCGCCGCTTTTCAAAATTCTTTACGCGTGCAGTAAAGAAGAAAAGGAGAAAATGAGCCCGTAAAGAAACCCGAGGCGCTTCCCCTCCAGCTCAGCCGGCTGAGCGGGGCTCCGCGCCCGCGGATTTGCTCCTCTCGTTATCACCTCGGGGCTGATGCGCTTCCCAGAGCCGGGATGCGCGGAGAAGATCCAGCCCCGGGGGATGTAATCGAGATAACGGTAACAACGATAATACCTGAGAAGCTGCTCGCTTCGCCTCCGCCGCCCTGCTCCGCGGCCGCGCTGCTGGCCGTGCCCACGATATTAATGGAGTTTTAATTGAGGGGCTAACAGGCGCCCCCAGCCACCTTGGGCGCTGGGCAAAGGCTCGATCGTTTCCTTAAGGGGGGAAATTAAGTCGGGGTTTGAAGCGAGAGCAGCTTGCGGGTTCCTCCCCCGCCGAGCAGAGTTTTGGGGAGTGAAAAATGTCTTTTCCCCGGCTCGGAGCAGCGAGGGGAAAACACCCACCCAGCCCTGCGCCCCGGGTCCTCGCCCCTCAGGGAGATGGACGGTTAAAACCAACACCCCCCCCCGAAGCATCTCTGGCCGCTCCCCGGATCCCCCAACCCGGGCTCCTCTTCCCTCCGATCCTCCTCTCGCTCCCAGGGCGTTTGAACAGCCCCGTGCAGTCCCGGAGAACCGGGATTGAACACCTTTCCCCAACCTCTCGCCTCCCTCTTTTCCCTTCTTTTCTCTACCCCTTCTTTCCCACGTTTTCTATTAACGTCCCGCACTTCTACTTCGATTTCCCCCTCCTAAACGGGGCAAATCTGCTTTTTTTTTTTTTTTTTTTTTAAATATTTTTAAATTACCAGGAAGAAATAAAAAGACCTGGAGGATCCCAGCCTAAAGGACTCCCGCATTTTAACCCACGGATCGCAGCTTCGCCCGAGCGGTGAAGCACTCGGGGGGTTTCGCCCTCTGCAGCAGCACCGGGAGATCAAAAAAGTGGGTTGTGCAAAAAAGAAATCGGTTTTCAAACCCCCGAGCAGGCAGAAAATTTTATCCTGGAGAGCAGGCTGGTTTCTATCTAGTAATTCACATGATGGTCTTACTAGGAAGCAGAAAAAAATAAATAAGTATACATAACGAATTGAAGAAAATTGTACGGCAAACTATGAGATTTTTGTCCCTGCAAATAAACATGGAAAGCAAGAGAGGGTAACAGCTCAATCAGAGGCACTGGGTATCCCTAGGAGCTCCCAAACAATTGGAGTTCTCCCTTTTTCCCTGCTGTATCCAGCTCTAGAGACTCTGCTCCGAGGAGGGATTTTGGCAGTTGGGAAGGGCAGTATCAGCTCCTCGGCCCGGAGAGGAGGCACACGAACACCCTCGGTGGGCGACAGCACCCAGGCGCACGAATAAAATCTTCATTTTCTAGATAATTTGGCTTTTTTTTTTTTTTTTTTCTTAATTCCTCCTGCCCGCCCCGAACTCCAGTCCTCTCAATTCAGAGCAGCTCTCCTCCCGGCTGGCTGGATGCGGGTTTAGTTTTAACCTGTGTGCTCCTGGCTCCGCCGCTCCTATAAAATACGGAGCCGAATTTATATTTTTTCATCCACTGACAAAGGCGCCGAGCCTTCCGCGTGTCCCTCCGAGGCAGGAGCACCCCCTGCTCCATCATCTACATCTTCCCATGGCGAAATCTGCTTTTACTGGGCCATTTACAAACTCAAAGTAACCTTGTTCCTTGCTTTATTTTTTTTTGTTTTAATATCAACTTGCACAAACTTAAAGAGAGGGATGCTCCAACGCTTTAGAAGTGTTGGGCTCTCTAAAGCCGCTTGCAGAAGCGCTAAATTCCTTTAATAATATATATATATTATCCTCACGGTGTTCCTCTATGTCTAATTTTTTTTTTTTTTTTTTTTTTTGAGGGATGTTTCTATCAATTTTTCAGTGGGGTGAAGGGGAACCACGGCCAGCCTGGAGCTCTAGGAGGGGGGACCCGAGGGCTGGGAAACCTTCACAGACACAGAGTCTTTTTCCTTCCCCAACACCCGACCCCGGTTCTGCTCGGCAAATTATCCAGCTCCTTTCCAGGAACAGGAGGGAGAAAAAGCTCTTTGCCAAACCATTCGCGTAGAGCACTTCAAAAATAAATTAGTCGCCTACTAAAACTTAATGTTATACAAGATGTCCATTTGTCTACATGAGATTTTAAGCAGCTGTTCGTATGCTCAAACCCGCACAGACACCCTCCCGCGAATTTAAGGGAGAGGGGGAAGCGAAGAGATAAAACAGAGCGTTGTTTATTTGCCCGGCTCCTCGCGGAGCCTCCGCGCTCGCTCAGCCTGCGCGGAGCAGCCGGCTCTGCACAAACAACGTCCCGTTCGTTAGGACGGCGCTGCCGATATTTCCCCAGAGCTGGCTTTAAATTGTTTCTTTGTTCCCTGGGAAAGAAAAAAAAAAAAAAAAAAAAAAGAGGAAAAAAAAAAATCTCAGCTGAGAGTTGAGTTGGAGGGAAACGAGACAAAAGAGAAGCGCAGGGGGGTCCTCGTTCCCCCCTCGCCACCGGCCTTATCGGAGAGGAGATAGTTTGGACCGTGAGGTGGGGTGTTTGGGGGGGGTTTGTTAGGTTTGGGGTTCTTTTTCCCCCCCTCCCTAAGCGCTGGAGTCCCCCCCACCCTCCTGGCTCCCCAGGGCAGCCGCTGCCTGCACCGCCGGGCTGGGGGGGCGCGGGTGAGGGGACATCCCCTGCCCCATAGACGGGGTCCGGCCACCTCTTCCAAGGTCCATCAAGGGGAAAAAAAAAAAAAAAAAAAACAAACCACAAAAAAAAGACAATGAATGTATAGGAGACGAGTTTTCACCGTTAGAAAGACCAGGGTTTGCCAGGCAGCCGCAGCGGGCGGGGGTCAGGGACAGCGACTCCCCCTTATCCCAAGAGCCCCCCCCCTACCTCGACCCCATCCTCATCACAACAGTCCTTTCTCAGCCCTTTTCCTCTTTCCCCGTCTCTTTCCGTGCCCCTGGGCAGCCCAGCTCCCAGAGCCGGGCTCCAGCATCACTCGCACAGCATCAGCTCAAGGGATCCGTGCTCCGTACATCCCACACCGCCCAAGCACACACACTCTCCTCCTGCCGCCTCGAGCTGCTCCACCACCATTTACTTCTCTCCTTCTTTCTACACCCCTCATTAATCTCCCTTGCCAACTTAAACCGTTTCCCTCCTGTTGCACGGATTTTTTTAATGTATTTTTTTAGGGAAGGGTTTATTTTCTAAGCTGCTTGTGGACAGGAGCCGATGTTGCCGCTCCCATCCCCTCCAGTTTTTCGCCCTAAAATTCTGTCTCCGCATTGTTCTGCAATCAGAGAGCCCAGGTCTTTAGGGAGAGGTAATAGGATTTTTTTTTTTTTTATTAAACCAACCGACATGCTGGGGTGGGGAGATAAACTTGTTGACACACAAGCCCTTCTTCGAGGTTTAAATGTTTGCTCGCAGCCAAAATTCGTTGCTCTACTCGTGTAAAAAAAAGAAGAAAAAAAGAAAAGAAAACAAAACCAAACAACCAACAACCCGAAGCCCTACAAGCTGGAGGTTAACAGCTTAAATGAGAGACTCGGGCACGGAATGCAGGATCGGCTCCCTCCCCCCCATTAATAGCCTTAAACGACTTTACATTTTTATACCCGGAGTTGAGTACTCAAGAACTCTGAGCCTGTTTGTAAGACTAGAAAGATCTATTGAGAGACTTTCTTTTTTTTTTTTTTTTTTTTTTTTAATAGCGCATTAATGTTTCCCAAGACTTCGTATTAACTCAAGAATCACTGAAGGTCGATTTGTAAGTGTCTGGACACTATAAAAGTGTTTGTAAAGCAAAGTCAGTTGCGTGCATTAAAATAAGGAGGTTCCTTTGTGAGATTTCATGCCAGGCCAGGAGCCCTTTTAAATGCTATTCAACTGCCTCATTAGAAGGAGCTAACAGGAGTCAGGCCTCCTCTTTAACCCCCCCTCCCCCCGTGTCCTCCCCTCAAATCAGCCCTTTAATACATAGAGTGGCAGATTAGGGGCTTTTAAAAGCTGGGTCTGTCCCGGACAGCCGGTTTCCTATCCTGCTATTGTGACAGCTCTTCCCTGCTATCAATTACATCCCACCCCGAGCTAAACACCCCTCCCGCCCTCCTCTGAGCATCATCACCGGCTCCTCCGAGGGGAGAGAGCCCCGGCTCTCAGCGTCTTCTCCCCCCTCCAAGGAGAGACATCAGCAGCCTTCCCTTTCCCCTCCCTGAGTCAGAAAGAAAAAAAAAA
Organism: Clamator glandarius; assembly: GCA_033459285.1. Lineage (NCBI taxonomy): Eukaryota > Metazoa > Chordata > Aves > Cuculiformes > Cuculidae > Clamator > Clamator glandarius. The sequence goes on along the minus strand of JAUNZM010001016.1, from coordinate 1,568,253 downwards.
AAAAAATAGGATGCGTGGACCAGAAAATCCGTTTCCGAATAGATTAACAACCTCTCCTGTGTTAACACCAGCTCTGTTCTTTTTCTTATTAGACCGAAGAGATGAATGGGGCGGTGGGGGGAGAAGGTTGGTCACCATTATCTGCGCTCCACATGTTCTCTGTGGGTATTATATAAAATATAGGAATGGAGTCCCCTTTAAGTAGTTCTTTTATGACTTGTTTTAACAGAAAACACAGAATAAGCCAATGTTTGATATTACAATATAAAACACATTTGTGGTATGCTAGGGGCTGGCTTGTTCCTCCCTCCTTCCCCCCAAACTGGTCCAGACCCCACCCTTCTTCATCGAGAGGGCACAGACCTTCGATCCCCTGATATGGAGCGTCCTCCCCAATCTGCAGCCACGCAGACGTTCAGTCCCATGAAAGAATTTGGGCTTGCAGCTCATGAATACGAACGTCCAGATCTTTATTATTATTGCTACTAGGCATAACGTTAGAATCATAATTCTCCATTTCTATGGGGGTCTGGGTTCAAAAAGCCTATTGGGGCCTGATAGAACAGAACAACTTATAAATCTGAAATCAAAGCCAAACGTGTCCTAATAAAAAACAACCCGATGCAAAGATCTGGTGGAAAACCAGCAAAACCGTTCTCATTCCCATACACCAAGACCCCATATAATATACTATATAATAATAATTAAAAAGAACCCCAAGCCTTCAAGCTGTCCACAAACACAGTCCTAAATGCCACGCACAGCCTTGAATGTGTGGGCAGAAATTACAAGTGTCAAGAGAAAAAGCACAGTGGAGAACTCGCTCCCGGCACTTACTTTTGCAAAGGCTCACAGGATTGTTACCCAGGAGCAGAGGTCTCGCATCCACTCTGAACCCAAACTCTGCCTCCCTTGGAAAGTCTGCATGCTTCTAATTTTAATCAGAATCACAAGGTTTCCTCTTATGCTGGGACAAGTCTGGGAGGAAGCAATTAGAGCCAATTGCAAGGCATCGCCTTGACACCAAAATGAAACAAGATTGACACCATTCTCTGGGGACAGAGCAAGGAGCATCTTCAACCAGGGCAGGAGAAGTGCTGAAGACTGATCCTACGAGGAAGCACTGGGTGGTTCAGACTCCAGAGAGATATGACAAAGGATATCAGGACAAAATGAAACAGCATTTGCAATGATTCAGCCTTCAATCTGCATTATTACTGCACAGATTCAGGCTTAAATATGGGTTATTATTGCAGGGAAAAGGGATCTCGATGCAGTTAAAATGTTACAGGACATGACATGCCATAACTGACCATCATTTAGGATTTTTGCCTGCCTTAGAAAAGCAGCCCCTTCCTTACAATTCCTTGTCCTCAGAGGGAGGAGATACAGTTCCTGACTTTCAGAGCCAAATATTCCTTCCTATTCACATGAGCCCAGCTACTGAGCCCTGACAACCATTGTGTCTTAGCCTAGAAGTCTCTGGTTCAGAAATGTACCCCGTCAAACCACTTCACCACCTGCTTAACTTTGGGTCTGGATTAAGTTGGCCTCCAGAACATGCTTTCAATTTATTAATAGTTTAAAGCAGCAGGAATAGATTGCAGGGGGTGGGATTTAAAAAACATGTTACATTGGGATCTCTATAGGGAGAAAGCAACCCCAAAATAAAAAATAATTATTTAGGATTATTTAGTAAAAAGGATTAAAGCATCCTCAGATATATTTTAAAAGAAATACCTCTGCCCACCCCCTCCCCCTGCTAGCATATTTCAAGCACTTTGGATGTTTGTGTCTGTCTTCCCTTTCAAGGAACCCTGAGCACATGAATGGGCAGAGCAGCAGAATGAATGGGACACTTCAAAGAAAATGAAAACCATTACTGGGAAATCTGTTTATAGAGAGGATGAATGATTATGAGAGAAGATGCCAGCAAAGATGCCTCACAAGTGAGGGTGCTCTCTGCACACCGCACAACATAACTCAGAGGGTTTCAGACTTTTCCTTAGCAGTACCACCCTTGTATAAGTTTTGGGTGAAAAGCCGCCCCCACCCCCATTTTCCCAGTAAGCCCAGAGCCCCCTCCAATGCCATGGGAATGGTAGCGTTCCCTGTGAACCCCATGCACCTGCTCCCGAGCCCCTGGTGGGGTCACTCCACCCCCCTCCTGATGTCAAGATGGGATATTAAAAGAAATTATTTCCATTGCCTGGTGTAGATGAGAAATGGATAAACAGCATGTCATTCACGTTCCAAGTGGTAAACTCCATTTACCCTCAACACCACCACACTGAGACCCTGCCCTGAGAACTGCAGATTTTATCTGAACCTCACAACATTCCCACAGACTCTCATCCATCTCCACTATTGTCTTGTGCTAAGCTTGCAAAAGGCTCTGCGTTGCGTGTGAGCCGCCCAGGGACTAGAAAACTTGTACTAGTTCATTCCCCTGGACGCAGATGCAACCCATCCTGAATCCATCCAACTACTGGAAGCCAAAACTTTCTCTTTGGGGGAAGAGATAGGAAAAGAGAGGCTAACAAACATTCCCCTCTTGGCACCAATTGTATAGCCAATCCAACCTTCTGTACAGTGACCATAAGAGATTTCCGTGCCTCCATTCATCATATAAAGCATGTAGACAGATCTACCAAAGCAGAACAAATGGCCCCTTGTCATCCCCACCCTCGTCAGCGTTGCTCAGCAGAGCATACGTGCCCAGGCACATGGCAGATAACCAGGGCATTTGTCTATCCCCCTAATCAGTGGTTGAATTTTGCTTGCTGCCAGATAGAAAAGAGAGAAAGGCAAGTGCTACAGACCGCAGTAACAATGCTCTAGTTAGGGACCACAGCCTCACACCAGAGCAAGGAGGTAGCAGTAGAAAGTAGCCCTCAACTACCCTTGTTGGTTTTGGCATAAGCAAGCAGAAAATACTTGTGCTTCTTTAAATACTAAGAATATTTGTACTGTGACCAGTGTGGTTTTCACGGAGGTCTCAGGAGATGCAGCAGGATGAATGCTGACATGTCCGGGGCTGGGCCAGTGGCACATGATATACTAGCATTACAGTCCTCTGAGAGCCCAAGGAGAGATGTTAATGCAACATCATTCAGAACACTATCTGATGGAGCCACTAGTTTTCCCTTGCCGTTGCCTTCTTCAGGAAGGAAGAAGTGCTTTTTAGATGTGTCAGGTTAGCAGAAGACACCAAGGAAGTTTGATGCCTTCACACTAGAATGGCCCGTATAGTCTAGGGTCCATTTAGTAAGGCAAGAGTAGAACTGAGACCACACTATTGCCTTAGTAATACTCCAAGACGTCCAAACACAGCGTTATGCTCAAAGTAAAGCAATAACTGATGGGTCGCTAGCAAATGTAGCTGAGAAGCTGCCTGCTGAAGTCCTTCCTCAGAGCCTCTACTGACTTGGCATCTGCCCATTCCTCCCGTCTTCATAGGAGCTCACTACCTACCACTTTGGCAGAGAGTCAGATCCACTTCCTACACAGCTTTCTTGGTGGAGCCCTACGCTGCCTTTCATGTAGGTGGGCACCATCAGCTCCCCGTCACTCTAATCATCTCCCATTACAATTTGGACTTCAATAATCAAAAGTGAAACATGAAAGCGGGCTGAGCTCCAGCAGAGCGTGAAGGCAGCAGCTGTGCCAACTAGCTTTCAGTGGTTCATTTCATCTCCTCCTCTCAAGGGAGGGACAGGGAGCACAAGTCAGTGGTGGATTGGCTCAGTGTCAACAACCCAACATAGATACCTACTTGCAGTGCTCATCTCTCCCATATAATCCTCCTAGCATCTTGTAATTTGACCCATGCTTACGAAGAAGTTCTCACCTATTCTTATCCATTTAATTAGTTGATTTAAGTTTTATAGATCAAGCAGATATAAAATGTCCCTTCTCTCTCTGTGCCTGGAGGAAAGCCCCGAAACAGCACAATTGCCCAGCTGCCTCTTCTGATCTTGGGTCCACAATGCTCTGAGCAGATTTCTGCTGTGTGCTAACTGCCACAATCCTCAACAGCTGTTCCAGGAAGAATCTCCAGCTTCTTACAAAGAAGTCCTCCAGGTGAACCAACCATCAGCTGGTAACAATGCTAATGCCAACCTACAGGTGCTATTGGAAAAGAAGAGGAAAACACAAACACCTCCCCACCAGCTTTCACTCAACTTGGACAACGGCACAATTGTGAAGGAAGCTGCCAGGCTCCTGCTTGCACGGCAGCTGAGCAACAGCATCAGAAAGTACTCAGACCTCACTCCCATGGTTTACCATGATGTCACCGAAGCCCTCCATTTGTGTATTTATCTAACAAGAACAAATGATAGGGAACCACAAATTATGAAGTTGTAAATATGCCTGGAGAGGTGACATCATAACAAATGAGACGAGAACAAAGCTCCAGTGACTTATGATGTCATCACAACCCCTGGGTGTATGCATATCCCTGGATACCATTATGCAGCTTTATTTTGTTGGGGGTGATTGTGTGGGGTTTTTTATTTTAAATAAAGAATACAAGACTTTGATCTTATTTCTATTCATGCTTGCTCTCCTACCTAAGGCCAGCTCCCATGTTTACCGTCTTCTCTTTCTTTGATAGGTACCGAATCTCAGCCTAATACGACTCTACTCTCAAGAGAGAGAAGCAATTTAAGCTAGATGAATAGGTTGACTGAAAACCAGAAAAAGGTATCAGGGCATGACAAAGGTCTTGGGTTTGCTTCTGAGCAGTTTTTGAAGAGGGTTGAAGAGAACAAGGAAAATGAAAGAAATCAGAATGTTAACTTGTCAGTATTTTATTTTGAACCTGACTTAGAGGGAGGCCGGGTATCTCCCCATTCCATCCATTTTCCAGAAATGCCAGGCAGTCCAGGATTGCAGGCCACCCTTAAAGCAATCATTGAAGGAAAAATTTCTCAAAAACCCAAGCCCATGACTTAGATGTCAAAGAACTACTGGATGAAAAAGAAATCAGTGGAAATCAGGCTTTTATGTCACATTAATTCTTTACGTTTACATCCAAACTTGTTGAGGCTTGTGGCTAAACTAAGGTCTCAGGTACTACTATCAGAAGGTTTCAGAATAGCAAACATCCACATCACAGCAAAGCTCAGCAGGACTTGGAATGCCAAAATCCATCCTGCTTCCTTCGAAATACCAATCTGAAATCGGGTAACCAAACTGGAACAGACTCCACTCCGGTTGGGGGCAGAGGCTGGAACTCCTGGTTTTTCTGCAAGATCTGTGCATCAGTGCTTAGAGCTGGCATGTTCTAGCACCACGTGAGCTGACCACACTGCCCATGGTCCAAGGATGGGGGCTGAGCAGCCTCACAAGGTCACCCACAGCCCTGTTAGCAGCTTCCTCCCATCACAACACCAAACATGGAAGGTCTGGGTTTATTACCCGTAGAGCTAAGGTGCAAGTGGGGCAACTCCTGAGGAACAAACAGCTTAATTGCCCTAAGGAAGATCTGTATTAAACCTGTGAAGACTTCCCTCTTGCTTGACTCTCAGCTAGTATCTCCCCAGGACACCATGCTGGGTTGGCATATCACCTCTGGGCTTTCTTCCTCTTGCTCCACATACAGACCTACCACAAACAGCAACATCCCCAAGTGAAAACTAAAACCGAACCCCTCTCCCCTTCAAAGCTGTAGAGAGACTGGTGTGGGATGCAGGAATTGACCCACTGGGTAAAGTGAAGGGTTGAAAGGCTTTGCCCCAAGCTTTGCAGGGCTCAGAGTCAAAAGAATACAGCTGGGTCCACATCAATGCAGGAATGGGGATTTACTGACAACAGCTTTGGTTTTCTTCGGAGTTTTTTTTCAGTCCACAGAGCCAGTTCTGCAAGCCACATGCTGGCTTGATTCTTGGGAGGCCAAATCAGCATTTCCTTCCCCCTGTACAGACTTCCTATTTGACACTGGTATATCCTTTAGCACCTCCGTCCAGGTAGGGAGCTGTGGCACAAGGTAAACGAACTGCAGGGATAACAAGAGTTTTGAGAGCAAGCAGTCTACACGCGTGAAAACCTGGGGAGCTACAGCTGAAATTTTGCAGGGGGACTCTTATTCCTATAACCAGATGGCACCAAACTTCATCTCAAATCCTTGCAAAGGGGGGTTTTCCAGACTCCGAAACCCATCCTTGCTTCTGATATAAACCAAAGTTTCAAATCCCACCAAACTACAGCAAAGCATTGCTCCGGGATCCAAGCTCTAGAGCTTAGGTTTTAATGGTGTATTTACTGATGAGGTGAAATATGAATCTGGTTTTGACTTTAAAAAGCCAATTGTATTTTGGGGGTGGAGGGAGGGGGAAGGGGTGCTCTGACCTGACCTGCTAATCTCTTTTTCTTCCTTTAAAGTTGTCTTCTAAATCTGAACATTAAAGGTGATTAGATACCTAAGGGACTTCCCATGTCATTAGTTAATACTTTAGAGCTTGTTTTGGTTCCAGCTAGCAGTAATGCGGAGCCCTTTTGATAATACATCACCCCGCTCAAATGTGCCTGCACAGTCTCCAGATGATATACCCCACCAGTGTCTGCCTCTATACAGCTCGCAGATTGGAAGGGTCGGAGACGAGTTTAATTTAAAGATGAGCCGCCCTTGGGCTGCCAAAGGAAATGGCGTGTCAGCTACGTCAAAAATAGATACTGTTGTGCAGATATATGGAGGGAGAGATGGACGCTGCCAGTGCTATCAATTACCTGGATTGCCTTTAAATGTCAAAGCAAATCCTTACCCATTCCTTCTCCAAAATCTAAATCACCGAGAGAGACAAGGTCAACCCAAGCAGGCTGGAATTCTGGGAGAGGAAAACATGTACATAATGTTGCATGTGTAAGGGAATAATTTGTATATGCACACGTACTGAAAGAGCATTAAAAGCATATCAACTCATGGATTCAAATTCTGAACTAGCCTTGCTGGGTTTTCAGGTGTCAAACACATCAGTCCCCAAAGAAAGATCCTTTCCAACTCAATATATTAGACTAAACATGTTTAAAATTCTCACTCTGCTCCTATTTGCCTTATTTCAGGACTTTTTTTCCTGTGACGATATAGATGCTCTTGACAGATTGAAAAGAAAGCACACAAATCTAAACTGCCTTTGGGAGAGACCAGAGCAAGCCATCTCTGGATATATTTTCCTCCTCTCACTGCAGAGCAAATAATACAAGCATAACATATGTGCATCTACGTATCAGCATCCTTCAAGGCAGACCTCCTGGGAAAACAGAATGAAACAATCCCTTGGGAAGGGCCCCAGTCCTTTTGGGAACAGGATATGGGGAAATTGAAGAGGGGCGGGGGGGGGGGGGGGGGGAAGGGGAAATAATCAATTCCTACAGGTGAGTAAATAAAAAGAGACAAAGTCTATTACAATAGAGAGGCACACATAAGGTTTAAGCTTGGTCTCTGAAGAAATGAAGTTTAAGCAATCATTCTGCACGTGGGATACATACATAAAACATAAATAAAATAAACATACCTATCTCCCCCGTCTCCTATAATTTTCAGATATGTTGGCCAACTACAACCCAGCTTGGTGGAGGGGGGCAGAGGTCTTACAGTTCCTCCAAGTTTTATGAAAATAGGGCCCTCTCCTGTATCCTGAGACCTATTAATGCCCACACTGAAAGAAATTGTTGAGCTCACGTTGCAGCTTATTAGTAATATTATTAGACACTGGAGAATCCACAGGGGAGAGAGAAATATTAAGAACACCCCAAAGGCAGGAAAAGCTTCAGTTGGAGTTTGCACCTTCTTAGACACTAGAGGATCCAACCACAAGACACCAACTGGTTGAAACCCCCATTTCATTGCATCTCCTGCTAATAACCGCTTTTACATAAAGATATTTTGTGTATTCCCAGCCTGGCCCCACAGCAAACTCACGCCAGCCAATTAAGCAGAGCTGTAATTTACAGCTCCCTGCTTCCTTTGCCTTCTTCCTAGGAGGGATTAGTTAGCGATGCCAAGACGCACAGAAGAGGAATGTAATCACGGGGGTACATTTATCACCTACATTTTCACTGAGGCCACTGGCCTGATTTCTGTACTCTTCTTCCTTCAACAGGATCATCTCCTCTAGATAACTCCGCACCAGGCCAGCAACCAGATGTACACTAAGCACTGATTTCAGTGCAGGGCACCCGAGAGCCCAGCCGCTTCCCATGTTCTGGATGGGGGGTAAAAATGTAAAGAATTTCAGATAAACACGTTTGGAAAGCCACTTAGGGCTACTGGACAGACGAAGGCAAGGAAAGCAGGGGAATATTTTTGCAATGAACAGGCAAAGAGGGACACTGTTCATCTCTTGTGAAACGAACATGTTGAAGAGTTGCTCTCCAATTGTAGACGCTTTGAATTTTGGCTGGACAGGAGATCTTCGAGGGGCAGAGACTCTAAAAAAGAAGCCCTATAAGAGCAGAGAGGCCACAGGGAAGGTGGAGGATGTGGGTCAGATCTATGTTAAGGCTTGCTTGACATCTGTCCCTGGTTTAGTTCCAGTGGTTTTCCAAACTGGGAAGAATATTCAACATAAGTGAGCCTTAGTGTGGTGCCACACAGACACTGCACAGAGGAACAAGAACTTTTGGTACTGTACACACACAAGGGTGTCCCAAGATAAAGAAAATACACCTAGAACTTTCCTCCTCTTCATTTCTAGAGGAAAACTCTAACAAAAGAGCTGCAGGCTTTTAGATGACAACCATATGGCACCACAACAGGGCATGGCTCTGACCTGTTACCAACCCTACAAACCCACCTTCAGCATCACCAGGCATCTGCTCACAACATTGCAGCCTAATTGTCCCCTTTACTATGAATCCCCACAACATGATTATGAAATGTTTCTGGCTCCCTTTGCTTTGTCCAGTTGCATACAACAAGCTAGGGATTTTATGTGGTTTCAGTGCAAAATAAGAGACCATTTTAAGTTCCTCTCTGCCAGATGAGAGTCAGCATGATGCAGGTGACTCTAGGGACAAGCCACAGAATCAACAATGGCCTGAAGCAGAGCATGCAGAAGCCGCTTAACACTGCTCTTTTACAGAAACACTCCTCTTCCCCCAAAGTGGAGGATCAAGGAAATTACAAGGAGAAATTTGTTGCTACACTAAAGCATTAGGATGAGTGATCCTCTGGGAGCCAGGATGCCACTGATATCAGCAAGGCTGGGATCTGTCCTTCCCTCTTTTGCCAGCTTACTTTGAAAAGTCTAGAAGCAATGACAGCCCACCACCTCTGCAGAGCAAGTGCTGGGAACTCTGGTCAAAACCACCTGCCCTGAACACCCTGGGCCCCATTCCAGCCTCCAGAAACCAGGTTTGGGTCAATGGGAAGTTTATGGTGGCCCTCAGGAGAGGGGAACTTACCCATCCAATTAACAGCTAAAACACTGCTGCTTCTTATAAGTGGAGACTCCCAGTGGTGTTGGGGTCTATATGAATAATTGATGGCCAGATGGAGCTGTGGTTATCAGTATGACTGCAATATTGTGCTGGCAAGATATTTTCAGACCATAAGGAGAAGAAATTGCCTCCTTCCCTCCTCACATAGGAACATAATGACCCTCTATTATGCTCTTGTTGCTCATTCAAGCCTGCTTTCCCTGCTTTCATGTGCCAGACAGACTTCCATGATTGTCCACAAACATTTTGCCATGTACGGGCCCGATTCTGCTGTCTCAAAGTTGCAATTTCCCCAAGAATGCCTGGAATTTCCCCCTTTATACAACACACGTTTGGCAGGTTCCTGCTTTGATGAGTGAATATCTTCATTTACCAGGGGAAGTATTCCCACACACATGCTATCTCTCTGAACAACTGAAGCCATCAGCTTAAACCCAAGGCAGATGAATTATCCCTCCTTATTTGGACCTCTAAAGCCCCCTGAGATGTTTTTGAAGGGTGCTGTTTTGATTTAAACCTCATAGCTCTGTCTTTTCTTCAATTGCTTGTTTACCACTTTGCAGAAAGCTCTTGGGTTTGCCAACTGTAAAAAAAAAAATCCATTTTTTAGTATTATTAGGTTATCAAATGTTCACCAGGAATCTGTACTTTGCAAGTGAGATACCGATTTCTCAGTTTATTAACTGGTGTATTCCACTAACTTTACACTATTTGATAAAGAACTAAATCAAAAAGAATTTGCAAACTGAGAACTGGAGAGCCATACTTCAGAAAGAAGACGTCTCCAGAGCATATCTGTCCTTTGTGGTTTATTTCAGCTGAAGAGCTTGAAGAAACTACATGGAGTGGTGTATTTTTATTGGAATAAACTGTTTCATTTAAAGATGAATAGCTAGGATAACCGACAAAGTCAAGATATTTCTCTCCAGTGACAGCCTCCCCTCCTCAAAACCCATTAGGAAGATGTGAGCATGCATTGCAGGGATCTCTTCCCTGTAAGACCTAGCGCTCTCCTGTGGTTTGCTCATATTAGGGCAGTTTGATCTGAAAGATCTGAGGATGAAATTGGGAAATCAACTAGACCAAGCAAAATCTCTGGGCCAGATGCTCAACTCATTCCATCCAGCTGAGCCATGCCAGGCTGCATCCAGTGATGAGGCCCTCATTTTTGGGTGGAGAAGGGCAGAAGAGAAGATCTTGTGAGCCCAGGGCTACGAAAAGCAATTCTGTCCTTTCCAAAAGCTCAGTCTGCCAACGTACCACCCATTTCAGCCTCAAAACCTTACGGAAAAAAACACCAGTTTTATCATAAAATCATAGAATCACCAGGTGGGAAGAGACCCACCAGATCGAGTCCAACCATTCCTGTCAAATACTAATCCATGCCCCTCAGCATCTCATCCACCCGCCCCTTAAACACCTCCAGGGAAGGTGACTCAACCACCTCCCTGAGCAGCTTGTTTATGCAAGTTTTTTCTTCCCCTTCAAGGTTTATCCTGTGCCGTATCTGAATCCCCAGGCATATTCAGGTCACTTCTCTGCTGGGCTGCAGCAAGGGTCCCTCTGTGCAGCTCGGTTAGAAGTCAGAGCACTGCCATCAGCAGGGGAAGGAGGAGAACTGCTGGGACCTGGCAGGGATTTAGGGTCTGTAACACCACAGCTCTGGCTTTGGCTATTTAACAATCTCTAAGCTGCTATTTTGCTTGGAGGGCTCCCCATTTTGGTGCGGCTTGCAATATACTTCATACTTAGATCAAAAATACTGCCTCTCTACTTGCAAATTCTCAGCAACGTCCTTGTTCCATCCCCAGATCGTGGGCTCTTTTTCCAAGAAAAAAAAAAATATACCAGCTGTAATACTGTTCAAGAGACTTCCCACCTGCAGAACTCTGTGTGGATCAGTGTTCAATGGGGGCTCAAACATGAATCTTAGTTTGTCTTGGCCTTAATACTAAATGCCAACCAGAGGATGAAGTGAGAGACTACATGGAAATGAGTTCCAGCATAGAAAAGCCATCATCCCTGTTCAACACCAGCAAAATCAGAAATCCAGTGTCAGGAAGAGATCAGTACGCAGGATTTTGTCTGCAAAAGAGATGCCAGGGAGTTGATTTACTCTTGATTGCAGGCTGAAAGAAAAATAAAGGTCAAGATCTTGAGACATTTTCCAGAATGGTAATTTTGAAATATTCCAAGATTATTATTTAATTTAGTATGATCCAGAATTCAAAACAAAATTGAGTCAGAATAAAAACAAGATCAAAGTGAAAGGTGAAATTGAAATGCTTATTTTCCAGCTGTTTCTGAATTTCCTCTGAAGCTCATTTGAAGCAGGACCTGTACCCACAGCACTTTTCTCTGCAGGCAAGACAGCTACTTAGGGAAACCTGTCCCTGTCCCCATTTTGGATCAAGAAACCAAGCATTCCCTACTTGAAATAAAATCAGAGAAACCAGACAGAAGTTACAGCCTCACAATTGGGACAAAATACTACTGAATACTGTAGCTGGAGAGGATAAAGATCCTTTTGAATTTGTCTCCTTTGTATATCCTTTTGGCATAATTAAGGGTCCCCAATCTGCACTCAGGGTACAGAAACTAGGAAACTTCCTTGAAGATTTGTGCTACTGCAGCTTAATAGAAATCCCAGATGCATTGAAGGAAGACATTTCTTTACTGAAAATATGTTTACTGGAAGAGCCGTGAAGAGCTGGCAGAGGCTGCCCAGGATAGTGGTGGAGTCTCCATCCCTGTAGAGGTTCAAAAGATACATAGATGCAGCTCCTTGAGACACTGTTTAGTAAGCATGGTGGCATTTTGCTGATGGTTGGACTTGATGATCTTGGAGGTCTTTTCCAGCCTTAATGATTTTATGATTCTAGAAGATGAGCAAGACAAAAAAAAAATATCCTCTTACAAAATAAAATCAGAACTAGGCAATGATGTTGGGTTTACCATTCTGACCCTGTTTCAAGCTCCAGTGTGCTGAATTGTGTTAAAAGAGAGGAGAAGAAAGACTTGGGGTTGTTAGTTGACAGTGAATGAACATGAGCCAGCAGTGGCCCAGGTGGCCAAGAAGGCCAATGGCATCTTGGCTTGTATCAGAAACGGCGTGACCAGCAGGTCCAGGGAGGTTGTTCTCCCTCTGTACTTGGCACTGGTGAGACCACTCCTCGAATCCTGTGTTCAGTTCTGGGCCCCTCACCACAAGAAGGATGTTGAGGCTCTGGAGCGAGTCCAGAGAAGAGCAACGAAGCTGGGGAAGGGGCTGGAGAACAGGCCTGATGAGGAGCGGCTGAGAGAGCTGGGGGTGTTTAGCCTGGAGAAGAGGAGGCTGAGGGGAGACCTCATTGCTCTTTATAACTACCTGAAAGGAGGTTGTGGAGAGGAGGGAGCTGGGCTCATCTCCCAGGTGACAGGACGAGAGGGAATGGCCTCAAGCTCCGCCAGGGGAGGTTTAGTCTGGACATTAGGAAAAAAAATTTCACAGAAAGCGTCATTGGGCACTGGCAGAGGCTGCCCAGGGAGGGGGTTGATTCACCTTCCCTGGAGGGGTTTAAGGGAGGGGTGGACGAGGTGGTGAGGGACATGGTTTAGTGATTGATGGGAATGGTTGGACTCGATGATTCGGTGGGTCTCTTCCAACCTGGTGATTCTATAAAAAAGGCAAGGTGGGGGGTGTTGGAATCCTTTTCCTGGGAATCCGGCCCCGGGATGGATAGGGACAGCCGAGATCCGCATCCTTCCAGCGCCCCCTCGTGGCCGCCGCTCCCGCTGCAGCCGCACCGCCCCGGGGGCGCAGAGCTGATCTGCCCGAGGATGTTAGCAGCACCTCTGTAGCTGAGGGAAAGCAAGATCTAGGGATCCATGCAGGTCAGCCTGTTTATTCGCACTATTTCCTGTAGAATCGTGGAATCGTAAAGGTTAGAAAATATCTCCAAGCTCATCTGTGATGCTAATCATCAGCCCAACACCACCATCCCTACTAAACACAAAGTGACACATGTACACATTCCAACCCCTCCAGGTGTGGAGACTCCACCTCTGCCCTGGGCAGCCTGTTACAGTGCTTCACCACTCTTTCAGCAAATAAATTTTTCTTCATATTCAATCTAAATGTCCCCTGGGTCTACTTGAGGTCATTCCCTCTTTTCTCCCAAGTAAAAAGCCATAGGATGAAACCAGCACTGACCTTGCTACAACCTCCTTTCAGGTAGTTGCAGAGAGCAATAAGGTCTCCTCTCAGCCTCCTCTTCTCCAGGCTAAACAATCCCAGTTCCCTTAGCTGCTCTTCGTAAGACTTGCTCTCCAGACCCTTTACCAGCTTTGTTGTCCTCCCCTAGACACACTCCAGCAGCTCGATGTCTTTCTTGTGCCAAGGGACCCAAAACTGAACACAGGATTCAGGATGCAGCCTTATCAGTGATAGAGGGGGCAATCCCTTCCCTACTCCTGCTGACCACACCATGGCTGATCCAAGCCAGCATGCTGTTGGAATGTTTATTCCTAGATATTCATTTTATTCATGACAGTTGAAAATCAGTCTTCAAAAGCAGCTTTAGTCTAATAAATTTAGAAATAGTGCAAGAACTCACACAAGGGTGAGAGGATGCTCTGTTAAAGGTTCAGCAGCCCATCTGTACAACTGGGGCATTTACATCTTAACCAGGACATTAGCATCTACATTTCCCCCTCAAATCTGTTAAATGGCCAATCACCAATCCATTAAGTTTCCAGTAGTATAATACAAACTGTTGTGCAAAACCTTTAGTGTCCTCTTTTAGTAGGATAAGACAGTTACAGATTTTCTTGGGGTTTCTGCCTAAGAATGGGACCCTGCCTTTAGTGCTTTCAGCTTACTGTTTTCTGATTTTAAGGAGCATGATTTTGTAGCTCCCTTCACCTCTCCCTGCCGTACGCATTTTAAGGGGAAAAAAATCCTTTCCCTTTCAAAAAGTAATTTTTCACTTGCATTATACAGTGTAGCCAATTCTTTTGCCTCTGGATAGGTGATTAACTAGAACAAGAGAGAAAGCTGTTTGGTTTTCTCCCCTTCTCCCACATTAATGTCAGAGGACTGGAAACAGGGGGAGCCACACCCTGTGCAAAGACCCTAAGGACACACAAGAAGGGTGGAAAAAACTCCAGTTCCTTTTGATTGTTCTCATTCTTGGCTCCTCTATTAATGGTCAGGGTGAATTTGGTTCTGGGGGAGTAGGACGATTCCTCATATGTTTCCCTGCAGACTAAACTATTATGCAGCACAGAAGAGGTCAACTCTGCTTTGGGGTTTGCTAAATGGGAGGGAGCACTTCTGCACGTGGAAAAGCAGGGACAAAAGGACTAGGTTTGGTTCGTGCCATCTGTGTGTCATCTCATGCTCTAGACAAGCAAGGCTGGAAGAAGGAGTAATCTTCAGGGTTTGACTATTTCAAAGCCAGGAGAAAATAACCACCCCTCTCCTTTACCTGTCTCAAAGCAAGAAACAGAAAAAAAAATCATAGCTTTGTCTTTCTTCTCCACTTCCAAATCCTCCACATTCAACCTGAATTGGGCTATTCTCAGTTGCCAGCAGACAGGGTTGGACAACAACCTCCTTCCATCTGACCTGAGTGCAAGACAGAGCAAGGCTGAGGTCCAGGGTGTGGGAAAAATGCAGGCTCTTCACCTCTCACAGCCAGGCCTGGAGTTCAGTGCAATCCCACAACTCAAGTATACGTTTCTTTTTTAGTAACTTGGCTGGGAGGAAAACGCTCTTCGACACGAGCCCATTCACAGCCAGCACTAAAACCACCTGGGGAGGAGTAGGAGTGAGAGCAAGTGCTTTGCAGAGACAGACCTGTAATGCCAGTTATACCGTACCTATGCACAGAGCTGAGCCTAAGGCTACACTCTCACTGCTCTTCAGATTTCCCAGTCTTACGCATTTCTTCCAAACTTTGATGAAGGATCTAATCCTTAGATCCAAATCCCTGCCTGAGGCAGCGCGGGATGGAGTGAAAGTTCCTTTCCGAGGCTGGATTTCACCATCTCCAGCCCATTCGTGCCGTCCCACCCACTTCTCAGCCTTGCCAGGAACAGGGGTTTCTGCAAGCTTGTTCTTGTGCAAGGCAGAGCTTTGGAAACGTCAGAAAATGTGCTTTGTTCTCAAGTTCTGCCTCTGTGAAGGCTGGAGGTGGAATAAGATGACATACCCAGGGAAACCCAGATTTATGCAAACAGCCCTGCTCGTCACCAAAGTGCCACGTTCACTGGGCCTTTTCAAGCCATGCAAAACTAAAAGAGAGGAGATGAGGCGCTTCCAGGCACGGCTTTAAGCCATTTCCCTGCTAACACCATGCTGGAGGCAAGAGCAATAAGATACTTTATTTGCAGTTTTAGCTTCCAGCAGGGCTGCTGGCCCTCTACACAGGTCTGCTCTGCTCTGCCATAAAACCAGCTACGTGACCTCAGACAAGTCACCAAGCACACACGAGGCAGAGGATGAAAACAGGCCAAACCCTTCAGGACACTGTTTTGCACCAGGTTTCCTTAAGATTTTGAACAATCAAACCTGAGACTACTCATCAGGTATAACCATGCTGCTGGCAAAGCCCAGCTGGGTGAAGAACCCCAGAAAAAGCATCTTTTGGTCACTTGGTGAGCTCAGAGTGAAGTGTGACAGGAGCAGATGAGCTCTGTGGCTCCGCTGGGGCTCCCCAGGCACAGCACACAGAGCACAGCTCCGAGGGCTCGCAGCAGCCTGCCAGACTCGCTGCTGGCACAAACAGGCCAAGGTGTTTTCCTTTTGCTCCCTCTCACTCCACCCAAAGCTGGAAAAGACCAGACACTTCCTTGCAGGCAGCACAGGGCCCCAGGCAGGCATGCTGAGCTCACCCACAGCCCTTCCATCTACCATGCCAGCAGAGACTTCCCAGGTGAGAGATGAAAAGCAGATGCTTGGAATTCAAGTCCTGTAAAACCAGAGCTCCCCAAAAGGACTTTGTAATGAAAGGGGAAGCTGTAGCAAGAGCCTTGAGAGCAGACATGCTCCCAGCCTCTCCTCAGACCTTGCCTCCAGGATACCACCAGTCAAGCTGGCTTCTCTCCAACACAACTGTCCTGATTGCCATCTACACTACAAACAACAGTTGCCTTCTGGCAGAGGCTATTTGCTTCATGGCTATTGTGCTCCCCGCAGGCTGAATACATAGTGATGACAAAAGAATAGTCCCAGTAAAAAGTTGCATCTCTGGAAGAAGAAACCAGAGTGGTCACCAAGGGCTTTGAGTCCCAAGACATTACAATTGGGCTCACATACCCAGCTGTTTGAGGCTTCTCTGAACATCCCTGTTCTCCATTACAAGTTTTTCTATACCATTCTATTCTCCTCACACCATGCTGTGACTCATGGCTCGGACTGCTAAGCAGAACAGGAAATCCCATAACCGATGAAGGTATCAGACCTCCAACTGCACACTGGAAAACAGACCACCTGACTGCATGGCAAAGACACAAACACCAGGAGATATTTCCTTTAAAGATATTATAATTGATCTCTAAACTCTCCGAGTGACCCAAGTCACATGAGAAAATTCAACTATCAGGGTTCTGAAAGCCCCTCAGAGCTGGGTGAACACCTCACATCTCCAGTATGACCCCAAAAACGCAGTAAGCAATAGAATACTCTAGAAGCACATCCACTCACCCTCTTTGCTCACGGTTGCGCTGCTCTTGGGGCACATTCCCATGTCCTGCAACTTATCAGATAAAGAAGACGTCTCACCCATTGATTAGAACTTTGGACATCTTCCCCAGCCACACTGCTCCAAAGTAAACTAAGAGGCAGAAATCTAAATGATTTTCATTTCAAGCTTTGAAAAGGATACTCTAGACAAAAGGGAACACTTCAGTAAAGCATGCATAAACAAGGAGCATCTGGTGTTTCCCTCAGCAGAACTGAGTCTTGAGAGACAAAGTTACAAGGAAAGTCAGGTAACAAAGATGATGTCTCAGGGGAGGTACAGTTCTTTGTTAGAGCCCACTAAGTGTTAATCTGCTTCCGACAGAGGCAAAGCCCTGCACAGAGCAATACGCACATGGTTCAGCTCATCGCATTTGTTTCTGGAAAGCAGCTCTTTGTTCTCCAGATCATGCACTCAGAGGAGGCAGGCAATCATCTGCTTCTCCAGGGATATAGATACACAGCAAGACACTGCAACTTAATGGAAATGTTCCTCTGGGTCAAGTGGCAGAGCCAACTGCCTTCTTAATGTAGCCATCTTCATTTCAGAGAGTAAGAAAGAATCAATTAACAGCCTCTGAGCAGGGAAGCCACCTGGTGAGCAGTCATACATATCTTGGAGATCAAGCCCCACACTTGCTTAGAGTCTCCAGTTTTCAGCACCCTTGGGCCAGTCCTTCACCCCATAGCCTGCAACAACAACACTGCAACTTCTGGCTTCACCCTGGAAGTACCAGCAAGCTTCAAAGTGGAACTGTAGTCCCACAGAAGCATTTGCTAAACCAGCAGAAAGAGATAAAGCTACTGAGAGTGATAGAATATATCTGTTAACAAGACTGCACCTATTCAAAGAGGATGAGCAACAGAGCATATCCACAAGAGATAAGTTTCTCTTCTCCAGGCAGAGATGCTCTCCCCCTCCATTGCATCCTTGATGAATACTTTTTAAAAATATTGGTATCACAGAAGCTTCACAGCTTCAGTTCTCCAGCTCATTCCCCCACAGTTCCCATTTTCACACCTCAGCTACATATAAAGTAGTGAAGAGACTCCTTTGCCCCATAAACTTGGAAATCTCGGGGCAAAGCTGAACTGCAACCTGACTGTCATCTCTAGATGGGCAGTTTGGAAGTATCTCTAAAAATAAGTAGGCTCCCATTTCCCTCAAGCCACCTAGAAATTCATATGGTGCCTAATTAACCTCTTCACAAAGCTATAGCAACAAGTCCTTACGACACCAGTAGTGTTACTACCTCATCTCCATCTTGATAACCAGCAATCTGGCCATGTATCTGAAAATTAACCTGTGATTAGCTCCTGCTATCAAGTTCTTGTTCCATGTAACTCAGCTCCTCAGGGATCTGTATTTTTAAAAAGCTTTCAGCCCGTGTAATTGCCAAACAACACCAAATCACTAATCTCACCAAGCAGGGTTTACTTCGCAATTAAGTCTTAATTTCTGTGGGATAAAGACTCCTCTTGCTATAAGTCAGGAGATCAGAATATGGCCCACAGGGCTGAGAGTTTGGGTAACACCTAGAGAATACCAATATACTTCTGATATGATCCTAATAAATAATAATGAACATGCTATGAGTAAGGAGATTATAGATATAGAGACATTTAGTTACAGGTGTGTTAAGTAGAGCAAACATGTGAACAATACATTAAGGGATTTAAAGGGCTGTATGGATTGCTGAAAAGCAATTACCCAGGCAGAGCAGAAGGCAGCACCTGCCTGAGAGCAGTTGTAGATGCCAGCCTTTTAAGACAGAAAATGAAGACTTCACCCAACTGAAACCAAACTGTTGACCATAAATCAAGAGAGGACTGCTAGCCTGAAGTGTGAAAACTGCTACAGCTTCTTCAGAGGCTCTTCTTCCTTTCCCACTGAAGCCAGTGAGCTTCCAGAGAAGATAAAGGCAACAAACACTAAGCCAACACTCCTTTAACAGCAAATCCTGTCTTATAAGACAACAAGCATTCCTCAGTCTACTCCGCTTACACCTTGCTCCTTTCCCTGTGCAGTATCAGACAGACTTTGGCTGTCACTCAAGGCTCGGGGATTTTTAACAATGTCATCTAGCTGTGGGTGAAGGATTGCTCAAGTCCATTTAAGCTCTTACCTACCAATAGTTCCTGCCGCCAACCTGCATTGCGGTTACACTCTTAGCACAACTCATGAGATCTGTGCACAAAGAAGTTCCTGCTTTCAGAAAGAAGCAGGCTCTGAATTCCTTGAAGCACCTACACCTGGCCTTGGCCTCTTTGTGAACAGTCTCACTAATTTACATTAAGAAAATCATCAGACCATGAATGTGATTAGAAATGCTGTCGAGCCTAACTTTCACTCTCAATTCCCTCCCTTCCTCCCCACACATAGAAAAGCTGGAAAAGCTGCCTTAGTTCAGCTTCTATTTTTGTTTAAAATGTACATAAGTTGTTTCTACAAGAAGTGGAAATCCAGACATGAGTTTCAGCACTAAGCAGTATGTAAAGAAATCCACTTCTTGCCAGGACTTAGTGCTTCTCTAATAACTTCAAGAAAAGCAAAAAGTCTAATGCAGAGCCAAAACTTGGTCTTGCAGGGGATCTGATCCAACATCTAAAGGCATTTGAAATTCCAGGAAGGGAGAGCTTCCTCATTCTTAACAAAAATAAGAAAACATACAGAAGGAATGAATTTGTTTCATTGCAGTCCATTATGATTTACTCCCAGGATCAATATAACCCAAAAGCTTTGAAACAGACTGAGTATTCCAAGTGTTCACATGCAGTCTATGGGAGACAAAGGACACCATTCAATTAAAAGATAGTAAAACATGCTATGTTTGGCATTTGTTTGTTTGAAATTCAAAAGGGTTTTGAGATCTGGCTGCTTAGCCTATGTCCTACAAAAGCCATAAATCTCCCTCTTAGCTAAACCAAACCATATTCTTATATTTAAATCATAAGAATGAGCTCCAAGACTAGAGGAATTTGCAAGCCCCAACCTTTTTCTTCCTTCCCAACATACCCCACAGCTCTTAACAAGTCTCTGAAAATCCGCATTTCAGAAGCAGAGAGTATCTTTTACTTGGAAAACTTGGTGTTTTGAAAAAAGCTGCTGTTGACCTGCCACTATGTGCACCGGAGCATGCTAGGGCTGAAAAGGATGTGTCTTGATCCCACAAACACTATTAAAATGCAGGGATACATCATTCTTACCTGGCTGATGGACAACATACATCTGAAAGTCACCCTGAATACACTACTGAGTGGATGAAATGAGTTACTGAAACAACCAGTAAGTGAAGCAGACGACTGACTATCACGGCAAGAAGAGCTGAGCTCATGAAGAGCAGAGGAAAAAGGTGACATTCCAGGCAGTTCAAACACAAGAAACAAACAGCACATACTTCCCCTGAGGATCCTAACCATAATCCACTCTTTCTGGAAAAGCACCTTCCCAGTGGCAAAGGTGATCCTGCAATACAGATCGACCCCTGTCTCAGAGGAAAACCTTCCAAAAAGATAAAGTCTATATGCTACCAAAGGGTTGGTTCTCAAGGAAAGTCAAAGTGGAAAACCAGGGAGCTCAGGAATGAGGCCAGAAAGTATCCTCCTGCAAAGAGAATGAGGTGGATGTATACAGCTTGAAACTGGTGCACCCGACACCCCACTATACCACAAGGTCACTGAATCCAAGGTCTCATCTTAACAGACAGGAATTAGCTCTGATATTTTGTTAGCATCCCTGACTTGTCTTCCAATCTCAGCTTTTACATGAAGGCATCAACAGTTTTTATCATTTAGACTTTACACACTTTGGAGGAAGATACAGCCTCCTAGATAATTGCAGATGCCAACTAAAAGGACAGCAATGCTGTCTCCATGCTAAAAGCAAGTCACTCCAGTTTGCTTCAGCAGAGGGTTTAAACCTTCACCACCCTAACACGCTACAGTACAGGAGACGGAGGGAATTCAAGAGTAGAAAATTCAGAACAAGGCAAAAAAAGCCTGCAAATCTAAACCACTTCTGCAATCCTCAAATATTTTTGCTTCCCCATGGATCCATCATCCGTCTTCCAGCAGAACTGAGGTGGTCTCCCCCTTCAGAAAGATTTGGACGATAAACAGCACGAATATTATGTTTAAGCTTTGAGGACTGAACATTCCCACAGGATTTGTGGATGGCACTGTTAAGCCAGAAGGATGCATTTAACAGTTGCTTAAGTTCTGCACCCACACTTATTTCCTTATAATAAAGCCCAGCACAGGCAGCCTTCGGATGTTGTGTAAATATTGTCAGAGCTCTGGCACAGCTCCTTCTTTATGATTTGTTTTACACATTCCCCAAGTGTTTCAGAAACACTAATTATGGCTCCTAATCCCTCTAAATAAGGTGCAAGTGCTCCATATATGAGGAAACTAAAGCAGAGTGAGGATCACTGCTTCCCACCAATGCATTAGCAGGGGTCAGGTGGCTGAAGGAGCTTTACCTCCTCCTATGAATGATGCCACTACCTAACATAACATATGTTTACAGAAAGTCAGCACTGTAGCCACCTCAAACACATTTCAAGAGTTCTAGACCAGCAGGGTAGAAGTTCAGTGTTACAAGCTTCTCAATGGCCACATAGTTCAAAGTTTAAGCTACTCTAATGTTGTAAACATCTTCACTTTCTGCATCTTGTCATAAGCCACACCATCTGTTGAACTCTTCCAACTGTGTACAGAATTCCTAGACAGTGGATCATACCCCAACTCCCTAGCTGGGTCTTGTAGATAACTTCAAAGCAATAAAAATGCCAACCAGTTCTGTCATGGCACAGATATTTCTCCTTTGTGTTTTACCCCAGTATGTAACTAAACAGGTTGAAGCTATCACCTGGGTCCATATTTTCTTAAAGACTGTTCTGTCAATTCTCGTGTGCTTGCCAGGCAGATTTTACTGCCAGCAAATATCAAAAGAACCAAGAGTACCACATTAATGAGTCCAGAAGATTTTCCAAGTGAGTACCACGTATGTGCAAAGCTTTTATTTTATGTTCAATGACTTATTTGCAAAATAGCAGCAATAAGGCCCAGCACATGTACCTAGAAGTCACTTCGGTGCAGAGCATTCCTGTTTTCCATCATCTACTACTGAATCTATAGCAACGTGTTGTTTTGCAAGGAGTGATGGATGTTAAGATTAACTGAGAGATTAAACTCAAACAATTTACAGAAGATAAAGGAACATGGTATACCTGGCAAAGAGAGTCCTCAAGTCTTAACAACATGTTTCCTCATCACCCAGAAGTGGATATTTCAACAGCTGGAGATAAGTGGAACATGTGCAGCTGAGCTCCTTTCCTTCCCCTGGAGCACACAGAAGCAGCAGGGAGCTCTGCAAAACCACATCATAGCATTTCAAAGCCAATGGAGCATGCTAAGTAGTGGTGCATTTTCTACATGTTGCAATGAAACCAGCCTTAGAGAGGTTCATAGATGGCTCTGCTAAAAGGAAAATACAGCTATTGATTTTTGCTAAGCCTTGACAATTCTGCAGCAGGTACCATCCCTAGTTCAGAGAATAAAACAGTATCAAGCTGTCACTGGTGGGGAACACACCCATACCTCACAGGTGAGCTCCAGTGCCAACACTGCTGTGATATTTTAACCCAGTCCACTGAAGGGCTCCCTCCAAACTGAAACACAACCTGGGCATGAAGGTTTTACACCAGTCTGGAGAAAGGCTGGGATATCACCTGAGCCCTGGTTTTGCAAAAAGCCTTCAACATCTCTTAACCATCATAAAGAGAATTTAAGCTCATTCAAGCTCTGCATCAGAGCTAATTGCTTTAGCTCTGAGGAAAATGCTATGAGATGCTAAATTTGCTGCTAACTTTCTCAGTCATTTGCACTCCTGACCCCCCTTCTCTTCTGATCTTGCTGTTACAAGAAGCACTGCTGAAGCCTCCCAGCTCCTGCAGACAGCAAGCTGATGTGGCTGTGCCACTGGGGACACAAAACAAGCCCGGGACACAAAACCAGCAGTACGTTAGCAGTGCCTGGGTGGGACAAGTCAAGGGTATTTTGGCAGGAATCATGACAACCAATCCCCCTTCCCATTTCCCTGTAAGGTGCTCATTACACAGCAGCTTAACTATAGACAGCAACCCATGGCCTCTGCACCACCCTCACCTGTGTTTCCCACCAGTCCTGCATCTCAGCCCTCCCTCCTCTTTCCACATAATGGGAAAATCTATGACTGGAGAGGGGAACGTTTATCATTTACGGCCCTGCAATGCCTCTTAGGGACAGGAGTCTGTCACAACAGGCAAGTTCTGCACCATTAACCATGGTTCTGATCTTTCCAGAGAAAGGAACTTCTCCCAAAACAGAGGTAAGATACGCTACCAGGAAACACATCCATTTCAACTAACAGTGATCTAAAAATACTCTAAAGCAGAGGGTATTTTTTTGTAATATCAAGATGAAAAGGTATACACTACATACTTAGATTTCTATGGAAAGGTCTTATAAGGCGAGAAATTCTTTTTACAGGAACATGTTACACCTAAATAAGCTTGTGTGAAATAGCAATATGCAACATTGTTCTTGCTGCAAAGCACAGCTGACAGTCTAATGCACAGCCTTAATTTATTTAGGCATCAAAACCCTGCAAATATTTACTGTGCCCTGACATGAAAGCACCTGGTTTTGGAGCATGCTTTTACAATGCTTAGCACAAAAATCCTCCACTTTCAAAAGCACGAGGAAGATAAAAGACCAAAAGGCCAAGACAGACTGTTTGCATCTCAGGGCACAATGAGAAGCTGAAGATAAAATTTGCAGATCGGATTTCTTGACACTTGCTTTATGGTCAGTTTGAATGAGTAACCCTGGCTCGCTGCTACAAATACCACTGCTCTGGAATAAAGCATCCTGTGCCACCTCAGCAGGCAGGCTTCAGCTGAGTTCAGAAAAACTTGTGCTTGCCAGTGTTTTATAATTGGAATGGTTTATTGCATTGCACCTTACATAAGAATTAGACTCCTAAATTCCTTGCTTAGACAGTTAGCAAGTCTTGCATGACTTATGGCACACACGCATGTCTCCAATCATACACTTTACACTATTAATAGCATTAACAAATTTGGTACTAAAAAAGGTCCTAAGAGAAAGGAAGCAAACCCTGTAGCATTATACAATAACATGGTGTGGCCCAAAAGATGTCCTGACCTGAGGAAATCACCATACACAAGTTCTTACCAGTGCAAGCAACACACAAAGTAATAACGAACTTAGAGGAAGGTGCAAGACACTCATTTGTTTCATTCTTTACTAGTATTTAGTACTCAGTGCTCTCATGCCAGGCAAGAGCATGAGGTAGATGAGACAACACGACCAGGGCTTGACTCAGACACAGCTGGGAAGGGAGTCTCAGCACTATGGACCCAGAATAAGCCTGCCTACACTGTACAACACAGCCCAGCTTCACAGAGGAGCAATTGTTTCAAAGCTCTGCATCTCAGGGAGGATGCTTTGCAACCGATATTCCCCTCTCTGGAACTGGAAGTAACTACACAGGTTGTGAGGCAGGACCCCATCTTCAGAGCAATTTAACATGCTCAGTTTTGTCTCTCTTTCCTGCAGGACAAAGTGACATGTGGCTTGTGGCATTAAACAGTCTTCAAAAGCTTCCCCACCACTGCAAATTAATCTCAAGGAGGGAAGAGCACACCAAAACAAAAGCCTAAGCAGAAATGCTGCCTCTAGGGAAGGTACTTGCTCGCTTCTCCTGCCTCCTCCATCTTACGCCTTCATAAAACCCAGGTTCAAGTCCCAACAGGCACCACTTTTAATGTTCTTAGATGCACAAAGGAGCAGGGTATGCGTGCTACCGAGATGCAGTTACACAATTCCCCATCTCCTCCCAGTCCCAGTACCTCCTCTCTGCACCTCTCTTCACCCCTGTTTCCAGGACACTAATGAAGACTAATGTGTACCCTCCAAACATGCGCCATATGCTATTTCTGGAAAAGAAACATTACTCAATTTTAATACTAAAGGATCATTCTTCCCCACGCTGAGCACAGTACTGCTTAGTAGACAGCACAGTATGTCTGCTCCACTAAGTCATAAAAAATACCCCAAACTCCACTCAAAGCAGCAAAACTGATTTTTTTTTGCCTTTTCCCTCCCCAAAAAAAGCAGCTGCATGTGCAAGGCTGTTGTAGGTACAATCAGCTGGCCTTATATAGAGTGCATTAAGAGGACAGAAAGGTGGGAATGACTCTTCGTATAGCACCAGATTATTTGAACAATGTAATCATGCAGCAACTAAAATGATTTATCTTCAACAAGTATTTTGTTGATGACTGGCAGGATCACAAGCCAGGATTCAGATTCTGCTCTAAAAGTGATCAACATTGCCAAAAACCTCAGGTATTTCTGAATATATAGAACAAGGGAGAAAAAAACCAAGACAGGCAAGCTAATTTTCAGCCAAGCAGCATATAACCAAAGGTCTGAAAACTCACTCATGGCTAGGGGTGAGCCTAAACTATTTGTGCACTTGTCTCAGAAGCAAAAAAAAAAGCTTAAGTTTCCCTTACATAGAGTCCAGAGAGGTTCATACATGCTCAGTTTCTCAGCCCTAAATAGTCGCTAAACTGCCTTTATGACTATCCTTCCAGTTCAATAAGGTTGCAGAGAGTGCAATAACTTGGCCAGTAGGACATCCTAGTCATAACTAGAACAACCTAGCCCTGACACCTCTCACTGACTTCAGCCCATTTCTAACATGCCCAGCCTCCCCCTGCACCTTGTACCATGACTAAGTACAGCACTAAAGCACAGGAGATGAGTTTCCTAGATTCTTCCTCATGTTACTTACATATCTCCTTTCCTTGAAGATATTTTTCTCTCTGGCCTATAGTCTTTGGCACAGCACTGGAATTAGCTGGTTGGTTTTGCCTCTTTCTGTTTGAAGAGGCAAGAATTTGTATTCTTACACATCTAGGAAAAAAAAAAAAGCCTTTGCAATCTGTAGCATCCTCATGATTTAAGAGATGAAGCCTTGTTTGACTAAATCATTGCACAGCAGCCTTGAGAGTGCCTTTTGGGAATATGCCAAATTCATATTTCTGTCATTTTCTCCATCTCACATGTCCATATATCCATTTATACTCATTTCATTAGTATATCGCCCTATCCATTTACTTAGCTATTTGTCAGTGTAGCTGTCACTTTAATTACCTCTATCTACATGGATTGCTGTTATTTATCTGTCCTGTTTGTTCACCATCCACCAAACTACATCATTCCTTTAAGGATAGATACTGATGTTATCTATGAGCCTGACCTAGGGAGCAATGCTCTTAGAAAGACAAACTGTTCCAAAGCAGATTTGTGAATTATACTGTCTCATTAAAACGAACACGGATGACACCCCTGGAAAGCCAGTCATCACCACTCCCCTGAACAGTAAAGGAGTCTCACACCACCAGCATCACTCACCTCTACAGCTACACAGGTTATGTGGACACTACAGTGGGGTCTGGCACAGCTATCCAAGCCAGTTGCAATCCACAGACACACACTTGAAGCAACATGGACAGTCAAAGCATTGATGTTTGGCTAGATTTGGGGCTATCCCCACTTGCACATACCCCATTGTTTAGCTTCTCACACATGTATTTGCAGGATGGAGCAGAGCTGCTTTATCGTGACAATGCAGGGGTGTTCCTTTCCTTGCGAGACACCCAAATGAAACACTGTCCCTCCATAAAGATCACACCCTGCATACTATCTCTGCCTTAACTCTTTCCCTACATGTTAGAATAGAACATACAGAACGTTACTGTATTCTGTTCTCGAGAAGATTTAAGAAATCTTACAGACTACTTTCCTGCTCCACTGCCTTCCTTTTTTTACCAAGTGCAAATCAAAGCCAAACACATTTTAATTAACCCAGCTCTCAAACCCAAGATCATTCAACTGGATTCAAGGAGGAGACAAAGCACTTTCCACCAATAAGCAAGCAAACAAGCCACTTTGCATATATCTCCACTCCTCTCTTACACATCTCTCCTCCTCCTCAATGGCTTCCACAGTAGAAATATGCTAGAAAATGTAGTGGGGATTTACAGGTGATCTTTTGCATGTGTTAGAGTGCATTCTTGCAGCCTCTAAGGCTGCACACTTAGATCAGGGTATCAATTATGGGGAAATCCCACTCCCATCTTCAGGGAAGGGGCCTCTTTTCCCATAGCTACATGCCTGGAGCACAGTGCACTTGGTGCAGAAGGTCCCCATCTTCTACACAGCCTATTTAGCAATGTTTGTTCCCCAAGGTACACCATGATCTTACTGCCCACCTGGGGGTCTTTCCTCTGCCTGCTCATCACACAAAGAAGGATTGATTCACACCTGCTGATCATGGGTACCAGCTAGTGATTTGTGGATAAGCAGTGGGAATAGCCTACTAATTTTCAAGAGACCACGCCAGCTGCAGTCACTTCATCTCAGCTTCTGCACACAGCTTCCACACATGAAGCCATACACATCAACTGAGAGGCTGCATCTCTCTTCAGGCCTCAGCTATAATCCACTTGCTAGCTCACACCTTTACAGAAACCATT
This sequence comes from Clamator glandarius, assembly GCA_033459285.1. NCBI lineage: Eukaryota > Metazoa > Chordata > Aves > Cuculiformes > Cuculidae > Clamator > Clamator glandarius. The sequence goes on along the minus strand of JAUNZM010001016.1, from coordinate 1,540,473 downwards.
TCCCTCAACTCCTTTAAATATAGCTTATAAAACACTCCCACTAAATCCAGCTGTAGCAGCAGACCCAAGGTCAGACAAGCATCCTGACTAGTTAGGACCATAGGCCACACCTGGCAGGTATACCAAGGCACATACATCTTTCCCACTGTGTTTTCTCAGCCTCCGGCTGTCTGTGGTTACAGACTTTCAGTGCTCCCATGCACATCCAACCCAGACATTTCAGCACAGATCTGCTGAAGTCATACGGTTATTCTATGTACATTTTCTTCATGGCAACACCAGCTGGATCATTTCCCACCTTGCAGCTTCTGCACCAGCTCATGTGGCTATGCTGTGGACCAAACCTCCTTTTCTAAACATCCTTTCCTTCTACTAAGTTATTTCCTAGCCAGATGTCCCCTCGCAGCACAACCCAACAAAGCAAGATCAGCACATACAACTGCTGTTCCTGCTGATGGTGCAACAGCTCCTTAAAATTTCAGCAGGTATAAACAGCAACTTTTCTTTCCCCTGTGATCTCTAGGAGAAAAATTTAACACAGAATGACTCCTAGAAATACCATCCTCCTCACAAGCCAATCCAACCCCTTAGGGCAAGCTTATGGGTTCAGTGAAGAGACTAAAGGCCACAAGAACTAGTTAGTCACAGAGAAGGATCTGCCAAGATCAAGGGCACAGCCACTGTCTGAGGTCCTTAAGAAGGTGGGAAATGTTCTCAGTGAAATAAATGCTTAGCATGATCTTTAAGGCATGGAGAAGTGACAATCTCCTCAAAGGCAGGCGGAGGATTTCACGTGATCTTTTCCTGAGAGGTACATGCATGGGTGGAGGCTGAGAAAGAAAACCCTCAGCCCTGGAACGGTGGAATACTGTCAGTTGTGATGGGCTTACGATAAGCTAAAACACATCCATAAGCATTCAACTTCAAAAGCAGGGAAAGAAGGAGGGGAGCTGCAGAGTCAAATGCCTGAGGCATCCCATTTTCAGTCAGCCTAAGGAGGCTATTTTTAGAAAGCCTGCATACACCTTCAAGAGTCCTAAGGCTGGAAAGGAATTCTTCATTTTAATGACTCCCTTCTTCACACAACCTTACAGGTGGCATTTCTACAAGAGCCATTCCATCCGCTATCACCCAAGAAAGCTGCCTGCAATCCACACTCTCTAAAAAAATATCACAACAGAAGGCATTAGTAGCAAAAAAAAAAAAAATTCCAAATGTAGACGCAGAGAAGTTTCTAGTCAGGCCTCTGTTACCCTCTGCACAGACTCCTTCCCACTTCCCATCCTCTGTGGTAGTTTGCATTAGCCTGTGGGAAAAACAGCCAGAATACCCAATGGAGACCTAGAGCTATGAGCTGCCATGGGAGACACGCACCAGGTGGGAAACCCGTTCATGAAAAACAGGCACATGAGACACCTGAATTGCAACTACTGCACTGGCTGCTTCAGGGGCCCCTGGCAGGTAAATAAATATCGGATCCAAACTGACATTTTCCAACACTTCTTCAGATTAAAGAATCGCCAACTTTGAAAGTTACAACCTAAAAGCACACACTTCACTCACACCAAAGACAGTATTAGTTTTCTATGGGATGAAAGGTATGAGGATGGCCATGGTTTCTTTTGAGGGTTAAGGTGCTGGGCTTTATTTTTTTGTCTTGTTTCGCTTCCAGCTCAGAGGGACATGTTACCATCAAGGCAAAACAGTGGTAGGTAAGAGCCAGGTTATTTACCTCATCATTGACCATTTTCAGATGTCTGAATACAATGAGAAATTGGTCAAAAAGGAGACTTGTGGCTAGACAGACATGACTAAGTACCCACAGCCTCACAGCAGCAGATGCCCAGTCTCCCCAGAGTCTGAGTGTGGCTGCTCCTTCCTCCTCCTCAGATTGTCAGCAGCTGAGAGTATGCAGCAGACATCCCTTCCACCAGGCCAGTTATGAAAAACAGTAGAATGCTACAAGTCTTTTGCTTAAATGAGATGCCATCTTTCATTCCAAGGAGCCAGCTGTCTTAACCTCCTCAAAAAACAACCAAGAACAAAGTTCTCAATGATCCTCTTTCCTTCTTCACTGCACATATCAGATGTTGGCTAAGTGATGGAGTTTAAAACATGAACGCATGCTTCTGGAAACAAACCACCTTGAATGCTGTATTTCCAATACTTCTATTTCTGCTAATCAGGAGAAATTCCACCAAGACAAAGCTGCATTCCACACTCCCAAAACCAATCCCAATCAATACTGTATTGCACCTTAGCCTATGAAGTTACCAAACAAGCCAAAAATCCCAACAAGAAAAGGCCACAAAATAAATGCTTGCTAAAAAAACTACTGTTCTTTGTCCTTGCATAAAATTTAAGGTCTAGGTATAGCAAAGGTGGAGAAAATAAATTAGGAATAGAAACCCATCACATTTTTCTCCCCAACTTTGTCATCAAAACTGATCAGGGACCAGCACATCTTCCTCTGTCTGCTATCTCTTCCACCATGGAAACATTTTTCAGAAATTCCTGCCTGTTCAAAGATTTTAAGGTGGCAAAGAGAAACCCTTCTCTTGAAAGCTTGATAGCATCCCTTTAAATGAGCATTGTGGTTTCAGCTCAGCATTTTTCTTGTTTGCATGCTAGATACACACTTGGATGGCATAGCGTTTCCCAGCTGAACCCAACCACATCCCTGCACCTGCACAGCTAGCAGCTATGTGAGAAGTCTTCAGCACACAATTCAGATATAGATCTATTCAAGCAGCTTTATTGATGTTAATGGAGTTACTTGGGATTTACACACACATAAATCAGAGCACAGGTGGATGATAAATTCTTGCAACTGGCAACAATATAGGGAAAGCAAATTTCACCCCTGGTATAACACTACTGATGTCAAAAGCCATGCACCAAGCAGCAGCTGTGTTCATAAGCCACCTTAATCAGGCAAATCTCTGCACTGCAAGTTAATCTGCAAATTCACACAGAATCATTTCCAGCTCCAGCAGTGAGCTACACGGCTTCACAACCCCACCCAAATAGATTATGTTGCAAGTTTACTGCTTTACAGTACTGCCTTAAAATAACATTTCTAGTTATTTCTAGGCATGAGCATGCAATAGGTGCAGCTACAGTAATGCAAGGTCATCTCATCCTTCGCAAAGACGTCACTTTTGGACATGGATTGCTTTGTTTTAGCAGTTGCATTTGAAGCCACAGCAGAAGGTCTTGGGAAAGCGTGACCTAAACTGGCCTTCAAAAAGCCTGTCAGTCTGACATGCAAGTACAGCAGCTGGTAAGAGCTTTCAATCAAAACAAAAAGTTGTGGCATTCCTGTGCCCAGCACTGCTCATCCCTTAGCACAGCTGACTGGGAATCAGGATACTTTGTCCCTTGCATTTTTAGGATTTGCCTTCTCACGTTAGAGTTGTCAACCCACTTCCCCATGGTCACTAAAGGCCTGAAGGGTCACTCAGCAGTGTTTTTTCCCCCCAGATTGAGGCCTATAAAGATAACCCAATTTCCTGGACCTTTGTATGACAAGAGAAGCAAGAAAGTCAGCTTGCAGTACAGATCATCTTAGCCGTACCAGGGAGCAGTTGAGCAGCAGTTGAATAATACTGTCAAGACCAGTTAACCTGTGAATCCTGAGTATAATGATGACCTGGGCAGCACAGGTAGGAAGCAATCAAGGTCAAAGATACAGGAGAGATGGTAAATGGCTGAACTACAACTTCCTACCCTGGCTACAGGACAAAACTGAGTCTTACAGCAAGACTAAGTACTACAGAAGTCAGTCAAGCAGCTCATAGCTAATAGGGACAACTACAAACACAACTGAGCAGATTACAGAAATATAGATTGTTGCAGGAGTCTCAGGCTCTCAATCCTTCCAAACAGGAATTTCATAGGCAGGTGGCCTCAAGATGTCCTTGCTTCTCCATCCAGCCACCAGGGTGTATTCACTCCCCAGAGGCTGCAACTCTCACTCCCAGGGCTTAACCTCCTATTCCATTCATTGTTTGCCATCCTGCCATGACTAATCTGGATTTACAACCTGGAAAACAGTAGGAAAAGAATCTGATCAAAAGGATGATCTCCACAGCCAGAAAACAGGAAAGAGCTGTGTAGCCAGTTGTTCCAGGACACTCAAGCCTTCCCCGTTCCACCCTTGGGCTTAGGCCTAGTCAGTTGTGATTTGCTTAAAACCATGAGAATTCCCCCCTCCTTTCAAAAAAAAAGCCAGTAGTAAAGTTTGTCCAGAAGGGGAAAAAGCAGTGGTTCATGCTCCACTTAAACATTATGAATCTGCCAACTGACAATTCTCCATCTGGGGCATCTCCATGGTTCTGAATGACAAAGCAAACAGTTTTGTCTAAAAGTCTTTGTTTTCACCTGAGCAAAGGCTGTTCATATGCCAATAGTTACACCGCAGGTCCTGGACCATGAATCCCACAAGAACATCTCTCAGCATCTTTTGGGTTTAGCTGCTACAAAAACACCCAAGCCAAGCCTTATTGCAGTGTCACTCTCCTATTGGGAGGAAAATTGGAATTTTGGATCCAAACAATTTTTTTCAAAGAGAAGCCATACATATATTGTCACAGAGGCCACGCAAGCAGCAGGAGTCATAAAGCATCAGTCACACTCCTTTTACCTAATAAAGGATACATCAGTTCATGAGCAGCTGAAGTACCCCAGTACACACAGCTTTATTACCCTTCTATACCCCAAATCCCAATTTCTACCATTTTGGGTCGACTGCTTGCTCCAGTACCAAGATCCAGACTTTGCCAAGACTTTTTTCTACTCCCAGGAGCAGAGAATTGCCCTTGGCTTCTAGATCTAACACAAGCTGGGCTCAACCTTTCTCCAGTGCTCTCCACACTTTGAAAGTGATCCAATATCCCCTGGACTCAGAGGTTTTCCACTGGCTTTACTGAGTTCTGGATGAGGGTCTTAAGATGTTTTCTTGCCTTTTTTCCCCATCACTTAGCAGAAGTCAGAACCACTTTGCCTGCAGTTTTACAAGAGGCAGCTGGTGAAAGATTAGATAATCTGACAACATAGCCAAACCCAGGGGAGTCTAAAGAAACCCCTATTTGTGAGCTTTTATGCCATGTTATTGCTTACAACTTTCTTTTTTTTCCAGGAAAGGGCTGTCTTATGCCAGAAGTTCCTTTCCTCTTTATCTAATGATCAAGTACCCTTTACAAGATAACTCAAAACCACCAACCAGATGTGCATTTTAACTGCAAGTACATGGGAAAAATAGCAATAATCTACTGCAGAAACACCAGGTAGGAAAACTGCCTAGCTTGCAAAGTGCAATCCATCTTTCTTCACTCACGGCCTTTAGGTGATGTTCATCTTGAGCCTGCTTTTAGCTGAAGAATGGACAATGATCTCAGTAGGTTACATTTATAGTCTAGATGCTTTCCTGGCCCAGCAGGAAAGGTGAACACCTCATAACATCCCCAGAACCCTCTCAGAATCCTTGGCAACATGAGGTAGAGACACATACAGCACATCTGTACACTGAGCAGGCAGAAGCACAGGAGTCTGAGCAATGATACCCTCAAACCTGAAATAGAATATTGTTTTCCATCACACTTACAGGGGAAACTCGTCCTGCCTTTTTTTTTTTTCCACCAGAGAAAAATTCTGAGAAGAAACTAATTCTATATTCTCCAAAGCAGATGAACAACTTTGTGTGCCTTGTTTCAGGATTAGGCTTGAAACCTCTTCTGAAAGCTGATTTTAGGGTCTGCATTCAGCATGTTGTAGGACCTCAGAGTCCCTACAAACACCTCACACAGATGTTGTCACTAAAAAAAAAAAAAATAGAGGTCTTGAACAAAAAAAACCATAATGAAACTTCAGGCAAGAGATTGTCTCGCCTGAATTATTTGCTTATCAAACACTGGATGCTCTTCTCTGGACCACAGATAAGATCCCAGAGATAGTCACCAGCCAGGGCTTTTCTATGAGTTCCTCCACCTTCTGGACAAGCTCACACTCTCCATCGTAACCGGGAGATTTAGAAGAACTTACTCTAAGAGTTACAGGCCACTTGAAAAACCTGCCCTAACACAAGTCTATTATTGTGCACCCTGTTTACTTAAATTCATTCCACAGCCTGGGAGACTTTGCACAAGGAAATTTACAGCTCAAGTTAATAGAGCAAAATGTAAAACTGCTGGCTTTTGGCTGAGGCTGCAAGCACAGGACAGGCACAGGCTGTAAGTGGGGGTGTTTTCACAGGGCCACTGACACAGAATGCATTTTCAGGGAGTATTTATTTTAAATAAGGAAAGTTTATACAGCTTGAGAAAATTATTGAGAAGGAAATTAAATCTCATTCTGTTGCTCTTCCATCTCACCTTGACACTTGCCATTCTCCTCCCTCCCCCAGGGCTTGGTTAGGGCAGGTTTCACTTGCAGAAAATTGCCTTCCTCTCACGTACTGATTTACAACCAGCTCGTGGACCAGCCTTCTACACCCATTTGAGGGGTGAAGGTGCAATCAAGACCCACTCCTCCTCTACCCTGACCCCAGGCTGCAGTCTGGGGGCACAGGGATTCATAGCAGAGGAGGTTGCATGCCACCCTGAGTAATCTGCAAAGAGATGGGTGGGACCCACCAGTTGGGATCCCCCCTAGGCAAAACTACTCCCAGACAAGCAGGGGATGGGAAGCGAGCAGCTTTTCTCCAAAGCTGCTTCAGAAGCAGCAGAGCTGATGCTACCTCTGCCTGGGAACATAGGAAACCACAGCACTAGCAGTGCTGTTAGCAGAACTCGGCATTCCTTCTTCCAGCCCAGGCACAGCACAACCACACAGGGCCAGCACAGCCTGTTCCTCTCCTGCCCCAAACCTCCCTACCTCAGTAAACCAAACCAGAAACCCCAGCACTGTGCACCAAGAGCCATGCAGCAGGGTCCTCCGGTGCAGCCCTGCTAGTGTTCAGCAGTCTTTTCCTATTTTCCCAGGAGCTTCCTCCCCACCTTGCAGTGATATTTCCAAAGGCACCAGTGAATATGGCAGTGAAGACTTGGACAGTGGACAGAATCACCAGCATGCTGGTACTACGTGGTGAGAATGACAGAATATAAGGCCAAAAGAAGACATTTGAGGCAACACCATCCCGGTTTCCTCTAGACAGCCATCCACGCTGTTCTCCATCCCAAAGGGTCCACCTCATACGCGCTTCCCCCTCCTGCATACCACAAAATGCTCCTCAATTCCCCACATTGCTAAAAGGCCTGAAATTCAAGTGACCAAAAGTCTCAAGAGACACCATGCAATTAGCTGTGTGAATTCATCACATCCCCCACAGTGCCTAGATCACAAGAGCTCCAAACCTACCACCACTGCCACCTAATAAAGTCAGCAGCAACTAGACTAACAAAGTCTGGAAGTAAAATCCTCACAGTGATGTGTTGGTAGGTTCGCTTGCCCAATCCCACAAAACTAGTGGTCTGAGCAAACATTCAAGCACTGCAGAAGGACCTGCACCCCACAGAACAGGCTCAGCTCGACTCCAAACACTCAAGAACCGTTCCTGCTCTCTTCTGCATTTCAGCTTCCAGAAGTTCCTCCTCCCACAGGTAAAAAGCCCTGTCTGACATCTTCAGCAGGTGTCAGGCAGTGCATTTCACTTCCCATCGAACACAGCAGAGAGATTGACACAAGCAGGTACTTCCTACGGTTCAGCTGGAACTAAACCTTCCTGACATAAAAGCAGCAAAACCCAAAGCGCTGCAGCTTTGCTGAATCCCCAGCCCAGAAGGACTCAGCAGCAAGTTCCAGTTTAGCTGTCACAGAGGGAATTTATTCAGTGAACAGCTATTTTTCAGCATGATCTCTCAAAACAGCACTAGGAAGAAAATAATGGCTCTGAATTGATACGAGGCAGGGGCAAATATTTTCAGGACAAAAGCTCCTGGCTCAGAGACAAGGTGTCTCAGGCTTGTCAATTCCTTTCTAAGCCATGCTTAACTGGATTTATCCATTGCTACCCAGAACCTCTTTTCCTGGTACATGTTATTTCAGCTCACACTGGTTACACCAAGACCGAGAGGTATTTGTCCTGTGGCTAAAATCTAGATAAAATACCCCAAACTGAGTAAGTTCAGTTATGCCAGTTCCAACAGAGAGATGGAATTCATAGGATGAAAGATGCATTTCTCAGCTGGATGACCCGAGAGCTCTGTCCTGGGATGTTACCACCAACAGCCACGTATAAAAGAGCAGCTTGTCCCAAGGTTTCTGTCTGAAGGCTGGTTTATTCTTTTGAGCAACGGGTCTTGCTCAGAAGCCTTCATCTTTTCTTTTTGAGCAACTCCTAAATCAAGCTGCTCCTAAAAGCACAGGCATTTCCTCTTGTGCACCATCAGTTCCTACCAGCGTCAGCAGGCACAGGCGGCTCTTGGAATCTTTTGAGGGCTTTAGCTTGTGCCACTCAAGGGACCTCAATCCTTCAACATCAGTCTCTCCTCTAGGAGATAGGAGGCAGTAGTGTCGTGTAAATTCCAGCAATAGGTTGCGCAGGGCTTTTGCAGAGCACTTGAACCTTGATGAGTAATTAACTCTGACACCCTTGGGTGTTATTAATCCCACTAAACAGGGAAGGAAACCTAGAAAGGAAACCAGACAAACCTTTGGACTCATTCCAGGGAGCCTCAGGAGCAAAGCTTGACTTGGAAGAGCAGCATCACTTGCCTCAGGCCCCACAAGCAAGTCCATATCAGAGGGAAGAGGGACGCAACTTCCCTGTCTGCTGGAGAGCAGGTACTTCCCCAGCTGGCGGCAAGGTGCAAGGCAAGGAAGAAGACTTGTCAGCCCCAAGGGGAGTCTGCCCCACAGCCTTCCCTGACAGAGCTAACACCTGCCTACAGCACTACAAAGCCTCCAAGATTTCATTTTACTGCAGACTTTTGTGCCAGCACATCCCAAAAAGCAGACTTCACAGCAGCTCCAGACAGCTCCTTCCCTGCCTCTGTTTCCCTTCCTGACTTATTTAGAAATCATCTCCTTCTGAAGGACCACCAGGCCACAGGCACACTCAATGGCTTGATCCAGTTACTGTTTTATGGTTCCCCAGGTTAGTGATTTTTCCTATCTCATCCATCACAGAAGCTCCATTCATTAAAGCCTCCACAGGAGCTCATCAGCACCCCAGAGGTAAGCACTGCTCATCTGCAACTACCCACAGTTTCACATCCCTCCTGGTTCCCAGAGGCTGAGGTTTGAAGCATGGACCATAAGCATAGTGCAGGCTCTACGCTCCCCTCCTGACCTTAGGATAAGACCATTTGCTGCCTTAGAAATGAGCACAGCTACCACCTTTCCTTCCAGATGACCTGGAGTTATGCCAGGACCTAAATATCCCGCTGGAATCTTCTAATTGAACTAAGAACTAGAACTATAACCAGAACAAGACCACATCCCCTTGCAAAATCAGCCTCTAAGGTTCCCTTGTACAATGGTATAAAGAAAAGGCAACTTGCTTCATCATCCCAGCTAGAATAGAAGACTGTTCTGAACAGGCTGCCCAGGGAGGGTGTTGAGTCACCTTCCCTGGAGGTGTTTAAGGGACGGGTGGACAAGGCGCTGAGGGACATGGTTTAGTATTTGATAGGAATAGTTGGACTCGATGATCCAATGGGTCTTTTCCAACCTGGTGATTCTACAAACAGCAGCTCTGAGCCACAGTCCCATCATTCCAGCCAACAGGCACCAAGGGTTTACTCATCAAAGGGCTGCATGTGTCATCGACCCTAACATGCAACTCCAGGCACAGTTGTTAGTTTGGTTTCAGGTAGAGAGTGTTTTTTGTGGGCTACTCAGGACTCCAAGAAACTCAGCTAATTCTCCAACCCAATTAGGACCACAGCACTCAGAAACGCAGCCTCCAGGCTGGCTGTAGAGCCACATGCCAGGTTTGCTGGGCTGCCACCTGTTTTGCCACTGGGTGCTGAGACAGGGCACACAGCAGGAATAGGCAGCTCATGCCATTCGGAGGAGGAGACACCACACCTGCATGCTCGCCTGCACCCCAGAGCACGCTCCCATGGTAAAAGACCCAACGGAAAGTGTTTTAAAAGATAAGGCTGTGTGGGAGGCCCCAAGTTCTCCCCTTGTTCTTTCCCACCAGTGGTGTCAGAGCAGTTGGACTGTGCCAGCCCCAGCCCTTCCCCAGAGCAGGGAGATGAGCAGCCCTGAGGCTGGGCCAGCCAGGTGCCTGCTGAAGCTGCCCTCGCCTCACTCCCTGGGGCTCCACAGCCTGAACCGCCTTCTTCCTGGGGCCATCTAGTGGCATATTTTAATATAGTTCCTTAAAACACAAGCACGTTCACCTGGGGTTTATGCAAACGTGGCTCTATGAGAGTTTGATGTGCATCCTTCTGCATCCGAGCACAAACTGGCATCTCCAGCACAGCCACCACCTCCGGCAGCAGCTCCCCAGCCGCCTCATCAGAGCCACCCATTCCTCTGACAGATCAGTAGCAACATATGCTCCCTTTTCTCATCTATTTATGATCTTCATGCACAGAGCATATAAGGTTTCTTAATCCAATACGATGCTTTCACCAAGGCAACAACTGATTAATCATGAAAAAGCCATCTGGGTCACCAAGCCTAGCATCGCACAGCTGGGTCAAAAGGATCAGAATTGCTAACTTCAAAGTAGAAAAGCCCCTTGAAGTGAAGGGCTTAGACACCTATGCCCCTACATCCATTCCTTGGTTAAAACAGACATGCTCCAAATTACTTTTCATTTAATGTCTACATAGCCATCCCTGTGCATTAAGCCCTAAGAACCTCCTTCTGCCTAAAGTGATTTAAACAGGAGAAAAAAAAATAGATTACAACAAATTCCACTCAAGTCTAGAAAAAGAATTCCTCAGTCTAGGTGAGGCTACATCAGTATCAGGTCAGTGAAATACTAATGTTTTTCCCACATACAGCAAAATACTGTTGTCTGCAAACCATGGCCCCAAAAGCCAGCCCTAACAGACCAACTTATCACCATGGCATGAACCAAGAGGATGAGGACAGCACTCCTCTTGCATTCAGGTTGAAGCTATGCAAAAAAAACAGGGACTCAGGCCAGCTCCTCCTGTGCAGGAAGAGATGTCAGCAGGAACTGGAAAAGTAATTTGCAGTGTGCTGCTGGGTTCACCAGGGAAGCAACCCCATTTCTCTTAGCACAGCCTCTCAACGAACAGAGGAGACTGATTTCTGAGCCCAAGAATGGCCAGAGCAATGATCTTCACCCTTGCCACTGATCTAGTCCCTCAGCACAGAGGCAGAGATCTTGAGTCTCTTTACCCACCAACTGGCTCTTCAGCCATCAGCTGTAAGACATGTCCATAATGAGCCCACTTCTCTCCATCTGGGACTGACAGGCCATCCACAAGTAATCAAGACACCAGCATTTTTACAATGGATTTGAGTCAGGTGTCTTCCTGCCTCATCCTTCTGGAAGGAAAATGGGCTCCTAACATGAACATAGCAGGTATGCTGCTTCTAGAAACATAACAAAGCCTAGAAGGTTGTGTTGTTCACTCCAACATACATCATCTCATTTTCTTGCAAAAGAAAAATTAATCCAACACATTAGTTTTCCTGGGAAAATAGATGGCTTTCCTCAGTGATAAAGTACCTGGTATTGCCCTTTGGCAAAGGTAAAGACATTCTGCAGCCCAGTGACAAAAGGCACAAGCAACAGTATCTACAGCTTTGAAGATTGCAGTGACAAAGAAAACTGTTCAGAGGGATTATTAACCACTAGAACTAGTCAGAGAAGTGAGAGCATCTCCTACAGCCTTAAGACCAAGTCAGGATGGACCTTTAGAAGCTCTTTATCAGGTTTAAACAGGAACAGCTGGATGAGGCTGAACATTCAACAACATAAAAGATCATATTAGAACAAAGCCAGAAGTGATCAAATGGTCCCATCAGTTATGCTCCCTCACAGCAAAGGAAAAAGAACAAGGCCAAGGACTTGCAAAGCGAGACTGGCACTCAGGACACTCTGGCAGCCTGGCAGATTTCCTACCAGTAGACACACTGGGATCCACTCTTCCCAGGACAGCTACTCTCATTTTGCTGCATTAAATCTCTAGAGGGGGGCAATAGGTTGGTTTAAAGCCAAATTATCATGGTTCCCTGGGAATAGTTCCTTAAAAACAATACTTATTTCTATTCCATTTCAGACTGAATAGGACCATAGTTTGAGTAGCACTCAGAAGCTCCTATCACAACTGCCACCATATCCCTGTGTGCTGGTTACTGACAGTACCTGCCCCTGAGCACTCACAGCTCCAGAGTGGGGGTTGTTATCAGCAGATGTCTGTCCCAGATTTACCAAGGTGTGCTTTGCCAAGAATGGAAAATTATACATTGACTGAGGTCCTTAAAAATAAGGAACATCGTAGGTAGTCTGGGGACTTCTCACATAAGAAAGCAGGTGTTGAACGGACCAGCCAGGCTGGCAGATGAATGCAGGATGATAAAAGGCTGCCAGGCCAGCTAGAGGCAGGGTGTCACTCGTTTATCAAGTTCCTTCCCTTCCAGCTATACTCCTGACTCTGGAGCAGGATCTTTGTCACACTCATCCCCAAGTTTCAACATCTTCCCCAAATCCAGGTTGCCTCCTTTGTTCTCGGGCCAAGGGACTCCAGAAATCAAAGAGCACAAGAGATTGATACTACAGGGCCCTGTGTATAACTCACATCATTTCACATCCACTGGCAGGCACAGAACAGATTGGCTACAAGCTCTCTACAAGGACTCTTTGGCACCTGGGGACCAAAAACTAGGTTGGGTTTGCTTAGCTCTGCTTTGAGTCCCACAGACAAGCAAAGGTAGGTTTGGAAGAGCCTCAACAAGGAAGAAAGCCAACTTGATATCTGCTCAGGCACCACACCAAAACCAGACCTCCTGTTATTCTTTAACACTTCACCTGACCAGCATTCACAGCCATGAAACAGAGTCATAGAATCACCAGGTAGGAAAAGACCCACCAGATCATTGAGTCCAACCATAACCATTGAGTTCAACCATAAGATGAAGGCCAGAAGACCCAGTGTCAGCTGAAGGACCAAGGTGTTCCAGCAGTCCAAGGAGAAGAAGCAACACCACAGGGAGACTCTACACAAGCCCCTTCCCTCAGATTTTCACAGACACTAATAGCAAATTTACACTGAGCAGCTTTCTCATCCACATTTTGGTTCCACATGAATTACATTGCTTGCTCCTCTATGCATCACTCTGGTGCCCCCAGAAGCAGAAACCAGAGATGCCAAACCCCTCCAGAGCCCTCCAAGACACAGGAAGGGCACAGCTAACACAGCAAAAGACCAGCCACTCAGCTCTTAAGGACAGCAAAGAAACTACACACCAACTATTTCTAGTACTGTACCAACATCACATCCCCATCACTTCTCTCCTACCTCCAGAGCAAATCCAGAGCTCCCCATTGCTACCACCACAGGTCCTCTCAACAGCCTCTCATATTTCCCATAATATTGCAGCCTTCCAGAAAAGACCCTCTCTCAGCCTGAATCAAGCTTATAAAGACTCAGAGCCTTCTTCCTCCTTGCAGGAAATTCACACCTTAATTTTAACTCTATCAATCACAGCTGATTCCCTTTGCTCCTGCTGGGTAAAGGCTTGCACAGGTGCAGACCCTGAGATCTGCAGCATGAGGGGTAGCACCGTGCCAAGCAGGAGAGGCCTCACAGAGATTGCAGCGTGGAGGCACGAAGCTAAGCTTGGTTTGGGTCCATGACCAGAGACGTGTTGGGTCCTGCTCAAGGGTTGGGTGGCGTTTGGAGGGGTGTTCAAGTGTTAGGGTAGAAATAAAGGGCAGTCTTCAAAGCCCGTGCAGTCTCAGCTTACAGATAGTCCACCCTTTATTTTCCTATGAGAAACAGAGTTTAGCCCCAAACTGGGAGTTATTGCTTGTTTCAGTGCAAGAGGTCTCCAAGCCATGAAAGCTGATTAGAAAATATCACCCTCTATTACCATGTCTTCAGGGCACAGGCACAAGGGTGTTTGCCCAGATCCGGAGCACAAAGCCAAATCAGACCCTGCTTGCTATTTCTTCCATCACTTGCTCATGTTAACACCTAACAATCTGATGGAAATACTTTTTGAAGGGAAACCTCTGTGCACTTGGAGTGGTCTCACCTCCCAGTTGCACTGGGGAGATGATATTTAAGAGGAAGCTGAAAAAGCAGCAATTGATTACCCATAAAACAGGGTTATAATCCAATAAATAAATGATAAATCAGCGTGTCTCCTCTTAGTGAGGAACTGGAGACCCAAAGTTCCCCTCAAAGGAGCTGAACAGAATATCCATTATTCAAAGCGATCACAGCTACCCAAGTGGAAAGAGCAGCTGTGCCTTCATGTTTCCTGACACTTTTTCTCATGCATTACACCAACCTCACTGAAAATGAAGTGATTTGGACTTGAGATAACTCATTAAGGAAAGGCAAGAATGGCTGTTTTCCAGATTACCTAACTCCTGTCAGTTTGGATCAGAACCCAACACCCAGGCAGCAAAGCAAAGTTGCTTTGATACACCTCAAATTAATCCTTCTACTCCCAGTGAAATCACTGCCCTTGCAGTTGTGGATTCCCCCAGAGCTCTGTTCGTGCAGCTTCACTAAACATTTTATATGCAGTTGCACAACGATCATCCTGTCACCCCTACCCACCACTCCTGGAAGCACTGAGGCTCTAAGGATTTGACTCTTTCAGAAAAGTTTCAGGCTGCTTGAAACGCGGGAATTACCTTGAGCAGAAACTCTGTCCACCCCCCTCCCTGCCAAACAGCTCTAACGCCGACATGCACACAAACAATTCAAGGGCCTTAATGAGAGCACGCACCAGCCTGGGCAGGGACAATGGGCATTTCTCATCACCCACCAAAGGCAGTTGGAAAGTAGGACAGCACTTTATTTGGAAGCTCCGCTGAATCTGGAAAGCCATTTACCTACAGGAGCCCTGAGACAAGGTCCCATCTTCACTGGTCCAGAAGTTTCACTGAAACATGTGTGTCTGCTACCAGTGTCTTAAGTGGGTTTATTTTCTTTCCCTGGGAAGGCTTTCTTCCCCATTGTGTGACCACTGCACATTAAATGGCAATCAATATCATTCCCATTGTTTAGCCTGAAGGCTGATGCATGTCTTCCTGCTTTTACATCCTTGTTCTCACATTTTAATGCCCCCAGTTCCACCATAGTAAGTTGATCTCTGGCCCGGAGTGGTGTGTGTCATGCAAAATGGTAATTTCTGGTGCAGAATAGTTTCGTAATGAGGGAGGAGGCAGAAAACAGAAACAGGGGTATAATAAGACAAGCTGCTTGTGAAGCTGTGTGTGTATAAGAAAGAGCAAAAAGCGTAACACAAATAGAATTAATATAATTATGTAGCCAAGTATTAAAAGGTCTGGTTTGTGTGTGCATGTAATTAAGTGCGTATGAGTAAGCAAGCCGTAAGTCTAGCATATAAGAAAAGATAAAAATATGGAAGCAAAATAGTTCAGTACATGTGTGCATGTGGATATGTGAGGGAGGGGAGCAGAAACCCAAGGAGACAAGAGAGGCCTCATGCCACACAAACCAGCCCACAGGTGCAGCCGGGGGGGTGCGACAGCTCATTTTAAGAGACCTCCTACTCCCAGCCCAGCCACACACACTTCTAGAACTCTGAGAGGTTTTTCCTACAAAAAAAAAAACCCACCAGGCCTAATTCCACTTCCCTGTGAAAGTTTAGAACCAGAGATCTCGTGTGGACTCCATTGAAATCTCCGCCAGGAGCTGTCGTGTCGGTGCTGACTGCAGTCTCGCACACGTGCCCTCAGCTCCCCTGCCCATGATTATAAGCAAACAGAAGGAGGGTGGGCAAGCAGCATTTCCAGCAGACGCTCTTCTTTCTCAGTCTCTGAAGGAGAAACGCTTTCAATCCCCATCTTTACCCTGCTAATGCTGCTTTTCGCATCCTTAGCCACCCTCGTGCCCGAGCAGCTGGGGATGCCCAGCACACGCAGCCTCTCCTGCCGCTGCCCCGCTCCCCCTGCCAGCTTTGGGGTGACCCTTCCCGGGGCAGGGGGGGGTGTGAGGGACCCCTGGAGCCGAGCCCTGTCCGCGCTGCCGAACTGTCCCCACCAGATGGCACTCCAGGAGCGGCTGAGCAGCCTCGGGAACGGCCCCTGCTCCAGGGACCCCGGCGGCTCCCCCAGCACCGAGGCTCCCTCTCCTCCTCCTCCTCCTAAACTTGCGGGCTAGCTGGCACCCAAGTCCTGGCTACTGCTTTGATTTCATGATTCCCCAGTTTCATTATTTCGGGATTTCAGGGCGGGGATGTTGTTCTGCCCGGTGCGGGGGAAGGAATCTCGCACCGTCGGTCCATCCTCTCGACAATAGAAGGTTGGAGCCGCGGGATGCAGAGCTGGGGGGGGTAAAAAAAAAAAAAATTAGATTTATGTTTTATCTCTCTTCCCCACCCCGCCCCCAGTTAATCATTTGGCAGAGGGAACAAACCGGAGACCCGGTTATTGTAAAAGGGGTGCGAATACAAGCACCGGGGCTCTGGGGAGGCTCCCATACCTCGAGGGGAGACGAGCAGGGTCCCCCAAACCTGCCCCGGGGATAGGGAGGGAGCCAGGCTCTGCTCAGCGAGCTGCTGTTCGCAGGGATGAAATTATGGGAGATGGTGAAGACGATGCAAAGCTCACGGATACCAACTAGAGCAGCCGGAGCCTGCCGGCCCCAGCCTGGCGGCGTTGATGTGCTCGGCCAGGCGGGACAGAGCCTGGGAAAGCCCGGGTGGAGGTTGTTCGGGGGCTCCCGGGGACAGGACACACCATGCCTGGTGTCCCACACCGATCACATCGTGTGCAGAGCGAAAGGAATGCGAGTACAGCCTCGCCTCTTTGCATTACCTGCCTATAAAGGCACACATATTTTAACTATATAAATATTCGAAAGCTACAAGCCTGCCTGGCGTTTTATACTTACGTGCGGAGAGAGCTATATGTGAATAAAGGAGTATACAGCTACGGAGGCTTTGGAGCTATGCATGTGGTGTGTCTGCAGTCGCAGAAATGCGTGCATGGCTACACAGCCCTTGGAGCGCTGGTGCTGGGAGCTGCTGCCCGGGAGCACCCTCTGGACCCCGGGATGGGGTGGGAGCTGCTGCCCGGGAGCATCCTCCAGTTCCCAAGATGGGATGGGATCTGCTGCCCGGGAGCATCCTCTGGACCCCGGGATGGGGTGGGAGCTGCTGCCCGGGAGCATCCTCCAGTTCCCAGGATGGGATGGGAGCTGCTGCCCGGGAGCATCCTCCAGTTCCCAGGATGGGGTGGGAGCTGCTGCCCGGGAGCATCCTCTGGTCCCTGGGATGGAATGGAAGCAGCTTCCCGAGAGCATCCTCCGGTCTCCGGGACGGGACGGCGGCTGTTCGCCCCGCTGCCCGCGGACTCCGGCGGCTGCTCTCGCAGCTCAGCTTCTTCGTTTCCACCCCCTCATAATTGTTAAGAATATTGAAACACACCGCCGGGTTCATTAAACAAAGCCTTTGCTGGCCCAAGCCGCCGCTTTTCCCGGGAGCGAAGCCTTCGTGGTGCAAACCAAACCCGTGTTTCAGCAGGGATGGGTTATTCCTCCTCCTCGGGACGGGTTCCTGGAGAGAAATCATATTTTAAACAAACCAAAGAGCCACAAGACCACCGCCGTGGTGCGGCTCTCGGGTTAAACCCCCCCAGCTAATGACTGACGGCTGGTGCCACTGAGACAAATAAATACATCGTAAGGAGGGCAATGGGTCGCGAGTCGTTTTGGCCCTAAGGTGAGACTTAGCAATGACCGCCTATTAAAACAAGCTTTTCACTTTTCCTAGGGGTAGCTCCTACCCCCACCCGCTCCAGCAAGCGGAGCCGGGGAGCCTCCCGACCTGTCTTACATTTGTATTTAAGGTTCGGAGGTTTTTTTTTTCCCCCCCCGTCTTTGTTGTTTAGGTCGGAGTTGGAAGAATGAAAATCGGCTGAAATACGACTCAGAAGAGCAGAGGAGTTAAGAACCGCCCCTCAAAAAATTATTGAGAAGACCCTGAATGGACAACAAGCCGGAAAAAAAATTATAGTTTTCAAGAAACCTGCGGAAAAAAATAAATGCGAGAGCGCCTAGGGAAGGTTTCACGGCAGAAGGGAAATAATCCTGCTAGAAGATCGGGGTGACCAGTTTCCCAAGAAAGGCGATGGGGCAGAGCCATGCCGGGGGGCTGCGGCGGGGGGACCCCCTTCCCTGCAAAGAGACCAGCAACGGGACTCCACATTTTGCACAAAAGCTTGGAGCAAACACTTCCAGCTCCCTTCTTGCCCCAAGAAAGGGTCCTTATTTCACCCATCCTTCAGCCCAGTTGCTGGGATGCTCCAACCCGGACCCCTTCGACCCCCCCCCCACCCCAGCCGGTCCCCCCCACTTCCCTGGAAGGAGCAGGTCCGAGGGTGGGGGGAAGCATCACTGGCTTTTTCTATCGAGCTAATTTCCTTGTTACCTTTATTTTGTCAGTGGCGCTTTGGAGGCTTGCAGGGAAATCGAGCTTGGAAGGATTTCGGAAAGGAGAGAAGCCCAAGCAGGAGGGGGCTGCCCCGAGAGGGGAGGGGGCCGGGATTGTCGTGAGGGATGTCTCTTGCCATCAAGGTTGGTTTTTCCTTTTCAATGCCACGTTGAAAAGCGTCCTGCTCTAGGAAGGGCTGTGTTGAGGGGAGTGAACGGTCTCCAAGTTTAGCGAAACCAGCGTGAAACTCAGCAGAAATTCCACCCACCGTCACCTGCACTCGAAGTCGAACTCTTTCCTTCGGCTGAGAGCGGTTTAAATTTTTTTTTCTCCAAAATAATAACTTTTTTTTTTTTTAAATAAGTGGATTGGAAAAGAGAAAACCCAAACTGGTGTCTGCAGGCTGAGCTCCCAAGGAGGAGCGTTAGCAGACGAGGAGGATGAAGCTCCCGAGCCCCACAGAGCCAGGAGCTGCAGCCCCACCTTGCACGGCCACTTCAAGCTAAGGGCTTTCCCCTCGCTGTGTTTTTACACGCTTTAATTGTTCACTCACAACGCCGGGTTTGGGGAAATTTGGGGCTGGCTGGGAAGGGGAAAAGAACACCCAGACCCCCAAACCGACCCCAGAGGCGGCTGCCCTTGGGGTGTTTTTTTTTTCTCTCCGCCCGCAAACACAAAGAGTTCAGGTGTAAAGGGAGCTGGATGCTCGGAGGGGCTGGATGGACTGGAAGAGGCTGGAGGGTCGGAGCGAGCTGCGGGGCGTCCCCGGTGCGCACCGGGAACAGGAGGGGGGGTCGGGGGTGCCCCGGGGGAGGGGGGTTTCGCCGCAAGCCGCGAGTAGGTGCCGCAGGAGGGAGCGTTTGCCCGCCCCGTCTCTCCCCCAGAGCTCCCCCCAACCCCGCCAGCCCGGCGCCTCCAGCGCGGATCCGCCCGGCCGGTGCCCCCGCACCCCCCCCCGGGGCCGCGGTGACAGGGACCGGGGGGACAGGGAGCGGAGTCACCCACCCCCCAACCCCCGGTGACCGGACCCTCTCAGGTAGCTTCCCGGCACCAGGAATAAAGCTCCAGCTGCAGAAAGAGGGGTGCGCCCCCCTCTACACACACCCACGGGCACACGGAGCAGCTGGGGGTTCAGGGTGCCCCCTCTTGTGGGGGCATCTTTGGGGTAGCGGGGGGTGTCCCAGACCCCGCTCCTCGAGCTGCCACCGGGACCGGTGCTCGCTCTCCTGCAGACACACGACTGCTAAATTTCAAGCAACTCCTCTCTTTTTTTTTTCCTCTCTTTTTTTCCTCCTCCTCTCTTTTTTTCCTCCTCCTCTCTTTTTCCTCCTCCTCCTCTCTTTTTTCCTCCTCTCTTTTTTTCTCCTCCTCCTCTCTTTTTCCTCCTCCTCCTCTCTTTTTTCCTCCTCTCTTTTTTCCTCCTCTCTTTTTTCCTCCTCCTCTCTTTTTTCCCTCCTCCTCTCTTTTTTCCCTCCTCCTCTCTTTTTTCCCTCCTCCTCTCTTTTTTCCCTCCTCCTCTCTTTTTTCCCTCCTCCTCTCTTTTTTTCCCTCCTCCTCTCTTTTTTTCCCTCCTCCTCTCTTTTTTCCTCCTCCTCTCTTTTTTTCCCTCCTCCTCTCTTTTTTCCTCCTCCTTTCTTTTTTTCCCTCCTCCTCTCTTTTTTTATCTCCTCCTCTCTTTTTTTATCTCCTCCTCTCTTTTTTTTTCCCTCCTCCCCTCTTTTTTTTTTTCCTCCTCCTCTCTTTTTTTTTCCCCTTTCCAGAATCGTTTCCCTGTGCGATCCTGTAGCCTGCAGCGAGGGAGGAGGCGGGATGGTCCCCGCTCCCAAGATTTCTGCGAACAATCGTTCAAGAAATCAACTCTTTTTTCTTTTTTTAACCCCGGTTCGGAGGCCGGAGAGGTGCCTTTGATCTGCGAGGCCCGGCTGTTCCGAGCTCGCACGCCGGCTGTGTGCGGGGTGGGGGCCCGAGGGGACCCCCCCAAGCCGGGACATGAAAGAAGCGGGTTGTGGGGAGATTAAAAAAAAAAAAAAAAAAAAAAAGGCAGCCAGGGTACGGCAGATCGACCGAAGGGCTTAAAATTTGATATTCCTGGAAGCTGTCAAGGCCAAAAACAACAACCCGCCTCCCTCCCTCGAAGTGTTTGCAGAGGGCAAGAGCGTGTGTGCGTGCGAGGGGGCCGGGGGGGTGTAATAAATTTTCACTTGTAATCAATCAATAATTAACTAATAGCGGAGCGTAGGACGGCAGGACGGCGGCTGCAGCGCCGGGGGTGTCGGGGTCCCCTCCTTTCTCCTTTTCCCGAGGCTGCAGCGGCTCCTGTGCCCCCCTAGATGAGCAAAGCAGCCCCTCTATTATTGCGCTGTTTTCTTAAAAACCAGCACAGGGGGCTAAAAATAAAGTCCAGGGGATAAAGCCAGAAAGGGGGTGGTGGGGGGTGGTGGTACCGTCTCACCTCCCCCAGCCCCCCCACATCCCATTTCCATGGATCCCTCGGGGGATGCTCGGCACCATCTGAGGGGGAGGGAGAGAAAAATGGTCCCTAAAGCCCAAACCTCCCCACCTTTGGACCCCCCCCGCGCCCGTGGGCGCCCTCGGGGGCCGCTCGGCACTGCTGGGGCTGCCCGAGAGGTGGCGCCGGCTCCTCGCGGACCCCTGAACCCCCCCAACCCCCCCCCCAACTCCATCCTCCACCCAGCGCCGGGTCGCCTGCATCAGCCATAAAACCATTGAGGATATCAAGACAGGCGCCAGGTGAGTAATAGACAGGATAATCCAGAGAGATTGCTCGCTGTTTACCTCCTTCCACAAGCGCCACAAGAGTTACTCATTAACGTTACTATATACAAATAAGATACACAAGAGATAAAGCCATTTGCAAGTCAGAGTTACACCTGCGGTACTCGGATTTCTTGCAAGGGCATTGGGGAGGGGGAGGTCAGGATTAGGCTCATTGGGGAGGGGGTGAGGGGCACGACAAATCAATCAGGCTGCACCCACAGCCTTTAAATAAAAGAAATAAAGCGTCAGCTCGGGTTTTGCGGCTGCCGGACTCCTGGGCGGGTGGGGGGCTTGGGAAAGGTTTGCTTTCCTCTAAATATCGGGAGCGAATTCCCTTTCCAAGGAGGAAAATCTGCCCCTCAGAGCAGAACAGCTTTCCCTTTAACAGAAATCTGGGGTTCAGCAGAGGGGGAGGAAAAAAAAAAAAAAAATAGAGGTTCCAGAGTCATTCCTGAAGCCGAATAAATAAGAGCGAGATCCGCGTGGAAAAGAGGGCTGGGGGCTGCAGGAGCTGCCTGCTTCTCGGGGTGGGTGGGTTTAATCTCTTTTTGTGGACCCGACAGCACCTCTTACCCCCAGAAGCCCCCGCCTGGCTCAGGCCAGCTCGGAGGAGCATCAGCTCCAGTGACATTTCCCGCAGCTTGAATGAGGGGAGAGAGAAACCGTCCTGTTCAACCCAAACCTTCCCCTGCTGCAAACGCTGAGGGTTTAAAACATACACACACCCCCAGTCTGAACTGGGAGGGGTCCTGTTCCCCCAAAGGCTGATATGGGGAGGGTCCCGCTTCTCCATGAAGCAGGGTTTGATGTGCACGGGGAGGTCTCGCTGGGAACTTGTTGAAAAAAAATGAGGGAGGGGGGCTTTATAGCCATTTTTACCCCCTAAAAATCTCTATCTCGCCGGCGCAGGAGCCGGGGGCCACGGGCCGAGGGGCAGGCAGAGCATAAACCAGGATACAGGCTGGAAGTACATCCTTATAATATTTATTACTGGCAGAGGATGAATCACTTTCCAATATACGGGCCACTAGCTGCTGAAGGGAGGAGAGGAACAAAAAATCTCTTTAACTAGAAGAAATATGTGTGTTCTGCTAAAGGATGTGCTCACGGGCTGGCAAAGGGACAGGACGGGGCTGCAACTCTCCTTAGTTCTCTTCTCAGTGGTCCAGCCTGGGTGCTTGTCCCCAGTTCGGCTATTTTCTAGCTTAATCTCAACATATCATCAGCCCAAGGGCGAGAAGGGACGATTCCAAGGGAGGAAAAAAAAAAAAAACCAACCCATCATGGATTTTTGAGGTGATAACTAACTGGCAAAGCCAATTCCTCTGCCGGGACGAGAGGGAAAACAAGCCCAGCGACACCATCGACTCCTGAGCACTTTACCTGGAAACTTTGGAGGAGGGTTCCGCATTAAAAATTTAACCGATCTATTCTCTAATTTTTCACTTTTTTTCGTTATTAATTTATGACAGATAAAAGCATAGCTGAGCCTTTCTCATTAACTTTTCAAACGCCACTTAATATTGTTCCATTAAAAGAGGTGACTTAGTAGCCTCTGGATCGACTTTAAAAGGGATGAGGACGGAAAAGGTGCATTAAACAGCTCGCTTAAAGCTCTTATTTCTCACCAGCGATTAAAACACCATCCCGACTGGTTCGTACTAGCCCCTTCCAGGAGAAATATCTTAATATTGGGAAGGGGAGGAGGAGGAGAAAGGCAGAAGAGAGGGTTATATATCTTTCAACCCTCCCAGGCGTTTTCGGGAGGGTTGGGGTGAAGGCATTTCACAGGACGCCCAAGACATTTCAATAAAAATTTATTGAAACTTCAGTGACTTTTAAAAGGGAAAAAAAAAAATACAGGAAAAAAAAATAGCAAGAACTTCTCAACATTTATATAACACAAAATATACCTTCATGTTGTTTTGTTTTGGTTTTTTTTTTCCTTTGAACCAGCTCTGAGCACCTGACTTTCAAGCCAAGAAAATATGCACTCACTCAAACAAAGACAACAATAAGCACAGTAGTAAAACTCCATCGTGGGGTTGGGGGTTTGACACACCAAGGAAACGCGGTAAAATAATACAAAATAAAGAAAATCTTAGAATCTTCTTATTTATTTTCTTTTTTTCCTCTCAAGCCACTGCAGAAGCCTGTGGTCGTGTATTAACGTACGTAATTTTGTTGTTGATGATGTTTTATACGTGAAGTAGCGCTCTGAACGCTGAAAAAGCGAGGATTGGAAGCTACCATGGCACGTTGCTTTTTCTTTTTCTCTCATCTTTTTTAAAGGCCTCTGATTAATTTTGTTTCTGCTTTGCCTTTTGCATCCAGCTCCTCCACAAAAGGACGAGGTCAGGTTTTCCAGGGTGAACTCCGATTGAAAAAATGAGCCCCCCGAAATGGGGGGGGATTTCTCCTCTAGGTCGGGGTGTACATTTAAAGGAATTACAAACTTGAAATGAAAATGACTAAAAATAAGAACAGAAGGGGGGGGGAAAGACAGCTGCGGTCGTATTTACAGAGATATGTACAATGTCAATAAATTAAAGTTTAATTTTGAGTATTCATATTCCACGTATTTACAAGAGTTATCAAATAATTACATAAATACTTTGTTTTAATAATAGTGTCCGCTCTTCTCTTCTTCTCAGTATGTTTAAACCTTGTTATTGCATATACAATTAAAGAGGGAAAGCTGCGATCAACCTACAGTCAAGCTACAGAGTCGTTTAGATAAAATAAATTCACTTTTTTTTTCTCCTTTCCAACTACATTTCTTACTGTTGTTACTACAGGGAGGATTGTTAAGGTAGAGGGATAAGGGTCTTATTTTTGTTTTCATTATTATTAATATTTTTTCCCTGGGATTTGAAATGAGCATTAAAAATAAACAACAAAAACCCCACTGAAATAAAAAACCACCCCCCCTCCCAAAAAAAGCAGACTACTATGGAACATGCAAAAAAAGCCACCGCCTGGCTCTCAGACATCACAATAATATTTTAAACACACAGCTTCCCTTAATATCGACTAAGGGGGTTGTCGTTAACAACCCACCCAGGAAATGGCTGTTGAAGAACCGATATGCAAGTTACTTACACACTTTTCTGTCGGAAAGAAAAAGAATCACTTCTATTACTTAATTTTTATTCATATGGTTGTTTGATTTTTTTTTTATTTTTCCTTTTAGTTTTTCCCTTTTTTTTTTTTTGTGGTTTTTTTTTTTGGTGCTTTTTTTTTTTTTTTTACATAGTTAAAAATAAAAAAACACAACAGACCAGAGGATGCCACAGCCCCAGCCTGCTCCAGCTCTCCCACCTCGGCTCTGCTCCCCCATCCCTCCCCTTACAGCTCTGCTTCACCAGATACCTCTTTTTTTTTTTTTTTTTTGCTGATAAGCGCGCACACAACACTGGGAGACTTTATATTAAAAAAAAATAATAAGAGAAGGGGGGGGAGGAAATTAAAGAGAGGGGAAAATAAAAACAACATGAAAGAGGGAGGTAAAAAAAAAAAAAGAAAAAAAAAAAAGAAAAAATCGCGGGTGGAGGATGTGGTTTCTTTTAAACAAAGTGCACTGCGAGACTGATTTGAAATGCGCTCCCGGGGTCCTGGGGGGGTTACGGGGAGCCGCTGCGGGGTCTGTCCTGCTTGGGGTCGAGCCCACTGACCAGCCGCTGGATGTTTTGCAGTTCGCTGGTGGCCGCCTCCTTGTCCAGTTTGGGGGAGAGGGAGACGGAGCCCGAGGAGAGGGTGGAGGAGCGGCTGGTGAGGTCCGAGGCGGAGTCCAAGGGCCCCGAGCCGGGGCTGGGGGTCAAGCCGCTCGCTTTGCCCTCGGCCGAGCCCGCAGCCAGCCCGGGCAGGGCGGTGGTGAGGAGGCTGCTGCCGTCGGGAAGGGGCACGGGCAGCGGGTAGGGGCTGTAGCGGAGCCGCGGCCGCACGGCGCTGAGGAACGGGTGTCGGTGCACAGAGCTGGAGGCGGCGCTGGAGGCGGCGGCGGCCGCTGCCATGTAAGTGTAGGGGTAGGGGAAGAGGCTGCCGAAGGGAGACATGGCCAGGCCCTGCGGGAGGCGAGGAGAGAGGAAAGGAAAGGGTTACCGGACTGAGCAGCCCCAGGGATGCTCCACAGCATCGCACCCCCACAGCATCCCCTGCCCGCACCACTGGGAGAGCTGGCAGCGCTGCTGCCCAGGGGAGGGGATGAAGACCCGTGTCCCCCCCCCAGTGCTGAGGCTAACCCACCCCCCAAAGCAGCCCCTGCCCCGTGCAGCCTGGGAGTGAAATGAGACAAAGGCCGTGGGGTCTCCCCTCGACAAGGAGGTTTTCTTTCGCTGGGGCACATGCTCTGTCACCGAAAGTAAAGCCACCAACCCCTGCGGGGCAGCCCCCTGCATCTTCGCCCCCTGCATCTTCCCCTCATGCATCCTCACCTCCTGCATCCTCACCCCACCCTCTCCCTATGGAGCTGGGACAGCCCCGGGGGATGAGAAGAGAGGGGGCACACCAAGACTTGGCTCCAGCAGTGTCCAAAGGAGCACAGCAGCAAGGGGACAGCAGGGACGGTGGAAAAGCTCTGGGAGATCAAGCTGGGCCCTCCCTTCACTCCCCCTCCTTGAGGCTTTCCCACCTCCAGCTTTCCTCCAAACCTCGCAGAGAGAGTCGAGGAGGGAACCCGTAGCAGGGAGGCTAAAGGGGTGCCCTACATCCCTACCCCCTTTCCCCTGGGATGGAGCTCCAAGGGGCAGCCGTATGGGGTGGGATACGGTACCTGAGAGGCCAGGACATGCTGCTGCAGATGGAAAGGCAGAGCAGCCGCTGATGCTCCCGAGAGTCCTTGGGCCGCCGCGGTGGCCATGACCGTGTTGTCCAGTCCCGAGACCCCGGCGGATGCCCCGGAGACGGTGGCGAGCAGCGGCCCCATGCCCGCAGCCATGCCGGAGAAGGCCCCCCCCATGGCGAACTGCCCGGGGTGCAGCAGCAGCGGGTGCCCGTTGCCCAGCGGGTTGAAGAACTGCTGGCCGGCCAGGGCAGGGGGGAACCCCAGGTTCTGCAGGTGTCCCTGGCTCAGGTGGGCAGCGCTGTCGGTCTGCACCGTGAGTGGGGCGAAGGGCTCTTTCCCCAGCAGCCGGTTCTCATCTACTTTGGGGCCATCCCTGAGGGGGCTTTTCAGTTCCTCGCCGCTCAAGCTGCCCCCCCGGGTGCTAGAAGAGATAGTGGCCGGGCTGTGCCGGGAGTCCGGAGGGGCTTTCTCCGTCCTCTCTCGGCTCCGATTCCCTGTTGAGTCCCCGGGAAAGAAGTGGCTTTTGGAGGGGCTGCCCCCTTTCTCCCGAGGGTCGTCTCCGGGGGTGGCGGTGGAGCTGCCGGGCGCTGGGGTGGTGGAGGTGGTCGTGGAGATTTTTCCCGACTCGTTGGCTTCTAGCAAGGGGTCGTCTTTGCTGTCCGCATCGCTGTCCCCCTCGCTGGGGCAAAGATCTGCAAGAAAAAAGGGAGCCTGGGGCTGGGATCCAGCACTGCACGGCCCTAAACTTCCCGGTGGGGCTGGGAGGGGGGGCAGAGAGGCTTCCTAGCCGGCCAGGGGTTTAAATGTAAATACTTCCTTTTTTTATTATTATATAAATAAATACACTTCCCTGGCTCCCATCGCCCACCCCCGTCCAAGCCAGCCCGAGTTTTACACAGCCAAACGGGCTGCGAAACAAAGCACCGACCCGGGGGAAGGACCTGGGGGTGGCAAGGAGCCCCCGGGAAGCCCCCCTAGGGACAGCCTCGGAGATGCTTTTCCTAAGAACTTGCCCAAAGTTTTCTTTCCTTTCGACAGGCAGACTTTAAGTACAATTACACGCGCCTCCATCACCCCCCGGACACCCCTTTTCCTCCTCCTCCCCAAACGCGCACACAGCTTCGCTGGATTCCTCTGCACTTCATCTCCTAATTTCAGCGCCCCAGATGGGAAGCTCTGGTTTGATTTTTGGGTCCCCTCCCAGCTCCCCTCGCCTCAGCTCGGCAGGACTTTAAACAAACGAGTAAAAGCAACAACAAAAAAGAGGTTGTTTCCTCCTCCCCCTGCACCCCCCCGCCCCGGATAGATTAATACATGCGAGCACAGAGAGAAATCGAGGGTGACTTTTCTATAACAAAGTTCGGGACTGTATCCAGAGGAAAGATCCTTCCTCTAATAACAGATTCGGAGAGGAATATTAATGGTGTGACTCCAGTTTTGAACTTTTGCCCCGTGGTCTGTCTTTGCTCCTTTGACTCAGAGCTGGCTTCTTTCTGAACCAAGGAGGGGAGGAATAAACGTAGAGTGGGAAAAGAGGGAGGCGGGGAGAGAGGGAGAAGGAGAGGAAAAGAGTGAGGAGGACAGAGAGAGAAGGAGAGGGAAAAAGAGGGGAAGAGCAAAAGAGAAAAGCAGAGGAGGAAAGAAGGATGCGGAGGGAAGGGAAAGGAGAGAAAGAAGAAACAAGAAAAAGAGACAAAAGAGAAAACAGAAAAGGAGGAAAGAAAGGAAGGAAGCAAGAAAAGAAGTAAGGAAGAAATGCCAGTGCCAGAGGGCAGTGGCACAGGCCAGGACCCATCCCCCTGCAGAGCAGGGACCCAGACTCTACCCGGGGGCCCCAGCTCTTACCTTTGAGGCTGGAGGTGCCGACGGTGGGCACGGTGGGGCAGGAGGACTGGGCAAAGCACTTGAAAGCCGTCTGCTCGTTGGACGACTCGTCTGAGGTTGGGTTTTCCTTCTTCTGCCTCTCATCGTAGACCCGCATGGACTGCAGGGTCAGCTGCTTCCTGCGGGCACACGCAGCCGCTGGGCGAGCGGACCCTGGCACCCCCTGGGCACCCCCCTGGAGCCCTCCCAGTACCCCCCATCCCTTCCCCAGCCCCTCCTGGAGTTCGTGTTTGGGGATGACTGGGGAAGAAGAACTCAGGGCCAAGACTCCCTCGAGGGGAGGACACGGTTTCTCGCAGGCAGGACTTGGCTGCTAATGAGAGGAGATTTCTTGGAAGCAGCCAGCAGCTCCTCAGCAAGGGCAGATATTAAAGACAAGGGGCGGAGGGGAGAGAAAAGCATTCCCTGGAGATTAGCTTTTAAAATGTGAGGATGTTCCAGAGATATGAGCCATCTTAATGGTTGCTAAGATTGCTAGGAAGTGGTTATTTTGTTAGGCACTTTATGTAATCTTTTCACCAACAATTAACCCGGAGTAAAAATCTATTTATATTTAGAGAGAAATTAGAAATCATTTCCGTCCTGTGGCTCCAGCATTGGCTTCATTTTTACACTGATGGGCAAAAGGAGCTGGTGTGTGTGTGTGTTGGGCAGGGAGAAAGGCCTCTTGTTTTACATCACACTTCCCCCTTTTTTTTTGGAGGGGGGAGGAGTATAGAAAAAAAAAGGAACACAGATTTATTAATTATCTACACCCAAGTGCAAATGGCTAAAATACCCTGTCTCCTTAACAAAACAGAGACATATCCCTCATTAAAGGAAAAAAAAAAACAAACTTTCTCTAGTTTCCCCAATATTAAAAATAAAAATCTTGAGTCCCGTTAAAATGAGTTCTGTCCATCTATCTACCTGGGGCATTAACCATGTCCTGTTGCTTTTGGAAAAAATAAAAAAATCTTCAATCATTAATTGCTTCCATACCCAGGAGACACCTCTGTCAAAACAGTTTATTTCTACGCTTCTCCTCTACTTTTCAATACAGTCCCCGGGAAAATGCCAAAGGGGATTCACCCAGGGATCAGCTCTGCCCTCACTTCTCCCTCTTTCCCAGTCCCACTGCAATGTAATATTCCTCTCAGAAAAAAAATAAAAAAAGGGGGGAAACTTCCACCTTCAGTGATATTTGCACAATCCCTTTGGCCAGCGATCCCCTGTGATGTAAAAAATAAACGTGGGGAGCAGGAAAGAATTCCCATGCACTCAGTTCAGTCTTGTTAACAATAAGATCCTTACGAATTTTGGAGGGGAGGATGCGCTTTGGAGATTTTGATCTCTGCTCACGTTGTGAGCATTTACACCCAAAACCTAAACGAGGCGCTTACACACGGATACAGCCAGACTCACCTTTTTTCCCTCCTTCCATTCCCAGTGTCCCGAAAACCTTTGGCGAAGGGGTTGTTGTCAATTTTTAATTGAGTGATCTATAGGATGGAGGGGAAAAAAAAAATAGATAGGCGGGGGTTGGGGCAAAAATAAAGAGATTTTGTACTAAAACAACAGAAAATAAGCGCTCTCCTCGTTTTCCCCAGCGCCAGCAGGAGCAGGGAGGGCAGAGGGAAAGATCTCCAGTTTTGGAGTGAATCTTGGTGTTTTCCAGAGCCGGTTGGGAGGCAGCTCGCACCCAGGGGCCGGGACCCCGTGTCGCTGCCACCGCGGCCGCGTTGATTTCCCCGTGCAATGCGATCCATGCGAGTTATGCCCGCGCTTAAAACTCTTTAAATGCCGCGATTAAACCGCAAAGGACTCCTAGCCACCCCCCTCGCTATAAGAAAATACTTGGGATAATCGCATTACGCTCCGCGTGTGCGGGTGTATTGGGGCGCGGGGTGCCAGGAGCCAGCTGAATTTCTTTTTTTTTTTGGGAGGGGAATGTAGGGTTTTTTTTTTTTGGTTCTTGGGGATTCGGGTTCTAGCAGGGAAGTTTCGCCTCTCCCTGCGTTTGGGAGGACGGGGAGGGACCAGAGCATCCCCCGCAACTCTCTCCGCAGGCTGCGGGGAGGCGGTTCGCGAGCGGGATGCGGCGGGGATGCTCCCAGCTTAATCACCGCGATTTCTAATTAGAGAGGAGAGCAGGACCCCGAGGAGCAGCGAGGGGCAGCCCCCGGCCGCGGCTCCCGAGCCCCCCACGGCTCCGCACACGCGGGATCGAGGAAAGAGCAGGAAAATCCACTGCTTAAAAAAAAAAAAAAAAAAAAAAAAATCAAACCAACGGAACTTTTAACTCAGGTGATTTTGTACTTTCTGACCTGCCGGCAGGGCAGATCCCGCAGCGCCCGAGCCGAGCGCTCCCGCACGCCGCTTTCCAAGCGATTTCATGGCAATCAGACAAAAAAAAAAAAAAAAAAAGCTCCTTTCTGTCCTTCCCCAGCTGATCGACAGGGGCCAACAGCCTGGCTGATAACTCCCAAATCAAAGTCTGCTCTCTACACACACATTTTCTTTCCCTTTCCTCGCAAACGGCCGCCCGCAGAAAGAAAGGGAAATAACCCGAGCCTCGAGGGAGAAATGGCTTTGTGGAAATCGAGGGGAGAAGGGTGCAGGCAGCCCCCCACCCCCTTAATTTTTAATTAGAGGGGGATGTGAGGGGCAGAGAGAGAGATGCAGGGAAGCTTAGCGAGTGGGCACTGAGCATCCAGCCCCTCAGTGCTCGAAAAGTTCGAAGTTAGAGACAGGAAAAAAAAAATAAAAAAATCAGAGTCCCCTTTTTTTTTTTTGGCTCCTTTGCTTCCTTCCACTTGACTTAATTATCGTAAATTCACCCTTTGCCACTCTCCCAAACGTACCACCTCGTCGCAAGCGACAATAAACCAGCAGAAATGGAAAAGCAACCTCTGCAGCACCGCAAAACTTTCTCAACACGGGTTCTTTCGGACCTTGCAGCTAAACTCAAGCGAGATACCCCTCTCTGATCAGAGCATATTTTTGCACCACAAAAAATCATAAAACACTGCAGGATGCAAAAAAAATTTCATAATATAATAATAATAGGAACCAGACGTGTGCTTCAGCCTTATTGCCAATTGCTGTTAAAGGAGCTAAAACAGCACAAAGGCCAAGAAGAGTTACAAAATCTCCAGCCTCGCTGCTCTCCCCCCTCTGTCTTTCGACACAAGGAGCCGATTCTGTTTTGGTGTTGCTTTTTTTTTTTTTTTTTTTTCTTAGATTAAATCCACACCGAGAGCAGCAATCTCCACCCCATCCTACCCCTTTCCCCGAACCAGAGAGCGTAAAGAAGCCCTAAAAAGCTCCCCTCAGACCTCGCTTTTAATTGCTTTCCCCGAGATCGGTATTAAGAGAGCGCCCGACCCCCTCCTCCGGCGCCTTCCCCAAGTTGGATCAAGGTTTAGGGGGAAAAGACAAAGAGGGGGGATCGGAGCGGGATGGGCTTCGTGATTTTGAAGGGAACAATGCGGAGTAAAAGCTCTCTCAAAAGCCAAAACGCGTAAAACAAATCCTCTCCTTAATCTCCTTACCTTATCATTCTGGTATGCGGTCACTGCGATGAATTCAGTCTCCGGGAAAACGTAGGTCCTGAACGTGCTGTAGGGGAGCTTGAGGATATCGTTGGCTCGGACGATGTGGAACCGGGGCTGGTACTTGTGCATGGAGTTTAAAATGGTCTGGGGGGCAGCGAGCGGCAGCGGAGAGGGCAGAGGGGGGGAAAGAAGAGGGTCAGCTGGAGCAGCACCCCCCCACCCCCCCTCGCACACCCCCACCCCCAGCCACCGGCACTTTCTCCTCCTAATTTGCCTTCCCCTCGCCTTCCTCCCCTCCCTCCTCCTCCTCCTCCTCCTCCTCCCCGCCGAGCACACTCCAAACACACGCCTTGCAGCATCCAACAAAAAGCACTGACAGCTCCAGCTCGCCGGGGTGAGGCTGGACCTCTAGGAGAGGGCGAGGGGGGGTAAAATCCCTCTCCTAGGAGAGGGGGGGGAAAGAAGCTGTTCCAACGTGAAAATAAAATTTAGAAATAAAGAAGCGGCAGCAGCTGCAATCGCAACCCCACCACGAGAGCCTTGGCCAGGTCTAATTGCTCGCCCCAATCCACTTAAGGCCTTCTGCGAAAGGCAAAAAACCGTATCGTCTAATCAAATCTCAGCCAGCAAATGCAATCTTCGGCACATTAGAGATCCCCCGACTGCGGCCACCAGCAACCCCGGCTCCGGGGCAGCCGCTTTCCCAGGAATAGAGAGAAATGGCAAGGAGCGTCAGGGCACTTATCAGCAGGTTTGTTTGAATTCACTCTTAGGGGGAGTTTTTATCTCTGCACACCCAGTAAATGTAAAGGAGTGGAGAGACATGAATGGGCAACTTGACCTCTGATTTAGGTCCCTGTTTATTTTCACTCTGGCTCGCTTTACATTATCCAGATTAATATATATTTAAATGTTTGCGCACTTAGGCCTTTAAGCCCTTTATACACACACACATATCATTTTCCTACGCTTAAAAAAAGTGTGATCGACTTTATTAAAAAAATAGAGAGAGATAAATAAAGTCACTGCAGCTCCGAGAAATATCGAGTTGCGCTGGGCTGGAAATATATCCTTCAAGTTAATGCCGAATGGCATGGAGAATAAACGCCAGTGTTTAATCCCGAGCTCAGCAAGGGAAAAAAAAAAAACCCAAAATCAAGGAATACTCTAAACCGGAGAGCTGTGTGCGTGGAGCAGGGGTTATTCCCGGTTTCCCTGCGCTCGGGACAAGGCTCCGGGAAGACCAGGCAGCGAGGAGGGGAAAGGGAGGGCAGAGGAAGGTGTAAGAGGGACTCACAAATCCGTGCTTGTCAGAGATGTTGTTAGTGAGCTTCAGCTTGTGAAAGGTGACGACTTTGGACATCCATTGTTCGCCGGTGGCCGGGCTGTCCGGGTGGATGTACATTCTCTTTGGCATTTCAGGGTCAGCTTTGCCAGCTACCATCCACCGGGAATTATGGAATTTGTACCTACAATCATCAGCCGCCACGATATCCATCAATAAAATGTACTTGGCCTTTTTATCCAGTCCAGTGCATCTCACTTTAAATGGAGGAAACATTCTCCTATGGGCAGAAAGGGCGTTGGGGTGGGGGAGGTTGGAAAGAAAAGACAAGACGAAAATAAAATTAATTACAGCGTTTAAATAAGGTCCCGAATCTCGGTAGCGTTTCTCTCATGCTCTCAGCAGCAGAAAAGCCGTGTGTCCCAGTAAAAAGGTTTCCCCTCTCTGCCCTCAGCGAAGAGGTTTCTCAAACGCTTAAAAGTTTCAGGAGAAAACGCTCCTTGGGATGGGAAGAGGTATGAGTTCCCTAGAAGTCAGCAGGCGCCTACTCTGCCATTCCTAAACAGCAGAGCCTCATTGGGTCTCTGCTTATTTCATTTTGCCTGCGAAACAAAGAAATGAGAAAAGCTCGCGCCCCGAGAAAATAAATATTCTGCATTATTACAGCCCGCTCCACCGAGGAGGAGCGAACAGGGGTGGGGGGGTTCACTTTGCAAAGGAGGAAAAAAGAAGCCTAGAGGCTTCCCCAGCCTCCCGGTGATAACCCCTGTGAGCAGAGGGCTCTCTGCAGAGCCCGCTCCCCTCCGAGTCCAGCTCCAAACTGCAACAGGATACCACAAATTTGCTGTTTATTATATCGAGCGGTTGGCATTCAGCAATCTCAACTTAAAAGGAAACACATGACTTTGCAAACATCTAAGAGCGCTTAATGCTCGCCGAGGCTTCCGCGCAAAAAAACATTTGACCACAATTAACAGAGAAAACTTCGGGAAAGCAGTAAAATAGGCGAGGGGATTTTTTTTTTACCCCCTCCTTGCTGCTCTTAGGGGTTGTTTGTTTTTTTTTTTTTTTCCTTGAGTCTGTAGTCTGCAACTGGTGCTCTGGTGGTAGGTGAAGCTCTGAAGGCAGCTGAAGGCCATCTAAGAAGGCTTTTCAGGAGTGGCTCCCTCCTGTAATTCTAGCAAATTACACGCCGATTGTTTGGGAGGTTTCTAAAGAGGAAAACACCCAGGTGCGAAGGAGTTTTTCTCATCCATGTCATCACAGCGATAGGGAGAGTTGTAAAAGGGCACGGATGTCAATGAGTAGCGAATATAGAGAGGGGCTGCAGATAGGAAAAGCTACAAAAAGCTGAAGCGCCGAGGGTGCAGGCGCCGTGTCTGTTCATTCATTCCCACGTGAAGGTTATATAAATGCAGGCAGCGCGGAGCTGCAAAACCTTCCCTGCCCGTAGTGGCTGCAGGAGCGCTGGGTATTTTTCTCAGGTTTTTGTGCATTTCCAGATGCAATTAGTCAGCACAAAGTCGAGCCTAGATCCCAGCAGAGAGACAGGCACAAGCGACACAACCGATAAACTGAGCCCTCCCGCAGCTCCTGCTTCACTGCTCCAAATATTTTTTTCCTTTATTCCCCCTTTCTCTCTCTCTTAAGGAAGGAAAAAACTACACGTAGCGAGGCTGAGATCAGGCCAGCTCCTTTTCCAAGCCCAAATTATTTTCCTTCCGCTCCCAGCCGTCTCCAGAAAGTATTAAAGCTACTGAACCATGAAGGGACCCGCTTGCCCCCTGCACACGCACACGCTGAGCGGGGCCGGTTCGTGGGTCAGTGCTCGAGCCTTTCCCTGCACTGGGTTCGCATCTTAACTGCCTGAAACTTCGCATCAATCCAGGGGAAAGAAGCTTTCTGGAGGAATTTGTCAGCTTGCTCTAAAGCAGCCAGGTGGGGTGCAGAGATTGAGAGGTACAAGGTGGGTGGGTGGGTGGAAAGGTACGAACCCCCCAACCCAGACCTACCTTCCCGATTTGGTAATCACCATCTCCGTGCCTCTTTTATGGAAT
Source organism: Clamator glandarius (assembly GCA_033459285.1). NCBI lineage: Eukaryota > Metazoa > Chordata > Aves > Cuculiformes > Cuculidae > Clamator > Clamator glandarius. Next base: position 1,505,583 of record JAUNZM010001016.1, on the reverse strand, counting down.
TGTTCCCAAAGTTCTTTGGCTTCCAGATGCACTTTCGGATCGTCTTCCACCTCTTCTTCTGGCTCCAGAGTTTTTAAAGGCCTCAGATGAGCCGCTGCCTGGTGACCCAGGGAAGAAAAGGGGATACCAGTCTCTGCAGCCCCCACTAACTGATCCATGATGGGTTTAGCCAGAGCCCCGGGAAGGGAGAGGGCAGCTGCCCCGTTGGGAGGCAAAGCCAGAGCCGGGAAGAAGGGAGGTTGGTGTCCCAACACAGCGCTCATGGCAAAGTCCGGTGCTCGGTGAGGTAAAAAAGGATGATAAGCCATGCTTGTCCCAGGGATCACTGGATCTCTCATCGGTATATTCATCCACTCCACTCCTCGCTCTTCCTACTGTTGGAGTAGTCCCAGAGTGGTTTCTAACAGCACATCATGAAGAAAAAAAATTAAGATAATAACAATAACAGCAATAAAGCACCAAAAAAAAAAAAAAGAAAAAAAAAGATCTGGGGAAAACAAGCTCTAGACAGCACAGTACATGGGAGAGAGGCAGAACTTCTACAGCCTACAACTTCCCGAGCCGGGGCACATCCCTAGCTCTTGGGAGAGCGGATTAACAGGATTGTTCATTATTAGTCTTGCTTTTTTTTTTGTGTGTGTGTGTGTGTTCAGTCTCTGCGGATTTTTTTTCTCCTGAGTGGAAGTCCTTGCGCTGGAAAAGAAACGCCGAAGAAAGGGGGAAAAATATCCACCGGGATCGCTGTCTGTTCCTCTTGCCGCAAAAGGGCTGGACGAGCCGAGATCCTTTTTTTTCTTCTTCTTCTTTTTTCTCTTGGTCTCAATCTCCCTTCTCTTCTCCCGTGGCGGCGGGTGGCGGCTCGAAGCTGGGTTTTCTTTTTGGGTGGCTGGCTCTCGGCCCCCCCTCCCCCCCACCCCTCCACCTTTCCTCCGTGCGGTCAGACTGCGGAGCAGAGGCTGGAGAGGGAGGGAAAGCAGAAAGAAGCAAACAAACCCACCCCCACCTCGGCGACCGAAGAAGGCTCCTGAGCAACCTTCAGCAGCAAAAACTTGTAGGGAAATCTCTTTTCCGCCTCGCCTTCCCCCTTCTCCAAGAAGGAGCTGGTCAGGGTGCCCTGATTTCCATCAGGATCTCTTCTTTCCTTCGCCCTCCTCCTTTTCTTTTTTTTTTTTAATTTTTTTTTCCTCTTCTCTTTCACTCTGCTTTTAAAAAAAAAAAAAAATTCTGGAAGGATTACACTGTCTCCGCTCCAGCAAAAGAGAGAGGGAGAAAGAGAGGGGGGAAGAGAAAGGAAGAGAAAAGGGAGGGGGAGAGAGAAAGAGAGGAAAAGAGAAAGAGAGAGAGAGAGAGAGGGAGAAGGAGCCTCTCAGCTCTGAGAATTCCCTGTGAGTCTGTGCTCTGCGTGCACCAGATTGTATGGATGTGTTGTGGGTTACAAGGGAGCTGGAGCCTCCTTGATTGGCTCTTTGACGCTTTCGGACCAATTGTGTGGCTCCATAGGCGTGGTTCTGACAGGTCGAGTGGAAGGGGGACAGAGCCGAGTTATAAAAAGAAGGTGTCGGAAACTGTAACGCTGCAGCAAAGCATCACTAGTACTCCGGGCCGTGTGAATATGTCAACATGATCAGAGGGGAGGGAGCAGGCAGCGCCGGGGAGGGAGGGAGGCAGCACCAGCCTCTAGGGGGGGCGCTGGGGGCCGCCTCACCCCCCAGCCCCAGCCGGGCATCCCCACCTCCCCCTGCCCGCTGCTGGATGAGCTTCCGAGGCAGCGCCGGGAGCTGAGAAAGGGGGGAGCTCCAAGCTTGGGGGGGGGGGGGGGGTGGGTGTTGGCTCTGCCCCCCGCCGCCCCCAGCACAGCACCGGGTTCTGGGAGCTTTGCCCCCACCAGTACTTATTGGGGGGGAACTCCAAGGGCTCCCCCCCACCCTCCCCCGCGGGGCTCCGGATCATCCCCGCACGCCCATCCCCGCCGCGTCGCGGCTGCCGCCGGTCCCCCAGCCCCCGGGGCCGGTGTCACCCATCCTCCTGCTGTCCTCCCAGCCACCGGGGCCAGTGTCATCCCCCTCACCTCCCACAGCCCCCCGCCCCTCCCCACCGGGAAAGTTTCTTTCCTTAAACGAGACAGTGATACCAGGAATCATGGTCGGTATCAACAGCACCTCCAGGCTCGGGCGCTTCCCCCCACCTCTAAATGTGGGGATGGGGGAGCCGGGGAGGGGGTGAGCCGGCCGGGGAGGGGGGTCCATGGGGGTCATTCCCCCCTCCAGCCTGGAGCTCGGCTCCAGCTCCCCGAGCCCCTGTTATTGTTGTGGGCTGCGGGCTCCGAATCCCAGTGGGAAAGGCGGGGGGGGGTGGGGCTGGGGGGGAAACACACGAAGGCAGCTGGAAAACGGGATTTTTTTTTTTAAAAAATTTTTTTTTCACTTATTCTTTTTTTTTTTTTCTCTTCCTTTCTTTGGCGCTGAGGATTAAGGCCACTCGGCTGGCCCCGGCGCCGAGAGGGTTACGATCCTCCACCCCTCCTCTTCCATGAGGTGCGTGGGGAGGAGACGGGAAGTGCGGCTTTCCCTGCGCCCGGGCCGGGGCTGATGGGGAAAGGGGGGGGGAGCATCCCCGGTTGCCCCCGTGCCCGGGGTCCCGTGGAACCATCACCCCCCCCTACCCCGGGGGGAGCATCACGCGTGGGTCCGGCGAGGGAGGAGCCGGGCAGGATGCGCCTGGGAAGTTAGTGGGGAGACACTTCCCGGGGAGTGACAGCAAAAAGAGGGGGTGAGGGGGGGGGGGAGGGTGTGGAAGGGGGGGTGTGAGGGGGGTCGTGGGAGCCGTGGGCACGCGGGGCGCCCACGCGTGTGGCAGGCGGGAAGTCCCAGCGTTGGGAGGTGCCCAATCATCCCACCAGCCCCCTGGGAGGGGGCGTCCCTGGGGGGTCTCCTGACCCCCCCACCCCGCCTCCCCATCCTGCTTTAAAAAGGGGGGGATAATCCTCCGGGAGCGGCGCGGGACTCGTCGCTGGCTGCGCGCAGATGGGAGCGGAACCTCTAAAGTGATTAGCTCTTCTAACATTGCATTTTTGACGCACATGGTTAAGAGCGCTTGGCGCCAGCTCGGTGAAGTCCCTGTAGTAACCAGCGTCTCGGATCGCTTTGCATCCACCAAAATATCCCCGCTTCGCTCGGGGAGGAGGGGTGGATGGAGAGGAGAGGAAGGAGGGAGGAAAGGAAGCGGGAGTAATGCGTTCAAAGAGGATTGGAGGGGGCGAGACAGAGCCGGGAGATGGGGGGAGTTTGATGTGTTTCACGAAGCTCGGCTGGGCTCGAAGGGACCGAGTCTTTTCTGCAGCCTCTGCTGGGAACTGGTTCTCGGGCTCCCGCCGCTCTGGGAACCCCCCAGACCCTTAACGAGAGCCCACATCAAACGCCCTGCGGCTTGACGAAGTTCGCCTCGATTTTCTTTCTCCCCGGGGGTGGCGGGGTGGGAAAAAACACAGGACAGCCCGCTCTCTCCCGCACGAACAACCGCAGCCGCTCCGGCCCCGGCGCTCCCCGCGCCCCGCGCCCGCCCTCCCGCTGCCCTCCCCGGGCGCCGCGCTGCGGCCGCAGCCGATCCCGAGCTCCGCGCCCGATCCCCAGCTCCGCACCGGCCCCGCGCAGCCAAACCGAACCGCCGGCCGCTTAATGCTTCACGATTTCGGCGTCTGGCTAATGGCGTGCAAACTTCCGCCAGTTCCGAGTGACCTCCCCGGCGAAGCCCCCTGGAGACTCGTATTGTGGAGGGAGCCTGCGCTAATCTAAGATCAAAAGCGGGAAGGTGCGAACAGTCTTTGTCTCCCCACGGCCGCCTCAATTCCTCCTTCTGTGTGTGATAAATCTACCCCTGGCGCCGACTGCGCGCTGGATGATTAATTTGCGAGCAAACAAAAGGGACCTGATGGCCACAGCCATCTTAGTTAAATATTGGCCAGTGCTTCCAGCTACTCGTTAGCCGCCTCTTGTGCCAGAAATAAATAAATAAGAGAGGGAAATAAATAAATAAATGAGGGAAATAAATAAATACATAAGAGAGGTAGAGAAAGACATAAATAAGAAGCCCAGCAGAAACGAACTGCAGAGCTTAGAGGTGGAAAGGGGGAATAAGAAAAAAGAAAAGAGGTGAGGGCGAAGGGCAGGGAGGTGGGAATGGGGCTGGAGGCGGGGGGAGGCAGGGTGATAGCAGCCCGAGATAGCCGGCTGCCTCCAGGCTGGGCTGCACCAAGGCCGACGCTATCTTGGCTCTTCAAAGAGGCATGAAAGGTCCCCGCTGTCTCCCCGGAGAGTGGCTTCTCTAATCTCGGAGCGCAAAGAGCCAAAGGCCGGGTCGGGGGGAGCGGCTCCCACCTCCTCCCCGGCTCTCCTGCGCTCCCCGATGCTGCCAGCACCTCCCTGCTTCTTCCCTGCTTCTTCCCTGCTTCCAGGGAAAGCAGAGCTGGCCAGACCCAGGGCCTTTTGGTGGTCGAGCGCTTGGGAGAGCCCCGCTTGCTCAGATTTCACCCTCCTAAGCAACTTTTAGCGTTTGTGCGAGAGCTCGGGGCGTGCAGCGAGGCTGCCCCGTGCGTGTGCGCTGGAGGAGTGGGAGGAGAGAGGCTCCGGCTCTCTCCCGGTGGCCTGAAGAGTCAGCTGGACGAAGGAGGCAAGAGGAAAATAAAGGCAGCCCAACTTTCTGCCCCGCGTCTTCTCCCAGGCCCGCGGGAGCAGCTCCAAAGCGTGTGTGTGCAAGCAGAGATCACAGAATCACCAGGTTGGAAAAGACCCACTGGATCATCGAGTCCAACCGTTCCCATCAAACACTAAACCATGTCCCTCAGCACCTCGTCCACCCATCCCTTAAACACCTCCAGGAAAGGTGAATCAACCCCCTCCCTGAGCAGCCTCTGCCAGTGCCCAATGACCCTTTCTGTGAATTTTTTTTCCTAGTGTTCAGCCTAAACCTCCCCTGGTGGAGCTTGAGGCCATTCCCTCTCGTCCTGTTCCCTGTCACTTGGGAGAAGAGCCCAGCTCCCTGCTCTCCACAACCTCTTTTCAGGTAGTTGTAGAGAGTAATAAGGTCTCCCCTCAGCCTCCTCCTCTCCAGGCTAAACAACCCCAGCTCTCTCAGCCGCTCCTTATGTTGTGTGGGTGTGTGCAAGCAGGAGGGATTTGTGCCCTGGTGTACATGGCAAATCCCTGCTCCAACAGCAAAACCTGAGGAGTCCCTTGCACCCTCTGCATGTGCTCTGTGGGAGAGGACAAGCCCTGGTGCACGCTTAGCTGGGATAACGTGCACAATGTAAGTGTGGGTTTGCATCCTATCTATGTATTTCCTTATCGTGCTGCTGGTCCCAAGCATCCCCAGGGGCCCGGACCACTCCTGCCCTGCACCCTGCAGGATTCATCCCTCTCCTCCCTCCCTTTCCTCCGTCTCCAGCCCTTTGGAAGGCAACACCCCAGCGTGGCTGCGCTGTGTTTATCCGAAATAAAACGCAGCAGGCTGGTTTACTTTGGCAGATTTGCAGTAAATACTGCTCGGAGTGTGGGGGGCGTCTGGTGAGAGACGATTACACGCTTCTTCCCAGGGAAACTCTTCCTTGCCCTGTGCAGGCCCTCCCCCAGCCCAGCAAAAGGTGTCACTAAGTAGGGGTTGTGTTTATATAGATCCATGCCAAGGTGGCATTGCAGGCCACAAGTGTAATGAAGTGGGTCCCTTAGGGAGCGAGTTTTTATACTTGGACTATATCAACTGCTACGGGCTGAGGGGGAGGTCACTACAGAAGCTCTTTGACTTTCCTCTTGGTAGAGCCCTTACTCCATTTGCCAGATGAATTTCACTGAAAGCTTGGCCCAAAAACATGGTAAAATAACCTGCCCGGGTCCAAAAAAGCACGGCGAGGTATTAAAAATAGTGAGAAGAAAAAGAAAACACGTCTCTCTCTAAGCAAGCTGGGCCCCATCGTGTCCCACTGCAATCAAAGGGGCTGTTCCCATCTCTCTGAACAGAAGTAGAGGAGGGGAGCAGGAGGGTCAGGTCGCCTTCCCAGCACTGCCAAGCTCAGGGCTCTGCAAGGCTGGGGTGGAGCCCAGAGACAGCATTACACTTGCCTGGGAGAACTAGAGTAAAAAGAGGAAAGAGCAGTCGGAGAGGTTTTTCACTCTCCAGCCCTCTCTGGGATGCGATCCTCTGGGAGAGGCTGCTTGTGTCCCCAGCACAACCCAGCCTGGTGGGAGCTGCTCGGCACTGATCGTGGCACCACAGAGCTGGCAGAGAGCAGCTCCTCATTCCATTGAGCCTACCCTGGCCTAGCCAGGTAGCCAAACATCAGGGCTCCAGGATCATGATTTTCCATTCCCCTTGCAAACATCGCTCACGCTCAGACCGCCAACTCTACTCCAGTTCCTCCCCATTAAGACCTGTGTTCACCTCTGATGTTTTCTGGCTGTCTCCACTTTTGCCACCGATGGGAAAAGAAAATAAAGGATCACTCAGAACCACCTCCTGGCTAGGCCCAGCCTCACCCCCTTAGCTCACATCCCCTTTACCCTTTCCGAGATGTTTTGCACCACTCTTTTCTCCTAGCCACAAAGCATCACCCGCTGCACCCGCAGCCCCAACGGCTCTTTCCACACGCCCCAATCATCATCATCATCTCCCCTGTGTGTTGCTGCAGAGGAGAAATGGAACACCTGCCCCCTCCCTCACCCTCTTTTACACCCACCCTTCTGCTTCCACCACCGTGGGCAGAGCAGAAATTGTAAATAGAGTTCACTATTTGGATAAGGTGGTATTTTTTTTAAATAGCCAGGCGTACACATGCAGTTTACCGCTCAGGAAGTAGCACTAATTGTCATTTCCTATAGTCAAACAGATCTATCTTTTCAATGCTGTCTTTGTGTGTGTGTGTCTGTGTGCGAGGGAGACAGGGGGAAGGAGTGGATACGTTTATTCAATTATTTAAACCCACGCACAACACAACAAGAGCATCGAGGAGGGACGGTTCCTCCCGCAGCAACCCTTCCAGCTCTCCAGATGCGGCATTGCCCCCCCCCCCGCCCCCCAAATCCCTGCAGACCCAGTAGAACGAGAGCACCCGGCAAAGAAACCGATTCTATCTGCTTTGACCATCAGCCGCGTTCTTCAACAACCCAGAACCGGAGCCTTTCCCACCTCCACTCCCCTGCCCCGGGGTCTCCTCCGCGTCCCCCGCCCCGGAGGGATGCTGAGCACCACCGGGCACACGGTGAACGCCGGTTCGCATCAGAGCAAAGAGGCGATGCGGGAGCCTCTGACACGCTTCGCTCTTCTTTTCTTCGAGATGCCACCAAGTCACCCGGCCATCGATTGATAACTCGGGCCGGGGGAGGGAGGGGGGCACGGCAGCTGTTGCAAAAGGACATGGTAAATCTAATAGGGGCTGCTGTCAATAGAGAAATGACAAAGAAGAAGAATCGGCTTCTTAAAGTCTGCTGAACTAACACTCATCACGTAGCCGCGGACACGTACTCTCCATCGGAGCCTGGTATCCATTACTATTTTCCTTACTAGGTTTCAATTAAAAAAAAAAAAAAAGCTATAACCCCACACGCACAGCCCAAGGCAGGAGACGCATGAAAGAGAAGAGGAGGCAGCAGACAACTCCTGCCCGTACGCGACGTCTGTTCCCGACCCCGAGCCCCTCGCATCCCCAAGGGAATTCACCCCGACCCCGAGAGCCCCGCACCGCTCCCTCCCCGTACGAAGCTTAAAAATAAAGGTGGATATTCCCGACTCGTTCGGCCAGCTGTGAAGTTCTGGGAGACTGCGAGACCGTGTCCCCAAGTAATTTCATTCCCCTCGCGTGAAATAGAGCCCAAAATCCCCAGCGCAGAGAAAGATATGTAAAAACCCCACTGATTTTCTGGAGGAGGAAGAGCTTTAGTCTTTTAAATGCCCCATTTCGGAGGTTTGAAGGCTGGGAACGTGGTGGTTTTTTTTTTTTTTTTTTTTTTTTGTTAAACTCCCCTGCATCCCTTCTGCATGTTTGACCCCTGGCATCTGCCGGCGCAGGGCGAGGGAAGGGGTTCAGCCTCCCTGCCTTCACGCGGGGGTGTAAAAAGCAGATGAAACGTGCCAGCTTAGTCCTAGGAAACTTCTGGCTAGCGGCAAATTTAAGAACTCGACCGCTTCGGCCAGTCTAGAGCTGACACCCGACGTGCGGGAAGAGGAGGTGCGGGCTCCATCTCAGCCAGAGCTCCAGAGGTTGCGGTGTTGAGGGGAGAGACTCCTCTCCTCCTCCCTCCCCGCTTCCCAACTCTTCCTGCTGCAAGAGGACAATCCGGCAGCCCAGATCCTCACCTAGGAAAGCGACCGCCTGCGATTCACCAGAAACCTCCTTTCCCTACACGCTCACGCATCCACCCGCGACCCAGCAAACTCCTCCGGAGAGGATTGCCGTGGGGAGCACAAGATGGAGATGTTAAAAAAAGAAAAAAAAAAAAAAAAAAAAAAAGCAGGGGAAAAAAAAAATGAAAAGGGAGGTTTTGCAGCGCTGTTTCATTTTAGTTTAGTATTTTTGAACAAATTTCAGATTGATTTCCGGAAAGCGCAAATGCGCACACATGGGAAAGTGAAAAAACCGGTCCTTCGAGGTCATCTGAGAAGGGGAGACGGGATCTGTACCCCCCTCCCCAAAAAAAAAAAAAAAAAAAAAAAAAAAGTAACAGAAGGGGAAAGATCCCATGTTTTTATCATTTAAAAGTACTTTGAATTATTTGCTTTTAATGGCACACGTGGCCGCAGAAAAGACAGGCTCTGCTTTCGATCTTGCACTTGCTCCTCGCTTCTCTCCACACGTGTGTGTGTCTGTACACACGCAGAAGCTTTACAGCCCCCACTTCAGGGCCACGTTTCTCCCTTCCCGTCCCCCCTCCCGCGACTCTTTCCCTTGGACCAAAAACAAGTCCCAGGCCACTCTCGCTCCTACGATAATTACCCTTCTGCTGGGATTCAGAAACACGGGCAGAACCGACTCCCGCCCCGGCGTTTCTCTCGAGCAGCAGGGGTGTTGTGAATATTTATTAAACCCAGATGATGAGCGAGTCGGGGCAGACGGAAAAGATTTCCAATTAAAGCCGAGCGGAGCAGCTTCGCGTCGCAGGTGTAAACAATATTTGTGCGGCTTCCCGAAGAGGATCCTTTCTTCTCTTGGAGCGGGGATTAGAGGGGAAAGGTCTGGGTTTGAGGAGCATCCTCGCTCGCGGTCGATGCGCGCCTGGGCGGCTCGGTGCCTGCAGCCCCCCCGGGGCCACCACTCGCCACCTCCTGCCCCTCACCAGCCCCTGCTCACCTGTTGCTGCAGCCGCTTCTTTAACGGCAGGGAAGAAAAGGGACGTTAAAACCCTCCCAGGTACTCTCGGAAAAGCTCCAAGTTGGACGGGAGATGGGGTAGGATAAAATACACGGGGAGCCGGGGCATCACTCCTGATCATCGGGATAAGGAGGGGAACGCGCTCCCGGCCAGAACAGGCACTTTCTCACTATTTTTAATACCATTTCTTGGGGTTGTGAGTTTCAATTCAGCCGGGAAAGCGGTTTATCAAGTGCCCAAATCATAGAATCACAGAATCACCAGGTTGGAAGAGACCCACCGGACCATCGAGTCCAACCATTCCTATCAAACACTAACCCATGTCCCTCAGCACCTCGTCCACCCGTGCCTTAAACACCACCCTCCAAATCCTTTTTCCTCGTTAGAGCGAGGTTTGACACAGGCTCTGTGCTCTAAATAAGGGGGGGAAAAGCATTAATGAATGTTTAAGCCGTGTTTTCTTTAAACACCATTAGGACAATCGTCCGGATCCCAGGTCGGGGGAAAATGCTGTTGAGTGGAGACAGGAAGGCGACGGGCTGGAAGGAGAAGGGGGGGATTATAAGAGCTAATAAGTGGGTGCAGCGTGCATGGAGCTCACCTTCTGCAAAGACAAGGCGTGATTAATGTCCGTTCGCCCTTGCAGAGGCAGCACAAATCCTGCTGCTCCCCCCCACCCCGACAGTAAAGTGAGCAGAGCATCTTGTGAAAGACTGGGGCGGGGGGTAAGAGGAGAGAGGGGGGGGGAGAGAAAGAAAATACAAGAGAAGCCCGTCCCGAGAGCCGAAGTGGGCAGAGTATTACATGTCCAAACATCCAAACAAGATTCGAGCGGTACAAAGCGTCGAAAAAACCCCGAGCAGCCACATAAAAAGAGAAGTTAAGTAGGAAGTGGTGTAAAAGTGTTGTCATTTATTTTGCCTTCCCTTACAGATGTTCTGCATAAAGCTCTGTCTTAACGGGGTAGAAGGGAAGGAGGGCGGGAGAGAGAGAAATGATGAACCGAGACTCCAGGAGTGAGGAAAAGGCGAGGGAGCCGCCCGCTCCCACCTGCGGGGACGGTGCCCACCTGGACACCCCCCAGCCCCGGCTCTGCCCCCGGCTGGGGCAGGGGCACCGCTCATCTTAACGAATTGCAATAAAAGAGCGACTAGAAGTGACGGCCAGGCGTTTATGGGCTGAGAGACAACGCGCCTCCACGGCCGAGAGCATCTCTGCCTCCTCCTCCGCCAGGGAACCGCGGGTCACGCTGAATAACCAGTCCCGGGGGTGGTGGGGAAGGGAAAGGGGGGAGGGAAAGGGGGTCGGGGAAGTTCAGATCCATGCAGGGAGAGTTTGGCCGTCAGAGTTCGCGGCGCAGGAGGCAGCTCCCGAGCCGCAAAGCTCGCCAGGAGGGAGGAGGGATAACCCGGCGGGCCGAGGGAAGCGCTAAATCGAGCTCAGGGACCGGGAAGGGAGAGATCTAGTCTTACAGAACATCTAGACTGAAAATACCCACCGCCAACCTCTTGCATTTAAGGCCGGGTGAAGGTGCAGGAGATGCGAAATTTCAGGTGTCAATAGAAAGGAGCAAACACCCTGCCAAAAGCGTCCCCGAAATACAGTGACCACCCCCAAATACAAATCTTAAACAAATAAATCCAAAGCCAAGCCTGAAAACAAAAAAGGAGTTTCATGAGCCCTGTTCGTCCTGGCAAGAAAAGGAAAGGAGCTGGTGTCCCCGCAGCCTCTCTCTGCCCCCTCACCTAGGGCAGGTGCCTCCAAGGTGAGGTTCCCCCCCTCCATGAACAAGCAATCCCACCGCTGGGGACAGTAGCTGGCTTTAAGCAGAGAAAAGAGCCTGTTTTCTTCTTTATTAGTGTCGAGCCTACTCTAATTACGAGAAATCGCTGCTCTCGAGCTGAAACGACGTGTTGTCTTGTGCTTGTAAAATACATTCCAAGTAATTCTTCTCTGTCTATAAAATACAAGGGGGGGGATATAAATAAACCGCTGTCCATTTGTTTAATGCTATTTTAGCCAAATTGACTGGCCGGATTGGAATTCAACATAAAAGCTTTAGTTTGCAAAACATCCGCACTGTAACGTCTGGGAAGCAGAGTTTGAGCCTCTGCGCGACGGGCACGTTAACTGCATTAAACCCCCCTCCATGCATTTTTCCAGCTTTTTGCTTTTTTTTCCCCCTTTTGCAGCACATCCACTCGCTCCCCTCCCCGCCTCCGGGCGCCCGCGCCTGTTTTTCTCCAAATGAAGTATTTTACGTGATCGATGGAAGGAGTCATTTGGCCCATAATTAGGTCAATAAAATCAATGTTTATTCCTCTGATGGCCTGAAAGCTAATAAATTCCTCTTTTATATTCGCTCCCTCCAAAGATTAGAAACGGCGAAGCGGAGCGGGGCGGGAGGCAGCTCCTCAACCCAGCCTCTCCAAAAAAAAAAAAAAGAAAAAGAAAAAAAAAAAGGTTTATCCCTCCAAAAACATTTATCCCTCTTCGGTCCTTTTTATTTTTCAAGAGGAGACATTTCGCAGCGACTCCAGATTGACTCTAACCCCCCTTCACACACACGCTCCCCTCCTGTCTCGCAGATAACTTCATTTCACTCGATTCCCTTTGGAGCCCCTGATCAAAAACAACCCCCGGACCCAAGACTTTTCATGAATACTCGGGGAGGTTTGAAGGCGCCTGGGAGAAATCCTATTAGACTTGGGGGAAATAAAGCTTTAGGGACAAAAAAAAAAAAAAAGGCAGGACATTATTATTTTGCACGCAGTAATCGCGAGGAAAAAAAAAAAGCGTCCCGGTCCTAATCAGATCAATACAGAGACACACAAATCTTTGCGAAGGTTCAGCGGTTTACAGTGGGTTCCAGACCTTTGACATACATTGCGGATTAATTGGGCACTGCCAAAAAGGCGAGGGTGGGGGGGAGAGAGGAGGTGGGATTCCAGTTAATTAGTCGAGAAATGAATAAAAACCTAAACATTATCGGAATGGTCTGCGGGTTCCGGTTTGTTAGTGGGGATTTGGGGATCAGCTTTTGTGCGCCGTAAATTGGATCTGAGTAGCGTGGTGCTGCCTTACACTGTCGTTTTGTGAACTGGCGACAGCTCCAGCCCATGGGAAAACTTAAAGGGAACCTGGAGCCGGTCACGGAGCCTCATTATCTCATGTCGGATACCATCTTTCGGGGAGAGCGTTTAATCAACAGTGGCACACAACCCTCCTCTCGCAACCTGGGCGAACCGCACCACCTTCCCTTCCCTCCGCCCCGCAAACGGCCCGAGAGAGAGAAAGGAAAATAAGAGACCCCCTTCCCGAGAGGTTGAGACCCTCCCAGGAGCTGGGAGGCGGCGGCGGAGTCCCCCGAGCGGGCGATGCCCGTGCTCGCGTCTGCAGGGCTGCTTCTCCACGCTCTCTCGGGCTCTGCCTTTCCCCAAAGGAGCCCGGCCCGGGTCTGGAAGGGGCTTTCCCCGTTGTCCCTCCCCGCAAATCCTGGTTTATCCTCCTTCCCGGCCTGCATCCCTCAAGGAACTCACGGCTTGGTCCCGCCAGGCCGTCATCCCGGCTGGAAGAAGGGAGTTTTCCCTTCCTTCTCAGCCAGGTGAATTCCCAAGCACCCTTCCTCCTTCCACCGTCTGGCCGCAAGCTGAGCAGGGAACGAGAGATGGGAAGAGGGATCCGGCAGCACTTTCCCTCCCATCTTCCAGGGGGAAAAAAACCTTCGGGATCGAGGACAAATGTCTCTCCCCGCCGTGCTGATGTCCCCAGGACGGGAGCCCGGAGGAGCCCGGCCGGGCTGGAGCGAGGGGAGCAGAGAGGGGGAGCCCTCAGCCCGCGGGAGCTCAGGGCGGGGTGCGGGTCCCCCTCCCCGAGCAGCTTTGCCTGCTCCCAGGTGGGGAGGGATGGAGGGGACAGAGCGAGGTGTCCCTGGGAAGATGTGTCGGGGGCCGCGAGGCTCCGGGAAGGCAGCGGGACGGGGCTGGGAGGCACCGGAGAGAGCGGCTCGGCGGGCAGGAGGAGATGCTTAGGGTAGAACGGGGTGGGGAGAGCCCGAGGGACGGACAGACGGACCTTTCCCACCGGTAAAATGCGCTGTAGGTAGCGGCGGGACCGCAGGGCGATCCCAGTCCCCCGGGCACGCCGCATCCCTGCTCCGGGGCTGAACAACTACGGGTCCCGGGGATGCCAACCGCTCCCGGGCCTCCAGGAGTCCCCGTCGTCCCCCCTATAAATCCCGAGACTGGCAGAAGAGGGGGTATCAGCTCCCCGAGCATCCTTCCCGGAGCGAGGGCGGAGGAGGAAGGCGAAACCGGCTCGGTTTTGGTCGGGGCGGCTTGGCGCATCCCCGTCGGTGCCCGGGAGCTGCCCTCCACCTCCCACACCTCCCGGGTGAGCCACCCGCGGTCACCGGGGGCCGGGGACAAGCCGAGCGGAGCCCCGAGCATCCCCGCGGCCGGGCCAGTAATTGGGTGTGCTTAAAATCACCCCGGCTAACGAGCCTCTTGTTCTCCTCACCCCACCCCCGCGTGTGAAACATTGTCATTAGGCGTCTAATATCTCCATCGCTTGCAGGGGAGAATGGGAAGAGGCTGCTCGGGAAGAAAAACAAAACAAACAAAAGAAAGTGTGTGAACTCCCAGCGCCCGTACGCGCAGCACAATGCGAAGCGGGTTAATATCAGTTAGCAGTTCTGCAGTGACCTGTAAAGTTGCCTCTCTGGAAAGATTCTTGATGTATTACTTAACATGGCTACACAGTTATCTGTCTCGGCATTAATGCGACCATTAAATCACTGTTGAGTAGCATCAACCTACTCCCGAGTCTTTCCATCCCCTGGGAATATGGTTTCTAAACAGGATCAAACATGTGATGCTGACAAGTCATGAGATAAGTTATAATTAATTAGAGTTTGCTACATCCACAGAATGGGTACTTGGGGGAGTGGGGATGGACCGGGCCATTAAGGACTTCAGCCGGGAGGGAAGATCTATAATATTGAGTTGGAAAACAAGAAGTAATAATCAAAGGTGGCCGAAGAAAACTGCAAACCTTTAGCTTTCAGAACTCAGTCAAGATTAAAGTCATTCTTGATGGGAAACACACCATCCCTTTCTTAATGAAAACCATGGGGAGACTGATGCTGTGGATGGCTTCTTAAAGAGGGAGAGGGAAGCCTCGCTCCAGGTTTGAGGACGAAAATCAACGGCGCAAATTGCAAAGGGAAGAGGAGAAGGAGAGGAAGGAGTTGGGTGAAGGGACCCGTCTTGCCCGGCCGAGCAGGGAAACCGCATCCAGAGGTCATGTCCCCACCCGACACGCATTTTGGGGTCGTTTCGCAGATGTTCCCTTGATTAAGAAAGGCCCGTAGCATCCCCCTCGCCTGCCCCAGAGAGCCCTGGAAGCTGCCCAACCCCTCTCTCCTCCTGGCAGACAAATGGCCCCTCTTGCCCTGGGCTGGGGCCAGCCTCCAGCCCTCCCCCCTGCCCTCTCTCTGCTGGGAATGACAGTTAAAAATCAGACTGCAAACAAGTGGATTTTGGCCTGAGCTGCAATAGCTCTTATTTGCTTTGCTTTAACAAACAGCTGGGAGGGGGGCTTATTTTCAGGCTGGTTGTAAAAGCTCCGCACCGGAGGGGAAAGGCAGAGGACGGAGGTTAACCGGCGGCATGGGTGACTTTTCATGCCCCTTGCGAGTCAAAGCAGTGGCTGGGTTTATTTGCTTGCTCTCTGCAATAAATGGGAGCCCTTCAGGTGAGAAGATGCTGGAAGGGTGGAATGACAGGACAGATTTACACCTGTCCTTACAGCTTAGTCTGACAACCCCTATAGCCTACAGAAATGACCAGTGGTGCCGCGTAGTCTGGGGAAGCCAGCAGGTTCACTCTGCTTTTTTGTTGTTTTTTTTTTTTTTTCCCTTTTCTCTCTGTTTCCCCCACTCCCTCCTGCTTCTTACTCCCTTTCCCCTTTTTTCGTATGGCACGACTCAAAGCGCAGAGAGATTTGACTGATAGATACGCTCCCCCTCCTCAGCCCCTGGCCCAGGAAGACAAATATCACAGCCGACTCCGTGGAGCCCCTTCTCAGCACCTCCTTGGTTGCAGAGGGTGTCCAGGCTCCACGGCCACCACACTATAGCCTTCCACTAATACCGCCACTTCATCACTGGTCTCCTCCAATTCTCAGCTGCCCCCTCCCAGTCAAGAAGGCAGAGGGGAGATAACCCCCCTTACGTCCTGTTCCCTCTCCCGCAGCCATCCCACTTTGATGACAGAAGCTGTCCAGATGCCTCTGGAATCTGGCTGGACCCAGCTGCCATCTTCATCTGTGGAGAGGACAAAGGCTGCATTCCCCACCTCCCAACCCAAGGGCTTGTTGCCACCTCCTAGTGCCTGTTGAAAGGCCTCCTTAAAGCCAGCTCTTGAGTGTGGCGTCTGGCGGAGCCAGGACCACTCAGCCCCACATTCAGCACTCCTGGACAAAGGGCTGGCTGCAGCGTTCAGGCTGAGGGCATGGGGGTATTGCTCAGGGTCCCATCTCCTCTGAAGAGACGGGTGGAACAAGTTTTGGTAGCTTCTAGCCAAGAACATCTTGTGAGCAAGCAACTCAGCCCAACATCTCATCACCCAGCCAAGTGGTGTTAAGCAAATACCACTTAACCGGGCCTTTGGATGCTCTTTTTCCAGCATGGAAGCCTTAAGTTATATTAAAGAGCCAAATATAAAAGCCGCGTGACGTGACAGTGTGTAACTGAGGTCTCCTGATGGATCCCACATGCCCATGTTAGGTGCCCACATCTGCAAGATAGAGCTCCTGGGCAGCAAAGTGCTCAGGCACGGGATGCATGGGATGTAGGGTGCCCAGCACAGAAGAAACACCGTGTTCTAAGCTTCTCTAAAGTCTGATAGGTGCCACGTTCTGCTCTGAACCTCCGGCTGTGATGCTTCTCCTGCCACGGTCAATGGAGCGCAAGTCACCTGTTCTTACAAAAGCCCCAAGAAGATTTCTCATCTCTGCATGCCTTTTCTTAGGCTCATTCCAGCGATGATTTCTCAATTACACTGAGTCAAACGGTTTCAACAGAAAAGGCTCTTGCCTCCCCGGGGCTAGGAAAGTAGAGAAAACCTGACCCAAATGAGGCAACAGTGGGGATTTGCAAACAGGTCCCTCTGTTCATGGCGACAGCCCTAAGCTCTGGGCTGGGGTTATGGCCAGAGGCAAGCACTCGAGATTCCTCTAACATCTTTGGGAACATCTGAGGGTTCGGCACTTCTGAAAATCTCTTAAGGCTTCTTCAGATGCCTGGAGAGAGATTTCACAGCTTGCTTTCTCTTAATAGCTGGGTTTCGATTCTGGGGCCAGAAAAATAGGCTATGCAACTTCAGCGTGCCTTCTCTGGGATAATTACAATTAATAACTCACCATTCCACCTATGATACCACTATTGCACAGTAATCATAAGATAATACCTTCCACATTGAAGTTCACCCCAGTGAAGAAGATGGACAAGGATATCCTGAAGGGCCATGGGGGACAGGGAGAGGAGTTAAAGATTTCATAGCCTGGAAGGAACAGAGGTGACTTCCCCTGCTGCATTCCACTTCGGAGATTGAGGTTTACTGGGATCATTCTGCCAAATAAGACATTGCAGGAAGCGATGAGGCCAAGAATATCCTTTGGAAACTTAAAAAAAAATTGGGTTTTGGTAATTTTAATTTTTCCATTATGCTTTTTTTGGTTATCATTTTTGCAGGCTAGGCAAAATGAGCAAAACCAAGGCAGGAGTCGATGCCCAGATAACAGTGCTGGAGGAGCAGCAGCAGTGGAGCAGAGATGGGCTTGGTTTATCATCTGCAACATGAATATTTCAGCTCAGCAATTTGCATATGACTACTCTGTAGAGTAGGGTTGAGTGTAGAGCCTTTCAGGGAAGAGGCAGAGATGCTCCTTGGGATTGGCAGGGGGAAGAAGATGATGGAATACAATGCTAATTTGAATAATCTCTTTTCCAGCCACTCTGGAGTTGACGGGGTGACATTTCACAGGAGACAGCAATCCAGGTGGCATGGTCACATGGGGTTAGAAGCTGCATTGCAACTCTCCATGGAGGAAGTTACTCAGCCATTGCTGGCCAGAATTTCAGAGGGTTCATTACACCTGCATTCGGTGATCTTGGATTAACCACTAAGTCAAGTTCAAGGTATTGTCCTCAATGCTTTAAATGACTGAGATCTCTCAAGAGAAACCACTTCCCCTCCTGTAAGCTAGGATCACTGGAAGTGCTGGAGTTTACACCAGGAGGAGGTTGCGAATGGGAGAGTGCTGACAGCAGGATTTGCTCAGCGAGAGGCCCTTAGTAAGACAACCCACTTCTCACCTCCATTGACCAAAGCCTGGATGCGGTTACCTCCTGGTGGAGGTCCACTTTGTTCCCACTGTGGATTTCCCAGATGGGAACACACGCATATTCTGCCCTACCAGGTCTCAGACAGGCTGGATTTCTTCCCTACTACAGCTCCCCTTCTGCAGAGCACACACAACACATCCAAGGCATCCCAGAAGCGCTGGGTTCACTGAATTTCTTTGAGACACAACCTATCTGCATATATTCAGTGACCACGTGTGGGAAGTCTGGATGTGTTTAGCCAAGATCTAATTTCCAGGCATGGAAAAGGGTGTGCTCAGAAACCTCAGTCATTTTCTAAGCCTATTCAAGACCTGCCATGATCAGATAGTTTGTCCAGCCAACGAAGTCCTGAAGATGGAGAACATGGCTGGGAATCATCAGATTGAGAGGAAGTTAAGGTCATTCAGAAGACATGTCTGAATGTGCAGTTTTTCTTGCATGACACACAGGGTCACTCTTGTCAACAAATATCCTATTTTAATATTTCATTAAACTTTCATGGTGTACTTTGAGTCCCTGATATAGGCACAGTCAACAAACCTAAAAATCAATTAATCAGTCCCTAAGCTAATACACACTGAGAGAGAGAAAGGCTCCCATTAATTCCTCCAGACTACAGGTCAAGCCCTAAATGTATAAAGATCAAGAGACCTGGAGATTAGCATTGAGCAAAGTCATCAGCGGTGGAATTTTCAAGGGCCACACTCAGCCCCTTGCAAGCAGATGGGCAAAAAAAAAAAACAAACCCGAGATTTTTCAGTTCCCTTTCTTTTTGCAATGAGGCAACTCTCGATTTTTTTTTTCCTTAAAGAAAGGAAACAGTAAAGGAGGTTGTTTGCATTTTTCACCACAAGTGATAGTTTTCCTAGAGGCGTGTGTGCCTTGCACACACACATCCACACACACATCACTCCTGAGTTCCTGAGAAGATGAGTGACAGCTAAATTGCCTTGCAGCCTTCGTTCTTTGCACATCTCCCCTGCCAGGTTTGCACCGAGAACAGGTGGCTTTCGCACCTAGTGCATATTTCTCCTGGCTGAGTGTTAACAGTGAAATCAAATCCTTTCCTTTGACCCAGGAATTTTGATGGGAGAAGGAAGGGTGTCTTGTTTAAGGGGGTGTGGCACTTCTTTCCACAGGAACATTTATCATTTCTCTGCTGAAAAAAGAGACCAATAACCCATACCCCGTGCCTGTTATTACCCTGTGAATTCAAAGGTGTCTCATTTTTAATGGGCCCTTAGCAATAATGCAGGCACCTCATCATTTATCATCTTGCGGTGACATCTTCCTTGATGCAGAAAGCTCCTGAATGGCATTTCTAAAAGAGGTTCCAGCAGAATGAGCCGTGAAGGGTCTTGTAGCTTTTCCTACGGTCAAGCAAAGTGAAGATCTGAGGCATGTTTTATGCCTCTGTGCAGGAAAGAGTGACCGTATCAGACTCTCTATGTGCTCTTCTCTAGTTTATCTCCAATGCCAGGCACAACACAGGGGATGAAACCCACCCTCCGAGAGCAACAACTCCCTCCTCAGCAAGGGTAAGAGGGACGAGACACGGCAGTGCAGGCAGGAGAGCCTTGCTCCCACCTCCTTCCTGCATCCCGTGTCCTGGTTAGAGCCAGCACCGTGTGGAGTTACCCCTGCACAGGGCAGAACTGACTGAAATTACTTCCCCTCCCTTCCAAAGTGAAGCAGAAACGAAGGGGTGAATCACAGCTTTGATCTACAATTTGAAGCTTGCTTTTTTCCCAGGGCTTTAAGGAAATCTCGTGTTAAATCCGTAACCGAGTCCTGAGGGAGACAGGCAAAACATCCTCTGACACAGCTGACCTCCTTTCTCTCCCTCTCTCTCTCTCTCTGAGAAGATGTTTTTCAAGGAAAGAAGCCAAAAATTCCGCTTAGGGAAATGAGCAGAGCTTGGCTGGGTTGGCAGGGCTGAGCTGTCTTCGGCCAGGCAGGCGCTGCCTCCTAACCTGCTCCTATGCAAATCCCACCACCACCAGTCTCTGCTTTGGCAAGGCTGCTCTTTCCTCCTGGTAGCCAAGTTTGTGCAAATAAAGTCTTGCCACAAATCCATTTGCAATGGCCTTAAATGACAACAGCTGATTTTGAGGCTTGCAACAGTAAATCTTCCTTTTTCCCCTCGGAGGGCTTGGCAGCGTGACGTTGATTTTCTTCCCCAAACCTTGCCTGGCAAAGGTTTCCCTATCTCATAGCCTCATGCAAGCACAACGCTCTGTAATTACCAGGTCCGGAGTCTTTCATTCAAGTGCCTCCAAGGACTTTGAAGCATGAAGAATTTTGACTTCGGGGCCCACCCTTGAGGCAAGAACCCAAGGATTACTTTGCCCGATTTACTTATGAGTAAACTGAGGCACAGCAGAGAGGAACCTCTAATTTTCACGAGTCTGTTCATTCAGGGTTCCTCGTTTTCCACACTCCCAACTCAAAAATGCCCTAAAGGCTTCAGTATTCAGGGCTGCTGAGCAGCCAGATATTTGGCGGAAGGATTTCGCAGCGCTCCAGAAAGTCAAATCCGTCATCTTCCAAACCACCCACTCAGAAAAAACCAGGGCATCCAAAACTGGTGGTTTGTTACACTCAGCTGATAATAGGGTGTGTTATTAATGAGCCCCAAATCTCAACCTTTCTGTGCTTTCATTGAAGAGATATCTAGAGGGAAAAATAGGAAAGCAGGTAATATCTTCCTCCTCTTCTGCCTGAGAGCTCAGTGCGTGGGCAAAGTGTGGGAAGAAGGGAGGTATGTCCAAACAGCTTCAGAGGATGCTCAGTGCCTGTGCTTGCCAGGAGACATCCCTGCTGCAAGAAGCACGTAGTGCCACGAGCACCAGAACAGAACAAACGCAGCTTGGTTTCCAGCAGATCTGCACCCATGGTTGTTTTCCCCTTTTAACTAAGCTACGCTAAGGCTCAAGCATTAATTTTAAGCTGCAAGGGGGGGAGATTGAGATAAGATCTTAGGAAAGAAGTTTTCCTGTGAAGGCGGTGAGGCCCTGGCCCAGGTTGCCCAGAGAAATCATCATGGCCCGTCCCTGGAGGTGTTCAAGGCCAGGTTGGATGGGGCTTGGAGCAACCTGATCCAGCGGAAGGAGTCCCTGCCCGTGGCAGAGGGATTGGAACTGAATGGCTTTGAGGTGCCTTCCAATCCAAACCTTTCTATGAATTCATCTCTTGTTTGGCCCCAGGAGTCCAGCGTAAGGGATGGACTCGCTGTTGAGTGGTTCCTCCAGTGTCCAGTAACGTGTGGACACCGGTGACAGTTTTATGACCCACTCTGGGTACCAAATAGCTGCCCCCCAGTGTGGATCCTCAGGCCTCTAAACAGAAATAAGTGCATGCTACAATACTCACTACTTTAGAGGGGATCACTAATGATCTCCTCCTCTACCCTATTGCCTCTATTTTCATAAATGTTTCAAGGAAACTTTCACCCTTTGGTCAACTTTGACTGAAAACACCACTTGCATTCAAAATTTACAAGGGGAAGGGGATGTATGGAACGAGCAAAGCCACTTAAATCTCCTTTTCTTAGCATCTGTGTGAAGAAAACCGGATAATTTTGTATTATCTACATGCAGCCTGAGAAGAAGCTACAGGAAAGAATCCATCAAAGGAGGAAAGTAGATGCAGATATTCAAGTAAGAGATTTCCAAGCTGACTTATGATTTTCCTCCAGGATCTCATTGGAACAGGCACGGTTCAAACACACAGAGAGAGACAATTTCCTGCACTAGATATATTTAAAATCTACGCTGAAGAGACAGAAAGAGTGTGGGATGGAAAATAGGAGGGCTAAAGAGAATTGAACTGACTCACCCTGGGTTACTTATCTGGTTGAGAATAGAGGCAGGGAGAAACAATCCAAGGCTCCAGAGTGCCAGTCCAACACTCTGTCCTTCTGACAAGGTTGTCTCTACCTACCCCTTTCATTTGTTCATAACACCAAGGAGCGAGGGCCACCTCCTATCAAACTGAGAAGCTAGGCAGCAGCCAGAGAGCAGAAAATGGAGAAATAACAAGAGAAGAGCATCTGAGAACGCTAAATATTTGTAAGAATAAGGTGTCTGTTGCAAAAAAAAAAAAAAAAAAATGGTGTCACACCCGGGCTGGAGTAAATCAGCACAGTTCCCCAGCAGCCAAGGCTCTGCTCATTAAGCATCAGCAGGATCTACTCCACATTATCAATAACTGGTGCCAGGTAGAGTAGAGGGGAGCTGCGAGCTCAGTCAAGGCCATACCCCAGTGAGGAGAGCACCATGATGTGGTCTCAAGCCAGTGATCTTGATGTGTTGGGCAGGGAGAGAGAGGGGTGATAAAAAGAGAAAATAACACCAAAAGAGGGATGTGAATTACTGCTGCGAGGAAAGGAAAAGAGGGCGGAATCCGGTGCTGGCAAAGGTGAACTAAACCTTTCTTATCCCTATGAGCCGCTGAAAGAGTTAACAAAATAGTAGGTAAAGGAGAACAGAGATTCTAATTTATGGAGAGGTTCAAAGGGCTTTTGATAAAGCCCTTCAGTAGAGTCTCTGAAGGAAATTTTATAATCATGGGGTTGGGAGATAAAGTGCTGTCATAGATTAAAAACTTGTTGAGACAGAAAACAGAGGAGAAGGAAATAAATGGCAAATGACCAGCATGGAAATAATTTAGGAGAGGTATCCCCAGGATGAATTTGGAAAGTAGTTAACTGTAGTATGACTTTATGACTAATAGCAATTAGAGCTGGTAGAATAATAAACAGAAGCATACTAGCAACGGCGATCCTGTACCCACTGCCTGCATGTGCTGCAGAGAAGAGTCTGATCTAGAACAACCCACTGGTCTTTTTTGATCACTTCAGGGGAAAGAAAAAAAGCATTATTATTCTCATCCGTTCCCCATAAAAGTAAGAACAGAAACATTTGAACGACACCTCTCTGTCCCCACACTCCCTCCGGGGGCAGACATTTCGAGAGCGCACTGACAAAGAATACCTGGCACTGAGAAAGCGGAGGAGCAGGATTTTTTTGGCTTTTGATTGCAATAAAGTTTTCAGCAATTCCCTCCTGCTCACTTCTCCCTCCCTTTGCCGACTGCCTCTCTCGAGGTCGTATGGGCTGCGACCCATCGGCTGAGAAACACCCTCAGGAGATAGTTAGCATCATGCTCTGCTGGCAACTCAAACCAATTCTTTTAAGTCAAATCAAGGTGAGAATGCTTGCAAATACCAGGAGATCCAGAAGTTTTATACGGAAATGTGGGATACTAGTAAATAAAGCTAAGCAGCAGCTAACACCGGACTTTCCTAAGTTAGTTCCCCGAGTTGGCCCCTTGAGACCTGATCCTGACTGCTCTGGTGAGCACCCCCAAACCCTAACCTGCTTGCCAGCCAGGGCCAGCCCATGGCTTGGGCACGGAGCCCTCCGGAGCTGAAAGGTGCTTTGCAAGGGTGGGGATTTACTTTGCAGCAGCTCAGCACTGAAGTGGTTCTCTTGCATGCTGTGGGGAGATGTGAAGCTTCTGTAGGTGCCATGCGTGGTACAGGGCACACAAACAAACTTGGGGCATTTTTGACCAAAAGAGGTGTAGAAAAGACAATGGTGAAATGTCCTTTTCTATTATCCAAGCGCCTGAAAACATCAACCACCTGGGATACATTTGGGACACCAGCTGGCCCCCACTTCAGCAGCTCCGCTCCAAGACACAGGCTTGGAAAAGATCCTTTACACCAAGTCCAGCCCCTCATTACC
Source organism: Clamator glandarius (assembly GCA_033459285.1). NCBI lineage: Eukaryota > Metazoa > Chordata > Aves > Cuculiformes > Cuculidae > Clamator > Clamator glandarius. The sequence continues at coordinate 1,482,074 of JAUNZM010001016.1, read as the reverse complement.
CGTGGAAATAAAATAGAACAGCGTGGAAATGAACCAGGTTGCACTGTATGTTTCAACCAGCCTTTCATCAAGTCATGCGATCCAAGATCATTTGGAAACGAATGAAAATTGATACATAACAGGCATGCTGAAGGCAGGGAAGGGAAAGGCTGGATGCGGCTGCTGCATGGGCATGAAAGGCAGCACGGATGCTCACAGTGGGTCTTTGCCCTCCCAGTGCCCCTGGGGAAGAGTGAGACGGCTGCTCTGAGCGAGAAGGTGCTTGGCATTTTAGTAGAACCTGACTCTGAGCAAGGCAACGGTTGCAGAAATATTGATTGCACAAGATGGCTGGTCGCCTGGCTTGTCTTTGTAAGTCTTTCTTTTTTTTTTTTTTTTTTTTTCTTATCCTCCCCAGCGCACCCACAACGCCAACCCTTTTATGACAGAATGATTTTAGTAAGCCTAAACACAATGTGCCTTACAGCTGTAATTCTGGGACTCCTCGAGCATGAATCATATGATGCACAGAGCTGATAGTGGGGGCAGAGGCATTTGCTTCATTTCCAGACAGAGGGATGGAGTCAGACTCCATCCGGCTGAACCAGTGCTACCACCGCTCCCGCACCTTTTTCCAAACCCCATGTCAAAGCAGGGCCAGGCACCTGTACGAGCCCTGTTTACTAAAAAATGCCCTCTCGAGCCGCAGTGTGTCTGAGGAATCAAAGCGCGGCGCTGCTGTCGAGAGCTCAAGGCATTCGAGCCCCTGGTCACTTGCAAAGTCTCCTGACCTTGTGTAGGCAAGGCCACAAGATTCACTTGTGCGGCTTCATTCTCAGACTTTCATTGGGTTTGACTCAGGGGGGAAAAAAAAAAAAAAAAGGCAACAACCCCCAACACACCCCCTCCAAGGCATCAGAAATAAAAATAAGACCAAAGAGAACAGAGTTTGCGGGGAGGGAAATCGCACTGCCTTTCCCTCCTGCCCAGAGCTAGGGCTGTTGGGGACCCGGTGGCAGTCACTGTGAGCTGTCACCGCAAGCGGTGGATGGGCTCCTGGGCAGAATCCTGCTTGTCCTGAGAAAATAGGCAGCGGTGGCTCTGCAGGGCACTGAGGGAAGGCAGGGATGGGCAAACTGGGGGCTCACTGCTAGAGGGATCCTCCCTTCGGCTGCAGCCAAGGGGCCGTGGTGGCAGAAGCCTTAGCAGCAGCCACTGGGGTTTCATTTTCTTTTTTTTTTTTTCATTCTTCTACTCCTCTCTAAGTTTGTCAGTTCTGAATCCATCTATCCAGACCTCCCAGAGGAAAAAAGTAGTAAAGAAAATCTTGGGACTGAGATTTGAAAGGCAGAGAAGGATCTAAGAGCACACACAGGTGCCTTCCTCCAAGCAGGATTGTGCATTTCTCCGAGGCCCAACACACACTGGCATCGTTCCACTGACTTCAGAGAAACCATGCTACCTCGGGACCAGATTTCTTTTCCTTAAGCCAAGGCTCACAACACTTTTTCCCCCCTGGCTTTGGTAGAAACCAACACTGTCTCCACTGTCCTCCTGTTACACAACGCATCTCCAACACTTTGCTTACGTTTTATTTATGTAGCCTCATTCAAAAGGTCACCGGCACAAAAAATACACGATTTTTACTATTTGTAGGTCATAGGATTTCACAGGTATGAGTGTCCTTTTATAGCATAGGAGCAAACAGCTAGGAACATATTTTGATTACCCTTTAAAACTTGCAATAAAGGTGTTAAAAGGAAAAAGTGTTTTTACGTGCCATGTCAAGCTGTAATCTACTCCGTATCTCACACGCACACTCTTCCAGCAGAGAGCAGTTGTTTCAAGTCTGTCTCCAAAGTTTTTTTTTCCTCCTAAGCAGTGCTTGTATAACCAGCAAAGGAAAAGCAGAAAAGCATATCTGCAGCTGGCTTTTTAAAGTAGCAATTCAATGTTGTTCTCCTGCCCCAAGGAGTTATGTGTGACGCTGCTACTGCCTTCCCATGGGAGGCGATAAGAAAGTTTGGGCTCAAGTTACCAGCAGAAACCTTGGGCTGGTGACAGAGAACCTTTAGAGTCCTGCTAGCGAGGAGCAGCCGTATGCCTGATACACAGCTTCTATCCTCATCTCTTTCCTGCGTGTGACTCCGTATGTCCCTACATCGGAGCGGGAGATGGGGACGTGGGTCAAGCTGTGGGGTCCCTCAGTGTATGGGTCACGCAAAGTGCCCAGCCTTGTCTCCAGGCCCATCTACAACACCAGAGGAGAATTAGGGGGCCTACAGCTGGAATTAGAGGAGCCAAAGAGCTAAGCAAGGCAGTGGGAAATGCTTAGGAGATAAGCCTGGGCTTTGTATCCCATTCCCTGAGATCTCTAGCAGCAGCAGTGTGAGGAAACAGAATGCTTCTTTTACCCTTTAGCTATCTGTCATAAAGTTAGGGGAGGAGGGTACTTAAATGCCATAAAACCATCCCCTAATCCCCCTCCCACTAGAGAGAGAGAGTTGTCAGGAATGTCTATCTTCCTGAGCCTGCCGACAGCCCTCCGTGCGACACCTACGAGCCACAATTATCATTAGCTGAGATTCCCACACGACTCCTGGCACAGCCCCATCCCTGCATCTCGCTTGTCCTCCCTGCTGCCCACAGCCTCCGAGCGATGCTTCTGCTCTCTCACCAGCCAGGCTTAAAACCCACAAGGCAAACACAGTTCAACTCCTGATCAGCTTCAAAATAAACAAAGGGCGACGCTCCTAAAACAGGAGAGATCAAACAAATAATTATCACCTCCCCCTTGACTCTGGCCAGCAGAGAGCTGGCTGCTCTTTCTGCTTGTGTGGTCTCCCTTATAGACAGGCGAACATAAAGGACTAAGTCACTGAAACTTAACGAGTTACTGCTCATTAGCTGAACCGCATAAACTGCCTGAGTGCGTGCTCCCTATGGATAGTTGAGGAAAACTCATTTTATTTGTAATGGGAAGGGGCTAGGACAGCGTTTTCCAGCCCCTGAGTTGAAAGCTGGTTTCTAAGAGGTTTGCAAAGATAACTGGAAAACAAACCACTTGTCACCAGGGTGAAACCACCAACTCAGGGATCCACACCCAGTGGAGAAAAAAAGCATTAGAGGGCTGGCAGAGACTCACCGGGCCAAGAACATGCAGAGAGAGCTGGTTAACACAGTCCCGCTGATAAGTGGTAACTCATGATGTTTAATTGCATGCAACTACCTGTCCCTCCATGCTTTTATTCCCTGGGTGTGAGGAGTGCCTTGAGATGGTGCTGATCAGAAGCAGCTGCTCTCTGCTCCACATGCAGTACAAAGGCACCCAAAGGGGGAAGAAATAAAGAAGCAAGTGATTTATATCTCCATTTTATAGGGAAGTTTCTAAAGTGTTGGAACCATCAAGGACAGAGGGTTTGCCTGTTCTGAAGAAAAACCATGCTCCAGCTATATTTATTTTTGATAGGAATGATTGGACTCGATGATCCGGTGGGTCTCTTCCAACCTGGTGATTCTATGATTCAATGATTCTATGAATCTATCTCAGGGTGCTGCCAATTGTGATGCGTTTTTGAAGTGCAACAAATATTTTCAGGAAGGGGAAAGGCAGAAGAAGTTAGACGGGGTGAAAAGGGAAGGAGGAGGCTCTGCTCTGGGTGACTTCGCATTTGGCATGGGTAAGAACAGCCCCATGGACAGTTACTGCTGAGCAGCTGACAGGCTGCTCCTTGCCTGTGTGGCCCTGAGCCTGTGTCAGCAGAGCTGTAGCTGGATAATTATACTTCTCTCTCTCTGGACATTTGCACAGAGGCAAAGCTCGAGGCGCAAACCTAAAGCAAATTGCATGGTGGCATCTGTGTGCTAATAAGATGCCTCTGTGTTGGACAGCGTGAGAAATCAGCTGGCTGGGCTTTAAAAAGCAGAAGGATGAACAGATGACAAATGCTGTCCCCGTTCATCCTAGGGGTATGGGTGTCCCTGCCAAGAAAGAGTTTCAACCCAGGTCAACCCATCCTCTGTCAAGGCTTTCCTTATCCAGCTTCTGCAGGTGAACTGGAGGTTGAAACCTCTCAATACACAGTTCACGGGGGCCTTGGATGTAAGAGCAGGGCTAGGGCACAGGACTGCCAGCTTCACCCGTGCTGCACAAGCCAGGATTCTGCTCAGGAGGGATTTAGTTTTACAAACAGGTTTTTTCTCCATCAGCAAAGCCTTCAGAGAAGTGGATGATTTAGAAATATTTGATATCTTTAGGTTGTTGATTTTTTTTTCATTGCCTAACTTGGTTGGGATCTCTCATCTTCTGTAAAACACTACAGTTTTATTTTGGGGTGGAAATATCATGTGAAATCCAAATGCACTTTATGATTCATTTCTGTTGCCAGCTCGTTTATTTTTAATAACTTCTGAGATCAACAAAGCGATGCTGTTTGCAGAGAATGTTTTGTACAATCTGTCCAGATGTTCACATACCAATAGAGAAGTAGTCCAAGAAAAGACAACCCTTTCTCCTGTCATTAGAAGAAATATATTTGCTATCACATTATTGACAAATAACCCCTTTGGTGATCAGCAGAAGTAAACATCAATTTTTATTTGTATTTTTGCAAATCTTTCTCCGTGCCATCTCTCTAATGAACTCGCCCCAACCAGCATCTCCATCTGGTGCCGCACTATCATTTATACTGCTGCGCTAATAATTTGATGGTCATTGGGGGAGGGAAAGATGGAGGGAAGAGATGATTTTACTAAATTGCTTTACTTTGGATAACGTTCATCCTCTGGCCACTTCTGATTTATATCTGCCATTGACATTTCCAGTTTCTTATAAATTAATTCCCTTATTTGAAGGAAAGAAAAATACTCTTAATAGCAGTGAAGGGAGCCCAGGACTGCGGGGTATTCAGCAGAGCTCAACCAAAAAGGGTCAATAAAGCATTTCCCACACATTTCTTTGCCTTTAGGGCAGGTTTTGGACTGGCAGCTCCTTGGCCAGGGATGTGGGGTAGGGCAGTGCCCTGGACCAAGGAGGAGGTTTCTCCTCCGTCCCTGTCCCAGGAAAGGACCTGGAGCACAGGGAGAACGTCCTGCTGCTTGTGTGGGATGTGTTCAGCAGCTCCTTTGGGGCTGCTGGGAGGTGGGACACCCCAAACTTCCTAAAACCTAGACAGTCTGAGTCGATGTCCTCTGACACCCCAGGGAGGATGCCAGGAGCCAGCTGCCCCTCTCTCCTGTCTCTCTCCCTGTGCAGCTGCTGCCCCTGGGAAGCAGAGAGCTCTCGGCCTGCTGCAGGCTCTGGGGGAAAAGGAGAGGAGAGGAACACCCTACCAAGGTGCCATTAAAGTTAATTGTTTTTATTACTAGTTTAACAGTGTCTTGTAAATCTTTTTATGACCCAGCCCAGGAACACCAGTGAGGCCTAAACTGGAGCTGGAGGAGGATGAGTAAAGGAGCGTGGACAGGAGAGGATCAGCTTTTGCTCTGTTCTCCCTCCCTGACCTCCTCCGGGGGCTGGAGAGCTGCAAAGTTTGAAATGATGCCCAGAAGAGACTCTTGGCGGCACAGAAGGGGATGCAATAAACCCCCAAATATTCCACATCCATTCCCCACTCAGACAAGACCTGAACCTCCCTTTTCCCTCAGCAGAAGGCTCAGTTGGGTCTATCCAAGTTTGTTCCCTGCAGAAACGCTGCAGGAATCCACGGGTGGCTCCTGGGGACACTGCCTGCCACCAACCCAGAGAAGGCGCAGGGGCACCTCGCTAAGGTCCCAGTAGAGCAAGGGAAAACCCTTTGATCTTGTGTACTTGCAAGGAGAAAGCTAATCCAGTGTTGTGATATAAGTACCAGATGCTTCTTGGAAGAATTATACTGGGGCACAGGGTTAATGCTCCAGCTTTTCTTTAAAGTGTCCTGTGGATTATTCCCCGATTAAAAGGATTGTTCTCCAAACAGCCTGGCTCTTATTGTTGTTGATACACGGGGCGGGACAAGGGACATGGTGGGGAACAGGGTGTTGGGATTTATTTCCAGTCCCAATAACTTTCCCCCCTCCCCTCTTTGCTCGATCCCTTCTCCCCTTTGGAGCTCCCCGGGGGTGGGTTGACCACTGCTGGAGCTGCTCACCCAGGAGGGGAGGGAGGAAGGCCAGGAAAAAAGGTGCTAAGAGAGGTTTTAACTCTTTTTTTCCCAAGCCGAATGCATCAGCATCCATCTCCGCCTGCGAATGAAACCGGGGAGCCGGGGGACAGAGCGGGTAAAGGGCTCAGCCCCCGCGCAACGATGCCCCCCAGACCATCCAGCGCAGGGGACACGGGGGAAAAGGCAGAGAAAGAGGAAAGAAAATACTTCGCCTCTATCTACTCCCGTTGAGAAGCCGCAGGTCCTGCCCTCGAGCGCAGCGGCCGCTCCGCGCCCGCGGAGATGCCCCTTCCCCAAACCACCCGCGGAGCAGCCGCATCTCCTTTCCTTAGCCCCCATCTCACTCGTTTTTAAGGTGTTTTTTGCCACTTATGAGCCCCAGCATCCACCCGCCCGTATCACTTTGACCTGAGCATCCTTTGAAGCTTTGCTTCCAGCCCCGGGACGCGCAGTTGTGCGAGGTGAAAGGCTCCTCCGCGGGGTCGGGAGAAGCTGGTAGGGGCTGGGAGCCGGGTTGGGGGCTCAGGCATCCCGGGATGAAGGCTCAGGTACCCCGGGATGGGGGGCACTGGCACCCCGGCACCCTCGGCCGCCTCCTGCCGCACCGTTATCCCGCTCATCTCAGTTTAAACCAGAGAAAATAATAAAAAAAAAAGGTCTCGGACCCATAACTTCGGAAAAGTTGAAAACCAGGAGGGCGACGGGCTTGGAAAACGGATGAAACAACATCTTCCCCAAAGCAGCAGCAGCTCTGGGGAGACGAGAGGGCAAGATCCCCTCTCTCCGCACGGAGAAGGGGCTCCGGGGGTCCCCTCCTACACCTCTCCGGTACTGGGGTGGGGAGGATCAGCAGAAGAACCGCTATCTCCGCGTTAGGGAACGTGCCTTTCTTTCTCCGGGGATGTAAACGAAATCGCATCTAAACGAAAGGAGCGCTCCCCTCGCTCCGGGCTGCCTGGGCACCGGGGGGGCTCAGCCGCCCCTTGTTCCCGTATCACCAGGGCTCTTTCCCTGGGGATATTCACCCCTCGACCACGGGTCTCCTTGAGGAATAAGGGTCTGGTGCCCTTTAGCACTCGGCTCCTTTACCAGGGGGGTTGCTCCTCCCTCTCCTGAGTTTGGTTGAGGTGCTGAGGGACACGGTTTAGTGATTGATGGGAACGGTTGGACTCGATGATCCAGTGGGTCCTTTCCAACCTAGTGATTCTACGATTGCGCTCCCGCTCCTCCTCGCAGGGATGGAGATTCTCCAGCAAAGCGGTTCCAGCAGCCTGGAAACATCCATCCCACCGGCCAGAGAGGAGCGTAACCCCGGGCTGGGATGAAGGGGACGGGGATGGAGACCCCCGGCTCTGCCTCCCCTCTGCTGGCAGCCACCAAGCGCCCGGGAAGGGGGTCCCTGTCCTGGAAGGAGGTCCCTGTCCTGGAAGGGTGTCCATCTGAGAAGGAGATCCCTGTCTGGGAAGAGGCTCCTTGTCCGAGAACAGTGTCCCTGCCCGGGAAGGGGTGTCCTTGTCCGGGAAAGGGGTCCCTGTCCCTTCTCCTGCCCCGCTATCCCAGCCCTGCTCTCCGCGCTGGGCCTTCTGCTCGCAAGCACCAGCATTAGGAGCGATTATTCCCCATCTCCTGAAGGATTAGGATTCCTCCGTCCCGCCCCTGGCCGCCGCAGCCTTTTCCATAACGTCCCTGCGGAGCGGGGCGGTGTTTCCCGGCAGCTCCCGGGGGGACTCGCCCCGGAGCCGCTCCCAAGAGCGCTGGGAGCCGGGAGCAGCTCCCAGAGCGCTGCCCCATCCCGGGCTCTCAGCCCAGGGAGTGCCAGCTCTTTCCTAAACTCGTTCCATCCAGAACCGTGGAACGGGGCGGGTTGGAAGACACCTCCAAGCCCATCCAGTTCCCACCCCGCTGCACCTTCCACTGGATCGGGTTGCTCGGAGGCTCATCCAACCTGGCCTCGCGCACCTCCAGGTTGGAGACGCCTCCAGGGGTGGGAGCCACACCGGTATTTTCGCGTTCCCCGAGCGCCTAGAGGCGAGCACCCCCCCCCTCCCCGACACCCCTCTGCATAACCATGCGCTTTATGCGCATTAAGCGCTATAGGGAGCTGCAGCTGGAACCGCAGCCTGAGGATCCCAAGGCTCTTCCCAGTTTTTCCCACTGCTCAGGATCTGCCTTCTGCCTCAGTTTCCCCCGTACGCTCCTCTCGTTTTTCCTTAAGGCTTTTACTCTCTTCTTTTATTCATTTATTCATTCATTCATCCATTTATTTAGTTATTTATTTATTTTATAGGGGTTTGGGGAATTACAGCTAAGCAAAAACATCGGGAAGAGAGTGGGGAGACAACAGACCCGCTGGCAACAGGAGGGGACATCAAGGCCTGATAAAAAGGGGGAAAACCCCTGCTCCATCCTCGCAGGGACCTTCAGAGCAAGCTGTTTCCTCTCAAGCTGAGCGCAGAAGGGACATTTTTTTCCACATTAAAGTGTTGGGAAGGCAAAAACCAGGGTCCATAACTGGGAAATTATAAAAGGAAGTAAATCCATCAAAGCAAATGCAATTGGGAATACAATTAAGCAGAGGGCTGGAAGGACACAAAAGGAGGGAGGATGGAGGGAGCTCTGCGCTGAGTGACAATACGCAGGCTGCGAGGGGGGAAAAACACTCCGCAAATGCGATTTTGTAGGAGGCTCTGGACAAGGGATAAAATCGATTGCAACTCAGGGTGGCTTGTGGGAGGTGGGAAACGCGGGCTGCGGCGGTTCCCTCACCCCAAAAGGTTGTGGGTTTGGTTTTTGGTTTTTTTTTTTTTTTTTAGGCAGGCGGTTCGGTTTTTAAGACAAAAGTAGGGGTGATGCTGGCGGCGGGGGAAGCGCTGGGGACATGGGGACAGCCTCCGAGGGGAAGGAAAGAGACACCCTGGCACCCAACATCCAGCTTTTCCACCCCAAATCCCACCTTGGGCAGGACTCCCCCCCTTCCCTAGGGATGAAGGGAAAGCGTGGGCTCTGCCCCAGTTCCTCCTCCCCGCTGGTGGGCGAAGGGATGCTGGCAGCGGATTGGGAATTTCGGCTGTGAAGAGGGCAGGAATTAAAGCTATCCAAACTCCCCAGGCGATGCTTACACCCCTTTCCCTTGTTTTTTTTTCGGGACGAGAGACAGGAAGGGCTGGACAGACGTTACAAAGAAAATTGAGGTGGTTTTATGCGCTCTCATTAAAAAAAAAACACCCTGAATTTTCTTTTGTTCACAATATAATCTACAGCCTACCTCTGAAAACTTAAGGAAACTACTTCTATACCTACGTGCATCTATTTATACAGCCTCTAATTAACACATATACACGCGCGGAGCCTTACATGACATTTATTGTTTGGATCTTGCTTAAAAACAATAGACCTCCCGTCAGAATTTCCTATTCCCTGTGCTTCAACTCATCAGCGTTTCCACTGGGGGGGAAAAATGTGTCAGGGTAATCAGCGATTTTCAGCAGCAGTGATTTTTTTTTCGATTGGGGGTTAAAAAAGAAAGAAAGGAAAACGAGCAAAGGTAGCATAAACAGGCAATTATACTACAAGAGGTTTTGCACAAATGATCTTAATGAGTAAAAAAAATATCTATAGTTAAAGGCTTTGCCCCCTCGCTGAACCAGATTAACAGTATTTGTTGCTTTTCTAACTATACAAAACTGCAGTAATGAAAAATAATCTTGACATCCTTTAACTTCCTTGAGGTATCTTTTCCCCCAGACGCTCTGAAAGCTATTAAAGAGATGAGACGGGCTTGTATTGAACTGTTACAGCGTTCACTTCAATCAAAATTAGACGGAACGGCTTAAAATAATAATTAAGGAAAGCTCCCGTTTAAAAATAAAAATAAAATTAATTAGTTCCTAGCATCAGCAAACTTCAGCGTTACCAGCCTGCTTTCCTCCAGCTTTCCCAGCGCCAGGAGCTGGAGACAGACACCGAAAATTTGGTGGACACAAAGACTTTAAAACCCCTTTAATACGAACACGCTGGGGACTTGGAGGCTTCTTCGCAGCTTTGGCAGCTGCGGCGGGTGGGGGCGCCCCCTTCTCCAGCCCTGTCCCCCCTCTTCCCAGCCTTGTCCCTTTCTCCTTTTCCCGCAGGCGACAGGGGCTGAAGGGAAAGTGATTTTAGCTCCTTGTAGGAAATAAACCTGACATCCCGCCGCTGTCATGGGAATGGGACAAGATAAGGGAGCAGCCTGTACCACAGCATCCTTGGAGAGGCAGGGAAACAGCTTGTCCCTGCCCAGGGGAGCAGGGGCTGGAGCAAGCCCCCAAACCACCCCCCCCGTGCCCAGATAACAGGGGTAAGTTTTCTTCAACCTCCAAATTTTTGAGAAGCTGCCAGGGGAGCTCGGGCTCGGGCTAGACCTGGGCTGAGCGTAGTGTAATGGTAGAGTTTATATTAAACTGCAGAGTAGGAATAAAACTACTGAGAGCAGCATTGGAACCAGATGCGGCGGAGCAGGAACCCCCTGCCCCCCCCCCCCCCCCCGGAGGAGCCACAGAAATCCTTGCCTGGGGCACAACTGGGTGTCCACGGTGGCACAGGGGTGGGAAGGACAACCTGGCCACACATTCATGTAAGATTTGGGGAGGGGAATAACAGGGGAACCCCTTCTCTGGAAAAGAAAGGAAAAAATGAGAAGGAAAGAAGGAGGAAGGAAAGAAGGAAAGAAGGAAAGAAGGAAAGAAGGAAAGAAGGAAAGAAGGAAAGAAGGAAAGAAGGAAAGAAGGAGGAAGGAAAGAAGGAAAGAAGGAGGAAGGAAAGAAGGGAAGAAGGAAAGAAAGAAAGAAAACAAGAAAGAAAGTAAGAGAAAAGATCAAGAAGGAAATGGTTGGACTCGATGATTCGGTGGGTCTCTTCCAACCTGGTTATTCTGTGATTCTATTCTATGAAAGACAGAAGGAATGGAAGAATGAGACAAGGAAGGAGAGAAGGAAGGAGAGCCCAAATAAAAAAAAAAAAAAGAAGAAAAGAAAAAAAAAAGAAAAAAGAAACAAAAAAGAAGGAATAAAGAGAAAAAAAAGAGAAAAAAGAGAAGTAAGCCAAAGAAATAAAAACAAGAGGGAGGAAAAAAACCCCAAACCACTACCACCAAAAACCTCAAAGAAACAACCCCCAGCCCTTAGAAACACCCAGATCAAGGTGCCCTGTGCTCCCTCCACTTTCTGTAATCCAAGAGTAGATTGGAATAAAAGGCTAGATAAAAAGAGTCCCAAATACTCCCCATCCCGCTAACCCCCAGCCAAGGCTTGGCCGCTGGTATAAAAGCCATGAGCGAAAGACAGATGGGTGTGGGGCGCAGTGTGGGGGTGCCTAATCCCAGCGCTCCCCCCGTTCCCTGCTCCAGATCCGTTTTCTCCAAGGCAAGTCACAAGGTAACCACGGCTGGCTGTAACCTAAGAACTGAGGATGGCTGGGAGATTATTTTTACATTAAGAGCTGCCTGAAGATGCAAACGTGCCTTCTGATGAGTTTTGCACTTTGGGTTTGGAGCGAGGCATGCGTAGTCATCCCCTTCTGATTGCCTTATCCCGCAGACAGCGCTCACACACAGCACTCGGTGCAATCCCCAAGGTATGCGAACCCGGACAGAGCACCCAAGGTATAAAAAGTAATTTAAGCTTCTGCTCTGAAACCGATCTCCTTTCCCCTGGATCACACTTTTGATCTAATTTGTTTCTCTGTCCAAATGACTTGGCTCAGCCTTCCCCCTGAAAATTCGGTGTACAGTTGACATCAATCATGTCTCAGTCTAGGGAGGGATAAGGATAGAATATCAGAGAGGTGACCATGCATGCCACATGATTCAAATCATCTCAGCATTGATTAATTGGGTTCAATCTGAGTTTCAGAATCATAACAACTGTTGTTCCCCTTCACATAACATCAACAGGGCCTTTAAAGCAAAGTATCCACTTACTCCAAGGCATGTGATGCATTAAGACCATCATCTTCTATTAAACCTTAAAGGCTGGATGAATTTTAGACAAACTCAATTAGCTCAAGATGGTTCTGTGGTGATTAGACATTGTTACTCTTTCCCCTTCATCAGGGATTTTTTTACCCCCTCTACTTTTTAACAGAAAGGGCAAAATATTTTGACATATGGAAGATGCATGCATGCCTTCAGTCCATCCTGCAGCTGCTCTGACCGTGCAGGTAACCCACTTAAACAAAGCAAATCTCTAAAACTTGTATAGGAGATATCTCATAATGACCTACTTTCCCTTGGATTTAAAGAAAAACCTCTCTGGATACCTGAGGTGGGACATACAGCTGTTACCAGGAGGAAGCAGGAGCAGAGTTTCTGAGCTGGACAGGGGAAGATTGTACCTTGAGCTCAGAAGGAAGAGCCAGGCAGGACTTCAGGCTGTTATAAACGGAGTTATCCCTGCCCCTGCACCCAGTAAGAAGTTGTGCTTGGGTTAGATAGTTGCTCATCAATTAAGTACAGCTAAAACAGGACTGAAACACCATCTGGGCAGACAGGGGGAGAGCAGGGTTTGAGATGGAGACAACTTCTGCAATCCAGGTTTCCATATGGTACGAAAGATGAGCCATATTTGTGTGTGTTTGATTCTTATCTCCCAGCTGGGATCACTCATCCGTGTTGTAACTGAAATAATAATGATTAAAGAAAAGCATGCCTGCCTTGTAACACTGCAAGCATGGGCCTCCACATCACATATATTCAGCCCCGACTGAGGAATGACCTATCACAAACGCAGTCTTGAGCAATCAGAGGAATATCATTTCTAATTACTGTTTTGCAAGCTGAAACCCTATTAAGTACTTCCCTGTTGTGCCTATTACAACTGGTTCCACACTTAAAACAAAAGCATCCTTTTTTTTGTTTTGTATTCATTCCATTTGCGTGGGAGCGATATCACTGTGATTCAGCTCAGACGTTGCTTTCTTTTATTATTCTATTTACTACTTAAGCAAAGCTTGGAGGCTCAGGTTGCAGAGGCTGAGGGAGATGAGAGTGGCATGAAGGATCCTTGTAGCAAGCACAACCTAAAAACTGTGCTTTAATCAATTCCCCAACTTAAGGCACAAGTGTTTTTAAACAGAGAAATTCCACAACCAGACTTCTGAGAGAGTTTTAAAGATCAGTTTAATTCAAGGTTTTATCTGCACAAACTGCCCTGCTCCAAACGTGTCAGTGATGAAAAGGGATATATGATTATTCACGTGAAATAAATGGATATCCTGGAGCAAACTACACAGAACATAGCAGGACCTTGCTAGGTAGAGCACTGGGATCACATCACCCTTCAGAGCACCCAACAGCCACACTGCTAACCCAACCACATCGCATTGAGAGGTACAGCTGGTATCTGGGTTTGACTGATTTTACCACTAGAAATAGTGGAGTGGGGAATAAAACAAACCCCAAAGAAATGATAATATTAAGCGCACTACTAAAAAGCATAAGTGATGGTGGGAGATGGCAGCAACACTTCAAAGGGACATTCAAACACTCCAAAGGGACATCCAAGTGATGCTTAGCTTTGCGACCAGGACTGTGAAGTAGGGAGTTGTCACTGTGTTCACATAAAATAATCAAGCAAATGAATTAAGCAAGTCGCTACACTAACTTCAGGCAGGATACTCAACTGATTTGATCAAACAACAGAAATTCTTGCTTGGACACTTATCAGGTCCACATGTGTTTTACTTGTCAGCCACTCAGGCAGAACCATTTCCCAGCAAAAAACCTCCAGAGTTTTGCTGTCTCTGGCTTTTACATTCCAAAAAGACAATTCCACTTGCTTTTGTTCACCAGTCTGAGCCAAGGGGACAAAGAGACTTCATGAATACCTGAAGCCACACTTGAAAGTCACAGGATAAACAGATGAGTACGTAAAGATGGGCAACTCCTGATATTCAGGCCAGCTGACTTCCAGCTCGGCCAGAGCAGAAGCAGCCAGTCTCCACCACCGACTTCGTGCCAAACCTGTGGGACATCCTGTGATGGTTTCCCAAGGGGGAAGCCCCGCAGAGAAATCCCACTGACATCAGTCAGTGGCTACTACTGTTGTGAGCGATGCTGGAATATGTAAAAGACCATAAAAAAGGAACGACTGCTAAAAATGCACAGCCTCCAGGCATTTCACGCATATACAGCCCAAACCAGCAGACACTTTCATCTCTTCTTTCTCCCTAGACAGACTGAGAGTAGCATCCTCACATGTCCTAAGGGAGCCAAGGGAAAAAAAATATCATTATTTGAGATGCAGTAGGATAGAAAAGAAAAACCAACCAGAGATTCACATTTCAGTCTTAGCATCCAGTCTGGCCATGAAACACCAAAAAGCTGCTCAGCTGCTGATTCACCTTTCCCTGCTCAAGGAGGCAAAGCTGGGCAGAGAGATGAGGGACAGCATCAGACACTGAATTGTCCATTACCCACAGGAGAGGATCCACGCAGGATTGTACTGGCAACTCAGCACTGCCTGACACAGCAGCCTTAACAAGTCTGATACAGGGCTGCAAAGCAGCAGCAGCACTTTCCTATGGGATTAAATGCTTGGAGAATGGTCTGCTCTCCCAGAGAAAAGGCGAGTGTCTCCCCCACTGGCTGCTGCCAGCCCTCTGAGCTCCCAGGAAGGAGATTTCAGGTGCCATGTGGACACATCTCGACACTAAGGTTTGCTATGCTGAAAATGCAAAACCTCTTTCTTCTTATTTTCCCCCCAAAAACTCTACTAATAGAGGAAAGATTTCCCAAGAGCTGACAGCATGTGAATAGGTTCTTCATCTCCCTGTAACACAAACCACCCATCTGCGTGGAGTGGATTCCTGGAGGGTTGTTTATTTTCTCTCACTTCTTTTTCCTTCTTTTACATCAGCTGCCTGGTTCCTTCCCCCAGCTTTTATGCAAATTCTCAGATAGGAAATTGGAGATGGACGCATCCTTGAGAGCAATGCCGTTATCTCCTAAATTGCGGTGGGAGGGGAGCACAGCATCACCTGTGCTTCTCAGTTTTGGCCGATCCTTGCAGATGACCCTCACGTTTCACCCTGTAATGATGCCCAGTGCCCATCATCTCTGTAGGCTGCGAGTCTCCCCCCAGCCCTGGCAGGAATGGGATAAGTACTCACAGTAGACTCCTCCATAGCAGCTGAATGCACAGAAATGAGAGAAGGAATGCAGTGAACCAGACCTGGATTTGAACTTTTAAGTCTCCCTCTTGCTGAGCGTAGCTTTTCACTTTGAATTTGACTGATCCAGTAGCTATAAGCTACAGAGAAAGAGCACATATGTAGGGATGAATCCATCCCGCTGGACTTTCTGGGAATTCCAAGCTGGTACTGCCCCAAGTTTCTTCTGAGCCTCAATTCATTTAGCATTCACTGAGTGAACTATTCCAGGAATGTGCAAGGATCAGTCCCCAGAAGAGCAGATCGAGAAGGGGGAGGCCATACAGTACCACCACGTTTCCCCCAGCTTTTTAAAACAGATTCATTTTCCCTGCCTTCCAGCCAACTTCCCCTATGTGACCTGAGAATTTTCCCTAATAAAAATATAGATGTAACCTTATCTAAAGTGAGTGCAGCAAATGTACTACGGATAACGCGTAATTAATAACAGAAAAATAATGTTTCCCCTGTTATTAAATCAAGGCTCCCCTGACCTCTCACCCTCATATAAGTGCCTTTAGTTTTATGACAGTAATAGACAAAGTTATTGTGTGTCCGCATGTGCACGCACATCCCAGCTGGCAAGGGGCTCACCCAACTATTGCTGGAGCTAGTTTAGGGATTTTCCTTCTTTTTTTTAAGGTTAAAAAAAGAAATGCCTCCAGTAGTTTATAAGATGGCTTGGCCGGTGAGTGAACTCAATCAGTGCACGAAACTAATCTGGTTCCACTGAAGAAAGAGTCTGCCTCTTGCTCTCAGCGTTGCCAATATATATTTACACACACGTACGCGTGCATGGATTGCTTTTGGGCTCCCTAATGCATTTCCAGGCTTAGAAGGATGCTCAAGGAATGCATCAATATTTTTATATATTTCCAGCATGCAAAGAGAAAACAAAGAGCAGTCAAATTCCCTGGAAGAGCTCGGCATTTTTTTGGTTCTAACGCACTAAAATCTTCACTGCTTACAAGGCGGCATTTCTTCCCTGGCTGCTTTTCTTGTTTTAATATTTGCAGACGCTCAGCCCCCAGCCATCGCTGCTGACAAAAACATATTTATACAATGGGAGAGATGAACTAGGGAAAATTAACAAGTTTGGACCTGAAAGCGCATCAAGACTTTAAAGAAATTAATAACTATGAGGCCAGCTTGGCTTTCTCTGCAGTTTTCTCCTTCCCCAACACACTGATTGTCAGTAATGCTATCTAACTCCAGAGGTCATTGGGCTCGTCTGATGTATGGGCTTCCCTTCTGATTCATTATGTTTGATGCACGGCTCTTCCAGGAGTCAACTCAGCAAAACCCTTGGGTTAATGCAAGCCACACCAGCTCCTAATCCAGTAGCTTTGAATTCTTCTGTTTCTGTTGGAGAGGCGCTACGCAAAAGCCTGGTCTCTCAGGGTCAGAGAAGTTCCTTCTGATCATCATCGTCAGCGATGTGAACCCCAGGTCACACATTTTCCACCCGTCCTCCAGATCCACCAGACAGCAGCAAGTGCCCCTTGCCCTGTTGGTCCCTAGGGACTGCAGCAGGGCAAGAAGGAAAGGACAGGACCATGTCCCTGCCATCACAGAAAAACTGTTGGATGCAAGTGCCCTCCTATTCCTAAGCTTACTTCGTTGCCTAATTTCAAGGCAACTGATTTTAAGGCTCAGCCCAAAGCTGTGCCGCTCCCCTGAAGGTTTTTTCCTTTGCCATCCCCTGAAGTGTGAAAAGAAGCGGAAATATTAGATTTCTTCAAAATTTTCAGCCTGACACTTCCCTTCAGGAGGTGGAAAACTCTTCGCCTTAAACACACAGATGCCAGGCAGCCCCTGGCTCTTAGTATTTATCCATTCATCCCTGTGGTTTGAACGTATAAATCTGTGCAGAGATAAATACGTCTCTCAAATGGCAGCCGGGCTCACAAGCCCTCCAAGGTAAACGCTCCTCCTCTGTCCTCCTTGCTCACACATCTTCCTGCCACCCTTCTCCAGCTCTGCCTGCAGAAGGGTCAACACAGCCCCCAAAGTTAAGAAAGCAGAAGCTCCCTCCTCTTCCAGATTCACTCTTCACTTTGTTGGAATCATTCAGTTGGGCTCAAACCTGCCACATTCCTCATACGGAGCATCACACACCACACTATAAATACCATGCCCTGCATTGCACTGGTGCCCTCCCTTCGCTCAAAATGCAAGTTGAGGGTGTATCAAGTTCTAGCCAGGCTCCAGCAAAAGCCCTCCCAGTCCCAGTACCTGCTCCAGGGAAGGGGAACAAGGGACATTCCTCTTTTAACTGACAACAGCACCCCTTTCGAAGGGGAGTTTCCCCTTCCCCAAAGGTTGCATGTGATACGTGTGTGTAACTGAAGTTTTTCTCCTTTGCTCTGTATTCCCGGTGGAGCACAGATATTTTAAGAGAATAAGGGCTACGGGGGGAGCCTCCAAAGCAAGGGAGAAGCCAAGCTTGCTGGGGCTGAATAGTTCTGTTGCCCACCAGCAGCAAAGTGGCTTTGCACAGGACAATACCCGACTTGGGGAGGTTAAAATACCATCGGGCAGCTGGGGCAGCTTCCTCCAAACAGCATAATGTGGATGATGGAAATGAGTTAACTCCATCATCTTCACAACCGCTCACTACCCTGCGTTTAATCTCTCTTCCACTGGCTAGGGATGCACCAACACCTCCCCCCTCAAAACTTGCCATTTATTTACTGCTTTAATAACTCTTCTGTGCCCACACGGTGTATGGACATGAACGGCTGCAGCTGCTTTGAAAAAGGTGCTTTCTGTCTTCCAAATCACCATCAGGTCCCATAAATTATAAAAATACTTCATGGTGCACAAAAGCAAACCCACACATGCACAACAAGCTGCTTTCCGAGCACACAAATACTTTCAAGTTCAATGTTTCATTTCAGTAAAGACAAGCTCTTTCATTTTGTTTCAAAGCCTCTGGTTCAATTATTTCTCTGTGAATTCCCCCCCTGGAATGAGTTAAAAAAATGAAATAAAATTAGTTTTATCAGTCTGTAAACATCCAGATAGTATGTTTTACAAAGAAACTCCCTATCTCATTGGGTTGTTTTTTTTTTTTTTTTCTTATTACACAAAGTTTTGCCATCAGCAATGACATTTTGTAAGAAAAAAGTCTGGTTCCTCCAAAATACTACCATTTTCTGTTGAAAGCCCAATTCTGTTACATTTCCTCTCTCTGCAGAGACCAGTCCCTGGGACTGAGCATCCCTCCACCACTCCTAAAAACCCCTCTTGAGAAACTATGTACAAAGGCAGCCAACTCCATTTTAGAAACAAACCTGCCCTATTTACTGATAAATATTTATGCAGATATTTACCAAGAAAACATGAAAGGCAAATCCAGCATCTGTATTTCTAGTATCACTCGCTGGGGAACATCCCTAAAGACACTGGGGCACAGGCATCAGAGGGCGGCTCGAGATCACCCCTAAATTTGCTTGTGCAAATCAGCTTTTTTTCCCCTCTTAAAATTAAAGGTGGAATTCTGATTCACTCTGGAGGCCACGGCCTTTCTGTGGGCTGAACGTCGCAGCCCTGCTCAGCTGCTCTGCAAAGCGTCACGCTGTTATGACTCAGAAAACGCAAAATAATATATTCCCAGCCCCACGGGGAAAACCCAGCACGGAGTGAGGAGAGTACCTCCTCCTGGGGCAGGAGTCCTCAACCAGGACATCTTGTGGGACTTACAGATGCTTCCATTTACAAAAATGGCCCGTGGTGGCTTTTTTTACTGCCCGCAGGCAAGCTTCTTATCTCTGATTTATGCCAGCTAGAGAGCTGGTCTGCATGATGCTGTATGGCGCTTCTTCGTTCGCTCATATTATGAGCAATTACTGGAAAACAAAAGGTCTAAATAGACCTTTGCTGCCATTTATTCTATCAGACCAAGCCGTGGTTTCATATGTTTGGAGGAAATAAGTTACAGCAGCAGAGCTCAGAATGTATTACAATGATACAAATGCAAATAATAAAAGGAAGAAGTGCCCACTGCAGAAATCCTAAGCAATGAAGTCCCAACAACTGTAAACCTCAAGCCCTCAAAGTCTCATGCCTGTGCTTAGATTTAACTTTGCTTTCCCTGAAGTAGCAAATAGTGCTTGGTTCGAGTTCAGTCTCTTGTCTGAAGGCTCAGAGCTGAAGTTTGCCAATTCTGAAGGGTCTGAATAGGCAGAAAATTCAGGATTTTAGTTAGGGTACTTAGCTGCCAAACACCAAACCAGAATTTACTTACTGAAAATTAGTATTTATCTTGCTGTACAATACACAAAAGAGTAGACTACTGGAGCTAGAAGAAACAAAGCCACCACTCCCCAAAATCACGGCAGTAAGCAGCTATTCCTGTCAAAAATTACACACATTTCTGCAAGAAAGGCATTTATTTTGTTTGTTTGTTTGCAACCGGCTACGAAATTCTGCAAAACCTAATTAGAGTGAAAATGATTGCTCGGGTTCCTTCAGCAATTTGGGGATATGGGAAAAGAATGGGAAAGAAAAAATTCCAAGGTGGCGCCGAGAACCTGCTTGGCTTTCAGAGCAGAGGAATGTCAACATGTTATTTTGCTTACTTTCATCATCGATTTCAGGAAGCCGAGAAGGCTGCTCAGAAAATGATTTCCCAGCCTCAGCTACAATGCAGTTCCAATAATAGACAGCGTAGGCAGATGCTTAATCATCTTCAAATCATGTTTCACTATGCCAGATCTAAAGCTCTTGGCCCGCGGTAGGACACAGTTAAGCTCCTGTTTAGCTGAAGAGTTGCAACAGGGCTTGAACTCAGTTGTCCCACCACCCGCATAGAGTCAGGCTGGGAATATGGGCTGGGAATTGGGGCTGTGACTGACAGGCAGCTCAGAAGCCTTCCATAGGAGAGGAGCTGTGAAATCACAAACACCTCATGGGGTCTTGGGGACTGTTTTTGACCTTTATAATTTGCACCTACACCCAGTGCTACGTTCCCATCTCTGATATAGCATCATTCCACTTCAAAGTGCAAGAGAGGGGACACCTCTCCCAGGGCAGCCAGGGGATGTGGAGAAATCCCTTCCATGTTCTAAATGAGATTTTACAACTTCATGCCTACCCATCAACCTCCTAACTCCTGCCAGAGCTGAGAAAAGAGCTTGTTTGGGTCTGAAACCCACTCCCTACGAGGGGGCATGCATTCACTGGCTTGGCAAGAACAACTGTAAGATGTTTACACATTCATCTGGGCCATCCATGAGGGCACTCAGCTGCACTCCCGTGCGAAAAGTCCACCAGGGGAGGTTCAGGCTGAATATTAGGAAAAATTTTTTCATGGAAAGGGTCATTGGGCACCGGCAGAGGCTGCCCAGGGAGGGGGTTGAGTCACCTTCCCTGGAGGTGTTTAAGGGACGAGTGGACGAGGTGCTGAGGGGCATGGTTTAGTGATTGATAGGAATGGTTTGACTTGAGGATCCGATGGGTCTTTTCCAACCTGGTGATTCTCTGATTCCATGATTCTATTTATTGCAACTGCCTGCCAGTGCCATGACCCGCAGATGAAAAAATACCACTACAAAGAGCTGCTGCTGCTCACATGGCTGGTGGAAATGACATGAGAGGGCGAAGAAAGCGTGAAGGGTTAAATAAGCCATGTGTCATGTTATTGAGACTGGAATTTGGCCAAGCTGTGAGGGCTGACATTGCTCTGTTGGGACATTTGCCATAGAATCCTTCCTGATGGGGAATGCTCGTGGCCTTGGTCTCGCATCTCATCCAAAAGGCACCGCAACAGCCCAGCAACTCAGTTCAAGGCGATAACAGGGTGTTGAAAGGGACAGCCGCCGGTATCTTCCCCAGCACATCGCACCACAGAGCCTCAGGCAGACCTTGACCGCCCAGGCAGACTGAGTGGCCAGTGCACACCACAGCCAATTGGCCCCCGGCAAAGGCTGCCACCAGTGCTGGCCCTGGCTAATTCTCACCAGCAGCTTCTCTGCAGAGACTTGCCATCAAAGACTGCTCTGAGAATGCTTTCATCCACACCACAGCAAGGCAAAGTTGCCTGCTCCCTCATCATCGGCCACGTGCCACATCTGCAGTCCCTCACATTATGTTTTCTGTGGTGGCTCTTTTCCTCTCCTGTGGATCTATCAGAGCTAACTTTGATCCAGCTGCTCCTGGCCCTGGTAGGACACAGCAGAGCCAATGCTGGGCTGTGGCACAAGGGATGTCACCATGGGCATAAGCTGCTATGGACACACTGGTTTGGTCCATCCATGGTTGCTCCAGTTCAAGCCACCAGCAGCACTTCTCCCCTACAGCCCCGAGATGGATGCTGGCCGTGTAGACAAGGTGTACAAATCCAATAAAATTAACACCCCTCTCCCTCCTACCCTCACTGCTAACTTTGGGAAACAGGATACACATGTTTTTTTCTGCTAGACACTATCTGGGTTTGAGGCGTGCTCTCAAACAGGCTGAGCTGTGCAAGGACAGAATCTGTTCCTTTAGATGAGGTTCAGGATCAGTCCTGTGCCAGAAGGTCCCACCAGCAGCAAGGTTTGAAACAGATTTGGTTGAACTGGGGCAAATCCTTGAAAAAAGTTCTTCTCTGGTTTCAAGGCTTGGCTTCCAATACATTTGGGATGCTTCCCTGAGGGCATCCTGGACCAAACCAAAGTGAGCAGCAGAGTTCACACAGCTCAGGGGTTCATTAACCCATGCTGGGGCTCAAACTGAGCTGCTGCCGAGCCCAGCTAACTACACACAGGCGTACACAGAGCTAACAACATTTTGCTTAAACCACTGTGAAAGACTAACAGGTTTTACCTTGTATTTGTCGTAGGCTGGGAATACTCTTGTGGCCAGTTAATGCACAGCAGCTGAGCCCCGGTAACTTGATCGTGTGTCTGAACTTGGTTCAGAAACTGTCATATAAGAATTAAAACTCAGCAGTTAGTCTTGTGTGCGGGGAGAAGCGGGGAAGCCTGTGTGTGCTGCAGGGAGAAGAGTTCCCATCCAGCATGGGCATGTGGGACCCGACTCCACAGGCTTCCCTGATGCTGCTTTTGGGGAGGATGTGGCTTTTTCTACCTTCACGTGGTTACTCCTTGAATTACACCAGCATGGGACAGAAGCTCTGACCTCTGCACAGGCCACCTCCACCTCTGCGGGAGCTGGGCTCTACATAACTCTTAGCATTGCTAAGCTGGAGCTCAGTAGGTAAACCACAGCTTTTACTTCTGATCCTCAACTTGACTAACTTAGCTCTACATTTTCAACAGGAAGGATTTGTTCCAATATCCACAACAGTGCCAAGCATTTCAAAAAGGTGAAAAATATGCGCAAAAACCCACTCATAAATACCTCTGCTCAACTCAGGGCAAGCCAAGCAGACAGAAGCGTGACATTCATGTAGCAAAATATTCTGGGAAACAATTAATGCGGGATCTGGATCAAGAAAAATACACTCGGGTTAGTCATTCAAGTAGCAAGACCAGATGGCAGGCTGCTTTCCCTGCTCATGGCACTTGTCCATCCTACTGTCACAAGGCTTGTGCCGCCTCGAGCTCACCTGAACGAGTGCCAGTGGCTGGCAAGAAGCGGCGCACACCGGGGAAAAGCCAGCTCTGCTAGAGCCATCGCCAGGCGAGCACGGAGTCGGCTATCTCTTTTTCAGCTGTGCAACAAGTCGGGTTAAGAGTGTCAAAAATAACGACCTGGCCGGGGCTGGAGGAGGAAGGTTCAAGAGTTCAGTCTGGAAGCAGAAAGCCAGAGCTTCTGTGGGGAGAGGGTAATCACAAGCAAGGGAAAGGGCAGAGGAAAAACCCTTTGGTTTGCAGGAAGCACTGGTTGGGTTTGTTGGCAGAAAAGTCTGCCCAAGTGTTACTGAGCTGTAACTCACAGGGTCAAGGATGGAGCCTGGCTCCTGGGTTGGCTTCTGTTGGACAGTGGCAGCTTTGTTGCCATACGGACTGAAGGAAAAAGGCAATGTTTCATAGAATCGTGGAATGGTTTGGGTTGAGAGGGACCTTAAAGCCCATCCAGTTCTAACCCCCTGCCATGGGCAGGGACACCTCACAATGTTACTCAAAGCCCCATCCAATCTGGTCTTGAACATCTCCTGGGATCAAGCTTCCACAACATGTCTGGGCAACCTGTGCCAATGCCTCACCATCCTCACAGGAAAACATTTCTTCCTAAGATCTCTAATCTAAATCTGCCTCCTTTCAGCTGAAAACCGCTTCCCCTCATCCCATCCCTGCCCTCCCTGATCAAGAGCCCCTCCCCAGCTTTCTGGAGCCCCTTTCAGTACTGGAAGCTGCTCTAAGGTCTCCTCAGAGTCTTCTCTTCTCCAGGCTGAAGAAGCCCAATTCTCTGTGTCTTTGTACGGAAGGTGTTCCAGCACTCAGATCATCTTTGTGGCCTCCTCTGGATTTCTTGCTGGGCTGCTCCAAGCCAGAAAGGGACAATTCTCTGCAGGACAACTCTATATGAGTAGGGTTATGGTTACAGTTAGGATTAGGGTCTCTCCATACAGAATTGTCTCTGTGAAGAGTTGGCTGTGAAGAGTGGGTTCACAGAGAGGTGTCCCAGACCTGCTCTAGGCAGGCCTTCCAGCAGCCCCACTGGTCCAAAGGGACTTCTAGGGGTGCAGAAAGTGCTCCACAGTGCTACCAGCACAAGGGAAAAGAGCAGTGTTGCTTCTGGGAAGGACAGCTTCAACTACCACCATAACCCCCCTGACTGCAAAAGCCAGTGCCCGCCTCTTGGTGTGGCTTGGACCCTTCACCTGTCTTTGGAGAGGAGACCCAGATAACCTCACCCTGTAACAGAGTCACTCCATCAATCTGGAGAAACCAAGTGCAGCCCCAAATCCCGCTTTCTCAGGATTTTCCTGCCCTGGATCCTGGATAAGGCATGGAGGGTACAGAACATGTGGGTCCACAGATGCCATTGCTTTGGCAATTACCCCACCTCAGACCTGAAGTACAGCTCTGCTTGATATGCGATGGCCTCAGGTGATGCACTGGAAGTGAATCGAGCTCCAAAAGCTCATTTGGTGTCAACAGGGGTTGTGAATTTGTGGGGAAAACATCTGTCTGCGCAGGAGCAAGAACACAAAGGCACAGATGCTCCGTGCCATCTTAACCCTGGGCAAGTCTCAGAGCCATAGCAGGTGTCCTCCACTCCAGAGGTTTGCTTTTTTTGGATGCAATGCATGTGCAGCAATATCACCACCCTCAGCCCTTCGATCCAGAGAGGCTATTTCAAACGTACTTTCAAACTTTCAAGGCCCTCCAGTGGGGATGGGAAGGGCACTCCTGCTCTCTCCAGCAACGCACCGAGTAGTGTAAGACAGTCAAAATCACCCTCTCCCCTCCTCCCTCTGGCTTTGTTGTTAATATTTGAGATTTCAGCAAAATTATTCATTAAGATTTTGTCTTTCAGGAGAGACTCTCATAAAATTAGGTGGCCCATCACTCATTCCAAATCGTTCGCTTCCCTCTTGGAAAGAGGATTGGCTGGTTTACCCCGCTTTCTTCTAATTCAGTGGACTTCCCAAGTAAGGACAAAGTTTGCACTGCTTTGCAGGGAATGTGGAAAAAAAAACCAGGCGTCATTGGCGAGATTTAGAGGAAACGAGGGTTTTACCTCTTTGGAACAAGTTGAAACCAACCCCTCTTGGCCTCTGCCCCTCCAGATGGCTTCTCCACAATGCAGCCCTTGGAGGCAAAGGCTCCTCTCGCGAGCACCACGGCTCCCATCGAACCCAGTGCCTTCCCCACAGAGCAAGCGCTTCCAACATCAACAAGACGTTACATGCAATGAGGACAAGACGTTTGATGATTCATTTGTAGGGGGTGGCGGGGGTTTCGAACAGAAAAAAAAAATTACATCCCACTGCAACACCTAAAAGACAAACAAATAGTCCAAATCGCCTGTGATCTCGGCTTGCTGTGTAATCACACACTACCCGTTTCTTATAAACTACTGCTTGCTTAAATGGTGAGAATCCCTCTCATTTAGCACCTTTCTAAGATATTGACTGTAATTAGCAGGTGTCTTTAAGCAACACTCTCCCAAAATTAATATGGCTGCTAAGTTTGACTTGCAGTCCTTGCCGGAGTATTACAGTTAAAGCCAATAAAAGGCAAAAGTGACAACATAGGTATTTTTGCTAATTTAGACTAAAATGTTTCCCTGTCACTAACACATATTTCTATCATATGAAAATAATAAGACCTGAAAATGGTAGGTATAAGTCCTGAAACAGGCTTTGGCATGGGCCAACCATCCAAACCAGCGCATCGTATGGGATCTGCAAACAAGAGGAATCCTTGCAGCTGTGGAACAGCAACGACCTTGCTTCTGATTTCACTGGGACTGAGGAGCACACCACCAGCAAAGAGGGAGAAAGGCACCGAAATGCAGCCTAACTAACTCATTACCCTTAACTTCATGCAGAAAACAGCACTGAGGGCGGGGAAGCAACACCGCACCCTCTGGTATTCGTCTTTTATGCTGTTCTCCCAGTTCTTATCAACTGAAAAACGACCTGAAGCAGCAGCACCGAGGAAGTTGAAATAAAAACTGACTTGTGCATTCTTCATTCTAAAGTGACAGTCACTTCGCCACTGAGAAAATCATCAAGGGATTAAAAAGAACAAAAAAATCGCTATAAACTCTCCAAGCTTCTTTCTCAGCTGGTCAGCATTTCTACAGTGGGGCACATCTGTTCCCATTTCCCTGGAAGAGGGCAGAGGGGAATAACTGGAATATCCACTTCGCATGAAGATAAAAACCTGACCGAGATGCCCAAAGCTGTGGAAAGGTGCTTCCCCTGCCGCAGGCTGCACTGACCAGCCCATCCCTGCCGGGATGCTTCCACCTCCCATCGCCTTTAAAAACCTTCCAAGTTCCAGCCAGCCTTCCAGATTTATGACGTGTTTCTCTTTTTGAACACCCTTGGATCAGACCAGGGTGATGAAAGCCTGATAGATCTCCAGATAGCTTTCCGTAGGGAGAGAGTATATAAAAGATAATGCCTGCACCCCCCTCATCCCCCCCATACACACACACTCCTCTTCCCTCTCTTCCTTAAGTATGTCTGTTCTGCAAACTTCAGCCAAGTCCATCCATGCCAAGAACCTTCCCACACTCCACTCCAGCCTCCGCTTTCTCTAGAGTTAATTCAGAGACACAGAACCAGGGACCACAGCCTTTGCTGAGCCTTAATAAGACCCCAAGGAATAGGAAAGGGGGGAAAAAAAGAAGGGAAAGAAAGAAAGAAAGAAAAAAATGCAGCATTTCTTGTAACTAAATCTGTTGGAGTCGTAAGTGTGGTAAATGCGTGTTCTTGCATTATTTGGACGCCTCTGCTTTGCTTTTAGCAGCTGCTGTAATAAACTTCCCAGAAAGTATTGGATTTACAGAAATGTTACTAGAAACCCTAACAGAACCCTAATGGAAATGATATATCAACGCAGCAAACCAGGGAGATAAGTCCTACTACAATAAAGAGAGATTTAAACGAGCTTTCCTTTCCTTGAGAGAGAAAATAAAAGCTGCCCTCTGCATTTCAGGGGAGGAAGACGAAGGGGGGGGGGGGCTAAGATCTAATTACAAGTGTCTTGAAATTCCTTCTGCATAAAGTTGCCTCAAAGAGCTGCCAAAAAAGCAAACTCGGGGAGATGGCATTGGAGGGGCAGTTCTCAGCCCAGCCGAAACACACGCGGCTTTGCCCTGTGATGACAAAACATTTAATTACGACTAGAGCCCAATGCCTTCCACATTTGGAAACTGGAGTCTTTACACACATAATATACCCCATGCTGACATGACTATTTGGCAAAAGCCGAGCCTGTGATCTCACATTAATTGCTACACAAATATACTTATTGTAGGCATGGGTTTTATACGGCTGAAGCCTCCATTTGCACATGTTCACAATAAAAACACTTCCCTCCCTTCAAATAACGATTAACATTTTTTTTGAGAGGTTGGTTTTTTTTTTTTGAGATGCAGTTTAATGGCATGAGAACTGTCTGTCGGCTCCCATTACCCCTTTGTTCTCATCGTCTCTTGCTTTATGTGTATTTTTATAAGCCTTTTAAAACCAAGTCTCCTCGTTCTTAATTCTTCTCTCTCTTTACTTTTGTTTTTATTGTAGGGCATCAATAGAAACAGAAAGATTGTGCTGGATTAAAGACATGGCTATCACTTGAAAGCAAGTCCATTGATAGAGATCTCATAAGATCCCTCCATTTCTTCCATCTAAGGCTTTTTGCAGGGAGGCAGGAGGACGGCAACACATTCCCCCTTCAACCAACTAGAGGTGCGAGATACCCATCAGCAGGCAGGACTCACCTTGCCCTTTATTCCTCCAAACCCCATCAAATGCACATGAGTATCCGCCCCAGCATCCACAGAGATTTCTCCTTAGTGACATGGGCCTCTGAGGTCACAGCTCCCAAGATCTCATGTGCAGGAACATGCAGCAACCAGATGTCAAGGGCTGAAGGGGGTTTGTTCATAGGGTTTCTCATTTGACGTCTCACTGTAGAAAGACCTAGGCTCTTCACCCAACTTTGGATCTTAAACCCCTTACCAAGCAAAATGGCACCAAAGCATCAAAATTCGCCCTTCCCCAGCTCAGCCACGCATGTGGTAGCCAGGCCATGAGCTACTAACTCTGGCTCCACTAATTTGCCTGGTGACCCTGAGCCTCCTACCAAGCCCCTGTGAGCCTTTCCAGATCCAGAGGCAAAGCATCAGTTAAACAAAGCCATGAATCTCCACGAGGCTTAGAAAACCCCTAACACGCAGCAGGCTTGGAGACCCAAAGCTGAAGAAGCTATTTAAGGCTTGGAACTATTATTTCCATCACCCTGCTCAGAAAAGGAAGTCTCCGACAGCCCTTGCAGAATCCCCAAGGGGCTGCCAGCAGGTGGAGATGCCCCCATATCCCTGCTTCCCCCCCCAAAAAAGCTTTGCTGCACAGCAAGGGCCGCAAATTTGCTTTCTCAGTACAAAGAAACTGTTTATTTAGAAAGATCAAGGAACAAAAACCATAGGCAAATCGCTCTTCTCCTGGTAAGGCAGCAAAGCATGCCCAGCCTCGCTCGTCTGTGCAGCGCTGCTGTGCATGCAGCGAGCTGGACACAGCCTCCTTCCCTGCAGACGCTTGCATTGCTATCCTAGTGCTTGTCCAAGAGCCATCAGCTTTTTCAAACAATGACCAATTTGTTCCCTGGGGGGGGCGTTTCCTTATGATTCATCCCTCTTTGCTGCAGGCAAAGCCAGGGCTGGGATGCTAATACCAGAAGGATACGCTCACGCTCACGTGCTGGCCTGAGTTACCACAACATCAGGGTTTTCTCTCCCCTTCCAAGTGATGCCCAGTCCTGTGTGGGTGCCAGGGTAGTTTTTCCACAAGTTGGAGCTGCTTTTTGGTAGAAAAAAAAATGTTACAAACCCCAGATTTTGTAGCCTGTCACTGTTATAACAGACTTTCAGAGTGGAAATAGTGTAAAACAACAGTTAGGGGAAAAAAAACCCTTACTTAATCTCAGCAAGGCAGAAGTGTCTCCCTTGAACAACAGGATGTCTTCTGTAAACACGAGGCTACCACAGCTGTCGGAGATATGAAGCGCAGCATTAAAACGCTTCATTTTATCATGCCGAAACAGAGTGAGAGAGCTGAAGGAATCGGGTTAGCCTTTCCTCTCCCTGCCACACTGCCAAAAACCCACCAAGAAGGGTGAAACCTTTTTGTTTTAATGGAAGTTCATTTTCCAAAGGGCAAGTATGCCTCTAAAAAAGGTTGCAGTTTCCCCTCACCCCCATACACGGGGCTGCCAAATCATAATTTCGACAACATATCTTTTTATTTGCCTATTTTTTTGGTCTTAAATCCCAAGCACTTGGGATTTAAGCAGTGTATGGGAAGCAGCTCTCATGATGGGAGCGAGTTTGTGTGGTTTAAGCTTTTCTCTGCAAAGGAGCAGTCCAGTAACTGGCACACAAGCAAAGAGAGCAAGATGAAATACTTTCAGTCCCATGATTATTCAGTATCTAACTGCATTTGACCAGTGGGGCTTGGCCACACTGCACACATCCAGCCACCCGCACAGCTCTGATAGTATCTGCAGCCTGGAACCTCACACTTCATCCACAGCATCCACAGCCCGTTGGTACAAGGCAATGACAGGATTGCAAACAATAAATTATCTTTTAGAAGTAGCTTATCATGGAGACGCATTCATCTCCATGAGCTGGACTGAAACCAGCTCCACTGGCTGGAAGTTCAAGTGAGGGCACGCACATTCACTATTTTTTTTGACCATACAATTTTGGGGTTGCAAAGCCAGACATTAAGCTGGCTGAAAGTCTAGTCCTGCGAAGTATTCTGAGTTGGCAAAGTTTTGCTACTGATTTATGTGGCGCAACAGCTCAGGGCCTGGGATGCATCCATAACATTCGTTCCATCTGTCGTCAATGCAGATTCTGTTCTTCACCGCTTGTGTTGGCAGGGCTTGATCCGATATCTGCTACTCTCGGTGGGGGGGGGGAGAAAAAGGGACGAGAGAAGAGGAAGCAATCGTCTCCCATTGGTGCCAATGGCTTCACAGAAGGCCTCAAGTTCTTCAGATGCCGCTAAGTATTGTTGCTGGAGTGATAATCTTTGGCAGCCTATTTGGGAGAGGAAGGGAATTTGCAGTCAACATTGATTTTCAATACAGTTTTGGAATTGATGTTCACCAGTGGTCTCATTTCAGGCCCATACATGCCTGGGCTGCTGAAGGATAAAGGTCCATAAAACCATATAGCCCTCTTGGTGTCCTATCCTTGTTCCTTCCAGGCAAATCTTTATGATCAATCCACACAAAATACCGACTTCTTTCAAAGCACTTAAAAAGCTTGCTAATCTGTGAGTTATCTTCCAAGACTATGAGCAATTCAGACCAAGATGCAAAGGGAGCTTTTATCTTTGGCTCAACAAAAATGTCCAATCTGCCCTGGAGATCTCTGGCATGCCTGGAGCTTGCTCAAGTTGACAGGGCTGGAAGCTCCATCTGCAAAGCAAGTGCCGAGCACTGCGCTGGGATTCACACCAAGCGTAAGAGCCCTCTTCTGCAGATAAAGATAGCTGAAGCATGAGCCAGGCTGCAAGCCAAGATGTTCGTCCTGCCTCTTCCCCCTCCCCAGATCTAGGAAGGCTGGGGGTGGTCCCCTCTCCCCATGCCCAAGCTGTATCTGAGGCTACACTTGAGGTGGGATGATCGTCCCTGCCGAAACGCTGATGGTGCGATTCACCTCTGAATATTACCTTCTGGTTCCTTGCTGTTCCAACGCCTCCGACATCTACAAAAAAGCTGGAATTTCCTGCCAGCTCAGTGGTGCAATTTCAAATGCTTTTTGGTTTTCGACTGCGCTCTTTAATCTCAAGCCAGCTGGGCCCGTGCGTTAGAGTGAAGGCTGAAAGCTTCAGAGCTTTGGGCAGTTAGTTTTCCAAAGATCTCACCTGTGGGTGGAATGGTTTGCTGCAGCTCTGCATTGAATTAAAAAGAAATGCACATGCACAAACCATGTGTCTGAGGCTGCTCTGTCCCTGTTGCAGTGTGGAGGGAAGCTGCAGGTCACCTCCGTGGTCCTATTTCCCTTTCAGAGATGGAGAAATGCAGATTTCGATCCTCGTGCCAAGAAGGGCAAGGAGCAATTAGGAACAGAGAGCTGCAGGGGCTGGCAGGCACGGTGCGGTGCCAGGAAGGTCCTCCCCAGCCCCTACACTGGGGAAGGGTGCAAATTGAATTAGCCTGCCTCACACAGACACTGGGAGGATACCTTAAAATAGAATATATGCTCTCTCAACATTTGTCCCATTAGACAAATGGATTTTATTCCCCTATTTCCCATGAGAGCTGTGAAAAAGGATCCCATCGTAGACTCTGCTGTGCTATTTGCATCCTTTGGCATCACGGGAGGTTTGCAGAGATAAATCTGGGGTCACTGTCCGTGGCAGAATGAGCAGTCCCCAATTCATACAAAGGCTTGGGCAAGACGTTTCACGGCTCCAGATTCTGGGGACCAGATATTAGCTGATGTAATAAAACATTGTTGCCTATAAGTTAATAAACCGGTACCAGTTCACATCAACCAAGGATCTGCTCAAGCAGAATTGACACGAACCAACATATGCACCTGCTGGAGCCACAATGGAAGTATTTGAGAATGAATTTCATGATGATAGGCCAAAAAAGGTGTGTGGCAGAGAAGAGAGCGAGGTATGAAGAAAGCCTCTTACCCTGCTCACTCTACTGTTTTAGAAAAAGAGAATCTGTTTATACAAAGAAATCTGACAGGAGCCACAGCAAAATGGATGAGGAGCTGAATACATAAAAGGCAAAACCATCACTGAAAATAAATTCAATTATTCAGTTTTGCTTAGAGATGCAACAAAGTTTCTGACATGTTTGTTATTCAATCTGTCATTAGAGCTGAAAGATGTCTCAATAATGTTGAAGTTACATTTTTAACATCCACTCTCCTCCGAGCAGTTTGCACATTTTCCACTACGTTAGCTGATCAAGCCATTAGTTACAGTTACTTAAAAATAAATGAGCTCTATATTTTCCTTCCTCTACACTCCCCATCGTGGAGCTCAACAGCAGGGGAGGGGGGACAGAGAAGTATTTTGTTTGCAGTGAAACAACCCAACAATAATGGTAAATGCTCAAGTTCGACTGCGGAAGGCGAGGACATCTAAGAAGAAAAAGCAGAAGCATCTCTCATCAAGCAAGGAACTGATAAGGTCTGAAACAGCAGCAAAAATACGCAAAATGAAAACCATATTTATAAAGGAAACTATAGTTGGGAGGTTGACAGCATCTGAAGAAAGCAAGAACAGAATCAGGGTGGAATTTTGTTGAGTGTGCTGATATGCATTTACTTGCCAAATGAGTTTTAACTAGAGCTATTTTTTCTTCTCTTTACACTAAATCCTCCCTTCTCCTCATAAGAAAAATACCGTCAAGTTAGTCAATTTTGTTGAAAAGGTTTCTGGTTTTACCTATTACAGCAAAGCAGGTAACGTTCATTCTTCTATCCCCTCTTTCCCAAACTTCAGCCATAAAAAAAACCCAAAGCAAAACCAACAGTTTATGTTTTGACTGTTGAAAAACAGAATCTAAAAGCAATTTCACTTTGTTAATTAAGCTTAAAAACTACATAAGATGAAGACTTTTTCTTCCATGCAGAAAATAAAGGCAGCATATTTTCCCAGCTATCTGTGAACTGGAGGAAAAGAAACCACTAATGAACTTTCGGTGTAGAGAAAAACCCGAGCATGCCAGTAAAAAAAAAAAACAAAACCAAAAAACAGCACATTGCACTACTAGGTCATTGAGCAATTCTAACTCAATCCAGGCTTGATTGCAGGATACAGATTTATCCAATATATTGACCACTGGGTCACAAGAACAGCCTTCACACCCAGCACATAGCAATTCTCCAACTGCTGCCCTCTCTGTACGGCAATGTCCTACTAAGATCCAGTCAATTCCGTTTTGCTGCTCTCATCAGTAGATTTAGCAGAGAAATAAACATAAAAATCCCCCTGTTGCAATATATAATTGCCTTGTTGGTCTCTGAAAGTCCTCTTCCATAAAAATAGACAGCATTTGGCCATAAACCATCTGTACCCCATACTGCAGAATAAGTCACCTCTTTCCAGGTGATGTTCTCTGCTCTTACGGTACCATCAGCAACTACAGACCACCACCAGGTAACCCATACTGTCACAACATCTTCCAAAGTAAACAGCAAATCACAAGCTCCTCCATCAACAAATTGCTTCCCCATTTGACTTAACAAACAAGTACTTACGTGAAGAAAACAGGATGAATGAAAAACCCAATCATAGTTGCTAAAAACCCCCAACCATTCAGACCAACAGGGTGGTCCAGACTATAGCTTGGAAGTCACTGCATTACAGATTTCTCCCTGACTTTGGAGCACGTGCTGTTGCCACATGTTGTTCAACAGCTGGGGTTTTCCACCTTACGGTTTGCCAGTGGACGATGACGTGGCTTCAAATGAGTCTGGAGGTCCTTACCCTAGTAGCACTATGCTGCAGACCATTTTTTAAGTGTTTGAGGATGCTTACAGATCTTTAGAAAGGCCCTTACTTGTAGGGGGAGCTCTTGCCCTTCTTGAGTTCCCCCCTCAAAGCCTGTTCTGCTCAAGTGCATCCTGGCTCTGTCGTCTGCTTTCAGAGCAAATAACACCCAAGTTTCTGCAGGTCCTCTAACCTAGCAAGATGGGGAAGACTCCCAACATCCATGCATCAGATGCTCTTCTTTCAGCTACATGCCTGTATAGTCAAACTCGGCCCCTGAGCTTTCAGGATGCTAAGGACACACTGTCCAACCCCTGGAAATAGCAAGCAGTCCAAAGTGCCATACTGGATCTTGAACAGTTGCCCCAATTCCAAAGGGGCGGTTTTGGGGGTCAGTCTGGCTCAGGCACTGTATGGGAATCCGACGCATGCGTCCTTCATCTTAACCGCACCCTTGATGCTGGGGTGTGAGAATGTTCAATCCCCTCCAGCTACAGGGGAATTCCCAGGCAGATGGTTAAACTGGATTTCCAGCTTCTCTCTGGGGGTAACTCATTAGGAAGGAGGTACGGAGCCGGCTCACGCTGCCCAATGCTTTGTGCTCTGAGCAAGTCACAGGTCTCTTGGTCACCAGAATTTCATTAGCTACACATGAGGTCATCCCTTGGCATCCTCAGAGCACTCTGAGACCTTCATGTGAGTCTGGTAATTACGCAGAAATACTATATACATAATGAAACACGTTACGGAAATGCAGTGCATTCTGGCTGGGGGAGTCATAGGCACCTTCTAGGAACTGCAGATTTGAACCCCACAAAACCCTGTGGAAGTGGGCACCTAATTCTCTTAGACCTTTTGAAGGTGCTAGGCAGATTAGTACCAGGCTGTCAACTCCTGTGCTTCTGGACTTCAACGGCTTAGGAGCCATTGTAGGTGAAGCAGGAGCAGCAGGCAGCAAGGTGAATCCTATGGGCTTAAAACAAAGGCCTGTAAGTCAATAAAATTCAACAGAATAAAGTCACTCATTTTTTTGCTGTCACTCACAGACTGCTGCAGTGTTGACTCTGTAGGGTGGGAGAAAGGAAGAAGTACAGAAAGTACGTGAACAGACAGAATGAGACATCAAGCGGAGATGGCAGCAGGGGACATGGCCCAGCCCTTGCTGACAGGTGTGAAATGAAGGTCAGCGATTTGGGAATATTGCCTGGACCAGCTGTGCGAGTCAGGGAAAGAAGACCTAGGACCTCCTGTCCTAGCCCTGGAAGCCCTCTCCACATATGCAAATCTCCAGCAGTTGCTCTTTCCTGTAGTGGGAGGAAGTGTAAGAGAAAAAAAAATAAAACCAGAAGGTATTCAGAACAAATCCACACCATCAAGAAGCCTCTCTGCTTCAGCTCAGACCTGTCTGCTGGAGTACAGTAACCCATTTGTGAGTGCCTTCTGTAAGGCTGGTCACGTTTTCACAGCTTTATTTCAATAGCTTCATGTAGGGAGACCCTGGGGCAGAGAATCAGAAGACCTGTCCTGCTACTGATTACGCCACTGGCCTCAACATGCAGGCCTGGACCCAACTTTTCCTTTCCCTTTCCCATTCCATCCATAAATCAGCAACGGGACATTAGATTTACCCCTTTGAGACCACTGGGGTGGATGGGAAGAAGCACAGGGTGAAGCACTCCTGTACAAGTCATCCTTCATTTCAGCAGCATCTATGTTCCCATGATTCTGTTCCTACACCTCAAGGCAACAATCCCTGTCACTGTTTCAGCAGCACCCATCATTGGAACTGGCTCCTCCAACTCTCCACTACTTTTTTTGTAGGGACATCTGGAAAGAGTATGGAAATATATTCTCTTGAGCCCCTAGGGCTTTCTGCTTCTATTCTCAGCACTAACTCCTGGCTCAAAGAGCTTTTCTCACAACATTTTCCATGTTCAGTGTGTAAAAGGGGAGAAATATGTAGTATAGAGAGCAGTGATGTCTACAAGAATCCTCAAGGCTGTTTGGCTGAGGCATCCTGCCTCTCCCTAGACTGATCTGACCAAGCCCACCTAGCTTAAACACCAAACCAAACCTTGCAGTCCATGCTGAGTTAAGACATTTATGTCTTTTAAGACCAGTCCAACCCCCAAATCACTGTAGGTGCCTGCATTGCAGGGGGATTAGACACCCACATGCAGCACTGAACCTCAGGATTGCCACTTATTATTCTATTTAGTCCTGCTCTGACCCAGGAACAAGGACTGATCTTTGCAATCCACCATCAGACCTCTGCCCAAGATCTTAAGCCAGGGTCAATGTGCAATATTGATTCATATCAGCAGGGCTTTACAGATTTATTCTAGCTGAGAATCCGGCCACTTACGATTTAAATAGTTTTCTGAAATTCATCCAACAGGAAATCCTAAATCAAGAACACTCTGCATTTTGAGAAGATTCCTTTCCCTCGGATCCAAATCCAACTAAAAGTTGTGCAACTTTTTCCATTTTAGGAATAAGAGGCTTTCTTCTCATATCTTCCTCTCCTCCCAAACAAATAATCAAGTACACAGGAGCCCAAAATATTTTTCCTCTCTGTTCACTCTATTCAGCGAGTTGATGCTGAAGCCAGTGTGTTTAAAACTGGCCAGCTGTGTTCTGACCAGCTGACGCTGGAGGCCACAGCTGGGACAGCCAAATCGGCAACGTTCCAGCTGCAAACAAATGAAGCAACACCTTCGGAGAAGGGATCGAACTCAGGGAGATGGCCACAATTCAATTCAGAGCTCCCCTGCTGCTTTCCTGGTGACAGCTGCTGGTGAAGGCCAGATTCTCAGCAGGAGTAAACTGGCTACACTGCTTCTACTTTCTGAGGTCTGCGCCAGTTTACACCCACCGAGAACATGGCACAATCTGGTTCGTGTTTGCGCTTTGCTTTGCTGTCTCTCAGTTATCTTTCATCCAGAAATAGCTGCATTATAGGAGAAAGAGAAGGAATAACAACCAAAATTTGTCTGGTCCAGAAATGGTTTCCTGGAACTCAAGTATTTTTTTTTTTTCCTGAAAGGAGATAAAGTTGTTCGTTGTTTGTCTTGGCTGCCTATAAACTCATGCTGCTGAGAGCAGCCTTTGATCACAAGGCTATTGGGAGGCTGACCCTTGACAGCCAATCCACTCCCTGCTCTTTCAGTCTCACCAGCCCAGGCCTGACTTCCTTTTTCATAAAAAGCCATTAAAAAATAATATACATGTATTATCCAACAGCCTTTGCAGCAGTTTAGGAGTCCCGATCTAACCAGCTTACAGACAACTTCAATATTGACCTACTCCCTTCCTCAAGGGTTTTCTACGATGGGAATGGGGAAGGACAGAGGTTGTGATCTCGGATGTCCTGCCATGAGTGGCAGTAACTCCATCCAAGCCTGCGGTGCAACAAACGTGCATTGGGGCGTATCAAACAAATGGGCTCTTTATAAGGGGACAAATCATAGCCCTGTCAAACGCTGCCAGAAGTCTACATTTATTTCACGTCCTCTTTTTCCCACTGAAAAGTTTTTGGACATTTGTGTGGGATTTGTGTGCTGCTGTGATCTGGTCAGAGCTCCCAGCTCGAGCTGGTTTGCTGCACATCCAGAACATTTTTACAGCATGTGTTGCCCAACCGCAGAGGCTACAGGCATAAAGCACATTCTCTTCTGACACCTAGCAGGGATTTTTTCTACGTAAATCAATCTCTGTAATGTGACTCATTGCTCCCACACTTCATAGAAGTAGCTGGCTTAGTTTATTCTTGCATACCCCAGCAAGGACAACCATATTCCCAAAGTACTGGATTCACAAAGCTTATGTAAACGATATGAAGCATGAGAGCATTGGGGTGATGCCTCCCAGCAATTCCCCACAGAAGATGACAGCTCAAGTCTTGCCTTCCTCCCCAACACAGCGACACGCGAAGAAATAGGGCAGTTGACCTGTGAGACACAGGTAGTAAGCAGGGATTTTGTAAGAACTAAGAGGCACACTGTTCTTTAATATCTTTTTATCCACCAGCATGAGCACGTGAACTTTGAAAGCTGGGGTAGTAGAATTGCCACTGGCTGGATTTATTAGCCACCCCCTTCATTAGGGTGCTCAGATGATGTGATATGCATCAGATAGTATCCAGAGGACTCAAATAATATTCTTATTTCCTGCTTCTGATATGGGAGTCAAGCTTTTACCTTCTTTGCTCTTAAGAGTCATAGAATCATTAAAGTTGGAAAAGACCTCTAAGCTCATCCAGTCCAACTGTCAGCCCAATACCACCATGCCTGCTAAACCATGTCCACATCTAGACATTTTTTTGAACCCTACAGGGATAGTGGCTCTACCACTTCCCTAGGCAGCCTGTTCCAGTGCTTCACCACACTGTCTGTAAAGAAATTTTCCCTAATATCCAGTCTAACCCTCCCCGGTACAACTTGAGGCCATTTCCTCTTGCCCTATTGCTTGTTATTCAGGAGGAGAGACCAGTACCCACATTGCTACGATCCCCATTTCCAATCCAAACTCAGTGCTAACCACACGTGCAGCAGCACAATTACATGCACTTAAAAAAAGGTCCCCTAGTGTAGAAATACACACAACTGTCAAGCTACCACTTAAACTAGAGTCTGGAACAAGACATGCTTATCTTGCGCTCATTTTTATCTGATACATTAGCTACGAAAATTATCAGACAAGCCAAATGTTCGGACTCACATCTTGCTGTTTTGTCTGGCCACATAGTTTAAAGTCAAGTTCCAGTTAGCTTCGGTCTGAACAGATGCAACAGTCAAAACCCAGCTAATTATTCCCAATTCACAAATAACAACACCAAGGCAGAGGAGGGAAATATGTGGCTATAGTTTCTCAGAAAACTTGTAGCAAAGCCAGGGAGAAAATCTGGTGCTTCCATAAATTCGTTCAGCTCTACTCACAACATTTTCTGTTTCACTCCAAATCACCTACAAAACCTGGAAAGATATAGTCAAGTCTTACATTTTGATAAGACGAAACTATCATTGCAGAGTGTGGATAAAAAACATGAGCTACGTTAAGGTTTATTCCTATTTGAGCATCCAGACCACAGAAATGTGTTGGTTACAAATTACACATTCACAAACCCTGTTCCACTGTTCACTTTTGGTGTTTTCCCCTGTACATTAAAACTCATCCCAGCCCATCTAAGGAAACAGTAAAAGCTACAAAACCTGCAACGTACCACAGCAGAGCTCAGAAAGTATTACCAGTGTTCTAAAGTAGATGCGTGTTCCATAAAAGTACCCAGAATAACAAAACACAAATGTAAATCATCCCCCTCACAGCCCTCTTTTTCCACCCAAATGCAATATTTTTTCTCTAAGTGCTCTGAGCTGTCTACCCAAATCCCAGGATTTCAGAAGATCCAACGATAGCCATGAGACAAACATACTGCATGAATCATTTGGATGTCACAGCCCATCGGCGCCTTTTGGAAATCAAAATTAGGCCTTGTAATCTTGACACTCTTTAAGGTTGGATGCACAATTCCTGTAAAAACAGAGAGACACACCCAACATCCAGCAAAATGAAGACACATGAAGGGTCTGGCTATGGGGACACTGTGTCTAGGATTCTCATAAACACATGTTGTTCTTGTTACACTCTTACCAGCATATGTAAAGAGACAGGAAAAATCCCTGTAAATAATGTTTCACAGTTATTCCAGGATGACATTGCCATGACAAAGGAACCTTGTACCACTCTGTTCGTTTGCAATGTCCTCAGCAAAGTCTCCCCAGGTGATCACAAAGTCTGATGTGCAACAAACTGACCTCTGACCCTCTGGTTCCCTGTGTAGTGTATCCAGAAACAGAAGGACAGCAGGAAAACAGCTGCTTTCCCTACTGGCTCTGCAGCTCCGGAGGGAGCTCAGGCTGCTGAGCAAGCCACAGGGGTTACTTCAGGCCTGTGGGATGGAGAGCTGGACCTAAAAAGGAGGGCAACATGAGGGTCACTGCAAGAGACCTCATAGCTCCGAGGACTGGAAGGCAGCTCCCCAAACAACAAACATCCTAGCAAAACACAGAAGCTAACGCATCAAGCTAGAAACTGCCCAAAATAGGCAAAAGGAAACTCAGTAATAAATACTCACTTAAACCACACTGTTCCCCAGAAAATCACACACTAAATAACTATGTATGTGAATTGCTCATCCCTAAATCAGGGCTTAAGGCTCCCTTCAGAAACATTGTAAACTACCATTCTGTTTCATCATAGCAAGAACTGCTCACAAGGGCTCGGTTAGTCAGACAATTCGGCACCAATTGGCTCTTCCTTATCGAAAAGAAAATGGTTATGTTCAAAGTTGTTAGAAAATTTAACTTAGCCTTCCTACTATCAGCTTCAAAGAGCTTCATTAGAGCCATGGATATCAGATGGGACAGCCTTGCAGAGGGCTGAAGGACTTCTGAGGTTCAGATGACGCCACTGTGTTGAGCTCAATTCCTCTGCTATCTGTTGGCCATAGGAAACTCAAGAGCCAGAGGGATTGCGGGCATAAATTGTGTGAAATGTCCTTTCAAGCTCTGATCATGGAGACCTTCTTTATTATATGGCAGCTAGATTTAAGCACTTTTCTGCTACAAGGACTTAACGCTATTTTACAAGACCTCCTTCATTCCTTCTCCCCAGCTGTGTACCACAACTTCATTGCAGTTCTGATTATAAGGTCTCCTTCAACTCTTTCAGGGGCACCAGGTCAGAGGAGGTCGTTCAAAAGGTATGTCCAGGATTCACATAGTTTTTCTGGAGTTGCTTTGCAAAGCTGACCGATGACATGACAGATTCCATAGTCCATGACAAACTCTAGGACAAACACCCTTGAGCTTCTGCTGGGTCACATGCTCTAAGCTGCTCACACATAAGGCGATGGAGCAGTGTTATCTCCAGGCAGCTGAGCACTAAAACCTCCCTGCAACTCAGCCGGGACACCAATGATCTGGGTTTTCCTTTTTGGCTCTACCACAGAGCTGCCGGATGGCAAAAAGGAAATCACTGCTTTATGCTCCAATTTCTTCATCTGGAAAATGCAAGCATGGATCTCAAAAAATCCTTAAGGAAATCGCGCCACAAGCAGATTGAGAACTAGATAATACCAACTCAGCATTCTGCGATGCTACATAGTTATGACACAAAACAGCAGGATGTCAATGCAATTCTAAAGTGATGGAAAATACATTGACAGAAGCCTTTTAAAGTGTAACCGAGAAGAAAAAGGATGGAAAGACCAACCAGTTTCACATGAAGGGAAAGCTGGGAATGCTCCCTACTCTGTGCCCTCCTCAAGTGAAATAAAAATAAAAGTGAACTACAAGAGGGACCTGTTGTTTCAAATATGAATGGAAAAATCCAGACAAGTCTCCCATGGCACTAGCGGAGCAGAGGTTAAGAATGAGGGGCACAGCAGAAAGGGGAGATGCAAGATAAGCTGCTTAGATTCACATCTCCCCATTTCCTCCACTGGGTCACATTATAAACTTATGCAAATGTGTTTACTTTGTATTTTATTTTGGTCTTAGCCTTGCAGTTGTCAGCCTGTATCAACATGTCAGTCTGTTTGTGCAAACAATCAGTCCTTCATGGAAGGATTTCAGTAAAAACAGACAAAATGTTATGACATGCAAACAAACTTCCTAAACACGACAGTAAAAGAAAAGCCACTAGAAGAGGATATGTTTTCCCCAGCAATTATACAGCTTAAAACAAAAGAAATCACTCGGTAAGTTTCTTTTCCCAAAGACAATACAGTGTTAGATTGCAATGCATCATGTGCTTTCCTGAAGTATCACCCTGCAGGGTGCAGGATTTGCAGGGTGGGTGCAAGTAAAGAGAAGTGGAGACCATCAGCACTGCCCACGTGTTCTCCAAGACACCCAAACAACATGAATTGCTCCATCTTTTCTCCATATAACATCCACACATGTCGAAGAGAAATAGGAACAGCTCCTTGCAGTGGGCACTAAGACTGGGGATGCATTAGCCCTGGTGCAACCCTTTCAGTTTGCAAGGAATGGATAAAAGAGGACATGGGAGGGGATTACTGTGGTTTGATGGTGGGAACAGGGGACAGGGTTGGGTTGATACATCAACATTATGTTTGTCCTGGAGACAGCTCTCAGACACTCTGCTTCCCCACTGATGTGGCAACATCTGGCCCTGCTCTATTGCATCCTCCTTTTGCGCAGTACCAGATCGCAGCGCACGGCACTCCTCTATGCTCTTCTACTCCCTCCCAGCTGTACAGTGCTGCTGAGGAAGACAACAGCATCACAGCTTCGAGGAGATGTTATGTAGGGTCTCCAGCAACACGTTTGTGGGTCACAGGGACAGAGAGGAATCTCAGACCTGAGCTGCAAAGCCTGGCTGGTAGATACATGGGTTATACAGCAGCAATGTGATTGTGCAGCATCTGTGCGGCCAAACCCCATGGGCTACATTGGAGCAGAAATGCCCCCAGCCAGATCTATCACCTACAGATTTGACCCTTTCTACCACCTCCTCCACAACTTTGTGAATCCTAGAGGCAACTGGAATACTAAAAAAATGCCTGGACCAGCTCCTTACATAGTTCACCCAGATAAGACTAGGTCTGAGGGCAAACAGGGAACTGAGTCTGTTCCATCTGATTCTTTTCTACTTGGAAGCATGAGTTTGGTTTGTCAGGCATACCTGCTGATATTTTCTTCCAGGAAAAGAGAAGCAGGGGAGACTCATTCCCTGCTAAAGTGTTGACACTGAATAGGTCTCAAGCAATAGTGATAGAACAGCGTAACAAGGAACACAAACGCAGGGCTGCAGCTACAGCCACCAACTCACCTTAGCGAGCCGAAGATCCTTTTGTTCAGAGCTATTTTGCTACTCCCACAGTGAGATTTTATGCCCTCCCTGTGAGGCTGAGTGCACCGCGTTGTAGCGAGACAAAATAATAAGTGATAATTTAGGAGGAACAGCCACTTCAGTGCAAATTCCATGGTGCTTGGTGCAAACTCCAACATGCCTGGAGCTGCCAGCCACTGAGACCTGCTACCAGAGTCACCAAGGAACCACCCAGGCACTTGGCACAAATTCTGCTCTCGACGCAAGGTTCAGCTATGACTAAGGCAAGGGAACGCACATCCATAGATGCCTTCAGCTAGGAAACACTGATTGAGGCCTCTCCATTACCCTAGGAGCTCTCAAAATCTTCCAACAAATAATTAAAACCATTCTGAGTGTGAAAGCACCCCCATCCGAAATTGAAAGCACACTAAGAGCAGCTCCCAGCTTACCTCCTCACTGCAGAGCTCCCGCAGGCAGCTGGCACAGCCGGTATCGCTGCTCGGATGTGCCCAGCATGGCCAAGGGGCCATGGCTAGATCCTCACTGGTGCTACGCCCGCTCGCAGCAGCGCTTGGATCCCACGCAGCCTTACCCTCCTGTAGCCCCAGCCCTGCCCTGCTTCCCCCTGATGCTGCTGCTCTGTTCCTCCAGAGCCTACAGAGGGCATTGTGGGAAGCCGGTGGAGGATTCCCAAATAATTCATGTCTCAGCTGGTGAGTGGGTTGGGTGGACAAGTTGGCTGAGCAGCCCTGTTGGCGCTGCCGTGGCCTTTTGGGGCAATGCCCTCAGGCAAGGAGCTGCTGCAGGCATGAGGGGGACACCTAAGTGCTAAGTGTGCAGGGAACCAGACCCCGGCCATGAAAAGAAAGAGGTTTTATCCCTCCCCTGCAAGGCAGCCTGTGTCTTTGTTGCGAGGGATTTCTGCTAATGTAATGAGAGTGGTAAGGGCATGGAGGCTTGCTTCTAAGCAGGCTGCAATCCTGTTATTGTCAGTGAACGGAAGCTGCCTGAGGTCAAGAATCACTAATTAATTACTAAATGAAATGTAGCTTTCAGGGCTCAGGTCCTTTTGTTCTGCACACACAGCACATGAGAGTGAAGATGGCTCACTCAGGCACATGGCAGTGCCCAGCTGGCCTGGCACCCTCAGGTGGTGCCCTCCTGCCCTCAGAACCAAGGCATCCAGCACAAACAACCCAGCACCTTCATTCTCCAGACGAGACTTGAAAGACCAATACACCTGTAGCTACCGGTCGTGCAAGGTGGGATGGCCAAGGTTACCAGAGAGCTCTCCTGAACACAAGGGTTCAACTTTTCCTTACTGCTGAAACACCTGGCAAACTTTGTGGCTGTACTGTGCTCAGAGCTGACAGTCTCCCTTGATTCTCAGAGCAGGCAAAACACTTTTTCAGGCTTTTATCTAGTGTCCCAGAGCATCCCCCAACACTATGGGGGAGAAAGTGACTTGTAGGGGGTGACAGCCTTGGTACCTACTCACCTTCATCAGGACTGCCTCCTCGCAGGTGGTAGGAAGAGTTGGACTCTGGCACAGGTAGAAACCAGTCGCTACCTACTCTAGAAACGCATGATTTCCCACTCCCTGCCACAAATATCCATGTCATTCAGACTAAGACAAGACAGGCTGGGGTCTGCCCAGCGCTGGCTCACCTTCAAAGGCACCTGGGCAAAAATAGGTTGAACTGTAAGCTGTTTATTTAATTCTCCATTTTATTATTTTAAGCTTTTGCAAGCTGGCGTGAGCAGATGAGGTGGGAACTGGTACCTGACTATACTGCAGCAGGAGGGAATTTAAAGAGCGAGAGTATGGAGCTCCACAAGCCACAATGAAATCTGCATTGTGCATGCTGCTCATGCAGGCACAATAGAGCTCAAGAATGGAAAGGATCATGCTTTGAAAGACCAAAACCAACACAGGGCTCATGCATTTGAATCTAAGAGGTGGCTGAGATTCCAAGCAGTCCAAAGCCTCAGCATTTGTCTCTGCAGCCACTTTTAAGATCTGGCCTGTATTCAAAACTGGAACTGCAACTGGTAGTTGTGTTCCCAACCTGTTAGAGGGAGACGTTCTTGGCTTTTGCCCAGGCTCGCTGAGAAACTCTTATCATGAGAATCTAAATTAGAAAACTAGGACAAGACTTCAAAGATATTGATAAAAGGAAACCAGTGACCTAATGTCACTTGAGCTCTCAGGCAATGCATTTCCACAGTAAGAATATTTCTTTTGTATGTTTTGGAAGAAAATTTGTTCTTTTTCTAAATAAAGTTCTCAGCAGAATAGTAACGCTTCACTTCTTAAAGTATTCTTATCTCTTCAGCATAATTTAAAATCAGAGTTTCACATCAGGCTGAAGTTACCAACCACTGATGTCAAGGGAAGCGTCTTCCTAGGGTAGCAGCACCCTTATTTCCCATCGAGTGATGGAAAAGTTTTTTTATTTCTCTTGATTACTCTTCCTGCCTCAGTCTGTGTCTATGGGCTCTACTGTACTCCCAAGATGCAAGTGAGATGAGATGTGAACAAAATCAACCTTGTGTTC
Organism: Clamator glandarius; assembly: GCA_033459285.1. Classification (NCBI taxonomy): domain Eukaryota; kingdom Metazoa; phylum Chordata; class Aves; order Cuculiformes; family Cuculidae; genus Clamator; species Clamator glandarius. The sequence continues at coordinate 1,437,255 of JAUNZM010001016.1, read as the reverse complement.
ATTAGTTCTAAGAGTCTCTGTCCTTTTCCCTGCACTGTCATCTGCCTTCCCAGTCATTAAAAGCTTTGCCTGCCTCCTGAGAGAATAAATACACTACACAGATTGAACTTTGCTCACCAGATAAGGGTTCTGGCTCTGGCAGACTTGTAAGGGCATAGGCAGAGCAAATCTCACAACATTTTGCCCTTCTGCATGGAATGGCACAGACGTCAGGCAGCAATACCCCAGCCCCATGAGAGAGAAGCCACTCAGACACATCAACACCAAACCTGCACCAAAGGTTCGGTTAAAGTGGAGTTGGCACTGTGGTCATTGAGCCATTTCAGCATTACTCTGGCTTCTGCGAGTGGAGATGGTGGCAAAGAATTGGTGGTGCAGGATTTAGCTGGGATGGGAGACTACAAGCCTACAGGTCACACAGAAGGCGTGTACCGCTGGGCCTTTACTGCAGTTATGATCTATGGAATGCAGATTCATAGCTGGTATTGACTTGCCTTCGACTCTTTTAGGAAATATATCCTTAGACTCTGCTCCCAGCTCTCACACAAAATGTTTCAGGATGCACTCCTCTAAAGGTACAGCCTTGGATCCATACATAAATAAGGTCTCTTAATGCTCTTTATGAGTCCTTTCATAAACCATCCAACTCTAACTGACCACTGTAGCAGCCAGAGAGGAGGCTGCGATTTGCCTTTGGCACTCACAGTACTAGACTTGTATCCATGACCAGACAGAGACATTAAGATTTTCTGAGCTGCCTCAGGCTGCGTGTAATTCCCATCCCTTTGGAAAACGGAGCAGACCCATGTCTCTGAGATACAACTGAAACTCTCGCTTCAACTGAATTAAGCCAGGAAGAATTGAAGTTAACATATATGTCATGAGGGTGCTGCACTCAGCATCTGCTATGATAAAAACACAGCACATCTCTCATAATGACCTTGTAAAGTGTTTTAAAAGCATAGAGAAGAAAGCAAGGTAACTCTAAAATGACAGATTCTAAGTGGTGTTGGAAGGATGCAACAGCTTCCTGTTAGTTTCTGATATAAACTAAGTCTTGCATTGCTCCTGCTCTGTTCACTTCTCTAAACCTGCAGATTATTTAATATCAAAAGGGAAGGCTTCAACCTGGCTGAGAAACTGCAGGAATTCAGAGTGACCTGGAGGGAATTACAAGAATGCTGCTTGCTGATCAGATTAAAGGGAGAAGTGGCAGGGCTCCCAAGGGTCTTCTTATTCAACCTTTGCTGCCTACAATACCGTGCTTTGTCTCTGATTTCTGCTCTTTAAAATGATTCAGGTTACTGCACTGGAAACATCGCTGTCTCAGGAGGCCTGTCTTCATCCCTGTTTCACCAGGAGGCAGGAACACCTGGCAGAAGTGAGACTGAGGGTGGATATTCAAGTGCCAGCCCTAGCACACATTTTTGCTTCCCGTTGCCCTTGATATGATCAAAACTCTGACATGCCCTTTTCTAAAAGGGCAATAGCATTTAAAATCATTCATTCCTCCTCCTCAAGGCCAAAGTCGCAAACCCTACTATGAAGAAGGAAGGTATCTCCAATGTTTTTTGCTAGTCTGCAAGGTTTTTGAAATAGCAGCCTGGGCTGGCTTCAAGGGTGTATTTTAGCAAGAGCAGAGATGCACAGCACTCCTCCCATTTAGGCATTTTCCCTCCTTCTTTAGGGCCAAAGCATTATCTAGTACCTCTACACTGCTGTCTGTCTTTCCAAAGGAAGAAGCAGTCATTATTGAAAACTACCTCCTCAAAGACTTCAAAAACATCTAACGCAATTAGAAAGTCCAAGACAAGTAAGCTCAGTTATTTTCCTGCTGCAGTAGACAGTAAGGTAGAAGAAGTAGAAGTCATCAAACCAAACAGTCAAACTTCACCAAACAGTCAAACTGAAAGAGAAGACAGGCTGCTAACACATTTGTAGTGCTAGAAGCTACAGGAAGAGCCCAGAGTGGCAGAGGCTGATGTGACAGTTACACGCATCTCACAGTTCAAACAATTCCCTCTGGCACTCTCAGAACTCCAAAAGGCAGGTTTTTTTCCTCTCCTAAGAATCCTTTTTTTTTAACGCTAAAGGACATTTAACACACTTGAAAGGACCAAATACAGATGTCCAACAGTTCAACCTGAACAGCAACTTCCATCAAATGGTTCCACTCAGCTTCCACAGATGCTCATCTGCTCATCTCTCAACAAAACAATTAGTTAAAAAGGTAACTAAGTGGTTCTGTTTATGTTCCTACTCAAAAGTCAATCCCAGGATCCAAATATGCCTCAGTTTAGGGAAACTCATCAAATTCTACTGTGTGTCGCTACTATCCATGACTCATTGCTACTCCTAAGCATCTCTGAGAGTCAGCGCATGTTAAGCCAAATTCATCCTTCAATTCCAACGACGCTACTTCAGCAGGATAAACCTGACTCACTGGGCCACTTGCCAAAGGCCACGTGAATTTGGTGTACTTCCTCCTCATCTGCAGTTCCTTCTTATTGTACCCAGTGCATTTAGGTAGCAACTTTTGGTGGAGAAGCCTTTGATCTCTGAAATTTCTGCTCCGCTTCCGTGGCAACAAGTATAACCCACATGATTGTGAATGGACCCCATTGTTTTCCTCCCATCGCCTTCTCCCCCAAATTACTTCTACCTGATAATGTTAGCAAAATCTGCACAGCTTCCACCTACCTTTAGAGAAAGATTAACTGCAGAAATTTGCCTTCCCCGCAACTCCTGGAAAATGAAATAACTTAATGACTCGGAACGATCCCCTGAAGGAGGGCAGGTTATTCTAGGGTTCATCACTGGGACGAGTATGCTCTGGTTTACCAGCCACCCCTCTTTCAACCAAATAAACAGAATATTTCCCTTGTTTCTGTTTTGATCCCTGTGCCTGCATCATTCTGGTTTCCACCATTAGCCTAATGAGCAAAATCAGCTGCGCTCCATCCCTCATTGTGCCCAAGGAGAGCTTTCAAGGGGCATAAACTGGCATTGCAGCAGGGTGTAAATGGGTTCAAACCACACGGAGAGGAGAACCTGGCTGAACAAGAGCTGCAGGGCTCGGGGCATTCGGCATGCTGGCTGCCTCGGTGGCTTCCCGCAGAAAGCACAATTCTGGGTGAGCAGCACAGCAGGGTTTCGTCATTACCCACCGTGAAACTCAAGAGGGGGGAAAAAGCAAAAATTCAAAGGAGACCGGGAGGTGAAAAGAAGGCAAAAAGGTGCCTTCAGGGCTCCTTTCATGCAGCTCGCTTCACGATCCACCAGTCAAGGCTCCTAAGCAGGAACAGAGACGCCATTCAGGACAAATCTGGATGTTATCCCAGGGCACCAGGGACACCACTAAAGGGAAAGTTTTGACAGGTGAAATGACCTTAATATAATTAGCCCAGCCAGCCCCTCCTTCCTCTGCCTCCTTCACCTTGCCATGAAAACGGTAGCCTTTTAATGAGATCCTTTTTCCCCCTGTAATGCAATACCGCTGCTTCTCCAATCTTTTGCTCGTGCAATTCAAACGGGAAATACATGATCTCCATCTTCGCTCCCCCCTCTCACGACAGGCTAGATGGACATCTAGAGATATTGCCATTGATTCTCCTGCTGCTGACTGGGGTGGGGGCTTTTGTTAGAGAAAAGGCTGAAAGGAACCCTGGTAATAGAATGATTTGGCCTGCAAGTCAAATCTCCCTCAATGAACAATCACACACAAATGTCAATAACAATTAGATTGGCCAAGGGCTCCAGTCACTTAGGACTTCAGTTTTCCGTCTACAGTGCTCAAAAATGAAACCCTCAGTACTGTGATCTCCAAATCAGGTTTGGCATCATGAATGAAAAGACATCAACAATAATATTATTAAAAGGCTGATGGCAGAATAAGAGCAAAAGACAGACAATGGGGGTGTGTGCGTGTGTGTGCACATGCGCTTGCGCACACAGAAGGGAAAATAAAAAAAAGTGAGAGCTGATGTAAAAATCCATCAAGATATGAAATCAGTTCAGTCTAAAGAAAGATCTAAACCGCCTCAGATTCTCCTCCCAGACAAGTTCTGCTCCTCTGGGCTTTAAAATTTCCACCTCCTCCTGTCCAACATATCAAGCACGGGAAGCAAAGGAAGGGAAGAAGGCCCTTAAGTTCAGGCTGTATTTTTTCCTGTTGCTAAATTGTAAATATACAGTGGAGGCAAGAAATGCCCAATCTAATTAAGAGCAGTTGAGAAGTATGGAGACAGGGTCCTCCCAATGGGAATGCTGCAGGTTAAAGAGGTTAAAAAGAGGAATGTTCTGCCTAATGCGGGAAGTTTAACATTATGAGCACACTTCCCACTGGTGAGGCAGGCTGGGAAGAAGAGAATTAAAGACATAAAAGATGCAGCTCCATGGCAAGAGCAGGTGTGTGTCTGCCTTCGGTGATGACTGAAGAGAGGGTAAGATGTTTTAGGGTTGCAGCTCAGGACAGTGGCTTAAACAACCGTCCTGATAGGATCCTGCATTGAAGCCATCATCCTAAATTAAAAGCCAGCTTGCCTTGCCTCCCTTCTTTGTGGAAGTGTGGGGCTCTGAGAGGTGGCTGCGCTAGACCTGCCACCTTTGGTCTCTTGCTGCCTCTACTAGAGGACACCATGCTGGGAAAAAAACCAGCCTAGGCACACACTGCTAACTCCACAAGGAGCGACCCACAACCTGGCTGTGCACCTCGGCCGCAGGGCTGCTCCATCTTCCACCCCAAATGCTCTCTTCTTTTCACCATGTATGCAGGGATGGAACTATCAGGTCCCTCCACTCAAGTGGTCAGGCACCAGGACGGTGACACACTGCACGGGCTCCATCTGTCCCCTCTGCAGGACAGAGACAGGGAGATCTCGTGGGGTGAATGGAAGAGAAATCACACTGCATGGAGATGAGCATCAGGCAAGGAGAAAAACCTTTAGGACTGGAGATGCCATCCAAGGGGATTTGAGCTGATGAAAGCCATCTCCACAGAGGCGCCTGTGGGCTCTTACGCAGAGTGTATAAGGCATTTCCTATAATGCAGTTCTTACAATGATGTATTTTCAGCCTTACCATTGGGTCATTTCTGACAGCACATTCAATACCAAAAGCAAGTCAACACCGGTACGTAGGGCACGGCTTTTGTATTACAGGACCTTCCACCTGCTACCAGTACATCAAAGATCTCCCACTCCTTCAGCCATGCGTTAGCCATAAACAGACACTAAATGAAACAGGAAGGCTGCAAGGTGCAGTTCTTAACTTCTGCAGCATCAGTCCCTGAAAAAGCACTCATCAAACATCTTCTAACTGAAAGGACCACCTCCCTTTTAGGTGGGCAATCCAGGTATAGGCTGTAGCTTACTATTATTAGATGGCTGTAGGACATACACAGAGAGAGAGAAGGCTGAATAAATTATCTAAGAGTATTCATTTATTTTCTACACTTGTTCTTCTGTGATTGCTTTTTAACTAGGCACAGTGATTGGGAGAAGGACGGATTTGCCTTGTTCAAATGTACAGGTCTGCAGCTCATCCCTGTGTTGGGGAAGTCACCTGGAGTTGGCATAGCAAGAGGACAAAAGGTTGATCACCACTAGTGAAATCATTTAACTGCTTTGCTTCAGTGTACCTGAATGGCTTCACTATTAATTATTAATTATTAAATACTGCAGCTAGTTCAAAGCAGAGAAAACACAATTTATATTTACTTAATACTGAAATTAAGACCTTCTCAAAAGATTCTTTGAGCGACATTCACCTTCTTCTCAAGGCTTTGGGAGCATCAGTCATTTGCTTGCCTGTTGATTTTAGACTAAGGGATTTTATTTGCAAAGGACAAGGAAGAAGGGCCAAGAGCTCACTGCATTTTGTTCATTTTTTTTCAGTTGGATAGCTATTAAGCTAGAAAAAAAAAGAGAACTTCACTTCCCCTCTGTTTTTTAGTGGAATTCCAGCTTCTCGGGGACACCAAATCCCAGCTCCCATTTCACACTCCTTTGAGCTGAGGGAAAGCCTTCGCCCCCAGCTGACCTGTACATGAAACAGGCTGAGGGCCCAGCAGCTATCCTCCTGGCCACCACCCCGTGTGGCCCTGCATCTTCAGCCACACTCCAAGGAGCAGGATGCCTACCTTAACCAGATGCATCTATTGCAGCTGTCCTGCTCCCTTGCACCATCCTGGTCTAGCTCCCCTCACAATCCCTGTGACGGAGGCTCTGTCATTAGCCCTGCTTTAGAGACAAGACATGCGTTTGTTTTGAGCCCCAGCTTTCACTTAGATATTTACTTCCCACAGACTTCACCTATAAATGTGCCTAAATCCCTGAGCTAGACGCCTTGCCTAGAGGGACAGAGGAGCTGGTGGCATTGCACAGACCCCAGCCTCACTCTCCCTGTGCTTTCAAAGCACTTTAGCATCTCCTATGGTTTCTGCAGCAAATTAAAGATGAAACAGAAGCATGTGAATCCCAACAGAAGAAAGCTCTTTCCCTAGAGCACAAGGAAGGAACTAAAAACACAGCTGAAAAACCTTAGAAAACAGAAAACATGAACTTCTGCAGAGCAAGCCATTCAGCAGCAGCCCTTTTGAGAAGACGAGATCTACCGCCCCAGTCACCCTGTCCCTGTGCCAGGCAAGTGCTGGCCATGTGGGGCTGGTGGTGGTGGCCAGTCCGTGTCCCCAGCCCCGAGAGGGGCCCTGAGCAGAAGGCAGATGGCCTGCAGACTGCTCGACGACACGTCTCCTTCCCTGCTCGCTCAGTTGTGGCCGGGTGTCCCCGTTCACGTGGCAGCGGAGGGGAGGGAGAGCGCCGGGCCCTTGCGTGCACATGCTTTGGATCGCAGCAGCTGGGATAGGAGAGTTGTTGACCCACACACGGACTCTGTCTCCTCCATCACCACCCAGCACAGGGCTCGTTGGTCCTTACCAGCACCCTGGTCCACCATGGCTCTGTTTAAAAGATAGCACTTTTCCCTAGCTCCCTTCCCTGGGATAATGGCTGTGGCCCAAGAAAGTTAGCAATGAATTCTTGGGAAGTGGCTCTTACTGCAAAAGTAAAGTATCCATTATTGCTAAAAAACTTTTTTCATCTTTGAGGGGAAAATGCATACCACATGATTTCCAAAAAGGAGCTGGTCTGGTTTACAAATACAGTACATTAATAGCTTTGTAAACATTTATTCAGGATGACAGCTGACTGCAACATGTGGCATTAATTAGAAGACTCAGCAATGTAGAATATTAAGAGCGAAGTTAAATCTGAATTATCTGGGTTTGTTGAGACTAAACACCCGTGGGGGAAGTCCTCGGATCTAATACATTATGACTCACTTGACACGGGAGACCCACAGGCCCGATTCCCAATACACTGGGGGGCCCTTATTCATACTCTATTTCCACACAAGAGCTGCAAACTCTCAAGATACCATAGATCAGAGGGTGTTGATATTGGGATGTTGCGACAGAATGGGGCGCGTGAGTCCCTGGCTCCCAGCTCCCCTAACCTTCCTGAAGAGGTAGTCAACAGAGACAGCATGAGATCACTTCTCCTTTCCAGACACCAAGAGAGAGCACAGAAAAGAAGGATTTTACATCCCCCTGGGCTTGGGGATCTTGCTCAACACGCTCCCGTGCAGTCACCTTCCCAGGCATGGGTGACACAGGTTCTGTGGCCTATGCTGCCAAGAACTTTTAGCTGATGGTGCAGCTGCCCGGGGTGCTCTGCATCACCAGTGCCACGAGGCACTGGCTGACAGCACTACGCACACCACTGCTGCGCGAACTCAAACCTGCAACCCCAGTTTGTTGCTCTGAAGTCAGCCAACAGCTTGCATTTTAGCTCAGGGGACTGAGACACCTTTTGGCTCTCTGCTGCCTTGGCAGGGTTTCAGAGTGATGTCTTTAGGAGCTGCAGTATAGGCTCAAGGAGAAAGGGAAAGCTACGTTCTCGGTTCCTCCACTAACCTGTCCTGTAGCTAGCTCAGGGCACCTCGACCTCCTACCTCTCGCTTCATCTGAAAAAGCAGCGAGAGATACTTGCTTTGCTATCCTTGCGAAGTGGTCATCAGGACGATTACAGCTGGCAAAGCACCGTGACATGCATGGAACGTGCCACAGAAGCACACCAACCTTGGTGGGTTTTTACCACAGCCGCAACAGGCTGAGTTGAGGCCAGCCAGCTCCCAGCAGCCACACGAGTCAAACACCATCCACTAGGCTGTTTCTACCTTTCAGACTCATCTCTTCTGTCATTTGCATTGTGTCAGAGCAGGGCAGCTCACTGACAGCAAGCGAATTTACATTGGAGCAGAACTGTTTGAATAGCAGGAAGACCAGAAGCAAATACTCCATCTCAGACCAACGCAGCAAGATCAGCTTGGGATTACATAGTCGGGTAGAGAAGATGGACCAGCACAGCCTAGAGTGTTGTGAGCTACCATGGCAGCTGATCCACGGTAACAAATACACCAAACCCTGTTTGCATAAAACCCTGATGTAAATGTACAGGCTTTTGCACATAGTGATAAGATATTTAGGACAAATGCAAGGCAAACCACCCTGGTTTACATTCAAGCTGCTGCAAGATGATGCTTTATGTGATTTAAGACAGTGTAGCCCTCAGCAGTCCTCTTCCCTCTCACAAGGGATTGGTAGAACAGGCAACAAAATCACAGATCAGCCCTTCCAGCTAGCAGGCAGAGTCTGAACTTCAGACTTAAGGTGGAATTGAAGTAACAGAAGCAATGGGGTCTCTTCCACCAATCCCATGCAAAGCAGGCAGGCTAGGGAATGGGCAGCTATCTTAACTGCTCAGGGTCCATGAGCAATGCCTAGCCAACTCAGCCCAACAGCAAAAATAGGGTCTGATCAACACTGGTTAGTGCCACAAGATCCTATCCCAATTACTGGTTCACAGAGGAAGGTAACAAAGGCAAGAGGCAATGACACACAAGTTGATATCTCACCAGCAACACGTGATTTGGTTTGGGAGTCCCACCTAGGCACAGATGTCTAGAGTAAAGCAGCTCTGAAACATTCAGAGCAGGTCTGTTTTCATCTTACAGAATTAAAACTAACTTTTCTTGCCCCGGGCTTCTTACGTTGCGTACCTAAAAGTTTATTTGATTAGAAGCACATATGAGAGCACCTCCAGAGGTGTCAAAGTCCCCACAGCCCCCACTGATTCACTCTCTTGTTGTTAGAGCTGGATAAACCACCTCAAAAGCAATAACGTTATTATCTGTGGCAGTCCCACCTTCCCAGCCACAGTATTACTAATACTAATTGCTAAAAGCAAACAAAATAAATCTCTGCATGAATCTGTCTTCGTCATTACTCTGGATCAGATCTTACCATTCTTATCCAAGTCTCTCCCCCCTCATCCCTTCACAGACAATTTTATCCATGACAGATCTGCCAAATGGAGAGTGTAAAGCTACTGAAGTGTGACATAGACAGCTATTTTTATAATTTAAGCCTCTTTGTTCGTATTAATGTTGCATCAAGGTATGCTCTCCGCTGGCCTGCAACAGTTGTTTTTGAAAGAGGTCGCCAATAAATGTAAAAAGCAGAGGACGAGATATATTTATTACCAAATAAACTGCATCGTGGTGTTTCTATTATAACCTTTGTTTTGGCCTGAAATAATAGAAAGGGCTGGTCAAAAGTTGAATGCTTTCACAGCAAAAATTTCTGAGATACCTACATTTCAAATAACTGGTTTGGTTTCAAATTGGCATGAAAAGCCTAAACCCTCAGACTTTGGGGGAGATGAAAACTTATGAAAATAGTTTGTCGTGATCCCCCTGTACTTCTTTTCAATAAGAACTGACGGTCTAATTTCCACTTCAGCATTTCAAATGGGGCTCAGCTCTTTCATCCTTTATATTACAAATAATGCGTAGTATAATAGAAGGCAGAATTAAGTAAAAGGGAAGCTTTTCAATGTTGCCAAAAAGAAACCTTCTGATACGTTCCACATTTTTCCCCAGTAGAATAAATTCTCACAGGAAATAAAAAAATCTCAACTGCTGTTATAATAGCTATTAGTAGAACTAACAAACACCGATGATATTTCTCTTTCTCTGGTAATTTCAAAGCTATCTAAGTTTCGTACATGAATAAAAACTTCTCTAAAGTAACATAAACCAGAATTGTCAACTCATGACTTTAACACGAATCTCTGGATATTTGATATTTACTTAAAGGCCCCAGCTCCAGGAAACAAGTAATTACATGAGAGTCTCAGCTCTCATTAAAAGAAAAAAAGTAAATTAAAAGAAGCAAGTCTCGTTGCTGTTGCAAGGAAAATCTTGAAAGTATGCGCCAAGTATGTCCCAAATGCACAAAATCCAGAAGCCAAATAAACAGACTTTCTAAGTATTAAATCTTATCAGCTCTTGATGCCTATCTCCTGATTCTGGAGCATTTCACGTTGGCAGAAACCACCACTGAAACTCAGTAGCATAGAATCATGGAATGGTTTGGGTTAGTAGGGACCTTAACCAGTTCCAGTGCCCCCCGCCCCAGGCAGGGACATCTCCCACTGGGTCAAGTTGCTCCAAGCAACCTGGGCCAGGGCCTCTCCACCCTCACAGGAAAATATTTCTTCCTAAGATCTCGTCTCAGACACCCCTCTTTCAGACTAAATGATGACCTTTTAGATTAATTTTCCTGCTCCTCCCCTTACCCTTTGACAGTACTTCTACAGAAATTCATGTCTAAAGCGCAGTTCCCTTTGCAAGGTAGTTTGGAAATCCTGTACTTTCCACACATTTTTCTGCAACAAATTAAATAGATAGAAGACCATCAGGAGGACAAAGCCGATTCAAAATTATGGTTGAACTTGTCATCCCTGAATTTGAAGAATAAAGGCTTATTCAACTGCTTAGACACAGTGCCGAAGGACAAATCCCAGATGAAAGTATGTGCCTAACAACACCCTTCTGCACAAGCCTTCTCCATCAGGATCTGAAGTCAAGGCTTGCACATCCAACAGGATAGTGAGCACATGGGACCATTAACTTCCCTCACAAAGAAGCAAGCAAGTTCCCTCTGGCAACCCACGCAAGTATGGGGTGAGACAGCAACACGCAGTAGGTATCTCCTTCTATGCCAGTAAATTGACTCCATTTGCAGAGGAGAGAGGTGGTTCAGCTGTGCAGTTCTTCCCATCCTAATGACACTATCTGAAATAACGCAGCTGAATCAGGCCCTAAAAGTAGCTATTTCCCATAAAAGCCAAGCTAACATGTAGATCTCTACGTCTTTGAGCAGATGCACAGCACATTTAAGGTGTAACTGCTGTGCTCATGTATGTGGAAAGGAAATCTCCCATGATGCCCAAAGTTAGGGACGATGAATCCTGCAGTGCCTTGAGATGTGCACATGTCCATCTCTTTGATAAGTTTGGAAACTGATACCCACCCTGTTGCTCAATGTGGATGAAATTAAAGATCCCAAAGTGACTACAAGTTTCATACAAATTGACAAGTACAAAAAGGAAAACACAGGGTAAGAGCACTCACATTTTGCCCCACTAATAATATTCAGTATGCAAAGCTCAAGTAGTGCCACTGAAACAGTCCACAGGTAGAAAGTCATGTATGGAAAGCAAAGTTTAGAGTGTATGTATGGTCATGTACGCGTGGCCGTGCATACACCAACTTGCCATGTTATCAGGTTATTCCAGATACTGAGACTTTAAACAAAGCAATAACACTGCAAGGTTTCCAGCAACACTTATGGTGAGATCTTCTCTTTATTGAGTGATACCCAGGGTGGTATTTGCCAAGCCTGCTTTAGTTTTACTCTTTCAGTCATAAAGAGCATGTCAGTGCTTTAGAGAACTGCCAGTACAACCAGAACTTCATCTTTCACCAGGACCGTTGCGCTATGAATATTCCCATGGCGTGAGCACTGGCGTGCCAACAAGAAGAAGAGTTGGGACAAGTTCACACGCGTGTGCGCCGCCCCATTCATTCAATTGATCCATGTCCTGGGAGGGGAGCAAGTTCCGGGCGCAGAACTATTCTAACAACTCCTACATGTGGGAGTGAATGTTCTTCACTTAAATATCCCCATATGCCCGCACAGCCATCTCCCTTCCTATTGAAGAAGGGACTTTAATACAGCCTAACACAATGCCTTAACCAGCCACCAAACCCATTATAGTACCGGTCTGACACCTTAGTTCATATGAAATCAGTAATCTCAAAGGTTAATCTGTTTCCCAAGCTTTCTTCACCTCCTGGTAGAGCTAAGTATGAACAACCAACATGTAGGTTGGCCATGCTACAGAAGCATAGCTGCCCATCATAAACAGTTCCCACTCCTCTACTCTGAAGATTCAATATTCTGTATTTTGATGGTCTTTAACACTGCAGCGTGAATCGAAAGAGATGAGCCAAAAAAATGTTACAATTGCAGAAGACTTGAAACCTAGAGAATCAGGAGGTCTGGTTCCAATCTTCAATTTAACACCAGGGTGTAACTTCAGGCAAGCCTGGGTTTCTTTTTCATTCTTTGATTGTTTTCACTGTAAGCTCTTTGGGGCAGGAACTGTGTCCCATTGTGTTGTTACAGGGTGTAGAACAATGGGCCCCTGACCTCAGCCAGGGAATCAAGAGATTACGAGAATTATTTAGAGGAAATCTGCGGTTAAACGAGGAATTGGAATCAGACCTCAAGTCCCTGTCAAGTGCCAGTACCAGATGACTATCCTTTTTTACCCTTCATTAAAAAAACCCCATAATCCAACGTTTGTTATTGTCCAACATTCGCCATTTTTCACACGTCTGCCTGCTCGCCCAACATCTAAGAAGCCTCCGCTTTCCCTCAGCAACGTTGCCACGCTGGGTCAGAGCCTCTCACCCCGACAGCGTCCGCAGTGGCACTGCAGCTCGTTCTGCTTCTGATAAAAAGGGTATCTGGGGAAGGAAGCACGAGAAGGAAATCAAAAGGAAATGCAAGGGCTCGCTGTGTTTGTGTGTGCGCATGGGATTCTTCAGCTGTACATCGGAAATTAATTCCAGCCAGGGTGAACTCTGTGTGGTCTCAACTAGCCATCCAAGTCAAACTTCAGTTCACCCCGGCTGCCAAGCAGAGTTGGGAGGAGAAATAGGTTTAAAACAACGTGGAAAAGGAACAAAGAAGCCAAAAAGAGTGAGCTGGTGGTATTTTTCTCCACCACCCCCCCCCTTCTTTTCCTTTTAAACAAACCACCTGGATTTTAAGATCTCCAGAATCCCATTAAAGGGCTTTTACTCCTTCATGAATTGGAGGCGTTTGATGAAAAGGGGTAAGGGGAGAGGAGTGTGTCTGCCTGTGGGAGGGGGAGATAATGGGGCATGGGAGCCCTTAATTTCTCCTGTCTCCCCTGCCGGTAATAGGGCTGGATGTAAACACTGCTCTGGTGAACGTTGGAGAGCGATTACAGGATAGCTGGGGAAGAAGGAAGCATTTTGAAACCACAAGTAGGAAAGCAGCTCTTGATGGAGGGTTAGTAATTCTTTTTTTTTCTCCATGCCCTCCTCCCTCACACAGCACCCCCCCTTCCCTTCCATATTCCACCTTCTATAAACATAGCAGCAGAAACTAGATGTGGACCAATCTGTTAAACGTTTGAAGGCAGAGTGGGCTCAGCAGTCGCTCTCACTGTGTACGTTACAAAGGAAGAGGCTAATAAGGCTGTAATGGGCCTTTCTGGTCTCGACTGCAGAGCCAGCCATCCTGGGTAGAGCACAAAGAGCCAGCGAAGAGGCAAGAATGCGCCGCTTTGATGGAGAAACATCGTGGAGCAGAATAAAAGTTCAGAAAACAAAGACTGTGCGTTGTCAGCTGGCGTCACCCAGGATGTTCACCTATATGGATGATCCAGAGATGATCTTACCAGAGCAGACATAAGGTTCATCCAAGTTTGTAGCTACCTAAGCGGGACATCACCATATCCTAACAACCAGATGGGCTCTGGTGCCTGATATTCAACTTCTGCCCTTTGTAAATCAACTGCTTTGCTCTGCTTTGGTTTTCCCTCATGCAGGAATAGGGAGACTTCTCTGGAAAGAGCTTGTGTCCAGTGGCTGGGAAGAGCTGGCATTACTGCTCAGGCTCTGCGTGGACGTGCAGTTCTAGAATAAACCATCCATGGGGGAAATCCTTCACTATAAACAAGTTAATCATCTGTCCTCATACATGAGGTGTTCCTAAACACTGGAGATGCTCTTGCAATTCTCATCCACGCTCACAAGGAAGGGCAGAGAGTAAAGAATACAAAACAGTCCACCTTTTAAAGAGTTTTACAAGATGTGGGGCAAAATTCCCCACCTTAGCCCTGTTAGTCCTGCAAGGGCTGCTCATTGCTGCCTTCTGGGTCATGCTCCTCCAGAGCAGAGCTGGCAGGAGCTGAATGTACATCCTAAATTCAGCGTTTGCTTTCTAATACGCATTAGAGAGCACTTTTTCCTCCCTGAGCCAAGTCCACTCCTGGCAAAGAGCAGTGATTTTACAAGATCAGGGATGAATTCAGCCTTCCAGTTGTTACTAACCGCTCCAGAGCCTTTAATGGCAATTAAATACCCCCATTCTATAAAATCCCATAGGTACTGGGTGTCTCAACTATCCTAGCCTCCACTCAAATATTTTTCCTAGATCTTTGATGGTGCTTCAGCTCTAATCAGTTTTTAACTGAACATACTCTTTAGCTAGAAGGTACCATGATGGTCTTTTAATTAAATCTCCTGCCTAATACATCCACCCCCTGACACCAAATACTTCTTTCCCCAGGCTTGTAGTGTTTTGCACGACATAACCACTATGAAATCCTCCATTTAAACAACTGTAAATGATGAAAAGTACACATCCTGTACTAAATATGCATAGTTTACAAGCTGGAATAAATACTCTAGGCAGCACCGTCATGAGTACAGAGCAACATCCATAACAAGGTCATTTTATAGCTATTGTTTATTCATGTAAGCTTACTTAACCAATACATATATATAAAAATATAAGGTGGTCCAAAAGCTGTTTATTGGCCTTGAGCAGCCTGGTCTAGTGGGAAGTGTCCCTGCCCATGGCAGGGGGGTTGGAACTGGATGATCTTCAAGGTCCCTCCCAATCCAAAGCGTTCTCAGACACTATGCAGGCCCTAAGCAGTTTTTTGTTAGGTTTCCTTCAATGCAAGAACTTGTGCGTTAACTGACCAAAACAGCAACACCATGAAAATTGACTCAATGTCCTTCAGATAAGGTGGAGCAATGCCAGTTCTCCTAGACACTTTCCCACTGTTCATCCTTCCCACTTTTTTTCCCTCACTAGCTCTCTTCTCAAGCTCCTCAGATCATACATCCACGACAGTTGAGATTCCAGGCTATAGTGAAAGGCTTACAACTGCAGTAAAGCTAAACCCCTTTTTTTTGTGATCATCATACCTAGAGAGTTCATTTCTGCTTTTGGGGTGCCCACCGTCCTCTGAATAAATTAACCACCATAAAAAAATAATAAAATTCTAAATAACTTCTGAGACTTTGTTTATCTCTCCAGAGGTCTCTTATCTGTTGCAGGCTCAGAAACAACCTAAGAAGCAAGTTCTATACTGGCTGTTCCCAACCTTCTTTGCTTTCCTTCCTCTCCTTTACCCTCTTCCTGCAATCCCTAGAACAGACATCTTTATCTCTTTGAATAGTATAGAAATGAAAGGGATGGAGAGGTAGGAAGCTACTTCCCTTCTCCCCCAGATCTGCCTAATTCTGGTATCTAAATAAACCTGTGGAGGGTTGGGAAGGCTAATGAAAAGTGTTATATTTAGCTATTCTCTTCTCCCTACAGCCCAAACTGACCATTTTAAAAGGAGCAAACTCTCTCTGTTAGATATAACTGAGGGTAGATAAGCCCAAAAGCCAGTAACAGGCAAAAACAGTGCACAGAGACTTGTGGCAGCCTCAAGCAGGGCAGGTGACACTTCCCAGCCATCCTGAGATCTTGTCTACCACCCTCCTGCTCTAAGCACTTTCCCAGTCCAGAGCTTCAGGACCCAGGAGGTCTGAAGGCTGCATTCTCTAAATGCCATCTGAACCCTTCTCAAGACCAATACAAAACTCCTCCATCACGGTCATTCATCAGGATCCTCTTCTGGACAGTAAGCCATCACCAACCAGATGGCTTTCCATCACCAGACATTCTCCCATCATTCTGATCTCATAAGAAGGGCTGGGACCAGTTTCAAGTTCAACCCTCTAAGGGAGATTAGGACCTTCTTCTTCCCTCCTCTACCCTTTGAAAATGAGCTTTTCCCTCTTGGGAACCACCAACCCCATATGCAAAGTCCTCCTTGCAGCCTGGGTAGGCAGAGCAGAAGTGGTGTGGTGCAGAGGAGCACCACTCCAGACGGCAGCAAATAGTAAGACAGACACACAGGCAGAGGCAAAGGAAGCAACACAAATCAGACTGTAAAGGGTGATGCACAGCAGGACAAGTATCGGTATAGTATTAGCTGAATAATTTGGGAGTTGTTTTATACCGTGTCCCTTTAAAGCCCCAGCATGCTGTGGCCTGGGCACTTCAACCATCCCAAGAACCCCACACTGGAGATGCTCTCTCTCCACTGAAGGGCTCTCCACAGCAGCAGCTGCACAGAATCAGCACAGGAAGTTGGCTGCCTTTGCTGCCATGGGTACCATATCCTTATTCCCCTCCATCATATCACTTTGCTTCACCTTTTCCACTGTCCAGAGCTGGCACATGTTCTAATGCCACTTTTGTTAATGAACAATCATGACTTAGCCATAAAACAATAAATGGCACCATCAGCTCATTAGACATTAACAACACACTGAAGTTCAAGCATGTTATCTCCACCAGAATATTACAAGGAGCGCTTATCATTTAGGGAAAGCTGAGTTGTGGGCTCCCGAGAGGGTTCAGATGTCATCTGTGGAAGAGGAGGGTGGGAGGCAGAGTAACTGGAGATGATCAATCTTTTCAACAACTGAAAACTTAAGATATGAAAGCGCATTAGTTCCCACAAATGGCTAAGGATTAAACCCAAGCACAGTTATAGCCGGGAGCACACAGCTAGCCAAGGTGCTATAAAGGCGTGATGTTATTACTTCCAAGGGATGCCATTAAAACTCTGTTTACAAACCTAATGTGCCAGGGAATGGGTCAAGGAGAGAATTATTAGCAACAAAGCTATTTGATCTCTTTTATGATCCAATGAGTCATATCACTTCATACACTAGAAGGTGAATAATGAAAACCTCAAGCCTGTTGATTTATACATGTGTCCAGAACCCTGTGTTCTTTAACCTCAGATGCCCTCTTTAAGTGTGATTCATCCTAAATCAAATGGAAGATTGGGTGCTATCATCCATACTCTCTCCTCCCACTCACTAATTGAAACGGTGATTGACATCCTGGTAGAATAAAATACGAGTGCGCTGTGATGGATGGCCAGGGCAGAGGATGGGGTCAAGATATGGGACTTGGAGATATAACCCTATCCTCCTCCCCATATGGGATGGTCCCAGTTTCACCTAACACTCCCTCTGGAATGTAGAGACAGAGTCACTGAATAATTTAGACTGGAAGGGACCTCTGGAGGTCATCAGTCCATCTGGACGTACTTTAGTGGAGCAGATCTGAGTGGATATAAGATCCTTTCTTTTCCTGACACGCTCTTATTGCTACAGCTTCACCAAAGGCATGTAACCATGATCCAAACAGGTCCAGACATTGTATTAGAAAAGTGCAGAGGCCAAAGGTGTCAAATACTGAGATGTTCTATATCGGCATGCTGGTCTCAACAAAATCCTGACATAAACGATGTGGGTTTTCAATGGAAAACTATCTCATTATTATTGAGGAGACCTTAGAGTAACTTCTGGTACTGAAAGGGGCTACAGGAGAGCTGAGGAGGGGCTCTTGATCTCCGGGGGAAGGATGAGGGGGAATGGCTTTCAGCTGAAAGAGGGGAGATTGAGATTTTAGGAAGAAATGTTTTTCTGGGAGGGTAGGAAGGCACTCACCCAGGTTGCCCAGAGAAGTGGTGTTCAAGGCCAGGAAATTGTGATGCAAACTTATTCACACATCATTTCATAGAATCATAGAACAGAATAGTTTGATTGGAAAAGACCTTTGAGATCACTGAGTCCAACCACACCTGTCTACTACTAAACCATATCCCTGAGCACTTCCTCTATCCGCCTTTTAAATCCCTTCTGGGATGGTGACTCCACTACTTCCCTAGGCAGCCTCTGCCAGTGCCTGAAAACCCTTTTGGTGAAGAAATTTTCTGTAATATTTAATCTGAACCTCTCCTGGTGCAACTTCAGGCCATCTCCTCTCGTCCTATCTCTTGTTATTTGGGAGAAGAGACCAGCATTCACCTTACTTAAATCTCTTCTCAGGTAGTTGTAGGCAGTGATAAGGTCTCCCCTCAGCCTCCTTTTCTCAAGGCTAAACAAACCCAGGTCCCTCAGCCATGCCTCATAACTCTTGTTCTCCAGCCCCTTCATGAGCTTATTGCCCTTCTCTGGACACGCTCCAGCCCCTTAATACCTCAATGGTGAGGGTCAACTTCCGAACAGGAATGCTATATCACAATTTAGACCAGACCTAGACAGCTTTTGGGAACAGCCAATCTTGTCCTTCTGCTTACAGAGGAAAGTTTTCCTGGTATCTTGAAACTGAAAATAAAGCCTGTTAGGTCTTGTCTATTGTTAGACCTGTAAAATTAATGACTACTCGCTTCGTAATGTCCATTACAAGTCAGAAAGCCCTCATAATGCACGGCATAATCCAGGCATTTCCACATTCAGTTAGAACCATAAGCCACGTAGTTCCAGTTAAGAGCATTGGACACCAGCCTGCTGTCTCTGTTCTGTTTGGCAGGACCACACATAAACAGGATTTCAATATTTATTGTCGCTTCTTCACCACCTAACGCCAAACACAACAACCACATGTAGGAGTTAATAACTGTGTTGTTAGATATGAGCATAACCATTGAAAACCGGGGTTTAGATTTAACCCACATCCACCACCGCTGATCACTGCAAGTCACAAATTATGTCATTTCAGCAGCGGAGCTACTGCCAGCAGAAGGATTAGCAACACTGGTTGTAACGAGCCACTTCATTTTCAAATAACATTTAGAACTGTTCAGTGCCTGGGATTGCAATGATTAAATGGATAACAGAGTTGAATATACCGGATATGGATCACTTCTGATTTTCCACTTCTATCGAGTAACCCATCATAAACTATCCAGAGCCCTTTGGTCTTCATTGCTCTCACACTAGAATATTTAAACAAAAAAAGATGATCCATCATTGAAGCTATAGCAGTGGAAAGCCAATGAGAGATAAGAAGCTGGCCACAAGTTCCCAGACTTAAATGTCCTGTTTTCAATTCTGGCTACATTGGGGAAAATGAAGAGAAACGCCAACGAGGTGACACAAAAGTGAAAAATTAAACCAGCCCTACAGAACACAAATCAATGACTTTTTTTTCTGATTTCGAGTTCATACTCACATATCTAGTTTCACAAAATTCATTATTCCCTATTCTCATGGGTAGAGACTTGTCACATATCTATGGACCAAGACATTAGACTGAGAGCACAGCTGCTTCAAGAGAGCAGAAACAGAGTGATTCTCTTAAAAGAGCAGAGATCTAAAGAGAAGTATTGATTCTGATGACTTTTTTCATAGAAATGTCAGAATGTTTTGTTACATTTCTGCATTATTTACCACAATAAAAAAAGTTCAAATGACTAATCCTCCTGACAAAGTATTTTGGTAATTTTAAATCCAATTTTTAAGCTGGCCGACAGGACACAGAAACTTTGTCATTTTTATTCCAACTGGGAATAATTTCTTCATCACTCTCAGACTATAGAATTTCTGAGGGAGCAGAAATTCCTTCTTGGTATCTTATGTACCACATATGGTTAGAGGGAAACCTTTCACGTGAGTTCCTAATGTTTCCTTTCCAGTTGGAGCCACTGAAGCAATTAGTACGCTATTGTCTCTTTCCTTTCCTTTTTTCAATTCCGTGCTGAATCTGCAAATGCAGGAATGTTTCAGGATGGAATTCAGCAATTCAGCTGCCACAGAATCACAGAATAGAATGGTTTGGAGTGGAAGGGACCTCAAAGCCCATCCAGTTCCAAACACCCTCCCGTGGACAGGGACACCTCCCACTGTATCAGGTTGCTCAAAGCCCCATCCAACATGGTCTTCAACAACTCCTGCGATCAAGCTTCCCACTTCCCTGGGCAATCTGGGCCAAGGCCTTCCCACCCTCATAGTAAAACATTTCTGCCTAAGATCTCATCTCAATCTTCCCTCTTTCAACTGAAACTTGTTCCCCTTATTCCATCCCTGCACTCCCTGATCAAGAGCCCATCCCCAGCTTTCCTGTATCCCCTATTAGTACTGGAAGCTGCTCTAAAGTCTGCCTGCAGCCTTCTCCAGTCTGAACAATCCCAACTCTCTCAGCCTGTCCTTGTATGGGATGTCCTCCAGCCCTTGGATCATCTCTGTGGCCTCCTCTGGACTCCCTCCAACAGATCCATGTCCGTCCTGTGCCTAGGACCCCAGAACCGAGCACAGGCCTCCAGATGAGATCCCACCAGAGCCGAGCAGAGGGGCACAATCACCTCCCATACCCTTCCCCAAAAAGCTATCCTCCTTCAGCTTTAGTTACCCTCAGGTTTAGTTACACTACATTTATTACTGACATAGTAGTTCGGATCAGTTTTAATCCAATCCACCCAAGCCATGACCTCCCCAAAACAGGCCAATCCACCTGGAAAAATTAATGCTTCTTTCTTTCCACATTAAAGTAATGACATAAAATAATCAGATGCTGGAATGTGTCTTGGCATGAACAACAAACACAGGCAACTCGCTTTATTAGCTGTTTCCCTGGAAGAAAGTTCCAAAGGCCCTACACACATTTGCTAATGTGCACTGTGAATGACCTCAGATCTTCCAGGCCAGGCCAGGGCACAAGTTCCCTTAAACATTGTTATAACTCATTTTATAGTTTACTGCATTACTAGCAAGGAAAGATGGAAAACTTGGGAAACGCCTGGGAAACTTGTGGAAAGGGGATGATGTATTGCAAGTGGGGAATTGGCATAGCGATGCCTCCCAAGCTGCCTGCCATGGCACATGGGCTTCTTTCAGCTGGTAGTGTTTAACGGGCCAGGCTATTTCAGGGCCTGGGACCTATGCAAATGCCTCTGCAGAACTGGAGAGTTTAATTTCATCCTCATTTTTTCCTGTGAGTGTGTGGAGGCCCTGTCCCAGGTTGCCCAGAGCAGTGGTGGCTGCCCCATCCCTGGAGGGGTTCAGGGCCAGGTTGGATGGGGCTTGGAGACCCTGATCCAGTGGGAGGTGTCCCTGCCCATGGGAGGGGGTTGGGGCTGGAGGAGCTTTGAGGTCCTTCTCAATTGAAACCATGTTGTGATTCCTTCCTGATCCTGGAACTGGCAGCTTTTGGGGAGAAAGGTATGGATATATCCTGCTCTTGGGATGACAGGTATACCCTTGGGGTAAGGTGTTCAGCAATTCAGAGTGGGGATCTTGATATTCTAGAAGCAGAATGCTATTGTCCAAATGCCTCTGGCAATAGCTCGATCGCCTGGTTCAGCAGACTCTTGCTGCATTGCAGAAGGGATTGTAGATGGGAAGTTGACTGGAGTTACTAAAGAGCAAGCACAGAATGAGAGGGGTATCAGAATCAGCAGCTCTTGTGGGAACTCTCACTGGCTCCACTTTCCTTGTGTCCTGAAGCAGCATGTCAAGAATCTAACAGGGATCTACACCAGCAGACTCAGGAGCAAATCCTGTGTCTGATCCTCAGGTTTTATTCTGTGGCAGGAAAATCCCAAATGGGGGGAATCTGCTTCAATAAGCCCCATGCTTGCACTATATCTGGCCAGAGAGAACCCTATTGCAAATGAGGACAAGAAGACAGGGATGCAGAAACATAAAAGGAGAGAAAGATATTCAATTTGCATATGGTTCACATGAGAGGGAAGAAAAAAACCCAAGCCCAAGGTAAACAGAAGAGCTGGGTCATGGTAGACAGAAAGCAGACCGACGGGTAGACAGAGGCACAGATGAAAAAGAGGTGTAAAGCAGAGTCAGCTTTTCTTTGAGGGCCTGGGGTCAGCTGAACTCTTTGTTCGTCTAAATCAATCATGGTGACTGGGAAGTGTAGATGCCAGCCAGTGCTCAAGAGTCTTGCAAAAACAACCTTTGTTGTTCAGAAGGGACATCCAAGAATCCAAGACAGGACCTGCTCCTAAAATGGCCATTAGAAAGCACTGGAAATTGGTATGTGCTCTGCTACGGAGAAACCAAATAGGGGTTATGGCCCAATGAAGACTTAACGGGAAAAGACAAGAAGCTGCACTGCTTCTCAAGCCATTCATCAAACAAGTTTCCATCACTCGGGCCCTGCCCTCTGGCTGACATACGATTATTTCTCTGTCAAGAGTGAGCACCAGTGCCATTGATACAACATGCCCACAGAGCCAAGATGGTTTTCTGCTGGCCATCACAACAGCAGATGGCTATCAGTTATTCGAAGATGTTTCCAAGCCCATGGCATTCAGTCTCTGAGATCATCGAGTCCAACCATACCTATCGATACTTTGCAAAACAGTCAAATATTCTTGTTTATGCTGCAGACTGACAAGACTCTGTCCCAGTTTCTCCAAGTTCACCCCACAGACCTAAGCTGAAGTCCCAGTCCTGTGCTCTGACACTCTATCTCCTGTATGAGACAGTCTGCTTTTGTCAAAGCATACGCTGGATCACAGATGGCAACTCGGGTCACGGAATAAGGGGTCACTTAGCAAAGTAATTCACTACCTCATGAGGTATTGCCACATTTCAGGCCTGTGCATAAAACCTTGAAAGCAAAACATTGTACAGTTTGAACCTTGAAAGCTTATCCCACGGAAACACCATTGCCAGGGCCTGATGGACACAGTGCCTTGGAAGAGACTTATAACCCGGGAACTCCATCCATTCAGTGGCATGACTCCCCATGATGTCAGTCCAAGTAAGAGCAATGACAAGCCTCGCAGTCTCTAGAGTGAAGTTTAGAAGTCTTCTCTTTGAAGACTCCTCATAAATGAAGTCTCAAAGTTCCATTTTCTCCCCAGTTCTCAATCTGCAGCATACACAATGTTTTTTAAAAAATATCTAACACTTGCATAAATAAAAATATAAATGTCATCCTGTGTTCTCTCCCACACCCCATTCTTCCTCCCTCCTCTCTCCTCATTGTTTGTTCAACAGGATGTTGGCTTCGCTACGAGGTACACCAAGCCATCTGTCAAAAACATGGAAACAGTTAACAATGCGCGCGCACACACACAGAGGCTGGAACGACATGTTACGGAGCCTATTTAAGGTCAGAATCATAGACTGTGCTTTCAGAGAACAATCCAAACCCCAAAGCTGTGTCTGCTTAAACCAAATTATAGCTTCTCCCTTTTTTTTTGCAAAGGGAATAGCCCTTAGCTTAAGTGGTAGCTGATCTAGAATACACAAGAGTCAACAGTACAGTATTCTGGGAAAAGTGGACTCTTTGCAGGAAGATCTGGCATATACAAGAACAACCCACGTAGTGTGGTCTACTGAAACTCAGAAATAGTGTCCTTCTTTAAAGTTCAGTGACCTTTTAAAAACCTTCCTCTGAACTCAGACCAGATCTTCAAACAATACTCATAGAATGGTTTGGGTTGGAAGGGACCTCAAAGCCCCATCCAACCAGGCCTTGAACACCTTCTGGGGTCAAGCTTCCACAACTTCTCTGGGCAACCTATGCCCGTGCCTCACCTCCCTCACAGGAAAACAAGTCTTCCTAAGATCTTATCTAACTCTCTTGTCTTCCAGAGTCTGCTCTAGGCCAATTGATCAGTGACTGCCTGTGAACATTAGGGACTCCCAGCAGATCCTGAACTGGTCTCAAGATGGGGAAGACAGATTTGGCCAATTTTGAAATGAGTGATTTGAAGCCACATCTTTATTCATTAGACCCTCCAAAGAAGGAAAAATTTCTGATTTAGAACTGGAATCGGGCATTAGGTTGATGTGTTTGGCAGGACTTCCAGCAACTTAGTACACCTCAGTTCCAAGCTATGTTGAAGGGAACCAGTAGGTCCCTCTACAGTTTTTTAGTTCTTGACCCTGCTGAGGCCATCCAACAGGGCTGCCAAGTAGCAATGGTTACAGAAGTATTTGTTGTTCTCCCTTTTCAGACAAAAAAAATGACCCCGACTTGTTCAGTGGTGGGAGAGAAGAGCCAGATGCCCAGACTTGTGCAATACACGTGACACTGGAAGTGGAGATCCAGAGGTGAAAGGCTCCACAAACCGATTACTGGGAAAACACGCAACTAGAAACAAATGCTAACAATAATCACAACATCCAGAAATCAAATGCCTTAAACCATCAAATTTCTTTAATGGAAAAGGCTTGATAAAAGAAACTAAAAAGCCGCTGCAGCACGTTTGAGCCAACCCAGTAATTTCCAGGTTCATCGCCAATTTATTTCACAGCACAGGTCTACAAAAGCAGTTATAAATTATCACTAAACACAGACAGAAGACTTGTTTTTATAAGAGCACACCTAAAGAGTCATTTAATCTTCCAAAAATGTCATCAACAAAAACCATGCAGCATTAGAAAGCATATTTTATCCCAGAGCTCAAGTTAAAGGTTTTCAATTCAGAATATTTCCATTCACTTTCAGCAGATTTCTATCAACTTCAAACCTAGACACCACCAAGAAACGTGGTAATACTTTATTCCAAAGGCCTTGTAAGGAGCAGACAAAGAAACACCAGAGAGAACAAGACCTAGTGCTCTTCTCCAGGTCAGGTTTTTGTCTCGATTACAGTCAAAGCTGTGATACAGGAAGGAGCCAGGCCTTGATGTTTTATTAAGGTTCAGAAAACCTTTAGAAGGTTTTACTAAGCCACAAAAATGTTGTTCCCCGGGCACCTCAGAGCCTCCTCTAGCCAGTCCTTGGTGTTGGGAGCTTCACACAGATGCCCACGCTCTGTTCATACTCTCAGTGGGCAACGATCATAAACAAACCCAAGGCACTACTCTAAATACTAGCACTAAACAGAATTAGTCGAAACAAAGTTTAACAAACAAAAATACAACCGGAATGCACAACAGCATGTGGGGACTTGGGGCTAATCAGAACCAGCTCCCCTGTATTTCCACCTCCCACTCAGTTTTCAATCACTGAAAATTAAAACCTTTCCGTTTTTAAGAAGCTACAATACCCTGACAGCAATTTCACTGAAGTCAGAGAGTTTGTTTTTGTTGATTATTTCCCCCCACGAAATACTAGACTGTTCTTGACTCCTTTACAAAGCACTTCTGTATTTGGAAAAAGAAAAAAAGCCCAAGTAAAACCAGATCCTAGTGGTATCTCTTGTACAGGCAGGAGGGTTGAGCACTACCTGGCCCAAGCTCTGTGCACTCACATTCCGATGTATGCACTCATATCTAAAGCCTGAGGCAGGCTCTTGCAGAACCTTCTGGCCTTTGCAGGAAGAGATCTGCAAGCTCTTTTAGGATCTGGGAAACATCTGATAATACCTAGGTAAAGGTAGATTTACCCAGAAATTGAGAAGCCAGAGAGTCTACATGCAAAATATCTCCTCTGCAAAAATAGACACTTTTGAATCGCTGTTGAGGAACAGAATGGCTCATTTCTCTTCTCTGACATGTTCGAAGGAACATGCCAAGCTTAGTCTCAACATGGTCTTACATCCACAGGAGTCAAAATGAAACAAGGTCAGACTGCAAGTCTGCACTCACAATATGTTGTAGATGTAGTTCATATCACACACATCACCTACATCTGAGCATTGCCCCTTCCCCTCTTATCCAGTAATAGCAGTAATGCAACTGGAAAGGTCTCAGACAGTTTCAATATTGGAATGAATGAATGATCGGAATGAAGGAGGCTTTGCGTAACTGTGCCCAAAACAGCTCAATTCTGGTAGCTCCCTGGTCTCCTGTTGGCCTTTGTTTGCAGATGGAGATGATACTCGAAGACTTCCAACATATGGTTTGCCAAGCCAGTAAATTATGGTCTTTTTCACGTATCCTTCCAGGCCCTTCCACATGCCCCAGGAGGATGGCAGAAGTTACAGGACCCTCATTTGTCATTTTTGGCATTTGTTTTTTCCCTCCAATGGCTCCCTTGCCTCTATCTAATCAGGGGGACGTTTCCTGCCTTTGTTCTCAACCATTCATCCTGCAGGAATGATTATTATCATCAAATAGTATTAAAATAGAAAGCCTGGAGCCAGCACCCAATTAGCATGGAGTTAGGGAGTCCTGGAAGGGACCAACGGAAGAGACCACGGGCAGTGCAAATGGCAAAACTGGGCATCGACTTGTGTCCCATTCAACCACAGCATCACCCAGTCTTCAAAAATAAGCCTGGGCTTCAAACCCAGTGTGCGCCAAGCTTAAAACCAATAAATGTCACGTACACTTGGTATGTCATCAGCAGGCCTAGGGAACAACGCAAGTGCCAGTCCATCCACCAATTCAGACCTTACACAGACTGAGAGACAACTGCTCCAGACCTCACAACGTGGGAACTTACTCAGGTTTCCTTTGTGCATCAAATCTCTGCTACCAGGAAGGAACGGCAATGCTCTCCTGAAGGAGCAGTGAGATAACAGAATGGTCCTCAGGGTGTACACATTATTTTAAGCCTTGGATCCACGTTAGAAAAAAACCCCTATTTTTGCCTGTTCCCTGCTCAAGTTCCCCATAGATAGCCCCTCCTTGTTAGAGTTGGAAGTTCATACTTGCACTTAGTTCCCAAACATGAGTAAAGGACCAGTGACAAACTGGAAGGCTCTTGCAGCCTGTAGGGAACTGTGGTAAAGATACGACCAAAACTTTGGCTGGCATTTTTTTTTTCACTCAAAAAGTGTCTCTTTCAGATAATTTTTTTTCCCCAAGAGAACAAAACTCAATATCATGACTTTGCTTTTTAGTTTTTACAGAGAGACCTGTCAGCTTACCCCAAACCCTCATTTTGCCTTGATTTTCAACTGGAAACCAGATTCAGTGAGTTGGAGAAGTTGGTGATGTCTTTATTGATGTTTTCAGTACTGGAAATCTTAATTATCTGAAGAGAGAAATAAATATTTTTAAATGAGGTCAATCTTAACTCCAGATAAACTAGAATTTTCCCAGCCTTTCACCAAGCTATGTTCATCTAAGACACCAAGGACAGTGCTAACGAAGAGCAAGGAAAGCTCTGCAGGAGCAGAGTCCCTGCCTCGCCATGGCCAGGTTAGTCCATCACACTGCAGGCCCAAAATTAACAGCACAGCTAAAGGGACACATTGCCCTGCTCTCCCCTTCTTTATATGCTATATAACATGGGACTTTCTTACAGCATGGCTATGGTGTCCCAGAAGAAAGCTAGAAGCATTCCATCAGCCTGATGGAAATAGCAGAAGTATGAAAGTGGCTGGAGAGTAACAGCTCCAAGATGGGATCCTGCTCTGACTTTCTGCACGGCTTTTGGGTAGATTATAGATTGCTCACTCCGAGACCCTGTCTGTACACCTAAAACCCCGATATGTCAAAAAATTTTGAGTAGATGGTTGAGAACCATGAAAGCTTGAAGCGTTGTTTGTGGCCGAGTCAGCTTGGCTGACCCAAGGATGTGCCTCCAAGCATTAAACACTAATCATTTACTGCAAAGATCCCAGGACCTGAGGATCACAATGGAAACTTCAAAATAACCTCAGCAGGGACTGAAGCTAAGGATAAGCTGCTCTTAAAATCCTGTATGACAAAGCCACTGCCATCTCCCTCTGCATCACTGGCTATTTGATCTGAACCCCAGATATTGTTTCAGCTCATTTTAGGAGGTAAATTCCAAGTGTTGACCTCTAAAAAGTAGGGAAATTCTGATCCAGTTATTGGGCCCATCACTTTGCTGCTGGCTTGAAAAAGCACGAGTCACGTTTAATAAAAATAAGCATGCTCATATTTCAAAATTTCGCTCTTGTAATTATGTTCAGCCTATTTTTTTTTCTTTTCCCAATCATTTTTTTCCACTTTCTAATTGGAGGAAAATAAGAAATGCTTGCGGGCTTAATAAGTAAACTCTGCAAAACTGAATTTCTTTTTTCTTGCTCATCTTTATACACGCTGGCGCCAAAACCATCGCTGGTGTAAATCATGTACTTGATGGGAACTTTGCTCATTTATTTCCAATGCGAATCCGGTCACCAGTGTCTCCAGATAATGATCTTGTGTATAATACTGCATAAACACATAGGATGATGCGTTCCCTATCTTTAAGAAGTTTGTTTAACTTTTTATGTCTCATCTTTAGTCAGAATAGAAAACAACGGGAGGGAAGGGTGGAGAAAGAGGGAGATACTAGCAATGAGATCATGCAGTAGAGTCCGGTAAACTCAAGGGTGAGAAGTCTTTCAAACACAAGTCTGTTTCTACAAAATCAATGGGAGGAAAAAAAAAAAAGAGGCTAAATTTAACCCTTATTCTATTTAAAACCCCTATGCAGCATCTCACGTAACTGCATTATATAAACACAATTGTGTTATATTTACAGTTCGAAACAAAACACAAATCCCTCAGTTGTGAGACTGAAAGTCCCACCCTGCTACGGCATGTGCACACTGAGTCGTAAATGGAGCAGTCACAGAATCATTATCATGGAATTATAGAATGGCTTGGGCTGGAAGGGACCTTAAAGCCCATCCAGTTCCAACCCCTACCATGAGCAGGGACACCTCCCACCAGATCAGGTTGCTCACAGCCCCATCCAACCTGGCCTTGAACACCTCCAGGGATGGGGCAGCCACCACTGCTCTGGGCAGCCTGGGCCAGGGCCTCCTCACCCTCATCGTGAAGAATTTCTTCCTAATATTTACTCTAAATCTCCCCACTTTCAGCTTAAAACCATTCCTCCTTGTCTTGTCACTGCACTCCCTGATCAAGACCTCTTCCCAGGCTTTCCCAGATCCCCTTTCACTACTGGAAGCTGCTCTAAGGTCTCCCCAGAGCCTTCTTTTCTCCAGGCTGAACAACCCCAACTCTCTCAGCCTGTCCTGAAGCCCAGTGCTGTGCTGGATCCCCATCTCAGCTGTGCTGGTCGCCCACCTTGGCCACAAAGTGAATTCAACCTCCAGGAGCAAACAGCTCCCAGCTTGCCTCGTGGACTCAGTCCTCTTGGGACGACCAGCCTGCTGCAGGTGTGCTGAGCCCTGGACACCTAACACATGGTGCTGTGGTGGTACCAGAAACCCCACACACCAGCAAGGTGGCACGGGGGGAATACAAAATGAGAGCAAGGCACCAAACTGCAACCAAACCACTGGATATAACCCTTTCTCAAGCCATTCAAGCAGATTTTCCAGCCCTTCTGCAAACAGCATTGGAGGTTTCTACAGGAAACACGCCAACCAGCTCCCCTGACAAAATTCTTAGCTGCCCACTAAAACATCTGCTTGCCAGAAATGTTCAACCCGTGTGTGTCACCGCTTTCTGAGTCACACGGGAGGCCTCGACCAGTTTCTCGAGTCGCATGGAATTAAAATGTACAATAGGGAGGGAACATCCAATACCCAACAGACTGCAGATGCAGAACTGCAGCCCTTGCTCCAGTTCCCACAGCGCTCTTCGGATTCGATGGCAAAGCTTGAGGTCGCCAGGCAAGGGCTTCCCAAGGTGGCTGCAATGTTAGTTTGGACGTTGTGCAACACGTGACGCTGTCTGCGGTTGTATCAAAATAAACCTTGACCAAAATGACGCAACAGTCTTGGCACAGAGTTGTCAGTGTAAATTCTTGCCCCGCAGGACACAGAAACATTATCCAAATGAAGGAGGATCTCTTTGGGAGAGGTGTACCAGGAAACCCACAAAGCCTTATTTCTCCATACCGCTGTCCTGGCTTCCCCACTCCAATTAAGTCACAAATCAGGTTGGATTTATAGATGACTTTCATATTTAGAGTCTTGCATAGGACAGAGAAGGTCCTCTCTCTGGATCGTTGGCACGTGGACAATGAATTTCTTGTCCTCATTCCTGCGTTTATGAAGTTCTGCTGTGGTTTGATCCACATTGGGTTTTCTTTTTTAAACTTAAATATGACCTTAATTTTGCAAATCTTATTCACTGCAAGCAGCATTTTGGCTTCTCCAGATTAAAAAAAAAAAATCAGGCTTTGTTTTCTTTCTTAGGGGTTTGACATGGTTTAATCCCAGTCCTCTCACTTTTTTTTGCAGTGGACGGGACCCAAAAGCACAACAGTTATGTGCTTTTCAGTTTGCCCTTGCAGTCCCTACTCAAATGAGATATTTTGCAGCTGATGCCTAGCTCTGCTCCAGCTGTTTCTAGGTGAAAGAAGTGGCTAATGGGATCAGGGACCCGACCTTGGCACTCCAGGCATGTAAGCATTTAATTCTGCCACCCGATTTATAACCTACCAGGCACTCCTGTGGTGACACCACTTTGCGGCAGCCTCACAGCCACCAACTTGGAGATGATAGATGCTGCCTTTTGAAGAGGCATCAGCTCTTCAGGGAAAAGTGGGAATCTAATTATGAAGAAAATTAATTTCTTTTTTTTGCCATCATTATCCTCAATCTGAAAGAAATCTCAGATGGAACGACTAATCAGGCTCCAGCCAACACAACCTCAGCTGCTGGCAACAAGGAGGCAGCCTGGGAGGGGTGAAAGCAAAGGTAAGTGGTCAAGGATCCCACACACCAAGCAAGGAGATGCTGACAGAGCAGACAACGCTGTGCAAATTGCTCAAGGAAAAGGATGAGTATGGAGCCCCCCCTCAGAACACAGAGAAGCACAATAAAAACTGCCCCCTGCCAGGGGAAAAACTGAAGGAAGGAGTTCCTTTTAGCTACACCACTTTAGAAATACCTTTGTGGAGGGGTAACGCAACATCGGCTGGTGGAAGACGGTGCAAACTCCAGCTAGAAACACCAGCAAGTGGAACCAAGCTGAGAGCAGGGAAGGACAGCCAGTCAGAATCTGCGGGTGTTTACACACACACACACACGCTAGGGCAGCGAGAGCTTCCCGAAACACTGCTCTCTCCTTGACTTTAGGCTCTGGCTAAATAATGCTGCATTGTTTTGTATAAGGTTCTGCTCTCACAGCCCCGCTGTGGCTGAAAAACAAAGGGGGCTTCATGCAGGACAAAAGGGGACTGTTCTACCTAATGAGGACCAGTTGAGAGGTATGGAGACAGCACCCTCTCACCATCGGATCGAGGGCTGCAAACAAGCCCTATCCTCTGGCTAATGAAGAGCAGTTGAGAGGTGCGAGCGGGAGACAAACAAGAATGTCTCTTAGCAAAGAGGGGGCTGATCTCAAGAGACGCCAGCGCTGCCACTCTGCAAGGGATAGCCCGGGAGAAGGGAACACGTTTAGGTTCATCTGTCACTGTGATGGCTCCTGACCTGCCAACCTCGCAGGCTTTGCTCTCTGACCTCCAAATCTGACCTCTCCAAAGAGGCGCTGGTGCTCAGCCAGAAGTCCTCTATTGACTACCTGTCAGAGGGCACCTGCTTAAGGAACCCCATAGAAATTAAAGTCACAAAATGAGTCACAAGGGACTGTTTGAGCTGGGAAGCCAGCATTAGTCCCTGGCTGGTAAACCAATCTCCCTAATTATCTGTCAGAAGAATCTCTCTTCTTTCTATTTTCTTTTCTTTCTCCCTTCCCCCCTGCCACCCCCAGCCCTCTCTTCTCCTTGACTCATTAGCTTAATCTCATATTAACTGAAAGGATTAAAAGCACCTTGAGAGAAGGGAAAGGGGGAGGGAGAGGCTGAAAGAAGAGGCTTCAAGGCTTCCATGATGGGTCTTTCAGGAGTTCAGGCAAACGGACCAGCAATGCCATAAGCCACAGACCTGCCACGCTGGGTCATGTTTTCATGTACAGCCCTCGCTGCCGTGATCCAATCAAGTATAAAAGAAAACAAACCCTCGGTGGAGCAGTGTAAACCAAACCCGTCCGAGGGAGGATGTATGGCTGTTCTTCATTTCCCCACCCTCCTCCCCTGCAGTGTAATTTTATACAGCTGCACTGGAGTGTCTCTGCTGTTTGCTGGTGTTTCTTGACTTGGGCACATGGAAAAGGGCTGTCGTGGAGCCCAGGGCACGGCTCCAGGAGCTTCTCTGTGCTCCCAGCTGAGCAGGGCTTCATCACACCAGGGCATCGCATGAGGAACAGCATCTTCCCCTCCACTGCTGAGGCTGCAGCCCCTTGCCTGAGGCTGACTTCTAAGAGTTCACTGAATGATGATTTGTGATCTGTAACTGGTTTATTAGCTTTGTTTTTCCTAGATAACGTCAAGAAAGGCACAGAAACATCATGATCTACCAGGTCTGGATGCTTTTTTCTCTTTATAATCATAATGCCACTCGCAGCCTCATCTGTGAAGCAAGGGATGGGCTGATCCTCCCTCACAGTAACATGACATAGTTGGAACACTCCTGTTCCCCATCCTCCAGCGAGGCTGCAGAGGGCAAGGAACAATGCAAAAAGTGGGATTCTTTTCCTCCTACTCTTATTTGCCCATTGACATACAGGAAATCCCATCAGCTGGACACCACTGACACATCCCAACTTTCCTAAGGTCTAAAGTAGGGAGGTTTCCTCCCCCAAAACTCTTGATCCACCTCTCCCAACCTCGATTAGTGTTACAGCTGAAGTTCATCACTTCAGAAAATTCCAGCACACCCACCTAGAATTTGGGTGGAGACCGGAGCAATGCTCTCCTACAAATATAACAGCAGGTCCACCAGATCCAAAATGCCTTCCTGGAAAGTAAGGCTGCATCTCCTGTGGCTGCATCTCCCACACAAGGCAGAATGCCCTCTTGCACCAAGCATTAAAACGTTCTTCCTCTGGAAAAATTATGCTCTGAAACATCTTAATTACAACATACTGAACAAATGAAAAAATAAACCCAAATCCCCAAGAAAAAGCCCTAACCTGGGATGGAATTTTTTCCCAATCCCAGCGGTCACTCTGAGAAGCGAGGCCAGGTGGGCCTGACCGCCTTTCCCCCAAGGATCACATCCGAGGGTTTACAAGAAAGCAGGGAATTTTCACATGGGTCTAGGTTTCATCATGAAGAATTTTGCCCTGTGTTACTCCTAACCCCTCCGAAAGCCAGCACTGCATTTCAGTTCTGCTCACAAATCTGGCTGTAACCCATTACTCTGTTAAAAGGCCAAAGATTTAATAGTATGTAACTCCACAGCTAGTCCCACTGGATTCCACAGGATTACTTTTGCGGCCAAGTATTAGCATTAAGTGTGAATAAAGACATCAAACTATGGCCTTAAGTGTCGATGATTCATCGGCAGAATTCCTAGAAGAGAGGGAATCCACACAACAACAGCCTCATAGCTGTTGAAGTGACCTAACTAAAATGTTGTTACGCTGATAGGAAAACTGCTTCCACTGAGAGGAACGGGAAAATATATTGCCT
This sequence comes from Clamator glandarius, assembly GCA_033459285.1. NCBI lineage: Eukaryota > Metazoa > Chordata > Aves > Cuculiformes > Cuculidae > Clamator > Clamator glandarius. The sequence goes on along the minus strand of JAUNZM010001016.1, from coordinate 1,403,675 downwards.
AGTGGGGAAGCCACCGAAAGCGAGAACATTTCTTTCCCTGTTTCTATGCAAGATAATTATGGGCTGTCAAATACCCCCTTATTCCTTTGCACGGCTGCTCCTACCTGGGGGCCACAGTGCAGCCAAGCAGAGGCGAGAGTTGCTGCTCTTCCCTGTCCAAGTGATGAGGGAAGGGAGGACCTCAGCAAGGTTGCTCTTCTCATTTACCTGCAAGCAGAGCTGAGCTCATCCACAGCACCAAGCTCACTCCAGCGTGGCTGGTTTAAGCAGGAGAAATGTCTCTCTCTTTCCCTGCCCCAAAACATCACTAGCAAGGCAAATAAATGCTAAAATCTCAGACTAAAGCACAGGTCCCGGAGCTGATGCTTCCCTCAGACTCAGCATCAGGTATCTCCAGTCACACCAGTCATCCCTTAATGAATCCATGAGGGTTTGATCTCCTTTTTATTGAGTAAATTATTTATTTGATGCAATGAATAACAAAGGACAAAAAACCCTTGATGAAAAAAACAGTAATGAAAAGACATTTTTCACATATTTTCTCCTTGTCATTTTCCAGGAGACTGATAAAACTGGTTTCAGATGTAGTTTTCTTTCAAAATGCAACCATATATCTTTGGATTGAGTAAACGCAACCATCTAGTGCAGGCACTTAGAGAAGGCAGCATGTCCTGCTTAATGGCCCACAGCCGTGAGAAGAGACTGTAACCAAAGCCAGGAAAGAAAGCAGCAGAGTTCCCATTTCCCTTCCCCACTGGCACCTACATGGGAGATAAAGTGTCTCCAAAGAACTGTCTGTGCTTTCATAGGTCTGTGGTTTCACTGGCGGTACCTGCTGAGTAACGTTGTTAGCTTTGATGCAAACGCATGCAATGAATTTAGGAACATACACAAGCAGTTCAGCCTCATAAATGGGAAAATCATCCCTCGGGATTTAGTTTGGAAACATCAATGGGACCAAAAACCAAATAGTGAGCAACGATACCTAATCCCACCTTAACGTAAGGACCCTTCACCTGTTCTTCACAGCTTAGGCTGCCTTTTTTTTTCCCCCCATGAAGAACATGGGGGAAGGATTTTTCTTTATCCTCCCATGAATTTTAATCAGTTAATTTAAAATAAACCCCTTGAAGTAGAGCGTTGGGATGAAAGAAGGGAACACCAGCATTACCACACTCAACAGCACTAAAGCCAGTAAAGCTGTGCTCCTCAAAGCCTCGGAAGTATCTTTGTTTCCAACATTTCTCTGTGGATTAAACCCCCCAAAAGCACCATTTGCTGCAGCTCAAGGCACCTTTCCCAAGGCCTGTGTCTGGGCCCAACAGTCTTGGGCACTGTAGCACGGCAGAATGCAACATCCCTTATCTCTCATAACTTCCCACGTAATAAAACTCATTTGGAAAAAAAAAAAACAGCCAAGATTTTGAAGTTTTCTACAACGTAAAATATCTTGGAGTTTTCCACTAGGAAGAAAACCATATCTTTTCTCTTCTGGTAACACCAAAGTGCTCTCATGGATGAGAGCAACTCTGCTACGATTTGGTGCCGAATACTGAAGACCATAAAGGCAAGCAGCTCCTCCTCCATGCCTCTCTGTACATCACCACGGTTGGAAGTTTTCCCTTTCTCCAGTCACCTTACGAAGCCAGGGTCTCCAAGTCCCTTTTGGAAGAGGTACAGGAATCATTCATTCCCTTTAAAGGTCTCTTACACCTCGTGTGGGGTCACCAACCCCACTGCTCACTGTAACTGCAAGAAGTTTATTTACTGTAATGGATAAATGAAGATGAAGTGAAATGCTAGTGCTGAAATGACAAGATCCTAGGCCATGGAAACAAGAGCCTTTTGATGTTATCCAAACAAAACATGAAAGCTAAAGGAAGTCGTGCCAGCTTCATCTGCTGGAAAACTTAGTTGAAGCTGACACTCTTGGATTCTGATTTTAGTTGAATTCTGTTTTTTCTTTTCAGTGTAGCCTGTTACACAGAGCAGAGAGGGAAGAAAAGTTGGACTAGTTGTACAGGGAAAACACTCAGAGACCCATGAGGCTGTGTTCTGCACTGAATTTTGCAACAGAAACATCAATACACTTCGGAGGGTACCTCTGGAAAAAAGACGGTGCTAAGACCCAAGTGCCTCAGTCCATGCCCACGCTGGCTCCCATCCAAATAGCCTGGGTGGGGGTAGGGCCACCTTTTGTCTCTTTATACCAGCCTGCATGGAAATGCTTTACTTGTATAATAGCAGTGAAATCAGTGCAAATTCTGGTATTTCAACAGCCAGCCAGAGAGAATAATTCAAACATATATGTTTATGCAAAGAGTAACACCCTTTGAAACTCCTTTGGGATGGTCAACACTGCACATTTTTAAAATCAAGCATTTGTGCACTTCCTTCCCCTCCAGTATCTTGCAAATGAGAAAACGCAAAGGATAAAGAAGGAACCAGCAACAATATCTCTTCCCTGAATGTAGAGTAATGATAAATAAGTCCAAGTTAAGAGTAAGAAATCATACTAAGGTGGACAATCGCACAAGCTCAGGCATCTCTTGAAGTGTCCGCTCAGCCAAATTGTGTCTGGGGCAGGCTGGGTCTCAAGTTTGGTACAGATCAAAAGTCAAAAATAGCGAAGTGTCAGGTTTTGCACGCAACAAGGAAAACAAGCGTAGTTAATACCACGGGCGAGCAAAGCAGCTGAATTAAAGATGCCTCAACCTACTTACAATGTGAAGCTTCCAGACTATGTGAGTTGGGTTTCCTGGCCCTAATGTTGCATTGAAATTACTTTTGCAAATATAACAGGCCAGAACCATCCCCTCTGCTATGACATCATGTCTCCAATTCTGCTTTGGGCTGCACAGCCCGTGTTGTTTGTTCAAGAGAGAGATGTAATCAGGGAAATCCCTGACACACAGCATCACATGAGGAGGAATTCACTAGAAAACTGAATTGCTGAAGGGCTCTGAGGCTTAAGGGTGATCTTTGTCTTCAGTCCAGGACCATATGACTCAATGCTCAGTGCCTCAAGAGTCCTAATTTTTCAGAAAAGACAAGTTTCCTGTCCTAGCCACACATTTCTGCATGTAGGGGTTCAGAGTTTCCTGACTCAGGTTCAGCTCTGTGACCAAAGGGACAACTACCATGCTACCATCTGCACTGCGACCTTTCTAACCTTTCTGAGAGGGCTACAAAATCTACTCTCTGCTTCTGGTACCTCAAACAGAGAATAAACACTGCCTGCCTCTTTGCCTTGCCATTGCCATCCCTCCTTGGACTTCCCACGTCTCCCAGTTAAGAGTCACTGCAGATGTGGAGCCTTGGCTCGGCTCAGAAGCAAAGCCCCATGGTATCATAGAATCACCAGATTGGAAAAGACCTCTTAGATCATCAAGTCAGACCATTCCTATCTGCCACTAAACCATGTCCCTGAGCACCTCACCTACCTGTCTGTTAAACATCTCCAGGAATGGTGACTCAACCACCTCCCTGGGCAGCCTGTTCCACTGCCCAATGACCCTTTCCGTGAAAATTTTCTTTCTGATATCTAGTCTGAACCTCCCCTGGCGCAGCTTGAGGCCATTGGCCCTTGTTCTGTCCCCTGTCACTTGGGAGAAGAGGCCAGAACCCTCCTTCTCTACAACCTCCTATCAGGTAGTTGTAGAGAGCAATAAGGTCACCCCTCAGCCTCCTCTTCTCAAGGCTAAACAACCCCAGGTCCCTCAGCTGCTCTTTGTAAGACTTGCTCTCCAGCCCCTTTACCAGCTTCAGTATCAGAACAGACCCCCTAGAGATATAAAACCACACTAATGTAAAGAGAAAAATCAGTCTAGAGCTTTGAATATCTTAATCAATAAAAAGGGAAAAGCAGGACTCCTGCACAAACATCCGAAGGATGCCTTCAAGCTGCTGAAGCCCTTGTGTCCAAGTCTCCCACCTGCATCCCTTTAGATGTTCCTGCACAGCACTCCTCTTCTTTTCTTTGCCCAGACTCCTCAGTCATCTCAAGTGGAATGAATGATTCATGTTAAAACATTGAAGCAAGTTTAAAGCTAACTTGCAATGTAATGGATCCTCTTTCCCTCCTGGCTCCCTGCACGGTGCTGGCGGAGGCTCTGGTGCTGCTGCTCAACAGCTGCTGTGCTCCATCTCCGGCGCAGCGCCGCCGCTGCCTCAAGCAAAGCCATCCTTTCTGTAGCCACCATTTTTAGCTTAAATTCCACCAAAGACTTGCTGAATCGAGGCCACACAGGGTCCCCTGGTTATCTCCAATGCATATGCAGTGGTGAAGTGCTGAAAAACTGAACAGTTAAATGAAGTCTTGGACTTTTTTGTTTCCCCGTACTTGGTGCCAAAAAATTGCTGAGCTTCTTAGCAAAAAAATAACAAAACCCCCACAATAGGACACGTTCCAAATCAGCCACATAGCACAGCAAATAAATTCAAACACACAGGATTACTCTCCCTGACACTATAAATAATAAAACCAATATACCTAGACTACAGAATCAAAACGGAGTAAGAAACAAACACGTCTTGAGCCACAGACTGATCCATACACTCAGTATCTATCATCCCTCTGTTTCTCTCTGTCTGCTTTGGCATCTGGCATTAACCAGATTGTGAGAGACGACCTTTAATTTGCTCACTCTAAAGCAAGTCTGTCGTGCCAGAGACTTAACAGATGATATACTCTGGCTCCAAGGAGTCAGTGCTCCGGAGTCTTTGAGCATCGCACTCCAGATCTGGGATAGAGCAGGACTAAGCGCAAGCACGTAATACTTCTATCACTCCCCTTCGTTCTTTTGGACTTGTGTGGTTATTTACTACCTGGTCTGGCTGCTGGGAAATCTGGGGAGGACTTGGAGCCTCCTGCAAGGACCCTCTGGAGTTGTGGTATGCCCCAGGCTATCTCCTGGATTATGGAGTTTCCATTGTGTTTTCTGAGTAAGATGGTGGGGGAGATAAACAGGAAAAGCAATGTCACAAACCCGAGCTGCTGTCATGACTCACTGCTCAGCCCCAGTTTTCTCCCTGGGGCAAGGCTGCAAGGCTCCCCTCCTTGGCCAGCTGCTCGGAAGCTTGGGCTTGCACTCTCTCCTCCAGCACCCACCTGAGCCAGGCACAATGGCAGTGGGGGCCAGCGGGGCTCCCCAAATCCCCCCTTCTTCCTTCTGACCTCACTTGTGATCCTTCTCTTCCCCCAAGCCCTCCTTGGAGACTTTGTTCTGCTCACTAGGTACGAGGGGAACTCTTCGATCTGTACACGGAGATGGAGAGAAAGAACATGACGTCCACCCTAATACCCAAACCCTGGGAGTCATCTGCTCTGGCCAGGGATCAAAGGCTCCGTTCCATTTTTAACTGCTGCCCTGCCCCACCTTACTGCTGCAGTGCATCCAAGCATGTTTTCCCATCATTTCATTGTGTGCCAGAGGATAAACAAAAGCCACCCCCTCAGTCCGAGGGAAGGATGCATTCTTGAGAACTGCTAACCCTCCTCTACAGATAAGTGCCTTTCCCACTGCGGGCCGCGACAGCTACTGTAAACCTTGTCCAAGCCAGTTTTCCTGAGCTTACATGACACAACGACCAGCCAGAGGAGATGGATGGCTTTATTTTTGTCAAGAACAGATCTACAGATGTTGGGTTTAACCAAAAGGAAAAAAATACAGGCTCTGCAGGTGATTGACAGGCAGCAGGAGGGGGGAAAATAACAGCCCAGAGATACATATAGACAAGTAACATATACAAAGTGCTTAAAAATAACGCCAGTGGGAGCTGATAACATTTGTTTATTAACATCCTGCTTGTGCCTAGCTCTGCAGAATCACAGAAAAGCCAGCAGGGCACATGAAGCCTCACTGCACCACCACTTTTGTCCGTAGATACTCACGATGGCAGTTTACACCACTGTAACTGTTTCCCCCAGGCATGGCCAGGGATGCTCCTGATAGAGAGAGGGTTGGAAATCCCCAGGGCAAGCAGATGCTGAGGGATGCTGTCTTGTGTGCCCCATCAGAAAACTGCCATCCTCCACGGACTCTCATCTGGGGAATGCAATGAGCCCCATTGCTCAGTCTTCTCTGTACCTGGTTCCTCGTCTCAACACCACAACTTTGAACAGAACCAATAACATCTATGCTTGGGCATCTTTACCTTGTTCCAGACTACGTCCCACCTGTGAGGCCTCTAGAGCACAAAATGGAGAAACAACACATCCCCCAAGCAACACCTTTTTTTCTTAGGTTTCATCTGAGGGCCCGTTTAGATCCATGATGGGAAGATCAAGGGCAGATGTCCCAACAGAGGGAGAAGCAGAGAGTGTACCAATGGTCTAAATCCATTATCTGACCTGGCACAGGATCAGCACCCACAAACTCCTGAATTTTTCATCTGGGAATACTTCTTTATTTGGTTTCTCTCCACCTCAGTTTCCACAGCTGGAAATAGGGATGATGGTGCAGCCCTGCGCTACAGATACATCACAGATGCATTAATAAACAAACGCTTGTAAAATGTGCTCCAGGTTCCATTTAGAACCATTTTGAGGAAGGGGGAGAAAAGCAGTGACGCTATTTTGAACAGGAAGCCCCATGCCATAACGTCCTTGGTCTGCTTGCAAAACATAAACTGCACATGCATCACAGCTTTGCTGAGAGGAGAGCATCCGAGGAGGAGGTCCTTGCAACGACACATTATTCCTTGTAGACCTCAGCGCAGATGGAAGATGTCTACATAAAACCACTCTTCTAAATTGGCCCACTGCTTTCCCACCTTCCAAGTTTCTCACACACTGCACATGCCAGGATACTGCCCAATAAAGTTCCTAGCGAGAAGCAAACGGGATATTTCACTCTCGGTCTCATCCAGTTGTTGGCAGAGGCTGCCAACGAGGCTGGCAAGCAGCCAGGCTTTATGGTGCGTTTGTGTGCGTCAGCCACAGATACCTGACTACCAGGAAATGGAGTGAGACCATCAACTCATTACACATAAGCCATCAGATGGTAACAACTTTCAGTTGCTGGTATTGACTTGAGCTGCAGTTGAAAAGGCATGGGTGAGATGAAAGGCTCTGTATCCCATTACTAATCCCCTGAGCTACCCAGTCCCCAAAATTTTGTGGAAGTTTTAAGTTTCACCATGAAATGTTCATAAAATGAAATGCACATTTGTTGCCAGCTCTACTTATTCTTATCCAAGCATTTCCTCAAATTCCCTCCCTGGAAGCATTTGCAGCAAAGACTCTTGGCTGCCGCTGGAGGCTGTTCCTCTGCTCCCACCTCCTGGGAGCCTAGCTCCCTATTTCTTCTCTCCAAGAACCTGTGGGCACTGGGGTACCTGTCAGCCCGTGATGGCCCCCATTAGACAGCTACAGAGGAGCTAACATTTCTCAAAGGGCTGTTAAGAAGTTACAGCCTTTCTACAACCACACTGGGGCCATAGAAAGGTCTGGGTCAAACGCCTGCAGAAGCTCAGGGTCCAGCTCATGCTGCTGGTTGAGGCCACGCTGCCTCCAGCACCCTCCTCCCCACCAGCAATGTGCTCTACCACCCAACAAGACGGCTGTCGCCTCTTCTACGCAAGCAGCAAGTCATGATTGCGTGCGTCATCCATCGAGGAATCTCATTTACTTTTTGGAGGCCCGTGTCGTACAGCTGGACTCTGGCAGAAGGTTGGGAACAATGTGGGAACACAGGCAGAAACATTCATGTCCCACTGCAAAGCCTATTTGTTTCTTCTCTCCCCAGATCTATCCCACCCCCAAAGAAGGCGGCAAACACAATGCTTTATTAGTGGCAGGGAAATCTCTCACACATTTTCTCCAGCTACAGACCAGGGGGCAAAGCCCATTTAACATTGCTCACATTGCACCGAGCATCTTCCCACCCATGCGAAGGCTGCTTTAAATAAGAAACAGTCCCACTAAATATGGACACGGCAGAAACCAAACTGGTTTAAGGACATTGTTGCTCAAGAGAACAACCTCTTCCCAGGGAGAGAATGAAGAGCAAAACAGCCACAGGAAGAGCAATGGTTGTAACAGAACCGAATGAATATTGTTATATCCGTTGGGAGTCTTTTTTGGAAGCGCAGCATCCTCCCTTGAGGAAGGGTGAGAAACCTTCTGATAGCTGCTCAGCAAAGTGCTGTGGTCATTCGGGGGAATTCTGCACATGCCCTAGGAATGCGTCACAGCCCATATCCACATGCACATCCCCAGCTCTCCAGTCCTCCCTGAGGACTCATAGATGAGTGAACTCCAGTACAGGAGCCCTGGACCCCTCTTCCCAGGGAGATCTCCCCTCAATAGCGCTCAGGAACCAAAACAAATCCTTCCTTTTTCTCCACACTCTTGTGCTGAAAGCCCTTCTGTGGTCACAGTGTGTTTAGAGACGCCGATTTCATGGTTAAAAATACTCCACACAAATTACAACAGCTTGGGATGCCTGCAAACAAGTGGGCAGAGCTGATGACAACGCTGAACTGAAGTTGCCATAAACCAAGTGTTGGCAGGCTGACTGATGGGACAGTCACTGCAAGAGGCCAGACTCACCCTCCTTTGCCCACAGTGCACTCATGTAACCTGTCCCTGCTCTGGAAGAGTTCATTACTGCTTACTCTCCATCCCGCTGCTCTGCCTGTGTCCCCTTGACCTCCCCAGGGTCAGGTCTGGCAATGATAAAGCTGCAGGCTGGATCAGACAGAACCAAATCATTTGGGCTGGAAAAGACCTTTAATACTCCTGAATTCAATCGCTAACCTCGCACTGCCAAGACACCAGTAAATTATGTCCCTAAGCACTGCATCTACATGTCTTCTAAACATCTCCAGGGCTGGAGACTCCACCGCTGCCCTGAACTGCCTCTGCCAATGCTTGACAACCCTTTTGGTGAAAAACATTTTCCTAATATCTAATCTAAACCTTCCTTGGCGCAACTTGAGGCCATTTCTTCCCATCCCATCACTTGTTACCTGGGAGAAGAGACCAGCACTCACCTCACGACAACCTCTTTTTGGGGAGCTGCAGAGAGCGAAGAGGTCTCCCCTCAGGCTCCTCTTCTCCAGGCCAAACATCCCCCAGGCCCTCAGCAGCTCCTCATAAGACGAGCAAGTTGATACAAAAGGAAATTTTTTCTTCTTCAGTGGTGGGGCTAATTTTCCACTGGATGGCAGTGAGAACAGCAGGGAGGCAGTGGGAGTGCGTGGGGGGGAGGATGGGGGGACAAGGGCAGGACAGCTGCCTTCAGGCACCCCAGATGTTATGGAAAACTATATCCTTGGGGTGCTATCTTGCAAGCATCCAAAACCAACCTAGAACCTGTGCTTCCATCCCTTACTCCTCCTCTCAGCACTGCTTTCTTAGCCCCTCTCTTCTGTTGGCATGAGCACCCAACAGGTCGAGCACCTATGTGGACACACAGACCAAGCCACAAATAAGAACAATTATCTTTCTTCAAACTCTATAATTTGGTTTTTGAGTAAAGCCCCAATTCTGCAACAATTCAGGCAAATATTTAATGTAACTTTTAAGCCTAATTCAGTGCCAAAGCAGCCAAGGGGGTTCTCTGCCTTTATGTCAAAGATGTTTAGAGCAGCATTGCCCTACAGACTTCAAAAGGAGTCTTGTACCTCCCCCTGTTCAACTGCTCAGCGTGTTAAGCTACGGGTATGCACGTCTGCATGAGGTCAAAGCCAAAGACAATACTCTCGGAGCAATGATATCAGCGTCTGGCCCAGAGAGCGGAGTTTCACTCCTCCAGTGGTCATGGCATTTCTCTGCTTCTCCGATAGACTTGTGGCTCCTTGTGGAAAAGCCATGGTTCCACAAACATTTCTCTCGGTGGTAAGCCCAGCTTATCCCATCACACTCCCCCTCCTTTCTCCATCACCAGCCACTCACTCCCAAATCCCGTTCACCCCTCAATTATGCCAATCTAACTATTTATGGAGCCACACAGTGAATCAGCCAAGGGAGCTGATCCTGCAAAAAAATAAAATAACCTTGCAGAAAAGGAGGAGGAAAGAGAGAAAGAAAATAAAAGGCGTTCAGTAAGAAGGGGCCTTAACAAGAACTGCAAAAATCCATGGGGCAAGCTGGATTTCTGACGAGTAACTCAGTATTGCAACTACTGCCCTCACATCTGGTTACTGTTATCCCAGAGCAAGCGAGGTTCCGGATACCGGCACTACAGGGGCTGAGGCATAATAACGCGTGGCACTTGGCTTTTCTGCTCCTATTAGGGCTGATTACAACTGTCTGAATTTCAGTGTTGTTGATCATATCTGGGGGGAGGGAAAAGGGGACTTTCAAATTGTTTAAAAGAAAAGACCAGGAAAGGTTTTCACAATGAGCTTCCAAACATCTCGTTTTAAGAACCTTGCAGCTACACTTTCCCAATCTGATTATCCAGGGGTTTATCTTCAGGGAAAAACAAGGGGCTCATAAAATCCTGAATTAATCCCTACAGGTAAAGGGAGATGTCTGGCACTGGAGTGGTGGGGGAAGCAAAAGGAGTGGAGCAGAGCTTGTAAAGAAATCACCAAACCAGAGCTTTTTAAAAAAGCATATTTCTCTTTGCATGGAAAAACTTCATAAATAAACATGCCCCTCTGCCCCCCAAACCCTCCTCTATGTTTCCCTTATTCTTCTGCAATTTATGGAGTTATAAGGCTGGCAAAGGCATGAATTTGCATTTTAGAGCCCGAAGCCTTCTCTTATCAAAGAGACAGTTCTGCTCAGGTGCTGGTCCATCATTACTGTCTCACCCCACTTGGTGGGTGCATAACCAGCTCTCTTCACAGTAGGCAAATCTCCCTCCTGCTTGGAATTGGCAGGAAGATTCTGGTTGTGGAAAGACAAGAGCGGAAAGGCGGAAGAAGGGAATTTCTGTGTTGTGGGACACTTCCAATTTACTGAGTTTGATCTCCAAGTTTTCGTGGTCACGCTGAACAAGATCATGTTTGAGTTTCACAAATGACTAGAAAGGGAAAACTTGTTTGTTCTTTTTTTTTTTCCAAGCTCAAAGGGTTTACCACGGAAATCTATGGCTACAACACAAACATCATGCAGCCAGAGCAAAGGAACAAGCCGAAAAACGCCACCACATATTATCTCCCACAACAAACACGGGTTAGCAGGAAGCCACAACAACGGGAGGCGGTGCACAGTGGGGGTCTCCACAGCTACATGATAATCAAAAATCAGAACATGAAAACACAATGACCACAACAAACAAGCAGCCAAAGACAAAACAAGCTCAAGAACAAACCCATCACCACACATCACAGGCAGAAATGACTGCTACAGCATCTCCGTCATCTACAGGCACATCAAGTCACCGTCAGCCAAATCTAAAGCACATACCAATTCGAGCCTCTTCCCAGTAACTGATCTCATATGGCCAACCCAGAAATCATCTGATCTTACAAGAGAATTACAGTGAGACTCTAAGGCATCCCCAACAATTATTCTATAAAAGAGGAAGAAACACACAGCCTACAATAGCAAAGCACTTTCCATGATCCCTTACGTTTCACCAGTGCCTTTGCCCATGACTGCTCAACCTTGAAAATTAAGGACACATCAGTCCAAGTGGAGAGGCGCTCCTTGTCTTCAGTCTGTGTGCCTTTGGATTTTGAGGAGAGCTGGGTGACACAGTCAGTTGAGGAAACTCCTGAAGAAAGGAGAAAACCTGCAAGCTAAGTATGGAGACCACCTCCAGAAACAGGAAAGAAACAGCAAGGCTGACCAGCTGTGCAAAAGACTTCAAGTTAGCATCCACTGGGGCTGATAAAATAAGCACACATGTAGTGATGAATAACTGGAAATGAAGAGAATGAAACATGGTTCCCTGCAAGAGGACCATAAATAGTAAATGGTGAGCCAAAGCAGAGAGTCTGCCTGCAGAATATTTTATATGCCTGGATAGCCATAGAATTTTTAGAGTAATCACAAGGAAACACGAGGTCTTTGTGCACTGTTAAAATTATATAGTTTGAGGATCAGTCAAAAAAGAGGGTTGGAAATAGCACAGTTAGAACTCTTTTTCACCTGCTGAATCTTGATGGTGGAAGAACAAGGTTGTACATGATGCATGAGAGCTACCACCAAGGCATCCAAGCTCACCATAAAGCTTTCTTCCCAGCAGGAAAAACAATTTATTAGAAAGGCTTTCTGAATTACAGTTATGTAATTACAGGTGAGTCACTTTGTCATAGAAGGTGATCAGGTTAGTTTGGCAAGACCTGCCTTTGCCGTGTTGACTGGGCCTGATCACCCAGTTCTCTTGCATGTGCCTCATGATAGCTCTCAAGATCACCTGTTCCATGACTTTCCCTGGCACTGAGGTCAGACTGACAGGCCTGTAGTTCCCTGGGTCCTCCCTGCGACCCTTCTTGTAGATGGGCACGACATCAGCCAGCCTCCAGTCCAGTGGAACTTTCCAGGACTGTTGGAAGATGATGGAAAGGGGTTTGGCCAGCACATCCGCCAGCTCCTTCAATACCCTCTGGTGAATCTCATCCGGCCCCATAGACTCGTGGGTGTCTAGTTGGGCAAGCAAGGCTCTGACCACCACCTCTTGGTCAGAGTCTTGCTTGCTAAGTCCCCTTTTTGGTAAGTCCTCTACACAACATGGCCCTGTCCTGCTGCAGGACAGGGGTGATATGTCCCAGCAGCTCCTGCTCAGCACTTCCCAGACTCAAAGCCTTCCTTTTCCATTTCCATCAGCCAGTGCTAAAGTCACTCAACTGTTGACTAAGAGCAGCAATATGTACCTGAGCCATCAGAGTTAATTTACTGTATCAGTTAGGACTTGAGCTTGTATCAAAGTCATGAACACATGCAGACAGTCAGCTCTGGCCCCACATGAAAACATAACACAAAATCTCTTCCCTGGCCTTTGATAAAGCAGACAAAAGGTCAAAATGGTCCAGTAACCTGTACAAACTTTCCCTCTGTGAGTTCAGCCAAAGAAAATTCCCTGACATTAGAAACCAAGCAGCTCACCCTGTGCCAAGCCTGGAGAGCATGGGCAGCAAGACTGAGTTTGGCTGCCCCTTTTCTTCCTCCTTATGGGGCTGGGAGTGTTGATGTGACACAAAAGGCAGCAATGGCTGGCTGGTCTCCTCCTTTACACTCCAATACCACATCCTTATTCTCACTACTTGTGCTTTCTAACTGCTCCCGAGTTTCCTTCTTTCCTTTCTCCTTGCTCCAGACCCCTCCTGCCTAGGAGGGACATGGCTCATATTGGCAAGAGAGACCAAAAAGAGGCCTTCTTTAAAATGCTCAGCATCTCACAAAGTTCACTGCACTGTCCACAGCCTGATCCCAGGGCCCTGGCCTGACCCTAGCAGCCAGGTCACCAGCTCCAGGACACTTGCTGGAAGTTCTCCTCCATCACCAGAGGGACTCTGCTCCACTGGAGATCATCAAGTGCAGCCTCAGCAGCAGAGCCTGGTCCTCTCATAGCAGCAGCTCATTCACAACTGAAGGGATGGCTGCAGCACTCTCTGCAGGTTGCACCTTGGAGGGAAAGCACCAGTCCCATGCGGTGGATGAGCTGGGAAATTTCTCAGCTTGCTTTTTCTGCAGACAGTAGTAACCTCCCAAAACATCAGGCGTAGTTTAAAGCAGGGCAGCTAAACATGCAACCCAGAGGCTTTCAAGAGCAGCCTCGTTACTACAGCTGAACATTTGTTAAACATTTCCTTTATGACCTCTGGTTCCTTTATGACCTGGGGTTCCCAGCTATCGATGCCAGCCAAAGGTCCAGAACACATGCTGGACGAGTCGGTGGTGCAGTGCAGGCAGCGAAAGGCAGCTGTGGCACGGATGGGAGATGAGATCACACGAAGGCAGTGCCAGCAGCTCAGGATGCTTGTGTTCAGCTGCCGGCTTGGCAGCGGTGTCTGCTGTAAGCGGAAGCTGCTCCTTGCACCAAATCTCCGCTCTCTTGTTATAACAAACAGTTAATTTGATTTACCTCTCATCTAGACTGCCAGTATTTTAGGGTAGGGCAAGCTGTTCGGGACAAAATCATAATCCAGGCTTGTAAATGAAACGTGGCACGAAGTCAGCAAGGTTGAGTCAGCCTCTTGATACCGCTTTATGTGGCCATAACGAAACTTGGCCAAGGAAGACTCAGGTGCTGGAAGGCCAGAACAAGGGATAAAGGTCAAATTATTTTTCTGAATGAGATTTCCAGGTAGTGGAAGAGGTGCAATTATTTAACGAGATTTGTGTAAATGTTGTAACAGAAGTCAATTGTGTAAGGAAAACCAGGGCAAGTGGGTTGGGATTTAGACACAACTCCATGCCTCTCTGCAACCTGGCTGGGCCACATTTCCCAAGAACCTGGGAAGAGATCCCAGCGAACTGGACCAAGTCCTCAACCCAGGCAAAACCAGAGACCTGAGGCTAAGTTTCAATTTAAGGTCAGAGCTCATCCCCACCTGCAAATCCTAGCAGAAATGCCAAGATCCTGAACCCCCAGAAACAAATCCACCGAAGGCTTCCTGCGGACAACCCCGGCAAGGTGTTCCTTCCCCAGAAGGAGATGGCAGCAGCACGGACTGATGCTTTTCCCTTTGTAATCAGAGAAGAAACAGTGCCAGAGAGGAACAGACCATCCGTTCTGAGTCAGACACTGGTGGAAGGCTGCAGCACTCAGCACCCTGAATACACCTTCTTTCACTCATCAGAAAAAAAGGGGAACCCAGAGCGACGCCTTGGATACAGAGATTCCCACAGCACAGATGTTTCTGCAGAGCCAGGTGCTTTACTCCCAAGCTGGCAGGTGAGAAACTTGGGTATTTTCACAGATAAAATGCTTATATCCCTTTTTAATATCAATTTACCCAACTTCAGTCTTCCCACTTTGGCCCAGCATGACAATATACAGCACTCAGCAAGATCTGGCCCAGTAACTTTTTGGGACTGATTAATTAGATACAAGTGCCAATATCAGAATATATAGGGCTGTACACTACATGACTGTTTCACCTCTTTGGGATTCTTCAGGTTAAATAATGATGCAGAATATGAATAAGGGAAAACCTCCCTTCAGTCTCTGTATCTGAGCTTTTTGGAATGCACTATTTTTAGACGTCCTCCTGCCACTTGCAGCTTTATAATATAAATGATTGCTCTGGGCATCCTGGAATAAAACAAATTAGCTTTGTTAAAAAAAAAAAAAAAAGTGATTTGCAGTGACTTAGTAACAGCCTTTGACAGTTAAATAACTCAGGGCCCAGAGTCCCCAAGTGCCCATTGACACAGAAGTCAGAGCTGGCTTCCAGTGCATGAGAACTCTGAAAGGCACAGAATAATCCCGTAAAAACATGTTTTTTCAACCTAAATAAATGACATCCTGTAATGCAAAAAACAGTTTTCAAACTTGCATACATCTGCCCCATTCCTCCCCTCACTCTTACACTCCCTCTTACAGAAAATCTATTTATTTCTCCTGCTGGCCTCAGGATGTTTTGGTGCTTGTTTATCTACAAACACATCCACTTATAGCTTCGGGAGATCGAGTGATTAGACCTGTGTGAAAAAAATTCACACAGGTTTTTTTTTTTTGCAGAAAAAGAAGTCTTTCAGAACTACAAACATATCAAAAATGCATATTGTTGACTTTGGAGTTATACAGTTTTATTTACTGCAAGATCCCAAACCATTAAATGAGCAAATTTCAACACATTTTCATTGAAAAGGCTACTTTTTTTTCTTTTAATGACATTAAATGGTATTAAAATATTAACATTATTGCCACTGTACCAGACACAAAAGAGAATTCAGTCACCTTTGGATGCTTTTCATTTTCATTCAAAATGAATCACCGCACAAGTTTTTTTTTATTTTACATGCCAATATATTTAATTATTTTGTATAGCGTCTTAATTCTTTGTCTGGTGTTGCTCAACTATAAAACGTAAGTTGAAGGCATTGGTTCTGAACCCTGAGTTTGCCAAAGAACAGGCAGAAAAATTAATATTAATTAAGAACACAGAGTAGCATCTCACCCTTTACAAATGAGATCAACTGCTGTTAAGTTGCTCCAAGTCCCCAGTAGAAGTAAACCTGGCAGATGGTCCTATCAGCAAGGTGGAATCCTAGCTGCTAAGACTGAGACATGACTGTTGGATTTAGCATATACAGTTGTAGCAGGTGAAGATCAACACCCTGTAACCACCCCAACCTTTGCTAAAGCCTGCAAAGTGCAGTGCTAGTAACAGCCCTGCTGAACAAGGCTTGTCATAGAATCATAGGATTGTTAATGTTGGAAAAGATCTCTAAGATCATCCAGTCCAACCATCAACACAACCCCACCGTACCGCTTACTATGTCCCAGTGCTACATCAGCACACACTTTTTTTTGAGACCCTTCAGGGATGGAGACTCCATCCCTGCCCTGGGCAGCATGTTCTGGTGCTTCATCACTCTCAGTAAAGACATTTTTCCTAATATCTCATCTAAACCTTCCCTGAAGCAACTTGAGGCCATTTGTGGTGGATACCAGGCAGGAGAGGAGCTGGCAGCACGCTCTCATCACATACTAACCACTTAGTCCAAAGAGCGTGCCCAACAGATCAGAGAAAATTATTATTCTCCTCTACTTGGCACTGGTGAGACCATATCTGGATTAGAGCCACCAGTCTTGGGGTCACCCTGTTCACAGCAGGTGGCAGGAGCTGGGGAGGAGTGGTCCAGGCACCCAACATCTCAACCATTTATGATCCTTTCATTTGTATTTGGAGATGCAGCGCCGACACAGAGCTCGGCAAATAAAGCTAGGGACCCAACAGAGGGACCGAGGACAGGCTCCAAACGTGGAAAAGGGGGAGAGGAAAAAATGCCAAAGAATGTACTATTGCAAACGATGTTTCAATTAGCACCGGGAACTAGGAACTGCTTGACATGCACAGAGCACATGGGCTCTGCACGCAGCCAGCACTGCGGCACATGAGGGAAGATGAAAGTCACACCAAGCAGCATGGCCAAGGGTGCTCGTCAGGGCATCTGCAGCAAGTTGGGGACAGGCGGCACGTCACAGCACCAGGCAGAAAGCCGAGCAGGAGCCTCTCGGGTGTGCACCTTCCCCATTCCCCTGCTCTCTTGGGCTTCACTTGCACAAAAAACCGCATCCAACTTTGCTAACTGCGTCAAACAACCTGGAGAAGCTTCTGCCTTGCCCCTTTCTAAAGGGCATCAGGAATTTATGAAGCCAGTGGTTCCTGGTTTTTGAGGCTGCTCATCCCATTTAATTCTGCCATAGTTGTGGACTAACCCCAAATCAATACACATCTTCCTAATTTAAATGATACCGGAACAGGGTGTTTTGAGCTCTTCCACTGGACATGTCGCTGGGTGGAAAAAAAGACGAAGAAAAAAGGTCAGGCACAAGAGACAAATAATGACATTTTCTCTTTTTTGAATTTAAGATTGGGAAACTTCAACTCTATCCTCAGCTGGCAGAAAAACAGAGAAATACATGTGTATTTTATCAGAGAGGTGTCTACTTTCCCTCGGCCTTCCAACTACCCAAATATCACCAAAATAACACCCCCCACTCAAACACAAACCTTCCAGCTCTACATGCCTTTGATCCAACTCCCTTCTGGCCTTAGAAATGTGGGGATTGCTACCTCTTACTGATCTGCCTATCAGCCTTGCTCCTTGCATCCATATACATACAGATGTTATCTATCTGTCACTTACTGTATGTGTCTAAATACACACAACTTTCTTTCTTCTCTTTTTCATTAGGAAAGAGATAACAGGTAGGCAGACAGACGAACACATGTAGAACATTAGCTCTAGGTCCCTGTAAGCTTATCTTATCAGTTCAGTCTAAATCTCCACTCGCAGCCTTTTTGCTCTGAATTGCAAGCGAGCTGAAGCTTTAATTTGGAAAATGTGGCATTGGGAAGAGAACTCTGACATTTGACTTAAGAGCTCAAGAGCAGTGCTCGCAGCTCCCAGCCACCTCACTGCTGAAACCACAGCCCAAAGAAAAGATAAAGCCATACATCCGTCCGTCCCCTGAAATCTAGGAGAAATAAAAAGGTTGAAAGGGAAAGAAACATCTTGGGATAAAATGGGAAGTTTTACATCTCACAGGAGGAATGCTGCTGAAAATGAGAACCATTTGAAAGCTCTGGGGGTTATAAAGTGGAATTCCCACTCATACAGTACACGAGAGTTATTAAGTGTGTATATGAGACTCCTGTTTTACTTCATGTACATGATTATTTTATACAGGGAAGTTTGGAAAGAATTATAGCCTGAGGCCAAGCCAAGAAGCAAGATGAGCAGCAGCAGCAGCTAAAGGAGAAAGGTTGAGCTGGCAGTGGAGAAGCAGCCGGCCAGACAAGGGTTATTTATAGTGCCTGGAGCATGGGAATGTTAATTGAAATCAATCAGTGGCCATGAGGACACTAAGTTGGAGTGTCAAGCTAGAGCAATTAAAAAGCCCATCCCAGGGGACTATGAGCACGTCCTGACTTTTTTTTTTATGGGATGGAGATTAAACAGTCATTCACTTCAGAGTGAGGAAGACACAAGACGGTTGCACTGTCTAAGCCAGGAACTGAGTCAAACTCTACTACTGTTTAAAGTCACCCACTGGTAGCACAAACAACTGCCCCTTCCCTTGTTGGATATTTCTGATGGGAAAATGGTGGGTAGAGGACTCAGATAGTAATGTAGCATATAGGAGAAAACAGCCAAATTGTCAAAAAAGGGGAAGAAGAATTCCTTTAAATTGTATTTAAGCCCCATCCCCTCCCGTTTGGTAATGGTGAAATCTGGCAGCTCTGACATCTGACCCAGGGCAAACTAAGGACATCGAAGCATTTAAGACATCTTTTACTCTGCTGTTGTTGTAACTGATTGGGTCATAATTAAGTAAAAATTGTATTAAAATAAAAGCGAGGACACTGGAGAGTCCTGCAAGGGGCAACAGAGAAGAATATTTGGCCGCTAGGGCAAAGGACCTTAAACTGATAACAACGAAGAGAGTTTGCACATCGAGTAGCTGCACAGAGGGGGTGGGTGGTACCTCAGGCTTTGCCACATGCCAGGCGAAGGAAGAAGAAAAGGAAACATCAATGCTTTAAAAACCAACATCACCACTCTGACTAAACTGGATATGAAAACCAGCTTCGGCAGCAAACTGATGTGAAATCAGTGCAAGTGAAAAAGGAATCAATACATTTTTTGATTGCGCCGTTTAAATTGTTGACAGAACGCTTCCCATGTCTTCGCCCTCAGCGAGGTGAGGCGAGTGCTCTGTTAGCTCTGCGATAAGGCCCCTGTGTGCTTTGTGTCCTTTTATTTATCGGGGAGATAAGCCCTGACTGACGAGGTTACAGATATTGGGAAATCCGCAAACTGCCTTTTAAGCGCTGCTGGAAGCAGGAGGACAGAGGCTTGGCTGCACCGTGGGATCTTTGGAAAAAGCAGTTATTAGACTTTTCTTTAGAGGACCCAGCAAACGGGCTGCAGGAGTTCTGAGACAGGATCTCCTCAAAACCAAGCTCACTCCATGCTTTAGAGAAAATCTCTCCTCACTTCAGCTAAACACAATTCACCAGTTTCTCATTAACAATGAGCAAGCCCACTCATACAAGAAACCCCCAAATTGTGAACATCTTTTCTGTCCGACTCCTCCCACTCCCCAGATTTTGGGTTCTTTTGCAATTTATTAATTTATTCTTAAAAGAAAATTTCTGCAATGGCTGAAAGTATAGTTTTCAATCCTAGAAAGGGTTATATTAAAATAAAAAGTGGTAACACTGGAGTGCAACGCATCTGGCAAAGGAGAAGAATATTTGGCCACTTGTGCAAAGGACTTTAAACCCTAAAAAGGGTTGAAAAGGAACCAGATTAAACCCTGTACGGGTTGCAGCTCCATTCCTGGGAAAGCTGATCCTTTACAAACTAGCACAATTTCCTTTGAACCAGAACCTTTAGCAGAAAGGAAAGCCTCTTCCAGAGCCTGCCTGCTCTCCCCTGCCTTCGCTGAACCCATACTAGGAACGTGCCTGCCCTGAGTCCCCAGGGACACGCAAACATTGGCCATGACAATCACCTCTGGATCGTCTCTCCAGCACAGCTGGATCCCTGCATGCCAGATCTCAGTGTTGGCCAGCGCTTTGTACATAATTAACCCTCCTGATGTTGCAACTTCAAGGAAGTTCAATCTGACTGCTTGGCAGTAAAACACCCAGAATCTGCTGACACCAACAAATTACCCGGCGAAGAAAGCTTCAGGATTTTAGGTTCGGCAACAAAGGGTGATTCTTTTCTTCCGCCCACACTTTGGAATTTGGATGATGCTGTTGACTCAGTTGTGTTACTCCTGCTCGTCACGGAAGACTCACCCAGGGACTCTTTATCAAGGTGCCTTCCCCAAGAAGGCAGGTGCACAGAACGCTTCATAAGGCAAATGCAGCACTAGACAGAAAATTTGGGCTTGGATTCTCAGCTGTGTGCTACAAAAGTGCTTTAATATAGATTTTTTTTTTTTTTTCCCAATACTCAGCAGCGACTGAATCGAGAACAACAACAGAGTGCAATTTGGCATCGCCTGTGCCAGGATTCCTACGACTGAGTCAGCAAAACGGTTTGCGGCAACAAAAATAACTCGTGTGTTACAGCTAACCATTGCTCTTCTGATCCTTAAGGAAAGTCTATTTGCAGGAGATAAGTGCACGCATGCACGTACGTGTGCGTGAGAAAGAAGAAAACCTCTCTGACAGAGGTTTCTGTAATTAAGCTGGGGTTTGTTGTGCTGTGGCACCCCCACCTGCTACCCCCCGGCCACCCAAGTTGTAAGCTGTATTGTTGACTCTAGGTGGTTCCACTTTCTTCATAAGCAGGCTAAATTACAGAGGAATTTTCATATGAAAATCTTCCATTTGAAGAGATTTCCAGCACCGCAGGGACAGTCGAGTTCAATGTCTGCTAGCAGAACACAAGAACACACATGATTTTGAGGGGATATAAAGTAAGCAGCATGTTGCTTTGGATGTGCAAGTGCAGGCAATGGGGATTGAGGAGAGAAAAGCAACGCATGGTAAGAAAAAAGCAGAAAATTGCACGGTTCATTGTTAATTGTCAGATTGCAACTGAGTTAATTTCAGACCAATTTACTTCTCCAAATCTTTTAATCATGTTAGTTTTACATCCAAGACCAAGGAACTGGCAGCACCTATTTCCTCCTGAGGATCCTGAGGCATCACAGTGTGATTGTTTAACAGCAGCGTGTGTAGCATTTCTCCCATGTGCTAAGGCACGATGAGAAGGACAAGCCAAAATCTCTCCTCCTGCGATTACCTGATTAACGTCCACTACACCAAGTGAAAGACTTTGATCTGGCCTTTCTGATTGTCCTCCAGCACTGGATCAGGCGTTTAATATCACCACACCATAGATGTCCTTGCATATCCTTTTTTTACCAGAGATTAAAATCAATCTCAGCAAAGAAAGGGGAATCGGGAGGTTGGTTTGCCCAACAGCTCTAAGATGACACCCAGATATCTGGAAACACAGCAGTGCATGGAGATCCATCCTTTGGCGCATACCAGGCTCTAGAGCACGTGCTGCACCACCAACCCACGCCTGCATCCAGTGCATCTTACTTGGATTTATGACAGAATCACTAGCTTGGAAAAGACCCACTGGATCATCGAGTCCAACCATTCCTATCCATCACTAAACCATGCCCCTCAGCACCTCATCCACTCGGCTTTTAAACACCTCCAGGGAAGGTGACTCAACCAGCTCCCTGGGCAGCCTGTTCCAGTGACACACACCCCCTACACATCTGCCTATATATTTAGGTCAGAAAACCAAGGCAGAGATACACAAGTGCTGGGCTTCATCCCAGTGACTTAGTGCAGATGGATCAGGATATTGCAGGAAATTCTAACGTGGAAATTCATCTGCCAGCAGCTGTTTTGCAAACTTTATTTTCAGAGAAAGACCTATCTTGCTAACACACACACACGGACACTTTCAGACACACTGCTGGTTGCACAAGCTGAACTCCGCGCTACGCTATCAACACGCTTTGTGTATTTTTTGGGAATGATGTAGAAACATTTCCAGCAAAACAGCCTTTGTTTAAGCTTGTTTGCCAGGTGATGCTCCCTGCTTCCTTACTTAGGCGTCTGAGAAAAGTGCATTTAAATGGGGGGAGAGATTAACTGATGTGCTGCAGCTTCCCTGCTTTGCTCAAGCAACCCTCCAACTCGGGATTCAATATCCCCAGCAGTTGGGAAACGGCAGAAGTCCTTGTAAAAATCACAGGCTCAGAGAAAAGTGCCAGAGGCAGTTGTTCAACCTCTGTTGAGGAGATGTCCTCTGCTGGGATGTCCTTCCTCTACCTTGGCACGAAAATAGGTCCTTTCAAAGCCTTTTTCACTACTGCGGTGATTTGATGCCATGTTTCTCCAGGTATTTGGGTATTGCCTGCTACAGACATGCTGGTTTATATCACAGGGAATACCAGCAACCTGACTGCAAGAGCAGCAGCCTGCACAGCCTGGCTGGTAGCACACGGCCTGGGTACAGCCTGCTTCACTACCCACACAAGGGGGAAAGCTGGTCTCAAGGTTCTCCCCTGTTTGCTGAGGCACCCCCAAAGCTCCCCATCCCTCCAACTCTTGAGAGCAGCTCATGCTCAGAACACAAACAGTATGATCTGAGCACAGGTTTGGGTCTGCACACAATATAAACACTAGATATATCTTAATTGTGACAGGACAGATTCAATTCTGTGACGTCCTCCCCATAGACCTTATTTCATGCAAATGAAGGCACTGAATAGAATCATAGAATAACCAGGTTGGAAGAGACCCACCAGATCGAGTCCAACCATTCCTATCAATATGATAATCTCTTACTGAATTGTTTAAAGGATACTCTTTTCTCCTGCCCCTCTGGTTTCAGAAAGAGTAGTTTATTTTTTCTAGAATTTAAAAAAAGGAATAATATCTAATACTAGTTAGGCATCAGCTGTTTTTATAATGTCTATTGGACTTTGCAGTGGAAGTTAGATCAGTGAACTAGTTTCACTCTCAGAGCTCAGTGCAGTGCAGCTCTGGCAGTTTGGAACGGTGTTAGTTTCCTCAATGGGCTTCAGCTGAAAGCAATAAGCTTCCGTGTATTAGCATGAATATGAGCAGTAACCTCAAAGCAGGTCCTTCCCCACCCTCCCAGTTTCTTCAGGTGCCCATCATCTGATGCGCAGTACCAGGCTTACCCAGGTGAGCTTTCTACTTGAATCATTACTAAGCAGCATCTTGAAGACCACACCCCCAGATCACCTCCTAGTATCACCATCTGCCCTGGTGTGCGCCTCTAGACAACTGCATCCACGGGAGCAAGGGGCAACCCCTGCCGTAACTGACACGTAGTCCTCCTGCCCCAGCCCTCAAAGCAGAGCAACCGGTGTTGTTGGCTAGAGGGAAAAGGCTCTCAGCAGCACAAGCGGAGTAACCTGACGCCCGCGGTGGCAGGCTGCCTGCATTCATACCATGCCTCTCCCTTCTTACCATGCCAAAACCAGCAGGATCTCTCTCATAAGCACAGGGGACCACAGTGGAGTGATGCCAGAGAAACTCCTTTGCATGTCTAAGACCTAAGTAAAGTTAAATAGTTATCAACCCTCAAGACAGAGGGCTGATGAAAATGGAACATCTCCACCAGAAATGGCAGGCTCCGGCTTTGGAATTTGCTCCTTTTGCTGGAAGGACAAACAGTGGCTGACCACAGACACAGCTAACTTACCCGAACCTCCAGCGTGCCAAAGGCTTTCCTTTCCCATAAAGATACTTATTGCATTGTAAGGCTTTGGAAACAGGCAATAGCACAGAAAAAAAGGGCAGCAGAAGGTTAATAGACTATATTTATGCAATTCTTTTCTCAGGAAACTCTGTCCCTTTAGCATGGAGGGAGTGGAAACTGATGGACACTGCCACAGACTCGTCCCCCCCGGGACACCAAGGTCTGCCCAAGCCCCACAGCAATGAAATGCCCAAGAACAGCACCAAGATTTATTGCAGAACTATGTTCATTGTTTCTCTAAACTAGGAGCCTCTTCATTCATTCCCAGCCTAGGGATCCCTGCAGTCCTCAGCCCAACCGTGAGAACCAACAGCCATCCAACCCAGCACACACACTGGCACTTACTGGTAGTATTACACTATCATCTGCCTGGAACTGGGGAACTAAGTCCCTTTGCTAAGACCTCTTAGTTCCTTCTGCAGATGGGGCACACAGAACATCTCAAAAAGCCAAAGCCCATCATTGCCTTGGGTTTATTTTGCTCCAAGCTGGGGCCAGTAGTGTCCAAGACACTGTCCAGCACACTGGCTCTCACTGAGAGGTCTTTGGGAAGGACCTAGAAACTCCCTAAAAGCAAATTGGCTAAGGAACGTGCTACCTGACAGGTCGTTCTTAAGAACAGTATCAACACTAGAAATACTCAACAGTGAGTGAGAAAAGCTCCCTTATGGTCCAGGGCTGCTCCTCCACAAGGGACAGCGGGGTCCAAGACCAGAATTGCAATGAAGGCTGTTTACATTGATATTTTTCTCATGGACTACACACAACCAGGAGGGTTAATGGAAACAGCACAAAGCCCTAGGACACACAGTGGAGCTGCCTGCAGAGATCCTCAAGGGGTAAAACCCTTCAAGCCATCCCTGGGTGAAGGCTCAGAAAAAGAGAAAGCAAAGATGCATGGGAAGAGAAGAGAACGGCAAGGACAGTCAAAGTGAGGGCCTGCTGCTGGAACAAGCCAGGGAGTTCAGCATCTCGCAACATAAATCTCAGTCCAGTGACAGAGTTAGACAGGGGATAGTTGGGTTCACTCCTTCAGGAGTTTTTTGGCTTCTAACTTTTCCCTGAGGCTTATTTCCCTTCTGTGGTCAGGGAGGACACACACAGAGCAGCAGGCCCAGCATCCCGAGCAGGCAGCATGCACACTGTCCCCTCTGCAGTGCCTGTCACCACGGGGTAAAATTATCAGCAAAGTCTGACCAGGCAAAACACCGCAAACCTCTCTCAGGGGACAGATCAAAGGCAAAACAGCTCTTCTGTCCTGGTCAGGGGATACTCCAGGACCTCTCAAGACCCCCAGAATAAATCATAGGTCAAATTCTGGAGTTCTACTTCGTTCCAGGGGAGATTTTTAGCTGAATAATGATTTAAATCGAAGTGGTACTAAGGCTCCAACTCTCTACCTCTGGACCACACTGGGATGGCTCTAGCTCACTCCAGAGGTGGGGTGGAGGCAACAGAGCCAAGACCCACCTCTGCCCCGACCTTGTGCTCTCACCAGCATTTCCCACTTCTCTCCCCATGTTAGGAAACAGCTGAGTGACCCTTTGGAGGGACAAACCCCTGAATTTTACGCCTGAAGGACAATTTCTTTCTCTCCCCACAGTTCCCTCCCACTTCCTCCCTCCTCCCTGAAAGATAAATGACTTTGCTGGAGGAAAGGGTGAAATTTCATCCCAGATCAAAACCCATGAGCAGAACACCCACTTGACGGTTCACAGAATACGCTTTGCATGCAAATATCATACATGCAAAGTGAAAATGAGTCATTTCACAGCAGCTCTGGCTCTAGGCACTGAGTGACTTCTCCTCTGCGACTCCTACACTTGTCTGCTTCCCCTCATTCACCAGCTCAGCCCCTGTCAGCCCCAGCTCCTGTGGTTTCCTCGGCCTGTTTGCCTGTTTAGGCTTCAGTCACTTCAGATAGGATATTAGCTAGGAAGGAAGGAGGGAGGGTTTTTTTTTTTTCCTCTTATATTTGTTTTACATTCCGGTTTTTACAGCTTTGAGGTTTTCGCTCACTGCTTTCTCCACTGCCTTCAATCGCTGTGTGTTGGCTCCCAGAATCCAGAGAGGCCAACAGTTTCCAAAACACAGCAGCAGTGTTTGTATTGGCTTCTGAGCTTGCTTGGGCATGGACATGGCTTGGCTGGCTCTCCCTGCATACACGAGCTGTTTTCTTTCATTATGGCTGTTAATTGTTTGCTTTTGAGATCTAGACACAGGGACAAAGCCATTTTACAGTAGGAGCAATAAAAAAATGGGAGGAAAAAGTTAGAGTTCACCACCAGGTTTGTCTTGAGCTGATCACATAAGCTCAGAGATCAAGGGCAGAATGAACCCTCTGCGCTCCCAAGTCTGTGAGCGAGGGAGAGGGGAAGCAGGAGGTTTTGGCTGCACGGATGGAAAAACAAATACCCTCCCACAAATGAGCTGTTCTCACAGCCTTGAATTAGCGCTGGCAAAAGCCACCTAAGAGCAGCCTCACTGAAGGCAATGAGGCTGAAAAGATCTGAGCAGATCTGGAGACCTTGAAGAAGATCCCTGTAGAAGGTTTGCAGCCACAGCTGGGACAAGATGCTCAAGAGCCAGAGGACAACAAAAAGCATGATGACAAAGGAAAGATGCCCCTTTCCTTTCCCCCCAAAGCCACAAACCCACAAATCAAACCAAAATCCTACTTCTCTTAAATCAAACAGTAGCTAGAACAGCAAAAGGGAAGCCAGGTCTCGCTTCGAAAAGCAGAGCGTTAATATTACCCGGCCATTTTTCTGGCAGCGCTGCAAACCCCAAAGCCAGTAAATACAGCAAAAATAAAAGCCAACTGTAAAAAGGAGAGACAAGCCTTGGCTCTCATGCGGCTGGACGCATGGAGGGGTTCGGAACAGCCATAGCGTTCAACCGCAAAGCTGAAACTATTTGTCTGTTATTTACCTCCCCATCCCACGTCCTTCCCCCCCCTTCCTCCGCACCGATTCCTCCCCACAACTGACCTCCTCCTCCTCCTCGCCAATCAGCCCAGCCTGCCAGCATAGGGGTTACAGCATGACATAATTGCAACATGCATAAACAACATTTGCCATTAAGGGATACTTTTAATGAGAAACAGAGCTGCGAAGGGGAAGCATCAAAGTGGCTCACGGAAGGAAACCGCCTGGAACAAAATCCTACTTGATGCCCCAATTAATATGTTCCCTAATTCTATTTCCTGCACTTGTGGTCCCACAGCCTCCTTGCTTTAATTTCTTTGGGAGGATGGAGAGGAAGGAACCTGGAAATGCAGCGTCTTCATGGCTGACTTGATGTGCAGGCAATGCGCATATTAGAACAAATTAGAGAATTAAAAAATAACCGACGACAGACTGAGGAAATGTCATCCCCAGGATAATAGTATTAATTGAGACCTGGGTTTTGCAGGCCAGGCCAGCTTTAGAGGAAAAACAAAGCTGAAAGCTGGAGTAATATGACTGGATTAATTGCACTGGGAGGTTTTTTCACTCCACTCCTGTGTTCTGCCCAGCTTCGATCTTTTAAACTCTGTGACACTGTCGTGTGTGTTAACAGCATCTTCTCAGTGCAAAGGCAGATGTTTTAGCAGCTCACGGGCACGGCAGGAGAGAGCTCCACAGGGTTTCTCTGAGCACAACAGCCGATCCATCCTAGAGCCTACACAAACACAAGCACATCCCAAGTGTCTTGAAGAGAGCGTCTCTTGCAGATCTCTCATGTTGTGAATGAAGCGCAGCTGAGCACCTTATGTTCTCCCGACCTTGAGTTTGACTCCAAAGAGAGGGGTAGAGTCTACTGTTTACATTTGTGTTTAACATATGTACGACAGACTCTGCATTCAGAAACTAACTTGGTCCATGCACCAGATGTCACTCTAGCAGGTATATCCATTGATTCCCTGGACCCAGGTGAAGTCATAGAGATAGATTCAGATTAAAAGAAATGAAAAGGGAATTAAACATGCCAAAGCTGAGCATAGAAGAAGGAGCAAAAGCAACAAATATCCTTATGAAAAGGGAGCTACTTGGGAAGATGAACCATCTGGTGAACATCCCTGTTTAACCATCACCAACAACTTGAAGCTAAACAGAGGCACAAGACTCAGAAATGATGTAAGCTTTTTTCCTTTTGGAGACAAGGCTGGTGTGAGCAGAGCCTGTCCACCCACAGTTACCTCACCATTTTCGAGCCACAGATCTTTATTTAGATAAAGCACTACATTTTTCAGCACAGTCAAGATCTCAGAGTTAAGTAGTTCCTACAAGTAAGGAAGCCAGGTGGAAAAGAATTCCCATAGCAGTCCAGAAGAGGGAAAACTCAAACCTTTAGCAGCCACCAGGGAACCCTACAAGGTATAAATTCACAGTGATTCAGGCTTAGTTTGCTCATTAAACAATTCCTTTTAGAAAACCTCTTCCTTTCTCTGCGAGTCCAGAATATTCTTTAGACAGGAGCACCCAAAATTTTCCCCAAGATGGTTACTGCCTTTGAAGTCCTGGCAGAAAGAGGCTGGAAAACTTCTGAGAAATCTCATGCAGAAGCTTGCTTTCTGCAAAACCTCAATCCTCACAAGAGTTACAGATGGCTAAAATCCTTAATTATGATAAGGAATAAGGAATTCCTTCTTTCAGCACTGAAGGGATATCCAGCTTATAGGATATCCACTGATTTACTGGACAGAAGAGTATTCTGATGGAGCCATCTGCATTTGGGCACTGCAGGCCAGAGGCTCAAGCAAGCCGTGTAAGCATCTCCTCAGAACCCTCATCCACATCTCCAGGGGCTTTGGTCTCAGCACTGTAAGAAAGAAGATACGGGAGGACCCAATCCCCTGCAATTGCAAGGATACCACTGGTTGGGGTTAGGACTTTTAAAGAAGAGGAGGGGGACAAAAGGAAGAAACCAGGACCAAAGAGATGGAGGAGCAAGCTTCTCCTCGTTTCCAGCTGTAGAGAAGTTCTAACAAGACGTTAAAAACCCAGCTTGCACATCGTCTTGCCCAGCCACCTCCTCAGCGAGCACCACAGCACAGCTACTGAGAAGGGAATCGCTGGTTAGAATCATAGAATCACCAGGTTGGAAAAGACCCATCGGATCATCGAGTTGAGGCTGGGTCCAGCACCTGCCAGCCCAGCTGCCTCCCACACAGCAGCCTCTCCCCAGGTCTAACGCACTGACCTCCAAGCTGCATCTCCTCTCCTCCTGGATTTGACACATGGGGTTTGACTTCTACTTCCAGGTGCTCTCGCCAGAGGTGCAGGCACAGAGACCTCTCCGCACATGTGAAGGACTTCACAGAAACAGCCCCAAATCCACGTCAGACCCTGGCTGCTGGACGGCTGACAGACGGCCCTTACTTTGCTCATTCTCATTTTACTCATTTGAGATTTGTTAGGGAGACCAAAGCATTTGTTTATGGATACAAAAGACAATGACAGCTGGCTAAAATCCTTGGCGTGCCAAGTGTTTTATGTTGAAACCAGTCATTTTTCTTTTTTACAAACAAAATTTTTAGGCAGAATTTTTCCTTACCATTGGCATTTCCCAAAACCTGTTAGATTCTTTAGGAATCATTCATCAATATTTTTACTGATCTTACCAAAACTGCTTGCAAAACAAGAACTCTTTTTTCCTCCTTATCGCACATGCTGTTTTCCAAAAGTGAAGTTTGCTGGAATCAAAGACAGTGGCTGATCTGTACAATTAGTTTGCTAAAAAGGATCTAGCTTCTAGAGCATTTCAAGTCTTGTAAAGCAGAAACAACCTGAAATGACAGCTTTTCAAATATTTTTGGTACAATCTGTCACCAGCTCAAACTGGAATTTGTTTTGTTACCGAGAAAAATCTTTCTCCTTGTAAAGTTGCACATGTTAATCTCTTCCACATTGAAACTGATGGACATTACATTTCCAAGTACGTTTTATGATCTGGGCTCGAGTCTTTGCAGGGAATCTCAGAACACGACGCAGAACATTAGATATAAAAAAAGTAGTTCCTGAACATTTGCAGACTCTGCTATTCAGAGACCATTTCAAAATGGCTTTATTAAATACCAAGTTCTCTAGAAATGCTGATTTCCCACTTACTGAGAAAACATTCAACACACAAGAAACAACTAAAATGGTACACAATGAAAGAAGAATCTGGTCAGGATTTACCCTTGGGTTAGGCTGGGATCAGGACTATTAAAATGTGCACCCTCCAGTCAAGGGTTTGGACAATAAGTCAGTCTTGCCCAAGTTGCACATGTACGATGCTCCACAGGGAGATCTTCTATGTGTAAATTTGGTGCTGTTGAGTGTTCCACACCACCACGCTCTAAGATGCTTCCAGCCCTGGTCAGTCTGCCAGGACTGAAGTAAATTCCCTGAGGAGGTTGAAGATTTATCTGTTGTGGCCTGGACCGTAGCGAGGTCAGTTCAAACAAAGTTAGGGTAAGTTTAGAATTTAACTGGACTCAGTTCTGGAAGGAGTCAGGTCACGCTTTCAGAGCTTTCGACCACCCAACAAAACCACTGAGTTTTCACTGCAGTTTTCAGATAAACACAAACTACAGGCAAGTCAACTGTTCCATCACGATATAGACCTAAGTGAAGTTCAAACTCAGTGCCTGAATCAACTTTTCCAAGTCACAGAATGGTTTGGTTTGAGCTGGAAGGGACCTTAAAGAACAACCAGTTCCCACATTAGAGGATCTGAAAACGTAATTCACCACAGGACAAGAGAAACACTTCAACACCTTTTAGACAAGAACTGTTGCCGTTCTGTCAATCCCCAAAGCCACCCATCCACCTAAGGAGAAACATCGACAAGTTAAAGGCTTTGGGTACAGAAAATCAGGTCATAAAGGAGAACAAAAATATAGATGCTTCCACCACTACATCAGCATTTTCCTTCAGTGATTTCCCCATACCTTGCTTGACACATCATTACCTGGTAATAGGTCTCTCAGCTCTGGGTGGGAATGGAAGTGGAAAGAACTGCTGGGAACTTAAGGACCACAGCAAGCTGTGTACTTAATAAAACCAGAGATGCATGTCTGGAAAAGGTAGAGCAGAAATATAGAATTGCAAGAGAGGCCCTTGCTCACACAATCTGGGGCTCAGCCCTGCAAAACTGTCGAATACCTCCTGCAACGAGTGGGAGTGAGAGGTGCTCACATGACATTACTGGATCATTCACTCATTCATTACTTGACTCCTGGTTTTACTATTCTCCTTAATGGACTCCACTTCCTCTCTTTTCCCTGTATGTGTGTGTTAAAAGGCTTGGACCTCCACATGTGCTGACTCTCAACTGAGAAACACCCCATATAATCACAAGGAACTTTATCTCATCTGCAGACTGTGACACCTTCCCACAGAGGATGTGCTTTGTACTGTCCAGTCTGGAGAAAAAATATTGCAAAACACAACCAAAAAAAGGACAATAATTTTCCTTGTTTAGATTTCACTAGAGCTGCCAGAAAATCCAGCTGGTTGAAGCATACTGAATGTGTTTTGCAACTATCTTCCTTAAAGTTTTCTTTTGTAAAGGCTTGTGAACATTCCTGTTGTTGTTGTTGCCTTTTCACAAAAACACAGTACTTGAAGAGAGTTTTTGCAGTTGTTTCTCTCTTTCTAAGCTTGTTCTCAAAAAGGAAAATCCAAAAGCCTAAAACAAGTAATGGCTTCATTTTTTATGTAGTCTTACATTAAAGTGAAGGTCAGGGCCTCTTTAAGTGTTCATTCTTTAGGTGAACAAACTTTGAAGGCCAACCTTCAAGCAAGGATGACTGAAACTATTTTCTTCATATGGATTACAACCTTCAAACATACCCAAGTCACAACAGAAGAAGAGATTCTAACTTATAACCCCAATACCTGAGCTAGCAGCCCCAGCCAGCTCTGCAACTCAGAGAGGAAAATGAACACATCAAGACACAGAGGAATAGCCCTCCTGAATCACCTGCTTCTCTCCACTGGCACAGGAGACGACGTTGGCAACTTGGACACTTAGCTGCCTACTACTAGTGAAGCTTGTCAATCCTATTAAACATTCCTGGCACACAGACAACCCAATATTCAATGATAAAAGAGCCTGCCTTGCTCACTCTTTACCTCAAAACCACCTGAGGTTTCTTCATTGCTTTCCACAGACCTCTGAATTCAGAGGGCAAATCTCCAACTTCACAATCCAGGCTTTGGGATTCAGCCTCTAACCTCCCCTACGTTATTGGCAGCACGAGACGACATCGTGGCCTGGTCTCACCCAGAGGGCAGCCACACCACCAGCTGGGGTTGCTTATGCCTCTGTTCCCAAGGAACAAATTGATCCTCTAAAATATGCAGAGGTGCTGCGTGATGGCCAGTTACCTGGTTCGTATCTAGTCCCCTCTGCTTCTCTCCAGCACAGGCTGACCCTGCAAGTGCAGCAGAGCTGCACATTCACCCGGCAAAGCCCTGGGTGCTACCTGCTTTCATGCTTCCAGGGCTGCAGTGGGGATCTACACTCTCCTCCTGAGAGATCATAGAAAGCATTGATATTGTAAGCACACACCCAAGCCACAAAATACAGGTGTCCTGGTGCATCCAGTTTCATTCGGAAAAGCAACAAGAAGATCCACATTATCAGATCCTACAACACCTGGAGCATGGCAACTCCTGTTGCACAAGCTTAGTGTTTCTAGGCTGGCCCCAGTGGTTTCCAGGAAAGGTGGTGCCCTCTCCTCAGTTCCTCCCACCCAACAGTTTGTTTATAGTCTACGTTCAAGACAAAAGCTAACTTCAGATGTACATTTTTAGAAGCTGCTTTACCTCTAAGAGCTCAGCTGCTTTGCTAAGAGGTTTGCATGGTCTTAGGACTAAGGAGTTAGGCAGATCTGGCACATCAATGAAAAACTTCTGGAAATGACGGGCACAACTCGGATACCTTCTGCACTTAAAAGTGACACAATTCATACAAACTTCCTCCTCAGTGCCCATCAAGATCACCCTCAAGAAATAGCGCCACGCGTGGAGATGCTAACAGCCCTTTAAACTCCTGCTGTTTCAAACTTGATCCTCCTTTCAGGTGGCCCCATCATTCATGAGAACTTCAACTGCCAGCACTGGGAGGCAAAGAGCTGGAACACATCCACCACCGACAAACCTGCAGCTGATCTAACCTCAGTCTGTATCTGGACAGTTCTGTAAAGAAGCAAATCTGTAACAACAACAGGAAATGAAATGTCTCAGCTCTACATGACTCAGTTTTCCGATCCGAGATCACTTTCTTTTCCCTTTGTCTTTTACCAGTTTATAATACTTCATGGGGAAAGATAGGAAGGAATTTGAAGAAGTGAGATTAGATGTAAGCGTATGCATCATCCTTCACAGCCACC